>OX276459.1:22723717-23413717 GCA_946251905.1 Cryptocephalus moraei
CAAATCGCGACTAGGATATTTGGGGAGCACATAATTAATGCACGTTTTAGCATGGCTTAAAATTTTTGTGCTCGATCGCTGTGGATTTCACCTCTTGAAGGTGTTATTTTCAGGGGTGAGTTTTTCGAAGAAGGGTAAGAGCACAAAAATCGCGACTAGGATATTTGGGGAGCACATAATTAATGCCACGTTTTAGCATGGCTTAAAATTTTTGTGCTCGATCGCTGTGGATTTCACCTCTTGAAGGTGTTATTTTCAGGGGTGAGTTTTTCGAAGAAGGGTAAGAGCACAAAATCGCGACTAGGATATTTGGGGAGCACATAATTAATGCCACGTTTTAGCATGGCTTAAAATTTTTGTGCTCGATCGCTGTGGATTTCACCTCTTGAAGGTGTTATTTTCAGGGTGAGTTTTTCGAAGAAGGGTAAGAGCACAAAAATCGCAAATCGCGACTAGGATATTTGGGGAGCACATAATTAATGCCACGTTTTAGCATGGCTTAAAATTTTTGTGCTCGATCGCTGTGGATTTCACCTCTTGAAGGTGTTATTTTCAGGGGTGAGTTTTTCGAAGAAGGGTAAGAGCACAAAAATCGCAATCGCGACTAGGATATTTGGGGAGCACATAATTAATGCCACGTTTTAGCATGGCTTAAAATTTTTGTGCTCGATCGCTGTGGATTTCACCTCTTGAAGGTGTTATTTTCAGGGGTGAGTTTTTCGAAGAAGGGTAAGAGCACAAAAATCGCGACTAGGATATTTGGGGAGCACATAATTAATGCCACGTTTTAGCATGGCTTAAAATTTTTGTGCTCGATCGCTGTGGATTTCACCTCTTGAAGGTGTTATTTTCAGGGGTGAGTTTTTCGAAGAAGGGTAAGAGCACAAAAATCATCGCGACTAGGATATTTGGGGAGCACATAATTAATGCCACGTTTTAGCATGGCTTAAAATTTTTGTGCTCGATCGCTGTGGATTTCACCTCTTGAAGGTGTTATTTTCAGGGGTGAGTTTTCGAAGAAGGGTAAGAGCACAAAAATCGCGACTAGGATATTTGGGGAGCACATAATTAATGCCACGTTTTAGCATAGGCTTAAAATTTTTGTGCTCGATCGCTGTGGATTTCACCTCTTGAAGGTGTTATTTTCAGGGGTGAGTTTTTCGAAGAAGGGTAAGAGCACAAAAATCGCAAATCGCGACTAGGATATTTGGGGAGCACATAATTAATGCCACGTTTTAGCATGGCTTAAAATTTTTGTGCTCGATCGCTGTGGATTTCACCTCTTGAAGGTGTTATTTTCAGGGGTGAGTTTTTCGAAGAAGGGTAAGAGCACAAAAATCGCGACTAGGATATTTGGGGAGCACATAATTAATGCCACGTTTTAGCATGGCTTAAAATTTTTGTGCTCGATCGCTGTGGATTTCACCTCTTGAAGGTGTTATTTTCAGGGGTGAGTTTTTCGAAGAAGGGTAAGAGCACAAAAATCGCGACTAGGATATTTGGGGAGCACATAATTAATGCCACGTTTTAGCATGGCTTAAAATTTTTGTGCTCGATCGCTGTGGATTTCACCTCTTGAAGGTGTTATTTTCAGGGGTGAGTTTTTCGAAGAAGGGTAAGAGCACAAAAATCGCGACTAGGATATTTGGGGAGCACATAATTAATGCCACGTTTTAGCATAGCTTAAAATTTTTGTGCTCGATCGCTGTGGATTTCACCTCTTGAAGGTGTTATTTTCAGGGGTGAGTTTTTCGAAGAAGGGTAAGAGCACAAAAATCGCGACTAGGATATTTGGGGAGCACATAATTAATGCCACGTTTTAGCATAGCTTAAAATTTTTGTGCTCGATCGCTGTGGATTTCACCTCTTGAAGGTGTTATTTTCAGGGGTGAGTTTTTCGAAGAAGGGTAAGAGCACAAAAATCGCGACTAGGATATTTGGGGAGCACATAATTAATGCCACGTTTTAGCATAGCTTAAAATTTTTGTGCTCGATCGCTGTGGATTTCACCTCTTGAAGGTGTTATTTTCAGGGGTGAGTTTTTCGAAGAAGGGTAAGAGCACAAAAATCGCGACTAGGATATTTGGGGAGCACATAATTAATGCCACGTTTTAGCATAGCTTAAAATTTTTGTGCTCGATCGCTGTGGATTTCACCTCTTGAAGGTGTTATTTTCAGGGGTGAGTTTTTCGAAGAAGGGTAAGAGCACAAAAATCGCGACTAGGATATTTGGGGAGCACATAATTAATGCCACGTTTTAGCATAGCTTAAATTTTTGTGCTCGATCGCTGTGGATTTCACCTCTTGAAGGTGTTATTTTCAGGGGTGAGTTTTTCGAAGAAGGGTAAGAGCACAAAAATCGCGACTAGGATATTTGGGGAGCACATAATTAATGCCACGTTTTAGCATAGCTTAAAATTTTTGTGCTCGATCGCTGTGGATTTCACCTCTTGAAGGTGTTATTTTCAGGGGTGAGTTTTTCGAAGAAGGGTAAGAGCACAAAAATCGCGACTAGGATATTTGGGGAGCACATAATTAATGCCACGTTTTAGCATAGCTTAAAATTTTTGTGCTCGATCGCTGTGGATTTCACCTCTTGAAGGTGTTATTTTCAGGGGTGAGTTTTTCGAAGAAGGGTAAGAGCACAAAAATCGCGACTAGGATATTTGGGGAGCACATAATTAATGCCACGTTTTAGCATAGCTTAAAATTTTTGTGCTCGATCGCTGTGGATTTCACCTCTTGAAGGTGTTATTTTCAGGGGTGAGTTTTTCGAAGAAGGGTAAGAGCACAAAAATCGCGACTAGGATATTTGGGGAGCACATAATTAATGCCACGTTTTAGCATAGCTTAAAATTTTTGTGCTCGATCGCTGTGGATTTCACCTCTTGAAGGTGTTATTTTCAGGGGTGAGTTTTTCGAAGAAGGGTAAGAGCACAAAAATCGCAAATCGCGACTAGGATATTTGGGGAGCACATAATTAATGCCACGTTTTAGCATGGCTTAAAATTTTTGTGCTCGATCGCTGTGGATTTCACCTCTTGAAGGTGTTATTTTCAGGGGTGAGTTTTTCGAAGAAGGGTAAGAGCACAAAAATCGCAAATCGCGACTAGGATATTTGGGGAGCACATAATTAATGCCACGTTTTAGCATGGCTTAAAATTTTTGTGCTCGATCGCTGTGGATTTCACCTCTTGAAGGTGTTATTTTCAGGGGTGAGTTTTTCGAAGAAGGGTAAGAGCACAAAAATCGCGACTAGGATATTTGGGGAGCACATAATTAATGCCACGTTTTAGCATAGCTTAAAATTTTTGTGCTCGATCGCTGTGGATTTCACCTCTTGAAGGTGTTATTTTCAGGGGTGAGTTTTTCGAAGAAGGGTAAGAGCACAAAAATCGCAAATCGCGACTAGGATATTTGGGGAGCACATAATTAATGCCACGTTTTAGCATGGCTTAAAATTTTTGTGCTCGATCGCTGTGGATTTCACCTCTTGAAGGTGTTATTTTCAGGGGTGAGTTTTTCGAAGAAGGGTAAGAGCACAAAAATCGCGACTAGGATATTTGGGGAGCACATAATTAATGCCACGTTTTAGCATGGCTTAAAATTTTTGTGCTCGATCGCTGTGGATTTCACCTCTTGAAGGTGTTATTTTCAGGGGTGAGTTTTTCGAAGAAGGGTAAGAGCACAAAAATCGCGACTAGGATATTTGGGGAGCACATAATTAATGCCACGTTTTAGCATGGCTTAAAATTTTTGTGCTCGATCGCTGTGGATTTCACCTCTTGAAGGTGTTATTTTCAGGGGTGAGTTTTTCGAAGAAGGGTAAGAGCACAAAAATCGCGACTAGGATATTTGGGGAGCACATAATTAATGCCACGTTTTAGCATAGCTTAAAATTTTTGTGCTCGATCGCTGTGGATTTCACCTCTTGAAGGTGTTATTTTCAGGGGTGAGTTTTTCGAAGAAGGGTAAGAGCACAAAAATCGCGACTAGGATATTTGGGGAGCACATAATTAATGCCACGTTTTAGCATGGCTTAAAATTTTTGTGCTCGATCGCTGTGGATTTCACCTCTTGAAGGTGTTATTTTCAGGGGTGAGTTTTTCGAAGAAGGGTAAGAGCACAAAAATCGCAAATCGCGACTAGGATATTTGGGGAGCACATAATTAATGCCACGTTTTAGCATAGCTTAAAATTTTTGTGCTCGATCGCTGTGGATTTCACCTCTTGAAGGTGTTATTTTCAGGGGTGAGTTTTTCGAAGAAGGGTAAGAGCACAAAAATCGCGACTAGGATATTTGGGGAGCACATAATTAATGCCACGTTTTAGCATAGCTTAAAATTTTTGTGCTCGATCGCTGTGGATTTCACCTCTTGAAGGTGTTATTTTCAGGGGTGAGTTTTTCGAAGAAGGGTAAGAGCACAAAAATCGCAAATCGCGACTAGGATATTTGGGGAGCACATAATTAATGCCACGTTTTAGCATAGCTTAAAATTTTTGTGCTCGATCGCTGTGGATTTCACCTCTTGAAGGTGTTATTTTCAGGGGTGAGTTTTTCGAAGAAGGGTAAGAGCACAAAAATCGCGACTAGGATATTTGGGGAGCACATAATTAATGCCACGTTTTAGCATAGCTTAAAATTTTTGTGCTCGATCGCTGTGGATTTCACCTCTTGAAGGTGTTATTTTCAGGGGTGAGTTTTTCGAAGAAGGGTAAGAGCACAAAAATCGCGACTAGGATATTTGGGGAGCACATAATTAATGCCACGTTTTAGCATAGCTTAAAATTTTTGTGCTCGATCGCTGTGGATTTCACCTCTTGAAGGTGTTATTTTCAGGGGTGAGTTTTTCGAAGAAGGGTAAGAGCACAAAAATCGCGACTAGGATATTTGGGGAGCACATAATTAATGCCACGTTTTAGCATAGTTTAAAATTTTTGTGCTCGATCGCTGTGGATTTCACCTCTTGAAGGTGTTATTTTCAGGGGTGAGTTTTTCGAAGAAGGGTAAGAGCACAAAAATCGCGACTAGGATATTTGGGGAGCACATAATTAATGCCACGTTTTAGCATAGCTTAAAATTTTTGTGCTCGATCGCTGTGGATTTCACCTCTTGAAGGTGTTATTTTCAGGGGTGAGTTTTTCGAAGAAGGGTAAGAGCACAAAAATCGCAAATCGCGACTAGGATATTTGGGGAGCACATAATTAATGCCACGTTTTAGCATGGCTTAAAATTTTTGTGCTCGATCGCTGTGGATTTCACCTCTTGAAGGTGTTATTTTCAGGGGTGAGTTTTTCGAAGAAGGGTAAGAGCACAAAAATCGCGACTAGGATATTTGGGGAGCACATAATTAATGCCACGTTTTAGCATGGCTTAAAATTTTTGTGCTCGATCGCTGTGGATTTCACCTCTTGAAGGTGTTATTTTCAGGGGTGAGTTTTTCGAAGAAGGGTAAGAGCACAAAAATCGCGACTAGGATATTTGGGGAGCACATAATTAATGCCACGTTTTAGCATAGCTTAAAATTTTTGTGCTCGATCGCTGTGGATTTCACCTCTTGAAGGTGTTATTTTCAGGGGTGAGTTTTTCGAAGAAGGGTAAGAGCACAAAAATCGCGACTAGGATATTTGGGGAGCACATAATTAATGCCACGTTTTAGCATAGCTTAAAATTTTTGTGCTCGATCGCTGTGGATTTCACCTCTTGAAGGTGTTATTTTCAGGGGTGAGTTTTTCGAAGAAGGGTAAGAGCACAAAAATCGCGACTAGGATATTTGGGGAGCACATAATTAATGCCACGTTTTAGCATAGTTTAAAATTTTTGTGCTCGATCGCTGTGGATTTCACCTCTTGAAGGTGTTATTTTCAGGGGTGAGTTTTTCGAAGAAGGGTAAGAGCACAAAAATCGCGACTAGGATATTTGGGGAGCACATAATTAATGCCACGTTTTAGCATAGCTTAAAATTTTTGTGCTCGATCGCTGTGGATTTCACCTCTTGAAGGTGTTATTTTCAGGGGTGAGTTTTTCGAAGAAGGGTAAGAGCACAAAAATCGCAAATCGCGACTAGGATATTTGGGGAGCACATAATTAATGCCACGTTTTAGCATGGCTTAAAATTTTTGTGCTCGATCGCTGTGGATTTCACCTCTTGAAGGTGTTATTTTCAGGGGTGAGTTTTTCGAAGAAGGGTAAGAGCACAAAAATCGCGACTAGGATATTTGGGGAGCACATAATTAATGCCACGTTTTAGCATGGCTTAAAATTTTTGTGCTCGATCGCTGTGGATTTCACCTCTTGAAGGTGTTATTTTCAGGGGTGAGTTTTTCGAAGAAGGGTAAGAGCACAAAAATCGCAAATCGCGACTAGGATATTTGGGGAGCACATAATTAATGCCACGTTTTAGCATGGCTTAAAATTTTTGTGCTCGATCGCTGTGGATTTCACCTCTTGAAGGTGTTATTTTCAGGGGTGAGTTTTTCGAAGAAGGGTAAGAGCACAAAAATCGCGACTAGGATATTTGGGGAGCACATAATTAATGCCACGTTTTAGCATAGCTTAAAATTTTTGTGCTCGATCGCTGTGGATTTCACCTCTTGAAGGTGTTATTTTCAGGGGTGAGTTTTTCGAAGAAGGGTAAGAGCACAAAAATCGCGACTAGGATATTTGGGGAGCACATAATTAATGCCACGTTTTAGCATAGTTTAAAATTTTTGTGCTCGATCGCTGTGGATTTCACCTCTTGAAGGTGTTATTTTCAGGGGTGAGTTTTTCGAAGAAGGGTAAGAGCACAAAAATCGCGACTAGGATATTTGGGGAGCACATAATTAATGCCACGTTTTAGCATAGCTTAAAATTTTTGTGCTCGATCGCTGTGGATTTCACCTCTTGAAGGTGTTATTTTCAGGGGTGAGTTTTTCGAAGAAGGGTAAGAGCACAAAAATCGCAAATCGCGACTAGGATATTTGGGGAGCACATAATTAATGCCACGTTTTAGCATGGCTTAAAATTTTTGTGCTCGATCGCTGTGGATTTCACCTCTTGAAGGTGTTATTTTCAGGGGTGAGTTTTTCGAAGAAGGGTAAGAGCACAAAAATCGCGACTAGGATATTTGGGGAGCACATAATTAATGCCACGTTTTAGCATGGCTTAAAATTTTTGTGCTCGATCGCTGTGGATTTCACCTCTTGAAGGTGTTATTTTCAGGGGTGAGTTTTTCGAAGAAGGGTAAGAGCACAAAAATCGCGACTAGGATATTTGGGGAGCACATAATTAATGCCACGTTTTAGCATAGCTTAAAATTTTTGTGCTCGATCGCTGTGGATTTCACCTCTTGTAGGTGTTATTTTCAGGGGTGAGTTTTTCGAAGAAGGGGTTGATTTATCAAGTTCGCTTCAAGGCATTTGAATAGCACATAAATAGCACATAATTATAGCGTTTACCAGACTTCGTTTCCTGCTTTTGCAAATGGGTGGGTGCTAGCTTGATATCAAGTCAGCACCCCCACGCTTCAAATTTGTTTTTTTCAAAGATCCCTTTGAGCACAAAAATCGCCATTGCGGCACATAATTAGCACATAAAGAGCACATAATTCCTGCGTAATTAAATTTCGATTCGGAGGTGGTGGGGGTGCTAGCTTGACAGACCTGCTATAGGTTACTCCAACTGAATCAAATTTGGTACAGATTCGATCTGGAGTGGGGCAGTTGGATTACACTCCTACACGAATTTTAATACTTTGGAGGCTCCCTTTGGATTACATGTAAAATGATGGTTCCAATAGACAATGTCAAGTACCCAAGAATAAGTCATCAGATTCACATTGGGAAGTTTGGAGAGTGGATTTTGGCAACTCCAACAGTATCTAATTTGGTGATGGTAATTTCCCTACGAATAAATGTGATATGATCTCTCCAATGGGCAATGGGAAGTTCTCAAGGTGGCAGCAGTTTTGGTACCACCAATGGGAAGTTTCAAGAATGACCTTTTGTAACTCCAACATTTGGTAACGATTCGACCTATGGTCGAGATATTGGAGCTTGGAGACTTTTTCAACTATTCCAGACGAGCTTTTACCTTCCTATTGTGGTTTGGAGACTCGTCTTACTAAGTTCTACCAAAGTCAGTTTGCTTCCTATTAAATTGCAACGCGAAATTTTGGTACTTCTGGAACTCCACAGTGACCCTCGGGATTTCCCTTTGAATAAATTTGAAATGATGGTTTCAATAAACGATGGCAAGTGCCCAAGTTTTACCTCCAACTTCAAAATGGATAATTTTAAAAGTGGCCTTTTGTAACTCCAACATTTATTACCGATTGACCTGGGGTCGGGATATTGGAGCTTGGAGACTCTTCCGTCAATCCTGGATGAGCTGTTACCTTCGCATTGTGGTTTAGAGACACATCGTACTAACTTCAATCAGTCACATTGCTCCTGATTAAACTGCAACGCGAAATTTTGGTACTTCTGTGATTCTATAGTGACCCTTTGGATTTCCCTATAAATACATCAGAAATGATGGTTCTAATGACTATTGAGAAGTGCCCAAGGTTGACCTCCAACTTCGCCATGGGAAGTTTGGAGAGTGCCTTTGGTAACTCCAACGTTTGGTACCGATTCTACCTGAGGTCGGGATATTGGAGCTTGGGGACTTCTTCAACGATTCCAGATGAGCTTTGACCTTCCCATTGTGATTTGGAGACTCGTCCTACTAACTCCAACCAAAGTCAATTCGCTCCCTATTAAATTGCAACAGGAAATTTTGGTACTTCTGTGACTCCATAGTGACCCTCGGGATTTCCCTTTGAATAAATCTGAAATGATGGTTCTAATGAACCATGGGAAGTGCCCGAGGTTGACCCCCAACTTTAAATGGGAAATCTCGAGAGTGGCCTTTTGTAACTCCAACATTTATTACCGATTGACCTGGGGTGGGGATATTGGAGCTTGGAGACTCCTCCGTCAATCCTGGATGAGCTATTACCTTCGCATTGTGGTTTGGAGACACATCTTACTAACTTCAACTTTGGAGAGTACCTTTGGTAACTCCAACCGTTGGTACCGATTCCACCTGTGGTCGAGATATTGGAGCTTGGAGACTTCTTCAACTATTGCAGATGAGCTTTTACCTTCCCATTGTGGTTTGGAGACTCGTCCTACTAAGTCCTACCAAAGTCAGTTTGCTTCCTATTAAATTGTAACGTGAAATTTTGGTACTTCTGGAACTCCACAGTGACCCTCGGGATTTCCCTTTGAATACATTTTGAAATGATGGTTTCAATGAACGATGGGAAGTGCCCAAGTTTTACCTCCAACTTCAAAATGGATAGTTTTGAGAGTGGCCTTTTGTAACTCCAACATTTTTTACCGATTGACCTGGTGTCGGGATATTGGAGCTTGGAGACTCTTCCGTCAATCCTGGATGAGCTGTTACCTTCGCATTGTGGTTTAGAGACACATCTTACTAACTTCAGCCAGTCACATTGCTCCTGATTTAACTGCAACGCGTAATTTTGGTACTTCTGTGATTCTATAGTGACCCTTTGGATTTCCCTATAAATACATCAGAAATGATGGTTCTAATGACTATTGAGAAGTCCCCAAGGTTGACCTCCAACTTCACCATGGGAAGTTTGGAGAGTGCCTTTGGTAACTCCAACGTTTGGTACCGATTCTACCTGGAGTTGGGATATTGGAGCTTGAAGACTCTTCCGTCAATCCTGGATGAGCTGTTACCTTCGCATTGTGGTTTAGAGACACATCGTACTAACTTCAATCAGTCACATTGCTCCTGATTAAACTGCAACGCGAAATTTTGGTACTTCTGTGATTCTATAGTGACCCTTTGGATTTCCCTATAAATACATCAGAAATGATGGTTCTAATGACTATTGAGAAGTGCCCAAGGTTGACCTCCAACTTCACCATGGGAAGTTTGGAGAGTGCCTTTGGTAACTACAACGTTTGGTACCGATTCTACCTGGAGTCGGTATATTGGAGCTTGGGGACTTCTTCCACGATTCCAGATGAGCTTTTACCTTCCCATTGTGATTTGAGACTCGTCCTACTAACTCCAACCAAAGTCAGTTCGCCCCCTATTAAATTGCAACAGGAAATTTTGGTACTTCTGTGATTCCATAGTGACCCTCGGGATTTCCCTTTGAATAAATCTGAAATGATGGTTCTAATGAACCATGGGAAGTGTCCGAGGTTGACCCCCAACTTTAAATGGGAAATCTCGAGAGTGGCCTTTTGTAACTCCAACATTTATTACCGATTGACCTGGTGTCGGGATATTGGAGCTTGGAGACTCTTCCGTCAATCCTGGATGAGCTGTTACCTTCGCATTGTGGTTTAGAGACACATCTTACTAACTTCAACCAAGGTCACATTGCTCCCGATTAAAGTGCAACGCCAAATTTTGGTACTTCTAAAACTCCATAGTGACCCTCGGGATTTCCCTGTGAACAAATCTAAAATGATGGCTCTAATGACCCATTATTTTAATAATAATGGGTTATAATAACCCACCATTAAGAAGTACCCAATTGACCTCCAATTTCACCATGGGAAGTTCCGAGAGTGGCCTTTTGTAACTCTAACATTTGCTAACGGTTCGAACTGTGGTGGGGATATTGGAGTTTGGAGACTTCTCCAATGATCCCTGGCGAATTTTTACCTTCGCATAGTGGTTTGTTGGCTCGTCTTACTAAATCCATCCAAAGTCAGTTTGCTCCCGGATAAATTGCAACAGGAAATCTGGATTGATGGTACGAATGAACAATGGGAAGTGCCCAAGGTGGACCTGCAACTTCACCACTGGAAGTTTGGAGGGTGTCTTTGGTAACTCCAATGTTTAGTACCGATTCCATCTGGGGTCGAGATATTGGAGCTTGGAGACTTCTTCAACGATTACAGATGATATTTTACCTTCCCATTGTGGTTTGGAGACTCGTCTTACTAACTCCAACCTAAATCGGTATGTTCCCTATTTCCTTCCAACACGAAATTTTGGTACTTTGTAGACTCCCCAGTGATCTTTTAAGTTAAATATGAATTAGTGGCTCCAATAGACGTTGAAAATTGTTTAACGTAAAGTCTCCAGTTTCACCTTGGGATGTTTGTAGTTTGGTAACTCCAAGATTTGGCACCGATTCAATCTGGAGTCAGGGAGTTGGAGCTTGGAGACTTCTCCGGCGATCCTGGACGTTGTTTGACCTTCCCACATAGGTTCTGAGGCTCGTCTTACTGACCCCAATCTAATTTGGACCGTTCCCGATCCCATTCCAACGCGAACTTGCGGTATTTTAGAGAATGCCAGTGGTCCTTGGAGAGTTTGGAGGGTGGCTTTTGGTAACTCCAAAAATTTGGCGGATTGGAACTTGAAGACTTCTCCGACGATCCCGAATGACCATTTTCTCTAATGCGAAGTGCCCGAGGTGAGATCCTCATCCTCCCACCTCGGGAACTCGTAAATTCCCCCATCCTCCCGGACTATCGACCGCCCTCTATCCCCAGACTGGGGGACGCGGCGGGGTCGGGGGCGCCAGAAAGACTCCCGGAAAAGTTCGTTGCCACCGTCGCAATCCGGCGTCCCTCTTCGCCGTCTCTCCTCTTCCTCCTCCTCCTCCTCCCTCTCCTTCCGCATGAATGGGGAACGAGAGTTGGCTAATCGTAAATTCCGCCCGCAATTATTCAAATGCCTACCGGAAGCAACAGATGGTGTGTTTGTGTATGGAGGGGGTAGGGAAGAATCTGTTTTCGGGGGGGTGGGGTAGTCACGGTCGATAAGCGAGTCGTCGGGGTTGGTTTACGTGCGTCCTTCCAGCGGAGGGTAATTCGAGCGTTCACTCGTTAATTAGACGTATTATCCAGACCTAAATAATTTTCAACGACGAACGTGAATGAAGATCCCGAACTATGGGGAAATTAATGGAAAAATTTACCAAAGCTAAACGGTCGGAACAGTGTCAAAGGTGAAGCGTAGTTGTTCTGGTTTATTCATAAAGCGGAAATTCGTAATTAATTCAATTGTTTTCAGCACCCGGTATCGATTAGAGCCGGTCTAGCAATGATAACGTGCAATTTAATTCGAACAGGAACACATTCTTATCTTAACGGCAACAGAGCTGAGAACGGCAAATAATTAATTATCATTAATTTATTTTTTACGAGGATTACCTAATTCATACCTCATTCACATTCTAATTAATTAAATGTGTTGATTGATAAAAATTGATAAACAAAAAATTGTGATTTTCAACTTATATTCCAAAGATGGTTGAACTGATTTTTGTTGAAATTTTGTGAAAAGAGCTTCGTAGATTTTTTTTTGGCTTATATGAAAAATTTTGAAACTTCCTTAGTTTCCTCACCCCCACGAAGGATCTTAAGGAGTTTCAATAAATTAAAAATTCAAAGTTGCCTTTATAAAATTCTGAACTTTTGAAAATTTATTATACTTTCTAATGACAAGCACTAACTTAAAATTGTACACTTTCTAATAAGTTATTTAATCAAAATTAATAATATATAATTAACTATAAAAGTTGTAATTATTTACTATTACATAATATACTGCATTAATAAATAAGTACAAATATGGATTTTTAAATGAAGTTACCAAATATAGTGTATACCTACTAACACGTCAAAACTTCTCCTTAAAAATACTTCAAACTTCCTGAACTTCACAAAAACAACAAATCATTTTGTAAAGTTTCAACAAAATTAAAGTTGTATTAATAAAATTACGTTTTTTTGAAAATAATATATCTAATGGAGTTTCAATTGTCACGTTATAACTTCAAAACGTCATATTAAACTATCCAAACTATTTTACAAAATACCTACAAATTGTCCCATAGAATTTCAACGAACTTAAAGTTGTGTTACCAAAAGTATGAATTTTTGAAAGTAATATGCGTCACAATTTCTAATGCTATTTCATAACGTCGAAACTACTCTACGAAAAAAATTTAAACTTCATAAGTTTCTTAAGATAACTCGCAAAAACCATCTTGTAGAGTTTCGGCAAAATTAAAGTTGTGTTATTAAAAGTTACTTTATGGACTTTGAAACTACTTCATGAAAAACGTTTAAATTCCGTTACCTTCTTAAGAAAACTCGCGTTAAGTATATAATCGAGTTTTCACAAAATCAAAGTTGTATTAAAGAAATTTCGAATTTACAAAAAAAGTAACTTTATAGAGATTCTCGTGACAATTTATAAGATCGTAACTTTCTAATGAAAACAGTTGAAACTCCTAGAGCAAAACTGTCATTAACCATCTCATAGAGTTTCGTCAAATTAAAGTAGCCTTAGTAAAGTTAAGAATATTTTAATGAAGTTACTTTATGGAGTTTTTATGACAAGTTACAACTTTAAAACTACTTCATGAAACTCCCTTCCCTGAAATTCCCTGACCTTTTTAAGAAAAGTTCCATTAAGTATATATTGGAGTTTTGACAAAATTAAAGTTGTATTAAAGAAGTTTCGAATTTAAAAAGAAAAGTAACTTTATAGAGTTCCTCGTCACAAGTTATACCTTCGAAACTTCTTCATGAAAATAGTTGTAACTCCTTGGGCAAAACTCTCATTAACCATCTCATATAGTTTCGTCAAATTAAAGTTGACTTAGTAAAGTTAAGAAATTTTAATGAAGTTACTTTATGGAGTTTTTATGACAAGTTAGTACTTTGAAACTACTTCACGAAACACGTTTAATTTCCTTAACCTCTTGAAGAAAAGTTCCATTAAGTATATAATGGAGTTTTGACAAAATTTAAGTTGTATTAAAGAAGTTTCGAATTTAAAAAGAAAAGTAACTTTATAGAGTTCCTCGTCACAAGTTATACCTTCGAAACTTCTTCATGAAAATAGTTGTAACTCCTTGGGCAAAACTCTCATTAACCATCTCATATAGTTTCGTAAAATTAAAGTTGACTTAGTAAAGTTAAGAATATTTTAATGAAGTTACTTTATGGAGTTTTTATGACAAGTTAGTACTTTGAAACTACTTCACGAAACACGTTTAATTTCCTTAACCTCTTGAAGAAAACTTCCATTAAGTATATAATGGAGTTTTGACAAAATTTAAGTTGTATTAAAGAAGTTTCGAATTTACGAAGAAAAGAAACTTTATAGAGTTTCTCGTGACAATCTATAACTTCGTAATTTTTTAATGAAAACAGTTGGAACTCCTTGAGAAAAACTCCCATTAACCATCTCATAGAGATTCGTCAAATTAAAGTCGCATTATTAAAGTTAAGAATATTTGAATGAAGTTACTTTATGGAATTTTTATGACAAGTTACAACTTTAAAATTACTTCATGAAACACGTTTAAATTTCCCAACCTTTTTAAGAAAACTTCCATAAGTATATAAGCGAGTTTTGACAAAATTAAAGTTGTATTAAAAAAAGTTTCGAAATTACAAAGAAAAGTAAGTTTATAGAGTTCATCGTGGAAATCTATAACTTCGTAACTTTTTAATGAAAATAGCTGAAACTCCTTGAGCAGAACTCCCATTAACCATCTCATAGAGATTCGTCAAATTAAAGTCGCATTATTAAAGTTAAGAATATTTGAATGAAGTTACTTTATGGAATTTTTATGACAAGTTACAACTTTAAAATTACTCCATGAAACACGTTTAAATTTCCCAACCTTTTTAAGAAAACTTCCATAAGTATATAAGCGAGTTTTGACAAAAATAAAGTTGTATTAAAGAAGATTCGAATTTACAAAAAAAAGACTATACAGTTTCTCGTGACAATCTATAACTTCGTAACTTTTTAATGAAAATAGCTGAAACTCCTTGAGCAAAACTCCCATTAACCATCTCATAGAGTTACTTCAAATTAAAGTTGCATTCATAAAATTAAGAGTATTTGAATGAAGTTACATTATGGATTCTATATGACAAGTTACAACTTTGAAACTACTTCATGAAACACGTTTAAATTCCTTGACCTCTTTAAGAAAACTTCCATTAAGTATATAATGGAGTTTTTACAAAATTAAAGTTGTATTAAAAAAGTTTCGAAATTACAAAGAAAAGTAAGTTTATAGAGTGTTTCGTGACAATTTATAACTTCGTAACTTCTTAATGAAAACAGTTGAAACTCCTAGAGCAAAACTGTCATTAACCATCACATAGGGTATCCTCAAATTAAAGTTGCATTCATAAAATTAAGAATATTAGAATGAATTTAGTTTATGAAGTTTTTATGACAAGTTACAACTTTAAAACCACTTCATGAAACTCGTTTAAATTCCCAGACCTTTTTAAGAAAAATTCCATAAGTATATAAGCGAGTTTTGACAAAAATAAAGTTGTATTAAAGAAGATTCGAATTTACAAAAAAAAGACTATACAGTTTCTCGTGACAATCTATAACTTCGTAACATTTTCATGAAAACAGTTGAAACTCCTTGAACAAAACTTCTATTAACCATCTCATAGAGTTACTTCAAATTAAAGTGGCATTCATAAAATTAAGAGTATTTGAATGAAGTTAGTTTATGGAGTTTTTATGATAAGTTACAACTTTAAAATTACTCCATGAAACACGTTTAAATTTCCCAACCTTTTTAAGAAAACTTCCATAAGTATATAATGGAGTTTTTACAAAATTAAAGTTGTATTAAAAAAGTTTCGAAATTACAAAGAAAAGTAAGTTTATAGAGTGTTTCGCGACAATTTATAACTTCGTAACTTCTTAATGAAAACAGTTGAAACTCCTTGAGCAAAACTGTCATTAACCATCACATAGGGTATCCTCAAATTAAAGTTGCATTCATAAAATTAAGAATATTAGAATGAATTTAGTTTATGAAGTTTTTATGACAAGTTACAACTTTAAAACCAATTCATGAAACTCGTTTAATTTCCCAGATCTTTTTAAGAAAACTTCCATAGGTATATTTGGATATTTGGTAATTTAAAATTAAAGTTGTATTAAAGAAGTTTCGAATTTAAAGAGAAAAGTAACTTTATAGAGTTCCTCGTGACAAGTTATACCTTCGAAACTTCTTCATGAAAACAGTTGAAACTTCTTGGGCAAAACTCCCATTAATCCATCTCATATAGTTTCGTCAAATTAAAGTAGCCTTAGTAAAGATAGGAATATTTGAATGAAGTTACTTTATGGAGTTTTTATGACAAGTTAGTACTTTGAATTTACTTCATGAAACACGATTAAATTCCCCAACCTTTTTAAGAGAACTTCCATTAAGTATATAATCGAGTTTTGACAAAATTGCAGTGTATTAAAAAGGTTTCGAATTTACAAAGCAAAGACACTTTATAGAGTCTATCGTGACAATCTATAACTTCGTAACTTTTTAATGAAAATAGATGAAACTCCTTGAGCAAAACTCCCATTAACCATCTCATAGAGTTTCGTCAAATTAAAGTCGCATTAATAAAGTTAAGAATATTTGAATGAAGTTACTTTATGGAGTTTTTATGACAAGTTACAACTTTGAAACTACTTCATGAAATAGGTTTAAGTTCCTTGACCGCTTTAAGAGAATTTCCATTAAGTATATAATGGAGTTTTGACCAAATTAAAGTTGAATTAAAGAAGTGTCGAATTTACAAAGAAAAGTAACTAGGTACAGCGTTTCTCATGATAATTTTTAACTTCCTAACTTCAATGAAAACCGTTAAAACTCCTTGAGCAAAACTCTCATTACCATCTAATTGAGTTTCTTCAAATTGAAGTCGCATTAATAAAATTAAGAATAATTGAATGAAGTTACTTTATGGAGTTTTTATGACAAGTTGCAACTTTGAAACAGCTTCATGAAACAGGTTTAAATTCCTTGACCGCTTTAAGAGAATTTCCATTAAGTATATAATGGGGTTTTGACAAAATTAAAGTTGAATTGAAGAAGTGTCGAATTTACAAAGAAAAGTAACTAGGTACAGCGTTTCTCATGATAATTTTTAACTTCCTAACTTCAATGAAAACCGTTAAAACTCCTAGAGCAAAACTCCCAATAACCATCTCACTGAAATTCTTCAAATTAAACTCACATTAATAAAAATAAGAATAATTGAATGAAGTTACTTTATGGAGTTTTTATGACAAGTTATAATTTTGAAACTGCTTCATGAAAGACGTTCAAGTTCCCTGACCTTCTTAAGAAAACTTGTGACGCTAACTTTTAAAAATAGCTTAGGCGTAAGCTTTGATACCTCAGACGGCGTAGGGTAGCGACACAAAGCCGCACGGCTCTCTCAATTACCTCGGAGAGTTTGGGAGGGTCAGAAAAATTGACTATAATTACAGATGTTTGATTTGGGCGCCACTGGCTTATATGTACCCAAGCCAGAGGGTCCTCGATGTCTGAGGAGCCGTCTGAGATAATTCCCACTGCAAAGTGCCACCTAAACAAATAATCCTAATAAAAACAAAAAAAGAATGATTACAGTACCCACAAAATTTAGGGTGATCAAAGGGGGAAATGGCAGAAACTCAAGCTCCAAAAACAATAAACACTTTATTCTATATCAAAATCACAGAATATTTTTGTTCCCAAGAGGGAAGAGGAAAAAAATATATAACAGTTCAAAATAGATAAGTAGTTGTTATAATTGTTAAGTTTTCAAGACTCGAGTCTTCCTAAGTGACAGGCAGTTATCCTTAAAATGTGTTAAACTGCAGCAACAAACAAAAAAGAAAACTCTTATAACCGGTTGCAAATTCAATAATTTGTCTCTCAGGTTTTAAGGGGTCGTATCGACCGAAAATTAAAATTACAACTGGGAATACCCTTCCCCTCAGAAAGAAAGCAATAAAAAAAAAGTAGTAACGGGTCCTCGCTCAGCTATGAGGACAGTACCAAATATCTGGCAATGGTCGTGACGAATTAAGATAAATAAAAGGTACACAATTACCGACCGAGGTTGGTTGGTTACTCCCTGCAGCGACACAATCCGGGTACGTTCCGGGCCCCTGATGTATGGTCGTATCCCGGTCGGGAGTGCGGTCGGCGTTCGGTCTGCTCCTCACACAGGAAATCGGAAACTCTGTCTAACCTCCAAGTCAACCTGGCACAGGACCTTCGAAGGAGCCGGTGGGAGATCAGCACGTGGCCCGATTATCGATAATTCGCTCCGAACCTTTGGTACTCAACTTCCGGTCCTAAAAGCCGGACTTAAAAGTCGGACCTAAAAACCCTAGACAACGAGAAACGACCAGTTAGGTGACTGAATGTTTTCAAACGTGGAGGTTACCTCTGCAAGAGGGTTTTCCTAGCCGTCCTCGACAACACAAAATGGCGGCACAGCTCCGCGTAGAAAATCCTCCAACGAGACGTCCTCCTCTCAACGTACGAATCCCAACGAGGACTAGACGACAGATTCCTACTCTCTCCCTTCGTATAGATCCCACACAAGGCAACGTCGAAACGAAAATTACGAGGGTTGAGAAACGCTTACGCTGTACTATCGCCGCCGCCGAAAAGACAAAAAAAAGGAACACGTTCGACAAATCGATGCTTAAAAATGGCCGAGACCAGACGAAAAGATGACCTCGTCATGTCAGTCGTTTCATCGCACAAAGCATAGAACGGAGCAAATGTTAGGCGAGTTCGATTCGAACCACTAATCGTTTGTAAACGGGATTCGGACCGTTACAAACTTCCATTAAGTATATAATCGAGTTTTGACCAAATTAAAGTTACATTAAAGAAGTTTCGAATTTACAAAGAAAAGTAACTTTATAGAGTTTCTCGTGACAAGTTATAACTTCAAACCTTCTTAATGCAAACAGTTGGAACTCCTTGGACAAAGCTGCCATAACCATTTCGTAAAGTCTTGTCAAAATTGACAAGTTGTAGTAACAAAATTTCGTTATCTCTTTTCAAACTGTCACTTGGAAACTAACCATCTTCGGAATAAGTACTTACCAATTTTTTCTTAATATTCTTCCTGGATCCTATCAAGCCTACCACTTTATCGCACTAATTATGAGTACATATATACTTTATCATAGTAATTAAAATAAAGCGGCCTCCCGTACTATAGACCCTTAATAAGGACAATGCTAAATTCGACCGGTTTTCTTCGAATATACACGCACGTCGTCAATTCCGCCGAGTCGCCTGTCCGAGCAACGACTCGATCCCGTTTCGTTTATAATTCGATATATTTGAATTACGAGACATAATCTCACGTGTCGCACCCGTCGGAACGGACTCACGTGAATGGCGCACGTTGATCGCGAGAAAAAAATAATCAAAGGTCGTTCTAACTGCACCGCAACGCCACCGACACTTATTAAAACCCGATCGATCCGACCGACTCGATTTATTGATCGTCGGGATGTTGATAGTGCTGATAATCGAGGAGGTAGATCGAAAATCGATCGATTAATCGATCGGTCATTCGAGTAATCGATCGATTAATCGATTAATCGAGATACCCGGAAACTGATTTGCGTTTTCGCAGAGGAGCGTCGACGGCGCCGCGACGCCCCACCGCCTCCGTCCCCACCACCAGCAGCAGCAGCAGCCGCAGAAGACGTCGCCGTCGGGCGCGGCGACCCCCTCCGGCCCGAGGAGGTGGGCGTCGGCGGAGGCGAAGGGGCCTGACGGAGGGGACTGCCACCAGCGGACGGCGGCCAGTGCGACCGGCGACGAGGCGACGGTCAGGGGCCCCACGACGACGACGAGGTTAGTTTCGAAAAGTCGTTTTCGTATATTTTTCGTTTTTGAGTACCACAAAGTTTCGCGAAGATGGTACTGAATCTGAGCCTGGTACAGTCCGGCTCGGCGGTAGCTTCGGTGCTTCAGTCGGACGTCGATCGAGAAGCGGATGGTTTCAAGTTAGTACCCTCTCACTTAGTTTCAATTAAGTGCCAAGCATATCTCGCTCATCCAGTGAAAGTTTCAATAGAACTTAGATGTTAGTTTCAAATAGAGTACTAACCCTCCAAGTTAATGTCCAATATACTGTCATTCATATCTAATCTAGATTTAGTGTGGTGGTAGTTTCAGTGCTACAATCAGACGTCGATCGCTAAGCTGATGGTTTTAAGTTAGTTTCGAATAAGTACATATCACTCTTTGATAATCCGGCGAAAGTTTCAACTATACTTAAATGTTAGTTTCAAATACAGTACCTACTAACCCTCCAAGTTAATTTCTGTCCCGAAATGGATGGTTTCAAGTAATTGCCCACTCAATTAAGTTAGTTTCAATTAAGTACAAACCACACTTCGATAATAAGGTAAAAGTCTCAACAGTACTTAAGTTAGTTTCAAATTCAGTACTAACACTCCAAGTTAATTTCCAATATACTCCCATTCGTATGTAATTTAGAATTAGTGTAGTGATACTACTATCGGCTTGGTGGTACTTTCAGTGCTTCAATCGGACGTCGATAGCGGAAGTGATAGTTTCAAGTCCATACCCACTCAGTTAGTTTCTAATAAGGACCAACCATCCTTCCATCCTTAATTCAGTGAAACTTTCAATGGTACTTAAATGTTAGTTTCAAATATAGTACTAACGTTCCCAGTCAATTCTGATTACCGAGCGGAAGGTTTCAAGTTAGTACTGACTCAGTTAGTTTAGAATAAGCTCCAACCACTCTGCGTTAATCTGATGAAAGTTTCAACAGTACCTCATTGTTAGTTTCAAATACAGTACTGAACTTTCCACTTAATTTCGATCGCGAAGCGGAAGGTTTTAAGTCGGTACCTACACACTTAGTTTCGAATAAGCACCAACTGCTCTTGGTTAATCCGGTGGAAATTTCAAATGTTAGTTTCAAATACAGTACTAACCGTCCCAGTTAACTACGATCGCGAAGTGGTTAGTTTAAGTTAGTCTTACTCAGTTAGTTTTAAATAAATATCAATCACATTACATTAATCCGGTGAAAGTTTCAATGGTACGTAATGGTAGTTCCAAGTACAGTACTAACCATACCAGTTAATTTCGATCCCGAAAGGAATGGTTTCGAGTTAGTACCCACTCACTTATCTTCAATTAAGTACCGGTAATCCGGTAAAGGTCTCAACAGTACTTAAACGTTAGTTTCAAATATAGTACTAACCCTCCAAGTTAATTTCCAATATACCCTCATTTGTATATAATTTAGAATTAGTGTAGTGGTACTACTGCCAGCTCGATGGTAGTTTAAGTGCTACAATCACACTTCGATATTCAAGCGGATGGTTTCAAGTTAGCTTCAAATAAGTACCTTTTACTCTTCGCCAATCAAAAGAAAGTTTTAACGGTAGTTAAATGTCTGTTTTTAAATACAATATTAAACTTCCCAGTTAATTACGATCGCGCTGTTGTTGGTTTTAAGTTAATATCCAATCAGTTAGTTTCACATAAGTACCGACAACTCTTCGTTAATCTGATGAAAGTTTTAACAGTACTTAAATGTTAGTTTCAAATACTAACCTTCCCATTTAATTTCGATGGAGAAGCGGAAAGTTTTAAGTTAGTACCCACCCAGTTAGTTGCGAATAAATACCAACCACTCTTGGTTAATCTGGTGAAAGTGTCAACAGTACCTAGATGTTAGTTTCAAATACAGTACTAACCTTCCCTGGTAATTTCGATCGCCAAGCGGAAAGTTTTAAGTTAATACCCAGCTAGTTAGTTTCAAATAAGTACCAACTACTCTTGGTTATTCTGGTGAAAGTTTCAACAATACTTAAATGTTAGTTTGAAATAGAGTTTCCATTTCCTTTCTACGTCAAAGCAGAAAGTTTTAAGTTAGTACGCACTCAGTTGCGAATAAATACCAACCTCTCTTGGTTAATCTGGTGAAAATATCAACAGTGCCTAAATGTTAGTTTCAAATACGGTACTAACCTTCCCAGTTAATTTCGATGGCGAAGCCGAAGGTTTTAAGTTAGTACATAGCTAGTTATTTTCAAATAACTACCAACCATTCTTGGTTGATCTGTTGGAAGTTTCTACAATACTTAAATGTTAGTTTTGATGGCAGTTTCAGTGCTTCTATCAGACTTCGATATTCAAGCGAATGGTTTCAAGTTAGCTTCAAATAAGTACCTTTTACTCTTCAGCAATGAAATGAAACGCTAGATAGATGTTTGTTTCGAATACAATGCTAACCTTCCCAGTTAATTGTGATGGCGTAGTGGTTGGTTTTAAGTTAGTACCCACTCAGTTAGTTTCAAATAAGTACCAACCACACTGCGTTAATCCGGTGAAAGATTCAACGGTACTTAATGAAAGTTTCAAGGACAGTACTAACCATACCAGTTAATTTCGATCCCGAAAGGGAAGATGTCAAGTTAGTACCCACTCAATTAGTTACAATTAAGTACCAACCACTCTTGATTAATCTGGTGAAAGTTTCAACAGTACTTAAATATTATTTACAAGTACACAGTACTAAAACCTCCCATTTAATTTCAATCGCGAAGCGGAAGGTTTTAAGATGGTACCCACTCAGTTAGTTTCGAAT
Source organism: Cryptocephalus moraei (assembly GCA_946251905.1). Classification (NCBI taxonomy): domain Eukaryota; kingdom Metazoa; phylum Arthropoda; class Insecta; order Coleoptera; family Chrysomelidae; genus Cryptocephalus; species Cryptocephalus moraei. The sequence continues at coordinate 22,746,185 of OX276459.1, forward strand.
AAGCACCAACCACTATTCGTTAATTCGGTGGAAGTTTCAAATGTTACTTTCAAATACAGTACTAAAGCTTCCAATTAATTTCCAGAATCAAGAATTAGTGTGCTCTGGTCTTTTGGAAGTTTTAATATACTTTCGTCAAAGTTAGTTTCAAGTACGACCTCACCGACTTTCGTTTGGAAAATTTGAGTTACCCAGTTACTTTCGAAATAATTGCACTTACTCTAGCTAATCTAGAGTTATTGTAATCTGACCTGCTGATAATTTCAATCGCCAGGAAAAATAAATTTCTGCCAATTTCTAGAAACAGAGATTCAAGGGTCTAATAATCGAGAATAAATTATAGAATACTCACACTAACTAGTCTGATCTAAAATACAATACCTTCATATCCGTCTAGATTTAGATAATCTGGAATTCTCTAATATTGTAAAGTCGCGTTACATTGCTTTTTAGCTACTTTAAAATCTAGAATTTGTACTAATCTCAAATCTTATCCAGAATACGATAACTTCAATTCCCTCTAGATTCTAAATAATCTATAATTATAAACTCTACCTTATGTTGCACTTTCACGTCTTTCAAATATAGAGTTTATACTTTTTTTTATCTCCCATAGAGTCAAATTCTGAATCAGAATTTCTAATAAAATTCGGTGAATTTCCCAAAAAACATGTTAGTTACGTCATAATTCTAGAATCTACTGTTTCTACCCTAGAATCTAGACGGTATAGAATTAATCTATTCAGGTAGAAAATTCTTCGGTTTTTTGCGATGCTAATTTAGTTTGGGATTCATTCCATAATCTAGAATTGTATAAAATATGGAAACTTGTCGAATTCAAAAATGGAAAAACATTCCAAAACTTCTAAAAACTGCCTTTTTTTATTGAAATCAGGATTGCAAAATTATTGTGTAAAAACGAATTTGATGGTATGCTCGGGTCGTAGTTTCGTTCAAATGTTAGTTTCAAAGTGGATGTCTCGACGTTAGTTTCAAATAACATCTCTCGATGGTTAGTTTCATGAAATAACTGAATTAGTTAGTTAATAATTCCCATTTCTGTTAAACTGAAAATTGTTCTATACGATCTGGTGTTAGTTTCAGTTTTAAGGTTAGTTTCGATTGTTTCATAAAAAAATTCTGGATCAGTTAGTTTGAATAAAATTTTCATCCCTATTTAATCCGGAATCAGTACGATCTGAACGTAGTAGTTTAAATCAAATACACACTCCTCAATCGATATTTATAAGTTAGTTTCAACGTGTTCCGTGTTTTGTCTTGACAATCAACTCTTTGCGCTTTAAAGTTACTTTGCTTCAATTTGACTTCCAATTAACGTAACGTCAGTTATTTGACCTATTTCAAAGATATTTCGATTTTTTGATGATAACTCAAAAATCATAAGACAGCGGAAATCGCAAAAAAGATCCTTAAAGAGGAGGAAATTTCCGATAAAAAAGTCTACTCCCGGATTTCCAAAATAATTTTACCTTTAAAAATCATTATTGATAGCTCTTAATAGAATAGGAAAAAATATATTTTTAATTGATAATTTCATTGTTTATTAAGTTAGCAATTTGTTATAAACAATTGTTGAGTGTCACAATATTTTTTAATACTACTAAAAATTACAAAAACAACCATATGCAACAAAGTAAAGAAAACTATTTTTAATACAAAACAATTTTTTACATCAATTTTGCATATGGTTGTTTTTGTAATTTTTATTAGTATTAAAAAAATTCTGACACTTAAAAATTGTTTATAACAAATTGTTAACATAATAAACAATGATACTATCAATTAAGTATTTTTTCCTATTGTATTACGAGCCATTAATAATGATTTTTAAAGACAAAACTATTCCTTAAATAATTATTTAAATAATGTAAATATTTAAAAAAAAACTAATATAAATCAATAACAAAAAATTTTTAAGAAATTTTTTTTTATTTTAAAAATCATGATTGACCCTAAACAATACAATTGCAAAAAAATATTTTTCAAATTTTCGTTCACTTATAAACAATTCTTAAACAAATAGCAGTAAAAAAATTTATTCACAATGATTTAATCCTTCTTTTGAATATAAAAACAGCCATACCATAACATAAGAAAAAGTTTTAACATATTTCTGTATTTTTCGTTTTTTGTTGACTTTAAAAATTCGTTGTAAACAAAATAAAGAAATTTTAAATAATTTTATGACGCCATCTTATTGAGTACACTCATAGAAAGGACTCGAAGAATCAAAAGAATTATTGGGAGATTATTTCAACTTTTAGCCTGTCTTCAACGAAGACGGAAATACGAAAAGAGTTTATTAACAATAGGCTAGTTTTTTGAAAAAAAAATGGATTTAAATTTTTTTTCCAAAGGGACATTCTTCGTTCAAGTGTATAGAATCCACTGATATTTTTTGACATTTTTAACCAAATATTTAATACCTTAAAAAAATATTTTCTATGACATACTCGCTTCAGAGGCGGATAGCGCATGCCGTAACGGCGCGGAGCCTTACTTTCAGCAACAAATTACAATTATAAATGTTAGAGATAGAAATCCGGGAGTCTAGACTTTTTTATCGGAAATTTCCTCCTCTTTAAGGATCTTGTTTGCGATTTCCGCTATCTCTTATGGTTTTTGAGTTATCATAAAAAAATCGAAATATCATTTTTTTCTTTTTTGTTAAAAACAATTGCAATTTTTATTGGCAGAAAAAATCTCAGATTTGCATTCCCCGTCGAATGAGGTATCGCTCATATTTTTCGAAGCCTTCTACCTATTTTTCGCAGGAAGCACACTCCTCGACTAGACTAATTGCTGTGATTCCGGTTCTTCCGCTTTGAGGTAGTTAGAGATATTTGAAATTTTACGTAAAGAAAGTTTCCCATTTTCGTTAAAGTGAAACCGTTTTCCATTTACTACCAAACGAAGGAGAGAAATCGTAATGTGCGTCTCGTCACGTTTCCTTAAGATTTTCCTCGACGCGCGCGGAAGGTATCGTTGAACTTGGTGCGCCTGCGTGGGAGGTGCGGTCGCCTTGTTATTTTGTTATTTTTGTCTTTCTGATTCGCCTTGAGATGACGATCCTACGCTCTTCTCGCCATTTCTGTCTCGAGAGAGAGACACTTAACGGTGCAATGGAACTGTTAATGTGATCCCACGCGGTCGAAATGGCGATGACTCCTTTCCGTGATTATTAGAAAATGATTATTTGAGTATTAAAAAATGTATATTTTAAGGCATTTTTGACAATACTTTATTTCTAACGTTCGACAGTACCTTTGATACTGTCATGGGAGAGATAATTACCCATAATGGGAACTTTCGAGTGTTACAGTGCGCCTTCTGTTGGCTGAGTGTCCAAGTACATTTGGAAACATCGTCGAAATTAATCTAATCGAACTTAAGCTTACCTGACCCCTGACCTTCTTTTACTTAATTCTGTTAATGGGCCCTTGGCCACTTTACGCTTGTCGATTTTCGTTAAAACTGGCGCCATAGCAGGCAACCATAACTGCAATACATACGAAATTATTAAAAATGTGTTCTCCTATCAAATATGTACAATAAAGTTTAATGGCATTTTTGGCTAAATCTTCTCCGAATGACATTTTGCACTTGTCATTTTTTTCCAAAATTCGTTCCAAAACGTCTCCTTAAATTTTAAAGATTTATTCTACAATCTAAAATGTACAACTATGTTTAATAAAATCTCTGTCCTGCACAACGACTTTATACCTGTCGCCTTTCATTAAAACTGGCTCCCGAGCAGGCAACTAGTAATGCAATAAAAAAAATTTAAGCAAATTAAAAAATATTTTCTTCTATCGTATGTGTATAATAAAGTAAGTAAGATTGTTACCTAAATCTTCTCTGAACAGCATTTTACGTTAGTTGTTTTTGGTTTTTTGGAATTTTCCCGAAATCCTTTCCAAAAATGTTTGTACAACTTTGAAGAATTATTCTACTATTGAATATGTACAATTAAGTTTAATATCTTTTTTTGGCAAAATCATCTCCAAGGGACACTTTATACTTGTCGTTTATACCAAAACTGGCGCCCGAACAGGCAACCAGTAATACGATACATACGAAATTATTGTAAAGTAATTAAAAAATTAGTTCAATCGAATTTGTATTATGCAGTTTAATGAGATTAATGGCATTTTTGACTAAATCTCTGAAGGGCATTTTATCCTTATTTTTTGACATTTTTTAAAAATCTGTTATTAAATTTTTTCCTCGACAAAGATTTATTTTACTGTCTAAAATGTACAATAAAGTTTAATAGAACTATTGTGTAAATTTTCTCTGAAGGGCATTTTACCCTTGTCGTTTTTGATTTTTTGACATTTTTTTTCAAAATTCGTATTTAATATTTTCCTAAAACTTTGAAGATTTATTTGAAGTGTCAATTTATTGAATAACGCTTACCTGGCCATGTAATTAAAAAATTGTTGAGGAAAATACTTAAATTATATTTTAATTCTAATCTAATTTATAGCAATGTAATGACTTTCTAAATAAATAAAGAAGAAAAGAAATAAATTTTTAATTAATGTTTTTATCAAAAGTGTCATTTGATAGATTTAATATTTAGGAGTTTACGGACTTTAATCAAGATGTACCTAATTATTTTTTACTTCAAATGAAATTAGTGTTAATGAGAATATAATTAAAATGTAATTAAAGTATGTCCCTTAATAATTTTTCAATTACAGAAAGAGATTATGAGTGTTATTGAATTGATAAATTTTAGAATTATTAGAAAGAAAGATTGAATTTATTGTAAAATTTAATAATAAATGATAATTATATATTTAGCAATAATTTATAACCTTAATATTAGGAGTTTTTAATCGGGACTACCATGACCTCACATGATTCTCTGATCGCCCTCTATCTCGAAAACAGTTAGAGGTATGAAGAAATGTTAAAGACAAAAGTTGTAGAGAATTTAATTCTGTACAATATTGATAGCAAGTACAAATAGCGTAAAACCCATAGAAAACGAGATATTTGCAAAAAATACAGAAAAAATCGATTTTTGTGACTTTTGACCCCCGAATTTAACACTTGGGGCCATCCAATTATATGTGAGTTTTGAGCAAAGTTTTAGGATGGCAAAATAGAAGTTTTTACGTTTTAATATACTGGGTATGTCGATTTTTCGAGATTTTCACCTAATTCAACCTAACATGACTGGACTATTATCTGAAGGATATTTTACCCTTATCGTTTTTTTTTATTTTTTGACATTTTTTCAAAATCCTTTTTTCATATATTCGTACAACTTTGAAGATTTGTTTAACTATCTCAAATGTACAGTAAAGTTTGATGAAACTTTTGTCTAAATCTTCTCTCAAGGGCATTTTACCCTTATCGTTTTTTGATATTTTGACTTTTTGTCAAAATCCGTGTCTAAAATTTTCATTAAACTATGAAGATTCATTTTACTATCTAAAATGTATAATACAGTTAATAAATAATTTTTTTGTCTAAATTTTCTCCGAAGGGCATTTTACCCTTGTCGTTTTTGATTTTTGAAATTTTTTCAAGATCCATTCTTAAACTTTTCCTTAAACTTTGCAGACTTGCTTTACTATCTAAAATGTACAATAACTTTTGGTGAATCTTTTGTCTAAATCTTCTCTGAAGGGCATTTTACCCTTATCGTTTTTTGATATTTTGACTTTTTGTCAAAATCCATTATTACACTTATCCTTAAACTTTGAAGATTTGTTTTACTATCTAAAATGTACAATAAAGTCTGATGAAACTTTTGTCCAAATCTTCTCTGAAGGGCATTTTACCTGTATCGTTTTTTGACATTTTTTCAAAATCCGTGTCTAAAATTTTCATTAAACTTTGGAGATTAATTCTACTATCTAAAATGTACAATACAATTTAATATTTTTTTTGCCTAAATTACCTCTGAAGGGCATTTTACCCTTGTCGTTTTTTGATTCTTTGACATTTTTTCAAAATCCATTATTACACTTATCCTTAAACTTTGAAGATTTGTTTTACTATCTAAAATGTACAATAAAGTCTGATGAAACTTTTGTCCAAATCTTCTCTGAAGGGCATTTTACCCTTATGGTTTTTTGATTTTCGTGTCTAAAATTTTCCTTAAACTTTGAAGAATTATTTTACTATCTAAAATGTACAATACAGTTTAATAATTTTTTTGTCTAAATTGACCCTGAAGGGCATTTTACCCTTGTCGTTTTCGGTTTTTTGACATTTTTTCAAAATCCGTTTTTATTATTTTCCTAAAACTTTGAAGATTTATTTAACTGTCTAAAATGTATAATAAAGTTTGGTGAAACTTTTGTTTAAATCTTCTCTGAACGGCATTTTCCCCTTATCGTTTTTTTGATTTTTTGACATTTTTTCAAAATTCATTTTTAATATTTTATCCAACACATGACAGTTATGGCTGTCATTATGAATGTCATTTTAGACAAGTAAACTATCAAATAACACACTAGTGTGTTATAATCCATAACTCACTAGTGAGTTATGGATTATAAGTCACGTTCATATTTTTTAATGTATTTGTATTTAAAGGTTGCCCGTGGCAACCAAACAAACAACGTACTTTAACCAAAATGTAAAAAAGTCACTGTCAAGTTATTCTGATATTTATAAGGTACTGATATAGTAGCTTTAATTTAAACACAAAGCTTATTAATTATTATCTCATAAAAAACGGTTTCTTCCACTTGTTGGATAAAACATTGTATGCCACTCGCGTGTTATGTTTCCTAAGTCACTTAAGAATTTATACCACTCGGCCTGTATAAATCTTCTCGCGTGACTTATTTTCAACATAACACTATAGTACCATCAAAAACTATTTCTTAAAACTTTGAAGATTTATTTTACTATCTAAAATGTACAATACAGTTTAACCAAAGTTCCGTTTAAATCTTCTCTGAGGGTATTTTACCCTTGTCGTTTTTTGGTTTTTGACATTTCTTCAAAACCCATTCTTAAAATGTTCCTTAAACTTTGAAGATTTATTTTACTACCTACAACGTAGAATAGAATTTGATAGCTTTTGTCTAAATCTTCCCTGAAGGACTATTAGATCTTTTAAACCCAATGAACGTCGGATGACGAGATTAACGTAACTCTAACGGAGCTCTCCCAAAAATGAATATAATTCACTAAACTTCTAAATTGACATTAAACAATAACAAAAACTAGTACAGGGCAGGACACTCCCGATTGTCCACCGATGTCGGCGCCGCACGGTCGTGCTTTGTTAAATAATTCGCTGACGCTAACAAGGACAATTTATACTTGTCGTCTTTCATTAAAACTGGCGCCCGAGCAAGCAACGAGAAGTGCCATGCATACGAAATGTTTGGAACAAATCAAATAATCTACTGTTTCATGAAATGTGTGTAATAAAATTTAATAACATTTCTTTGTATCCCCGATGGGAAATTTTCATGTCATTTTCCGTTGTTAAAAAATTTCTCGAAATCGAAAAATTTTTAAAACAAAGTTCAATGACGACTTTATTGTATTTTTCCCTCATAACCTAATTCAACCTGACACGACCGTCTTCTCATTCGCCTCCCCTTTCGTCCGCCAGGCGTCCGAACGTGTCCATCCTGCACCTGCGCAGCACCTCCGAGCCGTGGGAGGCCGCCCCGAGCACCACCTACCCGATCTCGTCGCGGGGCGCATGCGTGCGCGGGTTCGCCGCCCCCGGCCACGCCCACCGCCTCACGAAGCACCAATCGCTCGGATCCGCGCCCGCCGCCGCCCCTCCGCCGCCCCGCGGCTGGTCGACGAGGCAGCCGCCCGCCGGGCGGCCTCGCTGGGAGGTCGAGCCGCCAGACATGTTCGTCGACAGGGAGCTGTCGCCCGTCAGGTAAAGTTGCGATGCGGATGCGCGCGCACGTCGTGGCCCCGGCGGCCGCCTGATGCGCATTGACGGAAAATCGATAGATGAGATATTTTCGGGGATAAATTTCGTGTGCCGCTTATGTCGTTTGTAGAACTTTGTGATTTTGCCTCAAATTGCTTTCGTATCTCGGTTTTACCGCAATTTTTGAACCATTGGAACCATTCCCATAACCTCAGAAGTAAATTTAAACTCAATTTTCGCTATAAGTTAGTCTCTGTTCTTCATAGAATCTTTTGGTATTTAATAATTTCCAGAACTTTTAATTGCCTTCGATGCATCATTTTTTAAAACAATTTTGGCGCGGAATTCAAATTTCTATGGATATTCGAAACTTTCAAAATACTATATTTCTTGAATGAAAATAACCGGAATGGTAGAAAAACATGGAACATTGGGAAAAACGCTAGAAACAGTTTTATTTTGGGTGTTTTTCTTAACAGAAGGTTTCGACAAATTTTTTAATTACTTTGTATTGCATATAATATAAAACTACTTTTACTTTCTCATTTGAGATATTTGCTTAGTATAGGTTCGATTTCGGATCGAAATTTGAATAGTAACGTTTCTCTGAAGGGCGCTTTACACTTTGCGTTTTTAGAAAACTGGCGCCCGAGCATGCGACCATAATTGCAATACATACAAATTTGTTTAAACAAATTAAAAAATGTATTCTACTGTCTAATGTATACAATAAAGTTTAATAACATTTTTGGCTAAATCTACTCTTAAGGACATTTTACACTTGTCTTTTAATTTTTTTTAAATCTTCTTGAGATTCGCTTTACAAATTTTCTCAAAATTTTAAAGATTTCTTCTACTATCGAATATGTACAATAAAGTTTAATAAGCTAGGGCACTCTACGCTTAGAGTTTTTCATTAAAACTGGCGCCCGAGCAATAATTACTAATGCAATGCATACGAAATTTTTAAAACAAATATAAAAATGCTTTTTACTGATGTGATGTGTACATTTAAGTTTGATAACATTTTTGGTTAAACATTCTCTAAAATCTGTTTTTTTTTGTTTTTTTAAATTTTCTTTTTTATTGTTTCTTTATTTAATTTATTCTTTTATGGTTTACGCATAATTGAGTCTTGTAAAAATTTTGCCTAAATCTTCTCGCGGGGGGGGGGGGAGGGGAGTTGTACGGTATGTTATTTTACGCTTGCCACTATTCGCTTTTTTTGAAATTTTCCCAAAACCTAACAGAGAAATTTTATGAAATATGTGTAATAAAATTTAATGTCATTTTTGGGTAACTCTTCTCTGAAGGGAACAATACAGTTGTATTTCTTGAAACTGGCGCCCGAGCAGGCAAGCAGAAATGTAATACGTAAAAGGTATATTCTTCTAGTGAATGTGTATAATAAAGTTTAAAAACATTTTTGGTTAAATCCTCCCTGATTACACTTGTCATTTTTCGCTTTTTTGAAATTATCTCGAAATCGGTTTAAAACTCTAAAATGCTTAAACTTTAAGCTTCTTAAACTTTAATGAGTTATTCCACTATCGATTATATACCATGAAGGTCAAGGTTTTTAACATTTTTCATGCCATTTTTGCCAAAATCTTCTCTGAAAGCCATTTTAAACATTTAACATTTCTCAAAATTGTTTCAAAAACTTTCCTTAAACTGAAGATTTCTTCTACCACTGAATATATACACTAAAGCTTTATAATATTTTGGATAAATTTTCCAGAGGTGGAGCGTTACACTTTTCGTTTTTCATTAAAACTGGCGCCCGAGCAGGCAACCGGAAATGTAGTACAAATGAAATTTGTTATTACAACATGTATTGGTCTATCCAATATGTACATACAATAAAGTGTAATAACAATTTTAGCTAAATCTTCTCTAAATAAGGGGCAGTTTGCACTTTTTCCTCAAAATACGCTAAAATAATTTTTCTAACTTTGCATGTTTATTCTGTTCATTTTGTTCAATAAAGTTTACGAACATTTTTTGCTAAATTATCTCTGGTAGGCACTTTACATTTGTTACTCATGAAAAACTGGCGCCCAAGCATACCCGAATATTAACTTATGATCATTTAATACTTTCTATTGTTTCTAATTCAGTTCGTTTGCTATGTTCAATGTAAAATTATGAGGCTTGTCATATCTAGACATCGCTGTAAATTAGTCGTCTAGGAACTGCACCGTCCCCTGATATTGCACAACTTCAAAACATTATTTCGAGTATGCGCATAAGAATTCATGACAATTTCATTCTCGAGATATGACTGTTAGAAAATTTCGTAAAAACGCTACCTGAACGTTTACGGTTCATTTGACCGACAGAGAAGACCTTTAAGTGTGCTCTCGCCTTAGGCGTGACAATGTGTTTAATTTTTTTGGATGTTGTAGTGTACGTGTAAGGGGAATTTGATCAAGGTACCACCTGTGGAATACTTTTATGTTTTAAAAGAGCAGAGAACCAGGATGCCCGAAAAGCAGCCCAAAGGTTTTTTAACCGATGGAGGCGGCCCTTAAGTGCCCCTCACAGGCCTTTGACGTGACAATACGTTCGATTTTTTTGAGAGTGTGGAAATTTGGGTGAGGTACGACACGAGGGTACTTTTGTGTTTTGAAAGGGGAGATATCCAAGTTCTCAGAAAATCTGCCCGAAGGTTTACGATTCGTATAACCGACAAAGAGGGACCTTAAGTGTGCGTGACGATTGAACGAAGTGAAATGATCTCTTTAGAGAGTGGACTCTAAGTGGTGTAATGTTTCACCAACCTGTTGTTCCAATACTTCGTACTCCTCATCTTCAGCGTGTTCATTGTCGTGCTCAATATCGTAGATTGCTATTTCTTCATGAAGTTCTTGAAGTGATTCCCATGCTTTGGAAATTTTTTGCTGATGATAGGCGTATGACAATGGTGGTGTTGTCTTCGCTATTTCGTCTTCTGCTTGTCTTAGTAGTCTTGTCGAGTTGGTTATTTTTACTTTTAGCTTGGCCTGTCGAAGTTGTTGCTCTGTGCGTTGCATTTTGTTCTCTTTGTTTCTCGGTTCCTGGATTGGCCTCGTGACTTCTAGCTGCTTGGCGTAGAAGTTCTTGAAGTTCTGGAGTTGTAATCACTGGCGACTTTTCCCCCAGCTGTTGTGATTCGACGTCCTGGTACAGTGGCTGTGACTTACTCAGGAGTCTTCTTGGTATTCTCGACTTCTCGCTTTGTGTTGGCGTCGAAGTTCTAGGAGTTTCGTGTGTGTTCTCACTGGCGGCTTCTTCTCCGACTGCAGTGATTCGACGTCCTGGTACAGTGGCTGTGACTTACTCAGGAGCTTTCTTGGTTTCTGACTTTCCGCTGTGTGTTGGCGTCGAAGTTCTTGAAGTTGTGTAGTTGTACTAGTTGTAGTCACCGGCGGTTCGTCCTCCCGGCTGCAGTGACTTGCTTTATTCGTCGTATCGAACTTGTAGAATTGTAGATTCGTTGTCCTACTGAAGTTTCTGTGACTTACTCAGGAGCTTTCTTGGGTCGCTGGACTCGAAGGGCTGGAAGGACCATGAACGAAGTGTGAAATGATCTCTTTAGAGAGTGGGCTGTATAGATATCTCTCTCGTAGCTGGTGGGCGGCTGCGGAGATGAATCTTGTCTCCAGGTTGTAAGGCTGAAGACGTTCTTGTAGGTTGGAGATCAGGGCGTGACGTGATCTCTTGAAGTTCTTGAAGTTCTAGTTGTGTGGAGAGAGGGCGTATCGTGCTCTCCGGTGTGGACCTGAGGGCGTAACGTGCAGGTCCGGAGTTGAAGATCTCGAAGTCTGGAGAGAGGGCGTATCGTGCTCTCCGGTGTGGACCTGAGGGCGTAACGTGCAGGTCCGGGTTGAAGTTCTAGTAGTTTGGAGAGAGGGCGTAACGTGCTCTCCGGGGTTGAGATCCATGAGGTTAGGGGTTGTCGGTTGGAGTGGCGTGAAGAAAGATCACGACACACTGTCGTTTTAAGCATACATCGTATACTGGTTTATTGTCCCAAATTTCAGAGCTTTTATACATCTTGTTTTACATTGGTTAAATGAGATATTATTTGTTTTCTTACAATGACCTATCGTTGCAGAAACTGACCTTAACTGGAGCGCGCTTCTTATCACGTTCCATAAACGCCTTTGTTATGCTGACTCGGTTGATTATTGTGATTTAAACTTGACTTGTTGACGTTCGGTCGCGTTGTTATTCTTCGTAATAAAATAAGACGTGCCTTTTAGTTCAATTAGATATACCAAAAACCTTGTTACCTAAGCTGCGTCAGTGATTATTATCTGTTTATAAAACAAAACGTGTTGAAAAGTTCCCAAAATTAGTTCACCATAAATTACAATTTCTTAACCTAAAATAATGTTGACGTTAGCGTCAACAATCAGTGATGTTAATAAAATAAGTACAACAAGATATGGAACAATAATTGACGCTGTTTTCACAAGATATCTAGATAAATTTTATTTAAAAGTTTTTATTTCATATTTTAGTTATCATAAGCCAATAATTTCATTTTTAGAATGGGATGCTACTGAAAATTCAGTTTTAACTGAAGGGAATCGTCATAAGAAGTAGTCACTTTTGGGGGTTAGTCCCGCGACTGCCACATTTTTTTTTATTATTTTTGAAGTTATGGTTTAGGGGTTTGAAAATTGTATTGAGATGCCCATCATATAGAATTGACTAAATGGGGGGGAATTTTGAGAGGGCAGATATCTGCAATTTCAATGGCGTCTCCGTGTGTTCCAGGTGGTACGACAGGGAGGTGGACGGCGTGTACCTGGGGCGCTCCGGCTGGGTGCAGGTCCAGCAGAGGTCGCTCGACGAGAAGAGGCGCTCGAGCTACATCGGCAGCAAGCTCGCGAACACGCACGCCGCCCCCGGCAGGGCGATCATGAAGGGCTACCGCTTCAACAGCGAGCCGGAACGGCCGTTCCGACTTTCGCTGCGCGACGTCCTCGTCGACGACGACGAGGAGTGCTCGCCGCCGCCGCCCGCGACGCCGATCATCTCGCCGCCGCCCGCCTTCCAGGACGACAAGGGGGCGGACCGCCCCGCCGCCCCCCAGGCGACGAGGAGCTTCTTCGGCAGGGCGCCGTTCCTGCCGCGCTCGAACGCCGTCGAGGACAGCGACGCGAGCCCGCCGGCGACGCCGCCGCGCAGGCGCCCCGCGCCGCCCCCAGCGAGGCCGCCGCCCGCGGAGGAGGCGGCGGGGGCGGCGAGGCGCACCAAGTTCCTGCAACACTACCGCGGCTCCTCGTCCTCGTCCTCGTCGTCGATCGGCTGCTTCCGGAGCCTCGACGGCTCGTTCGGCCGCCCCGGGGGCGGCGGCTCGGTCATGCCGAGGCTGTCGGAGAACGCGACCACCGACTCGTCGTCGGTCGACTGCCGCCACCAGGACGCCGACGACGAGGACAACTGCTCGTCGTCGGCGAACGTGCGCGTCGTCGCGCCCGTCCAGAGGGCGTCGCCGTCGGGGCGGCCGCCGGGCAGACAGGCCGCGCAGGCGCAGCAGCCGCCGCCCCCGGACTCGTCGTCCACGTCGTCGTCGTCGGGAGGGGAGGGGGCATCGCCGAGGCGGTACCAGGAGGGGGCGGCTGTGCAGCGCGTGAGGAGGTCGAGGAGCCTGCAGCTGCCGGAGAGGGGCGGCGGCGCGCAGGCGCAGCGAGCGTCGCCGCAGCAGCAGCAGGCGCCGAGGATCGAGGCGATACCGGAGCGACCGAGGCGGGCGAAGGGTAAGTCGGGCTGCGCGTGCATCAAGTAGACGCTGAGTCAATATAGCCCAATCGAATTAGCTCAAAAAATCATCAAAATAATTTTTGACAGCAATTTTCCTTCGGAATTGTTTAGGGGGGGGTCACTGGCAGTCTAAATTTAGATTGCCGCGGTACAAGACCCGTTGCGTCATCCGCCATCTTGAATTTAAGGGTGAACTTTTGTTTATTACATAACTCGTTTATTTTCAATTTTACACGAAAAATAGTAGCTGAACGAAGTGTGAAGTGATCTCTATAGAGAATGAACTGTATGGATCTCTCGTAGGTCGTGGGTGACTGCGGAGATGAATCTTGTCTCCAGGTTGTAAGGCAGAAGACGGTCTCGTTGGTTGGAGATCAGGGCGTGACGTGATCTCTTGAAGTTCTCGAAGTCTGGAGAGAGGGCGTAACGTGCTCTCCGATGTGACCTGAGGGCGTAACGTGCAGGTCCGAGGTTGAAGTTCTCGTAGAATGGAGAGAGGGCGTAACGTGCTCTCCGGGTTTAAAGTCACTAAATGTGGAAAGTACCGCAATTCAATGTACCAACGTGTTAGAGAGAGATTTACATTTTCGGACACAATATGGAGGATTACAGCTACAATCTGCCTCTTTTATGCCTATTGTTATGTTTTGTGGGTTGTGGGTTATGTGTCATATTTGTTTAAATTAATTTTTATGTACATTATTTTCTCGTAAAATTTAGTTTTTACTTTTTGGGAATAAAAATGCCAAGTTGTTGTATCCTATCTTGTAAAAATGGAAGCAAAAATAGGTTATTTCGATTGCCTACAGAAACGAGCAAATTTTTGTTTTCTATTTTGAATTTGGCGCGGCGTGGCTCGGACACAATATGGCCGCCAATTGCGATACTTTCCACATTTAGTGACTTTATCCGGGTTGGATCTGAGGGCGTAACGTGCAGATCCGGGGTTGAAGTTCTTGAAGTTAGAGGTTGTCGTAGCTTGAAGATCTCGTAGAACTCTCAGGGCGTAACGTGAGAGCTTGTAGGTTGGGGTGACGTAAATCAAGACCACAACATACTGTCGTTTTGAGCATACTAGGTATACTAATTTATTATTAATTTCGGGATCGTTTTTATACATCTTACATCAATTGTTATGTTTTGCCGAACGACCTAGCTGGCAAGGTTGACCTTTACCGCACCTCGCTCGCTATCACGTTACGATGACGTATTGTTTTATTTATCCGCGGTGTGTCGAACTTGACCGCTCACGTTCGTTTACTGTTGTTGTCTCGCCGTAACGTGTAAGGAGTGATAACCTTATCGCTTCGTGCGATTTCTGAAATATTACACGGCCCTATCCTTGTCCTGTGACATTGCGTTTTCCTAAATCGTGTCACTCTACTAATCTTTACAAAACAAACTAGCCTTGTTCTTGACTGTAATCCCAAAATAATAAATATCTAAATATCGAATACCCTATTAGTTCTTTAATTCCCTATAAATGACAAAAATGTGATAAAAAAAATAAAAAATTAAGTGTGTCGCAGCGTCAACAATAGCTATAACAAAATTGTTTGAAATTAAACTACCTGCAATTTTTGTTCCTATCATTTTCTTCCTAGGATCGATATTTTCGATTTATACCTGAAAAGAGGTGGAGGTAAAATCTTACCATTGTATGGTCACGTTTATTGTCAATTTTACGAAAAAAATTGTCAGGGCTAAAGTTGTTTGACATCAAATTTCCTACAATTTTTACCTATAATTTTTTTCATAGGATCGATATTATTCGATTTATACCTGAGAAGAGGTGAGCACGTCCTATTTTACTACGAAGAATAACAACGTCAGACCGAACGTCAACAAGTCAAGTTCGGATCACAATAATTAACAGAGTCCGCATAACAAAAGCGTTTACGGAACGTGATAAGAAGCGCGCTCCAGTTAAGGTCAGTTTCTGCAACGCTAGGTCATTGTAAGAAAACAAATAATATCTCATTTAACCAATGTAAAATAAGATGTATAAAAGCTCTGAAATTTGGGACAATAAATCAATATACGATGTATGCTCAAAACGACAGTGTGTTATGATCTTGCTTCACGCCACCCAAACCGACAACCCCTAACCTCAAGAACCTCAACCCCGGAGAGCCCGTTACGCCCTCCCTCCAAACTACTAGAACTTCAACCCGGACCTGCACGTTACGCTCTCAGGTCCACACCGGAGAGCACGATACGCCCTCTCTCCACACAACGAGAACTTCAACAACTTCAAGAGATCACGTCACGCCCTGATCTCCAACTACTACGATACAGTCTCCAGCCTTACAACCTGGAGACAAGATTCATCTCCGCAGCCGCCCACGAGCTACGAAAGAGAAATTACATACAGTCCATTCTCTAAAGAGATCATTTCACACTTCGTTCACCGATGATTCGCCCAAGTTTTTGTCGTTTGATTCTTCCTCGAAATTGTCGACGAATTGGTTCGGATACTCAAGAGGGTCGGAGGTGACTTGTTCGGAACGGTCTTCGTCACTACCAAAGTCGTCTTCATCCATCAGCTCTCGAATTCGGATGACGTTTTCGCACGTTTCTCCGTTGCAGTTGTGGCATAAGACTGAACATTTGAGTCCGGATTTGCGACACCCACACATTTTGTGGTTTGCACTTCGTTTTGCATTCACATGAAATCGTCTTCAGTAAAAATTCTGGTGCTGGATCGGCAATATTGTAGCGACAGGTTCAAGTCCACGAATAATTTCTCTCCATCCCCATTCCGTAGCGTTGATATCATAGTCCATCCACATTTGCACCTGCAGATACGTCCTGTAGGTATGTTGAATTTATTCTTCGTGACTAATTTTGTGAAATTCTTGAATCTCAGATCGTCGAGAGTTTTACATGTTCATCGCCTCCAAACAATGCGATTAGGAAACATTCTCCGGCTAGAGCCAAGCAATGTTCGTGAATGTTTGCCTCGCGGAACAAGCTCAGAGCTGTGTCCAAATTGTTATTTTTCTTGAAAGTGTCGAAGTATTTCAATTTTCCTACCTTGAATATTGAAGACGTAGTATCAGGCCCGCTCCCCTACCACTCTCTCAGGCTCCTCTAGTGTACGTAAAAGATGCGCCCTGGTTAAGTCGAATAATATCGATCCTACGAAAAAATTATAGGTAAAAAAATTGTAGGAAATCTGATGTCAAACAAATTTAGCCCTAACAATTTTTTTCGTAGAATTGACAATAAACGTGACAATACAATGGTTAGATTTTACCCCCACCTCTCCTCAGGTATAAATCGAAAAATATCGATCCTACGGCAAAATTGATAAGGACCAAAATTGTAGGAAATTTTATTTTAAACAACCTTGTTTACCACAATTTTACGCGTAAAATTGAAAATAAACGAGTTGTTCGATAAATAAAAATTCACCCCACCCCCCGTTTCGGGTATAAATCAAAAAATATCGATCCTAGGAAGAAAATGATAGGAACCAAAATTGTAGGAAGATTAATTTCAAACAATTTTGTTATGGCTACTTTTGGTGTAAAATTGAAAATAAACGAGTTATTTAATAAACAAAAGTTCACCCTTAAATTCAAGATGGCGGATGATGTAACGGGTCTGGTACCCTGGCAATCTAAACTTAGACTGTCAGTGACCCCCCCTAAACAATTCCGAAGAAAAAATGCTGTCAAAAATTTTTGCAACGTGAAATTGGGCTAATACTCCAGTCATCAACGTTGAAATGGCATATCACCGTGCAATTTTGGAAATCAGCGTCGATTTTCATAAAAAATTGCGTTTAACCACTACTCATCCTTTACTTCAAAACTGTGTCTCTACCCTGTGCCGGACCAGGCTTTTTATTTTTTACGGGTGAAAACTACCCCTTATCGCAAAAATTAAAGAAATCGTAGATTCTGCTATGTAATTGCTTAAATACTTATTTAAGCAACAAGGAATGTAAAGGCATGTTAACATTCGAGGCAAGTGTGTACGAGACGAGGCGAAAGCCGAGACTTGTCACTTTCCGAGGATGTTAACAGTCGATACTTTCCGTGTTACTTATTACATTTTTCACGCTGCCGTTGAAAATTTCCTCAAAATTCCTCAAAAAATGAAATGTTCGCTTTAGTTTGGGGGGTCGTCATTTTGACATAAGTTGCCTGTATATATGCGTAACTGGGGTTACCCGATGCGACAAATTTAAGCAATAGACTGTTAACATCCTCGGCAAGATAATAAATCAAATTGATTTACTCTTTTTATTTTCCTAGGAAAGTACATGGCATGTATTTACATTCCGTCGTCAAGGAAAAATAATACACGAATTTATGTGCCATTTTCGTGTTATGTATCCAAGCATGTAAGACTCATATACGTTACCGGCAGCTTGAAAATAATGTTTGAATTAATTCATTCGTAGATCTCTTGACATTTTTGAACAAGACTTATCATTAATCAGGGAGATTCAACCCCTCCAAATCATCCCCTGATAGTAGTAATTTTACCAAATAGTTTTAAAGATATTTATCATAACTAGAAATGCTTTAAAAATGCGTTATACTAAATTTAAATTATTTTACTTTAGTCGAATGTAATATATTTTTTGCTGAAACGTTTCGACCCTTATGAATTACACCCTTGGGGGTTATAAAGATTAAAAAACGTTTTAAAATGGCTTTTTACGAATTGAAATGATTTAAAAGTGCATTTATATCAAATGTATGTTACTGTACTAGTAAAATAAAATTATTATTTGTTTAACCGCTTCTTCAACCCTTATAAATCATTCCCTGAGGGTATTAACTGTTAAAAAATGATTTCGGCGCTTTTTTTACAACCAGAAATGATTTAAAAGTAATTTTGTATTAAATTAAGAATATTTCACCCTTATTAAAGCCGCTCCTTACGACAAAAAACATAAAAATTGTGGAAAAAGCATTTTATAGAGAATTTCAAACGCTTCAACGTTATATTAGTTAAAACATTTTTCAACCCTTATTTCCGAAAAGGTTTGAGTTCAAAGGGCTTGGATGATCTACAAATAGTACCTACATGAATGCGAAATTTGAACCGCCATATCTCATTTAATTTTTATGATACCAAAATTTTAATATAAATTACAATTTTCATCAAAAAGAACTACAATTTTCTTTGAAAAACTTTCTGCGTATAATGAATAGTTTTTGGTTTATTTAAAAAAATGAGTTTTTTTCAAAATTACAAAAATGTAATTTTTCTAAAAATCAAAAAAAGAAGTGACTTTATTTTTGTTACAACTCAGTCAATTTTTCTGCAAATGACTTTTACCGTACTCATTAGAAAGAATTTTTTAAATACTTTAAAAAAGGTCTTATGTGATTTCCCCAAAAATTTCATCATTTCCAAGTTATTATAAGGTGGAAAGTTACAAATTTTGGGTTTCTCGAAATATCACCGTCATTCAACGAGGAATAACTCGATTAGTATTGGGTTTACAGAAATCATTAAAAACGAATCTCTTTGTTATTTTATTTGCTACATTTTAGTTCTTAATAATTTTTTCGATAAAATGAGAAAACAGTTTAATTACCTAATTCGTGAAAAACAGTTGAACTGTGCGTTTTTCCAATGAAAACTATTCAATTTCAATCGTGAATAATTCGGAAAGTATCAACTATCCAAAATAACTTTATAGATGAATGAATTGTTTAGAATTGTTCAATATATGGATTTCCGACTCTTTTGATTAAAAACTGTTTCATCCCCTAGAGGGGGTGGTTTCCACCCCTTCGGTAAAGCCCGCTTCGGCACAGAGTACATTTTGAAGAAGGTTATATATACTACCTAAATAATCTATTTATTTCCGGGTCGTAGTGGAATGCTACTCGTTCTAGGTTTACAGGAACACTGCGTCTGCGGTATCGCTCTATTTCACTGTATCGTGCTCGTGTGCCCGAAGTCGTTCCATGCTAAGCCTATCTACTTCATAATTATTCACTGTTGAACGCAATTCTGTTATACCAATACGAGTGTTATCATTATCTGTCTCTCGCTGGTCGTCTGTGCGATTTGCACGTGAGGTAGCTCGTCGCACATTCGATTGACTTAGAAGACCTAAGTCAGGTAATCTTCTCTTTGGCATTTTAAAATCAATAAAGTTCTCGCGCACTGACAAACTGATGATAGATTTTAATAATCGTCTTGACATTTATTTATTTGACAACCAACTGACACTATACTTTCATTTGTTTGATTACAAATGTCAAGTTACAAAACGTACCTTTTTCAGTATTTCTGTTACTTATTATTTAGGTTTCTCGCCGAAAAACCTTCCCTGAACTTCCACAAATATTTGAAGATCAAAATTAGCAAAATCGGTGCAGCCGTTCTCAGTTCAAGCGAGACAAACGAACAGCAATTCATTTTTATAATTTGTGATTGCAACAGAATAATAAAATTGACAGCAACCGATGGATCATCATTCGTAGCTTAGCCAATGTGCAGAGTTCAAACTTTTGAGGTAATGTCATTTTTGAGATATGATGTAATAATCGACTTGACGGTGCTAAATTCAAAGAGCTCCAGCTCCGTTATGAAATATTTTCATATCAAAATAGACTAAATTGACATAAAATCAAGTTGTTTTTTTTTGAACAATGAGGTTTTGTGCCTCAGTGACCTGACTATTAGGTGTCGATGACGTTGTTAGTTTTGATATTTCATGGATAATCGCGTGCAGAGTGGCAGGTAACAGGGCCTGTTCACTTGAATAGCCGCACATGGTCGGGCAACTTACTGCGCCATCTGGCGTAAATGCTGGAAACGAAAATGCGAAAGTTAGAATGTTATGTCAAGAGGTGGCACCTCGTCCGATATTTAATCCGTGTACACAATCAGGGTAGCCGTGGCGGGCATGACAGAATCGCGTCAGTTCATACCGTCAGATGTCAGATCACATGTTTTCTCAGGTGAGACTATAAAATATTTGTGAATTTTGTGATGCCGAAGAATTGTTCAGTTCCTGGATGTGATGGTGAAGTTACTAGAAGGTAGGAGCATTTTAAATCATGAGATAAAACATTCTAAAGGAGTTATTCAGAACTTGTTACATGTGGATTATAATACGATGTGATTTGTATAGGCTATCATCTCCTGTGGATTCTCACACTCTGAAGATATGACTGGAACGCATCAACGACCCGAGACTGTCGGCAATGAACCCGATCCAGCTGCGCTAGGAGTGCAGGGTGTGTTCCAGCCATTTTGAATCGGATTATTTCACAGGAGTAGCCGGCCGCTTGTGGCTATCGAGTGTGGCCTTACCCACAAAAAACTTAACAGGTAAGGTTATTTTCATTTTAATTTATCTGCAGTGATTACGGCTTTTTTGTTCAGGTTATACTATTAGATCCCTTGAGGACAGGTTTTCAAAACTTTCCCCGCTGCATCACATAGCACTATTGGCAATTCTTTGATGTCTTGTATTATCACATAACTTATTTTCATTGAATTGAATTGCTATATAGGAAACGTTGATGGAACTCAGCAGAGCAGTCTCTCTCCACGAAAATTATCTGTTATACCTCCTAACAGGGTATATGGAAGAAAGAGGCTGTTCAGCATTGAAGAAGACGAACACCCTGGGCCATCATCAAGAATTCAACAACCAACGAGTACGTATATCCCAATCAATTTTACGTCATACATTTGTATTTTTAAATCAATGTTAATGATGTTAATGAAACCACTTTTAAATTATTCGAATGCCAAACGCGCAACCAAAAACATTTGCCACAAGGTAGACGCTAGACTTTGTATGATAAGGCTGTGGATAAGGTGTTAGCACTTGCTTTATTGAAATAAAGTCCAAAAGCCTATCGGTTCCTATCTAAAGTTTTAAGTTTTCCATCCAGCAAAACTGTGTCATCTCTTGTGAGACAAGTTAAATTTCAATGTGGCATTAACTTAAACTTAAACCGATAGATGGGAACTGCATTTTGATGTTTGATGAAATGTCCAGGATCTATCATTAGTCGTTACATAAATGATTTTATGTGCATGTCGTTCATCCAGCACAAAATAAAATTACATCTCAAAATTTAACATTTACCAGTTTTAAGCATACCTCATTAGCTAAATATTTAATATTATGGGCATGATATAAAGGCATACCATTATTTCTTTTCGAAGGAATACATATTTTTTAAGCTTTTGTAACGGTTCTAACAAACCGTGTTTCTTTTTTGTCTCTCTGGATGAATGATATAATAAATTATGTTTTAGTGATACATTCTAATATCTGGATAGTTATTTTTTGTATAAATTTTGTCACGTACACTTCTTAATAAAGATTACCTTATACTTATTGTTGCTATTATTTCCAGGATAGGTAATGCTTGGGTCGACTATTGTCTCTTTCCAAATGAAGCAATTTCAACACGAAAAATATTTAATCGTAATCGAGATAATGGACGATCGGACGATAGACTCATTTTCAACCAGTTAAGATTTGTGATTATCTCGATTACAGTTAAATATTTTTCGCGTAGAAATTGCTTTGTTTATGATATAAATAAAAACATATTAATTTCAAAATTCCCGCGCTTTGCTGTTTAAGGATTACAGGTTTCTTTTTACCAATCTAGCCTTTAACGCGAGTATTTACGCTAGATGGCGCTGACATGTGGACCAATTTCGCAGTATGGGAGTAGGCCATCTAGAACTATATGGGTGATCTGTGGCAGGTAAAGAGTATATTTTAAGTCTTTTAATGATATATTGGTTCACAGGCAGTTCAAATATCCACCCTGGAGAAATTTCAGGTTTTAACTAGGGTATTCCATTACTATATTAACATCTGTTTGGAGATTGATATATTGCGATCTTCATGGTTCATGAAAGTTGTTTTGCGTACGGGTAGCGTAATTACAGCTTAATTGAACTTAACGAAAGTAGGGTTAATCGAAAACCGCTGCTCGAAGTTGAACGGTATGGCAATATAAATTCAATGGATTCGGTATTTAGGAAGTTATTAATGATATTAATGTCGGAGGGCGGAGCAAGTATCGGCGCGAGTGTGGCGGGCACAAGAGATAAGCTCTCATCGAACTGGAGTGCGATATCTGAGCGTCGTAACGTGAAACTGTTTTCCCCCACAGGCAAGCCGCAGAGCGACGAGTGTCTCCTGCGTGAGGCGGAGATAGTGACCGGCTACCTTTACGGGAGCAGATCGAGGGCGGCCGCGCAGGCGCTCCTCAACCATCGCCTCCACAACGGTCCGCCCGGGGCGGACGACGACGACGGCGACGGCGTCGCGCCGCCCTCGACGACGACGACGACGCCCTCGCCCTCGGACGGCATCACCGTGTACTACGTGGGCGGCACGGGCGACGCGAGGCGGCAGACGCGCGGCCCGCAGATGATGCGCCCCTCGCAGAGCTACCCGAAGCCGAGGCAGCAGCAGGGCGGGCGGCCGCCGAAGGGGCGGCGCGCGCAGAGGGCGGCCGCCGCGGGCGGCAACGGAGGGGGCGGCGGCGGCGGCGGGTCGTCGGGCTCGAGCAGGGGCGGCGGCGGCTCGACGCCCGTCGGGGCGGAGGCGGCGAGGCCCGGCTCGGCGCCGACCGGCGAGGCGACGCCGAGGCACCCGCCGCCGCAGCAGCAGCAGCACCGCAGGTACGGCGAGAGCCTACAGGCGCAGCAGAGGTCGATGTCGTTGCCGAAGTCGTTCCTGTCGACGAGCTATCAGCCTTGGTGAGTGTCGCCGTTTTGGTTATATCGCTTTCACGTCGCAAAGTTTTACGAGTTACGGAAATTTTCATATCGGAACTCAAGTCTCAGTAGAACTCACTTAAATTTTTCTTTGGGAATTTACTGACTCTTAACTCTATTTATGAAAAAAATTTGAAGTTTTCCATATTCAAAATTGACACACTTGAACTAGTGAAGTTGCAATTGACCACGACTACTATTTTCAAACAATCATAATGTTCCTATAATCCGGTCAAATTAGACCAAAAAATAGGAATGAGGGTACAAAAATTCCCACCCAGCTGAAAATTGGTAGTATTGTTCAAAACACCATTATAAATGAAATCTGAAAAGTCCTTATCGATCCGGCACGTGGAAAGAAATTTACTCGGGGTCAAACGTCACAATAACGGGTTTTTCGCGATTTTCAGCAAAACGGTAAGTTTTATCACAAAATTAGTTCAGAGAAAAATTGTAGAGTATATAATGATGTATAAAAAATGTCTATGACTTTTTTTCCTAAGAGCCATCGTTTCTGAGATATAACGATTCAAAGTGTTATAAGAGTTGTAATCGTGATAATATGTATGAGTATAGCCCGGCCGCATTTATTTGATATAATATTTATTCATGCTAGTAAAATTTTTGAAGGGGTTAGTACTCGAGAAGTGCTGTCTTCCTCCAACTTGAGAGGCTGCTCATCAACATCTTTTATGGGTATATTACCAAGTTCAAGTGTGGCTTGGTTATCTCAGCTAGACCCAAAAGGCTGGGGTTGGAAGTTGGTCGACAATACATTAGAACCAGTTCAAACTTTACTATCACCTGCGCCGGAAAAACTGCTCAACATAATTTTTTGCAACTGCAAAAAGGGATGTAGTGCTAAATGTGGTTGTATAAAAGTTGGACTGTTTTACTACCAATACCAATGAGGAGACATGCGATGTAACACTATTCAGCCAATTTACATGCATCCAGGATGAAGAAGAAAAACCAGGAGAAGAAGAAAAACGAGAAGAAGAAGAAGAAGAAGAAGAAGAAGAAGAAGAAGAAGAAGAACTTAAAGAAGAGGAAGCAGAAATATTAGAGAATTATGAGTCCGACAAATAAATTTCCCTATTGTTTTATTTACACCTCTTTTATCATTTTTAACCCTTGACAATATCTTTTATTATTCAATAGTTTCAGATTAAACAGAATCATAACAGATCCGTGGAATAGGTTTACTGAGGAAACCACGTTAAAAAACGCGCTAAGGACACTACCTCAAAAGTGTTGTGGAAACGTGTGCATATTATGACAATTACAACTCTTCTAACTTTTTGAATCGGTATATCTCAGACACGGTGGCTCTTAGGAAAAAAAGTCCTAGACATTTTTTATACACCATTATATACTCTACAATTTTGCTCTGAACTAATTTTATGATAAAACTTACCGTTTTGCTGAAAATCGCGAAAAACCCGTTTTTGTGACGTTTGACCACGAGTAAATTTCATTCCGCGTGCCGGATCGATTGTACCACAGACCATTAATAGAAACTGATAGAAAACTGATAGAAAACATTAGAAACTGATCTTTGTTTACATGCCAACATAGCCGATAGGCGCGGTGTAAAGGGGGAAGAAAATATGGCCGCCTTTGACGAATTTTGACAGCGTACAAAGTAGCTATCCATAGGCGTATCAATAATAAGGGACAAAAAGGAAACAAAATTAAGAAAATAATTTATTCATTATTTAGATCAACGGGCAATGAAGCCCTTTACATGCTAGGTAACAAAGGTGCGAAATAAGTGACAAATGATAAAGAAGGACATAGATTATCAAAATCATCATGACAGTAATAATGCATACAATAAGTATAGTCCAAGACCCATCTGTCAGAAATTTGCTTTAGATTGGCATAAGAGGTAACCGCAATGTTTTTACATGAATACCTCGGGAATAACGTCTAGAATAAGGATTGACTTATCCTCCAAAGCGCATCGGTCGGGAACATTGTTAAAAATGCAACAATTTAAAAAGAAATTAAAAATCGCGTTTTTTCCCTAATTGTTTTGCTTCTAACTTTTTAATTATTGAATTTAGAAGAAAGTTGAAGAGAGGAAAAATTTGCAGAATCTATTTTTACATAAAATGGCATAGGTTATAAATTCAAAAATTTATTAGCGGTTTTGCCAAATAGTAATAAACAATAAAAAATCGGCCCAAAAAAGTGTTTTTTTAACTTATTATTTTAGGCACTTTAAAATGTAGTTAGGACTTCCATATCACAGGTACAAAATCCTCAAGTTATAATAAAAAAATCGAGTAAACTTCGTTTCGATCGGATTATTAGAGTTTGCACAATAATTTTGCAATCCAGAAAAATCGGAAAATATTGAAAATTTTCAAAATTGTTTAAATTTTGTTCCACTATTCGATTTTAATAAAACTAGCGGTCATATATAAGAGGGAACAGGCTTTCATGTACTTTTGTCAGAATTAAAAAATATTTATTAGAACGGACACAGTCATTGTTTAAAGTTGGTGTCGTTTTTTTTGCTTATAAACAACTAGATTATCTCGGCGAATTTTTTGTTAAATGAAATTCTGAAAACATAGCAGGAAAGTACTCGGAAAGACGCTTCTTTTTATCCATAATAAGTTGCTATTTTGCTCCTTAGCTTCTGAGATATAACTCCTCAAAGTTGTTTAGTGTTTAATAAAATGGTTAATAATGGTTAATAAAATTACTATTTTTTCTCATATCTTAAGAAATAATTGTTTCTCACAGTAACCAGTATAATATTTTTGTTGAAATTTACATTGAAAAGATTGAAATTTAAATTCAAAAAATGTCTCGCTTCGAATTTTGACAAATTCATAAATTTGACATTTCTATTAAACACAGTTACAGGATAGAAATTAATTACCTTGTAGTACTTTTAGGTTCAAAAACTTGATGCATCGGCAATGAAACAGCATCTCTCTTTAAATATCTAGCATTGTCGGTTGCACCTATTTTAGAAACAAAATCATCTTTACTGAAATGTTTTGAGCAAATATAGGACGATTTTGTTATGTTATCATTTTCGTTAAGTCCCAAAACAGAAATCCAAATATTTCTTTTAATTGGATCTGCTGGAAACCTAAAATAATAACACTGATAGAACGCCACTGAGATGATACATAACCTCAAAAAATTTCATTAATAAATTTCTTTATTTACCTATGAAAAGACAATCCCGAGGCTTTCGAGGTTATAATTTAACACGACTTCCAGGTTTGAAAATTAATAATTTTTATATTGAAACTTAGATTTTAGTAATTCTCACTAAAACTGTTTTTGTTAACTCACTGTGAAGTGTTCTTAGGAAATTTAGTGAGTTTCAACTCTTTTAGATATCCAGTCGTAAAGTCATGACGTTTTGTGTGAAAAATTGACAAAAATAAACTTTTGAAGTTCTAATTTACCACGACTTCCACTTTTGAAAATTGATAATTTTTGCATCCAAACTTAGATTTTAGTAATTCTAAAATTGTTTAATGAGGGATGCTTAGAGAGTTCAGTGAGTTTCAACTCTTCAAGAAAAGAAGTTCTGAGGTTGTGACGTTTCTGGGGACAAAATGACAAGATTAATCGAGTGAAGTTGAAATTGATAACGATTTCTACTTTCCAACAACTCATATTTTTTGTATTGAGACTCAGATTTTGGTAATACAAAATTGTTTATTGAAGAGTCTTTAGGGAGTTCAGTGAATTTCAACACTTTCAGCAAAGAATTTTTGAAGTTGTGATGTTTTAAGTAAAATTTGACACAATTGCTCGAGTGAAGTTACAATTTACCACGATTTTCCCTTTCAAAAATTCATAATATTTGTATTAAAACTCAGATTTCAGTAATTCTCACTAAAATTGTTAACTGAAGTGTCCTCAAGGAGTTTAGTGAGTTTCAACTGTTTCATTATACCTTTTTTAAAGTTGTGACGTTTTAGGTAAAAAATTGACACAATTAATCGAGTGAAGTTGCAATTTATCACGACTTCTAGATTCAAAAATTAATAATTTTCGTATTGAAACTCAGATTATATTAATTCTCACTAAAACTGAAGAGCCTTTAGGGAGTTCGATGAGTTTTAACTATTTAAGCAAAAGAAGTTTTGAAGTTGTGCCATTTTATGGAAAAAATTAACAAAATTGATACAATAAAATTGCGATTTATAACGATTTTTGCTTTCCAAAATTCATAATTTTTGTAATCAAACTCTGATATTTGTTTTACTCAGGACAATTGTTTAATGAAGAGTGCTTATGAAGTTCAGGGAGTTTTAACACCCTAAGCAAAGTAGTTTTGAAGTTGTGACGTTTTAGGGAGAAAATGTTCAAAATTGATCGAGGAGTCACGTTGAAATTTACTACTATTTCTACATTCAACAATTCATATTTTATGTAAGAAAACTCAGATTTTGGTAAAACTCACAAAACTTGTTTATTGGAGTGGCGTTGAGGACTTTGGTGAGTTTCAACTCCTTTAGGTAACGAGTTTTAAAGTTGTAACGTTCTATGTTAAACTATGACAGAATTAAACCAGTGAAGCTGCAATATTTTCAAACATTCATAATTTTCGTTATTAACTCGGATTTTGTTAACTCACTGTGAAGTGTTCTTAGGAAATTTAGTGAGTTTCAACTCTTTTAGATATCCAGTCTTAAAGTCATGACGTTTTGTGTGAAAAATTGACAAAAATAAACTTTTGAAGTTCTAATTTACCACGACTTCCACTTTTGAAAATTGATAATTTTTGCATCCAAACTTAGATTTTAGTAATTCTAAAATTGTTTAATGAGGGATGCTTAGAGAGTTCAGTGAGTTTCAACTCTTCAAGAAAAGAAGTTCTGAGGTTGTGACGTTTCTGGGGACAAAATGACAAGATTAATCGAGTGAAGTTGAAATTGATAACGATTTCTACTTTCCAACAACTCATATTTTTTGTATTGAGACTCAGATTTTGGTAATACAAAATTGTTTATTGAAGAGTCTTTAGGGAGTTCAGTGAATTTCAACACTTTCAGCAAAGAATTTTTGAAGTTGTGATGTTTTAAGTAAAATTTGACACAATTGCTCGAGTGAAGTTACAATTTACCACGATTTTCCCTTTCAAAAATTCATAATATTTGTATTAAAACTCAGATTTCAGTAATTCTCACTAAAATTGTTAACTGAAGTGTCCTCAAGGAGTTTAGTGAGTTTCAACTGTTTCATTATACCTTTTTTAAAGTTGTGACGTTTTAGGTAAAAAATTGACACAATTAATCGAGTGAAGTTGCAATTTATCACGACTTCTAGATTCAAAAATTAATAATTTTCGTATTGAAACTCAGATTATATTAATTCTCACTAAAACTGAAGAGCCTTTAGGGAGTTCGATGAGTTTTAACTATTTAAGCAAAAGAAGTTTTGAAGTTGTGCCATTTTATGGAAAAAATTAACAAAATTGATACAATAAAATTGCGATTTATAACGATTTTTGCTTTCCAAAATTCATAATTTTTGTAATCAAACTCTGATATTTGTTTTACTCAGGACAATTGTTTAATGAAGAGTGCTTATGAAGTTCAGGGAGTTTTAACACCCTAAGCAAAGTAGTTTTGAAGTTGTGACGTTTTAGGGAGAAAATGTTCAAAATTGATCGAGGAGTCACGTTGAAATTTACTACTATTTCTACATTCAACAATTCATATTTTATGTAAGAAAACTCAGATTTTGGTAAAACTCACAAAACTTGTTTATTGGAGTGGCGTTGAGGACTTTGGTGAGTTTCAACTCCTTTAGGTAACGAGTTTTAAAGTTGTAACGTTCTATGTTAAACTATGACAGAATTAAACCAGTGAAGCTGCAATATTTTCAAACATTCATAATTTTCGTTATTAACTCGGATTTTGTTAACTCACTGTGAAGTGTTCTTAGGAAATTTAGTGAGTTTCAACTCTTTTAGATATCCAGTCTTAAAGTCATGACGTTTTGTGTGAAAAATTGACAAAAATAAACTTTTGAAGTTCTAATTTACCACGACTTCCACTTTTGAAAATTGATAATTTTTGCATCCAAACTTAGATTTTAGTAATTCTAAAATTGTTTAATGAGGGATGCTTAGAGAGTTCAGTGAGTTTCAACTCTTCAAGAAAAGAAGTTCTGAGGTTGTGACGTTTCTGGGGACAAAATGACAAGATTAATCGAGTGAAGTTGAAATTGATAACGATTTCTACTTTCCAACAACTCATATTTTTTGTATTGAGACTCAGATTTTGGTAATACAAAATTGTTTATTGAAGAGTCTTTAGGGAGTTCAGTGAATTTCAACACTTTCAGCAAAGAATTTTTGAAGTTGTGATGTTTTAAGTAAAATTTGACACAATTGCTCGAGTGAAGTTACAATTTACCACGATTTTCCCTTTCAAAAATTCATAATATTTGTATTAAAACTCAGATTTCAGTAATTCTCACTAAAATTGTTAACTGAAGTGTCCTCAAGGAGTTTAGTGAGTTTCAACTGTTTCATTATACCTTTTTTAAAGTTGTGACGTTTTAGGTAAAAAATTGACACAATTAATCGAGTGAAGTTGCAATTTATCACGACTTCTAGATTCAAAAATTAATAATTTTCGTATTGAAACTCAGATTATATTAATTCTCACTAAAACTGAAGAGCCTTTAGGGAGTTCGATGAGTTTTAACTATTTAAGCAAAAGAAGTTTTGAAGTTGTGCCATTTTATGGAAAAAATTAACAAAATTGATACAATAAAATTGCGATTTATAACGATTTTTGCTTTCCAAAATTCATAATTTTTGTAATCAAACTCTGATATTTGTTTTACTCAGGACAATTGTTTAATGAAGAGTGCTTATGAAGTTCAGGGAGTTTTAACACCCTAAGCAAAGTAGTTTTGAAGTTGTGACGTTTTAGGGAGAAAATGTTCAAAATTGATCGAGGAGTCACGTTGAAATTTACTACTATTTCTACATTCAACAATTCATATTTTATGTAAGAAAACTCAGATTTTGGTAAAACTCACAAAACTTGTTTATTGGAGTGGCGTTGAGGACTTTGGTGAGTTTCAACTCCTTTAGGTAACGAGTTTTAAAGTTGTAACGTTCTATGTTAAACTATGACAGAATTAAACCAGTGAAGCTGCAATATTTTCAAACATTCATAATTTTCGTTATTAACTCGGATTTTGTTAACTCACTGTGAAGTGTTCTTAGGAAATTTAGTGAGTTTCAACTCTTTTAGATATCCAGTCTTAAAGTCATGACGTTTTGTGTGAAAAATTGACAAAAATAAACTTTTGAAGTTCTAATTTACCACGACTTCCACTTTTGAAAATTGATAATTTTTGCATCCAAACTTAGATTTTAGTAATTCTAAAATTGTTTAATGAGGGATGCTTAGAGAGTTCAGTGAGTTTCAACTCTTCAAGAAAAGAAGTTCTGAGGTTGTGACGTTTCTGGGGACAAAATGACAAGATTAATCGAGTGAAGTTGAAATTTACAACGATTTATATTTTCGAAAATTCATCATTTTTGCACTGAAACTCAGATTCGGTAATACTCACTAAAGTTGTTTATTGCAGGATCCTTTGGGAGTTCGGTGAATTTAAACTCTTTAAGCAAAGACATTTTGAAGTTGTGATGTTTTAAGTAAAAAATTGAGACCATTAAACGAGTAAAGCTTTGTTACGATTTCTAGTTTGAAAAATTCATAATTTGTGTGTTAAAACGTAGACTTCGGTAATACTCACTAAAATTGTTTACTGAAGGGTGCTTAGAGAATTTAGTGAGTTTCAACTCTTCAATCAAAGAAGGTTTGAAGATGTGACGTATTAGGGGAAAAATTAACAAAATTGATCGAGTGAAGTTGCAATTTATAACGATTTCCTACCTTCAAAAATTCATAATTTTTGTACTGAAACTGAGATTTCAGTAATTCGCACTAAAATTGTTTAGTGAACTGCCCTTGAGGAGTTTAGTGAGTTTTAACTCTTTTAGGTAATCCGTTTTAAAGTTATGATGTTTTATGTAAAACATTGACCGAATTGAACGAGTAAAGTTGCAATTTACCACTAGGTACTCTACTAGGTACTAGTACCACTAGGTACTTTCTGGTTTCAAAAATTTATAATTTTTGTGTGAAAGTGTCCTTAGGAGGTCTAATTAGTTTCAGCTCTTTAAGCACAGAGGTTTTCATTGTACCGTTTTAGTTAAAAAATTAGATTTTGTGAAGGTCGTTTTTACATTTTTCAAAATTTTTTATCGTTTTCGAAACTAAATAATATTTAAAATACCTTATAACAATTAAAAATTTCTAAAGGCATTTTTCTTGTCCTCAAAGTAAGTTAGGCATTCACAACTATCTTAAGAATTTCTTTGCATTTAAAATGTATATTTTTTTAAATAATTATTGAAAATTCATAAATTTTGTTCAGGATGCTTTAAATAAAAGATACGTAATCCAAAAACTCTTTTTAAAGTTGATAATTTTTAAAATACATCAAATTTGATTGTGTGAATGTTTTTAAAAGTATTTTAAGGAGACGGCAGCTAGAGAAAAAAATTGTCTGTCCTCGAGAGAAGTAAGGAGTTCGTAACTTCCTCAAAAACATTACTCAACAAAAAACTCAAAAACGAAAACCCACCAAAATTGCTCTTTGGAAATTTAGTGACTCTCAGCTCTTCTTGTGAAGAGTTTTGAAGTTGTCGGTGTCCAAAATTGACACGATTAAACGAACGAAGTTACAATCTACCACGTTTTGCTTTCAAAAATTCATAATTTTTTAATTGAAAGTCAGATTTTGGTAATACTCACTAAAACCTCTTATTAAAGTGTCGTTATGGAGTTTAGTGAGTTTTAACTTCTTTAGCTAAACAGTTTTAAGGTTATAACGTTCTATGTAAAAAGTTGAGAGAATTGAACCAGTATAGTTATAAGTTGCCACAACTTCTAGTTTAAAAAAATCATAATTTTTGAACCGAACATTAGATTTCGGTAATACTAAAAATAATTGTTTATTGAAGGGTCCCTAGGGAGTTCAGTTAGTTTTATTCTGTAAATAAAGTAGTTTGGAAGTTGTGACGTTTTAAGTAAAATATTGACACATTTGGACTAGTGAAGTTGCAATTTATCAAGATTTCTACTTTAAAAAATTCATAATTTTTGTATTAAAACTCAGATTTCGGTAATGCTCACTAAAGTTGTTTACTGAAGTGTCTTTAGGAAGTTCAGTGAGTTTCAACTCCTTTAGGTGATGAGTTTTAAAGTTATCGCGTTCTATGTTAAACAATTTGAAAAAATAATTGAACCAATGAAGTTGCAATTTGCCACCACTTCTAGAGTTATAAAATCATAATTTTTGTACTGAACCTCAGGTTTCGGTAATACTCACTAAAGTGACTTACTGAACGGTTCTTTATTGAGTTTATAAGTTTCAACTCTCTTAGTGAAGGAGTTTAGAAGTTATCATGAAGTAGCACAATGAACAAAATGATTTAATTAGATTACGGTAAAACTCACTAAAGTTATCTATTGAAGTGCCCTTGAGGAGCTCGGTCCGTTTGCAAATAGTGCATAAATTAATACAAATTATATGTTAAAGCAATAAATTAAATGATATTAAATCACCTGGGAAACCTTGGCATGCATTAACATTTAATACGACAAACGAGACTTCCTAGTCTCTTTTGAAAATTAAGGAATTGATAGAAAGAACAATTTTCTTAATAGCAATAGTCAATTTATTATGAGAAAATTCAGTTAGGGTTGTCCAATTTGTTGATATTACAAAATCAAAAAAAGTTTAAAAATATTAAAGATCTCTGGAAGAACAAAAAAGAATATTCAAGGTGTATATTTAAGTGGTAAACAGTTTTTTTAAATCTGAGTTTCAGTACAAAAATCATGAAATATTGAAATCAGAAATCGCGGTAAATTGTAACTCACTGGATAAATTGTGTTAATTTTTTATCTAAAACGTCACAACTTTAAAACTGGTCTCCTAAAAAAGTCGAAACTCAGTAAACGCCCTAACGGCACTTCAGTAAGCGGTTTTAGTGAGTATCACCAAAATCTGAGTTTCGATAAAAAAATTATGAATTTTTGAAACTACAACTCATGGTAAGCCGCAACTTCACTAGTTCAATTGTGTCAATTTTTTACTTAAAACGTCACAACTTTAAGACTGGTTAAGTAACAACGTTAAAACTCACTAAACTCCCCAATGATATGTCAATAAATATTTTTAATGAGTTTTGCCGATATTTGAGGTTTAATACCCAAATTAGGAATTTTTGAAATAAGTGGAAAATTGAAATATCACATTTTCGGTGGTGTCAAGTTTCTACATAAAACATCAAAACGGTAAAACTCCTTCACCAAAAGAGATCTTAATTACTAAACTCTCCCAATGACTCTTTAGTGGCCAGTTTTAGTTAGCTTGACCGAAGTTGGAGTTGAAATATCAAAATTATAAATTTTTGAATGTATTGGAAAATTCCAATTTCACACGTTGAATCGTGTCAAGTTTTTACATAAAGCATCACAATTTTAACACTCATTCACCAAAATAGTTTAAAATCGCTATATTCCCCAAAGATACTTTAAAAAGCAATTTTAGTGAGTTCTACCGAAATCTGAGTTTCAATATCAAAATTATGAATTTCTGAAATCAAGAACCGTGGAAAATTGCAATTTCACATGTTTAATTGTGTCAAGTTTTTACATACAGCATCAAAATTTTAAAACACCTTCATCAAAACAGTTGAAACTCACTAAACTCCCCAGGGATAATTTAAAAAGCAAATTTTAGTGAGTTTTGCCGAAATCTGAGTTTCAATACCAAAACTATAAATTTTTGAAATCATAAATCGTGGAAAATTTCAATTTCACTCCTTCATCGGTGTCAAGTTTCGACATAACGCATCACAATTTTAAAACTCCTTTACCAAAAGAGTTGAAACTCACTAGTCTCTACAGGGGCACTATAGGGGCACTATTTCTGGTGAGTTGTGTTAAATTCTGAGTTTCAATATTAAAATTATTACTTTCTGAATATAAAAGTGATGTCAAATTTCAACTGTATTCTATTAATTGTGCCAGTGATATACAGACAGCGCCACAACTTCTAAACTCAATTGTAAAAAGTGTTTCAAAAATGTTTAAAAAACGATAGAATCCCCCAAAATTGCAAATCCCATCCCCAAGACGAAAACGGTTTTTAATCCGTTATATTCGATTTGTTTTTTAAATCTCCCGCCACAGATCGACGCGCATGCGCATGCGCACGCGTCCCCCAACCTCGAACGTTCGAACCGGATCGTTCCGATTTATGTGTGTAGGTCGAGTTTCTGTAATCTGAAATTATAAGTTGTAAATTGTTCAAAATGCAAAGGTCGCCGGGACCGCTCCCTCCCTCCCCCCACCTCCCTATAGCGGTCACGTTTCGCAACTGATAACGTTACGGCGCCGTCCGTTATTTCACATACCTGTTGCGATCGGACAGGGCCGGACGGCGAAAATTATTAAGTGATAATGTCGTTCTTAATTTATTACTTTATTTAGTGTAAGGCTTTCTTGCCATCGGAAAAATATGCTTCGTCACAATATACGGAATTCGGGATGAATACCATCAAAACCTGGCGCTTTACCTAGTTTAATTTCTGTCAGGGCCTTTGCCGTTTTCGGTTATCCACGATCGATTAGGAATTTTACAAAAAAAAAATGGCGAGATGTAACTCCGTAAGACTTTCTTATATGGTCGGACCACATACTCATGTCAACAATATTAAAGTGCTCTTTAGGAACTTTTTAGAAGAAAATGTTTCAAATAAGAGTTATAGCCATTAATTAGGTCAGTTAAAATCTAAAATTTGGTGAGAATCTGTAGTGCCGTTTTGGAGAAAATTGAGAAAAACTGAAAAATACTGTCACCCTCGATTATCTCCGGTTACGAGTCGATTATAAACGGATTATCCGCCCATTTCGCCCCGCTCGCCCCCACGGGAGACGAGCCGTCCGAATGGAAATCACCCCGCTCGCCCCACGTGTCGACGTTACCCCGCTCATCCACCCCCACCCCCCTCCGAAAAACGCTTATTTATTAAATATAAACAATTCGGCGAATCCGAGCGCGTAATTTCGCCCGGATCCAATTAAAAGTTCGGAAGGGGTGTGAGAGGGGGGGGAGTGGGGTTAATTACGTTAATTGGCCGCTCGGGATCGCGCCAAACTTCCCCAAAGTGGGAGGAAGGAGTCGCGATTGAAATGTCGTTTTGTGGTTAGGCTCGTTGTGGAAGATGCGGTAGACGTATGACGCTGGGATCGGGTAATTGGGAGTTTTGGGAACCTCTGGAACCAATAGGGGACGTGCATTTTTGTCGGAAATGTGTACAAGAGTCTCGTGACGTTTCGGTTTTTGCGACGTCATTTTGACCTACCGAGTTTCATTGGATTTTTTACTTTCTCATGTAATAGAAGGAAGTATGGTAAAATTTTTCCACTTTGAACACGATTTTTTAAAAAATAAAAAATATCAAGTGAAAGAAGGGCGTTTAGACGTGCCGGGAAAAATAGTGTTTATCTGCTGAGACGCCCAGTTTTTGGGAAAAAAATAAAATGTTGGAAAGAACACCGAAATTGCCCATTTTCGAAGGGGTATTTCTCAATGTTTCCGTAAGTTATTCGTGACTCGCTTCAATGCCAAAATGTAGTTCAATCTTTGAACTAAACGATAACATTAACTTCGAATCTAAATAATACCGAGAATTATTTAAAAAAAAAAATTGAAACTGAGACTTTTTCGCGCCTTCGCCATTTTGAAATACTGTTGACAGCCACGCCGAGAGCAGCTTTGGCTAGAGTGGCTAAACGGCAGACATGACAGACGGTACTTGGAATAGAAGAAATCTAGAGATGTAAAAATGTACGTTGGATACGCAAGAGGGCAAGGATCAAACATGTACTCACTGAGCCTCATAGACATCATCAGATTTTGCTGTAGAGTGTGAAATATTATGAAGCCCAGTTCACATGCTCCGCGCCGGCCGTAAAAAGATCGTCTCGACGGTCGCGTAGCCAGAATAAAAACCTTGACGTTCTATGAAAAATGACAAGTGTACATTCTATATGTCGGGTGTTTTGTGCTAAATGGTATCCAGTTTTGGTCATATCGAAAGAAATTCGCATTTAACATATTTTGCAAAGAATCTGAGCGTGAATACTAGTGAGATATATATAGAGAAGATCACAAACGTGTGATGTGTAATGAATTTGATGTCCGCCCGTTAGTGCCGAGATAGAAATGAAAAACGAAAGTGGCTCCCCGGCACTTTACTCTTTTGTCATTTTTAGTTTTTTTGGATTATCTTTTTTAACATTTGTATATTTACTTTACTGTTCAGTTATTATTGACTGCCGTTATCGTCATCTTGACCGATCTTCTGCGAAGGGCCCTTTACTCTTGTGAATTTTCAGTTCTACTAAGTTTTCTCCAAAACTGCTTTACCGATTCTTACCAATTTCTAGATTTCAATAAACATGATCTATGGCTACAACTTTTATTGGAAACATTTTTTTCTAAAACCTCTCTAAAGAGCACTTTACTCTTAAACATTTTTTCTGAATATTTTGTCCGGGCCATGTCTTATTTTTAGATTTTTTTGAAAGCCGTTTTTATAGTTATTAAAGTTTTTATGGTTTCAAAACTGAGTACTTTTTAAAATATCTCAAAATTTGCAAGAATTTCTCAAGAGGGCTCATTTTTTGTCCTCTAATTAACTCAGCAGTTCGTAAGTACCTCAAAAACTTCAAATTCAAAATGTGTCACTATCTTTAAACATTCCGAAGTCTCATCATTTTTTAAGTTTGTTCAGATTAGTCCAAAAACGGTTTTAAAAATATGTAATTGGCAAAATTCACACTTTTAAAATTGGGAAAATTTCTAAAGAAGCCTCGAACTATCTTAAAAATTTCTCTGCATTCAAAACATCGAATTTTCTTTAAAAATTTATATTTGGTAATTTTTAAAGTTTCTTTGAAATGAAAGATAAATGATGCAAAAGCCCTTTCAAAAATAAATTATTTTTAAAATACTTACATTTTTAAGGAAACCTAATTTTCTCTTCTCGGGATAAGTTAGAAATTCATGATTATCTTAAGAATTTCTCTGAATTCAAAATTTCCTTTGTAAAATCACAAAATTTTATGATTTTTAAAGTTCGTTTGAAATGATAGATACCAGATTCAAAAGCGCTTTCAAATATAAATGATTTTTACAATATTTAAATTTTCAAAACTTCATTTTCTGTCCTCAAGATAAGTAAGCAATTCGTTACTTCCTCGAAAATTAATCTAAATTCAAAACATTTAGTGCCTTTGAAAGTTCCCAAAATTTTACAATTTTTAGAAGATTTATCCGAAATGGTCCCGAAATGCATTAAAAAATAAGTTTTTATTGAAATATCTTGAAAATGGACACTCAGTTGGTAGAAATTTAAAAAAATGTATGTCTTCGATATAAATTAGGATTTCATAATTACCTCAAGAGCTTCTATAAATTCAAAATGTACATTTTTGAAAAATCCTGAAATTTTACAATTTCTCAAGAATTTGTTTGAAATGCATTATTGGATACATAAGCAAAACGACACTTTCAAAAATAAATGTTTTTCAAAATATTGCAATAATGACAAAAATTGACATTTTTAAAGTTATATATACTTTTTAAAGAATCCTCAGTTTTTGTCGTCAAAATAAGAGTTCGTAATTGTCTTAAGAATTTCTCGAAATTCAAAATGAGTCATTTTCTAAGTTTATGAAATTTTATAATGTTTAAACAGTATGTTCGAAATGTAATA
This sequence comes from Cryptocephalus moraei, assembly GCA_946251905.1. NCBI lineage: Eukaryota > Metazoa > Arthropoda > Insecta > Coleoptera > Chrysomelidae > Cryptocephalus > Cryptocephalus moraei. The sequence goes on from OX276459.1 coordinate 22,784,446, forward strand.
GATACATCGATACATAATCCAAAAACGCCTTCAAAAATTTTTTTAATTATCTCAAAATTGGGATTTTCCTCGAAAATTTCTAAAGGATCCTGATTTTCTGCCGTCGAAGGAAGTTGGAATTGTGTTACTACCTCCTGAACTTATTAGTATTGAAAATGTTTTACTTTTTTCAAAATCCCTGAAATCATACAATTTTTTTTAATATGTTCAAAATAGTACATTAAACGTGATCCAAAAACGCTTTCAAAAATAAGTTATTTTTGAAATATTTCAAAAATGGACATTTTTTCAGTTTTGAAAATTTCTAACAGATCATTTTCGTTTCTCGTGATAAGTTAGGAGTTGGTAACGGCCTTAAAAATTTATCTGATTTCAATTTGGTTTATTCACAAAAATTATATTTTTTCACGAGTTTGTTCAAATGATCCAAAAAAGCTTTAAAAAATAATTGTTTCTCAAGATATTTATAAATCTAAACTTCTGTCCCCGAGAGGAATTTCTGTTCTCGAGAGAAGTTGGGGGTTAACTGAATTCGTTTTTTTTTTTGAAAAAGTCGTATCAAAAGACCAGTTTGTATGAAAATTAATATTTTCATGCCTTGACTTTGGCGATTTTTGGGAAAACTCGCTCCGAGCGCATTCAAATCCCACAATTATGAGTGTGATTATGTGTATGATCATTGATCATATATTTGGCCGATATATGTTTAGACGGCACAGAACGAAGAAGTCCCGTATCAGGTATACTTCCACTTTAGCACCCTGAACTGTCACAAGCACAGAATGTAAATTAAAGAATGGGGACAGAACGTATACTTTGACAGTTTTGTTGCCAGATCAATTTTATTTCACATAAACTAATTCTACAGACTCTCGTTCAATTTATGCAACCAACTACGCGAGAACATACGTGTTTGAAATAAAATCTTTCCTTAAATTTTATGGAAGTTCTTCCAGCTTTTTACGTATGCGCTGTGTTCGCGACATTTATCTCGGATTGGTTTACCCTCTAGTTGCTTCCCATTTGCACACCGATTATTGATACATTACAGACTATTTTTAACGATAAGTTTATCCAATTTTAGCTTAAGTTGAATGTTTCAGTAGAATATCTAATAGATAAATAATTTACCTACTATTAATACATATTCTACCTATTAATATGCAAAAATCGAAAGCAATAGAGCCCAATAAATGTATCACTCTTTTAGACAGTCGAAACACAACCTCGCCACGAGAATCTTTAAAGAGCAATGGACGAATTAGGCTAATTCACTTATAACCCCATTTTAGGCTCTCTCTTCGCGGGTTTATTTCTCCTTCTCGGACCGTTTTTATCCGTTCTATTTGAATTTACAAAACCGTTTGTTCTCCCAATAGAAATATGTGTCAAATATCTGTCAAAAGTTCAGGGTGCTAAAGTGGAATTATACCGTTTATCAATCAATTGACTTCAGGCAAAAACGTTAGAAGTACCTTTAATTATGAGTTAATCGGTCGCCTCTCAACACATTTCCGATACGGTGTCCCGAACCGATCGCGAACAGTTTCGAAACCACAGGTCGGAACGCACCCGACGGGCACGGGACGTCGAACCGAGACGCGCGGTTTCGCGATCCGTGCCCGCGCCTCCATAACCTACATCGATCGTCCGGTCCCGTTTTGTTGTGGTCTCGTTTCGCTTCGGTACGGCCGTAAGAGTGGATAATTACCGTCATTAATCACGCCTCGAGTAGTCGACGAGCGTCGTCGCCGCCCGCGCGCCGCGTCCGGCGTCGCCATGTGAAGTCTAGAGAGTTTCGATTTCCCGGAGTTCTGGAAGTCGCGAATTAATCCTTTTGGAGATGTTCTCGCTGAGGCGGCGGTTCTCGTCGATGGAGTGTCTCGCGCCGAAGGCCGGGAGGTAAGCCGGGAGAGCGATGCTGGGGACAACCTGTTGGAATGCGGTTTTGAGGTTATGTCGACTGGCTGGTGGGAGTGGGTAGAAGGGGGGTGAGGAGCCCTGAAGGGTGAGGCTTAAGCGGAGTTGTTAATTTAGGTTCGGACGGCGACGGCTCGACTAATCGAAGGCCTTCGTTTTGACACTCTTAAATAACCTTAGAGGGAGCCGGTCGAAACGTCCTTCTCGGCACGGTCATTCCGGGATGATCGGGATAGGTTTGCACGATAAAAGAGAAACGGCTCACGTTTCAACTTTTGGATCTGTCCATTCCCTTTACTACCATCAGTATTCTACTTATTAGGTTACGTCTCCCGTCGAATCTGTCATACTTCCCGGAGTGGGATCGGAGTAGTGCCAGACTGTCCCGTGTTTCCCCCGATCGAGCCATTCCTTCGAGTCTTCATCCGGAGAATTACGAGCGCCCAGTCGAACCCGTCCGGATTATCCGATTAGGACGTTACATAACGTGTGGGAGTCGGTAGGGAAGGGGGATCCCCTCCCCTCTCTCCATTAAATAAATTATTATCCCGACGGGACGCCAGGCGGGACGAGCGTTATTCTCTCCCACTCTCCCCCTCTCTCCCCTTCCGTTGCGCACAAAAGGCCGTCGGTCGCTTTGAAGTCCGGGATTGTGTAATTGCCCTTTTTTCCTATCCCGAGGGACGCGTGCGACCGGGGTAGGAGGGGAGGCTGGGATACACGGCGTTCCCTAATCTCTATCCCGGCAGGGCCGGAAGTCGTCCCCCTTTCGAACAATGTTGATGCTCCGGATGGGATCGACCGCGCGTCGACTTGTGTATTATTCATACGGGAATCGGGCGGAGGCGTCTCCCGAAAATTCCCGAATTCCCCTGCGACAAGTTAATTACCGGCCCGCCTAATTATCGGCGATCCTCCCCCGTCGTGGTAATAAATTATCGCGCTTTCCGGTCCCTCCCGGTGGAAATGTAATTATCCCACGGTACGGCGCCCTTCAGAAACTTCCCGCTTCTGTGCCAATTAAGTTTTTATTGGAAAATCTTCCGGACGCCGGCGACTTAATATCGATTCGATAATTAAGAGGCTTAAGGGGGAACGGTGTTTGTTCTCTTTTTCTGTTTTTTTGATTCTCATTTACTGGAGTCCTGAAGGAAGACGCGTGTTTAGAAGGAAGTTAAGATCCTCCGTTTCTCGGTTTTGACCACGCCCCGTACACATAAGCTCCGCCCATTTATCTTCCCCTTGCCGACAATCATTCGTTATCCATTTACAAGCTCCGCCCACTCGCATCTGACAGGCTCCTCCCGCCGTTGAAACTCCTCCCCAAACGTTCAAGGCTCAGAATTATTTGGATTATCTGCGAAGGGGAGGAGAATGCGCATTTAAGAAACATATTGAAAGAGATGTGGTAACGACCTGTCGACTTTGGAAAATTTACTGGAATCTTCAATGCAAAATATATCTTTTTTCCATTTTTTTTAATATCTGCAGCACATTTCAATTTTTAATAACAAGCTTCTTAATAGAGTTTCTAATGACAGGTCATGACTTCAAAACTAATAGAGTTGAAACTACCTGAACTTCTTTACAAAAACTCCCACAAACCCTCTTATGGAGTTTTAACCAAAGAAATGTTCCATTAATAAAAAAAAAAATTTAATTTAAGTAATATACATTTTAGCGTTTGTTTTACCATGGCATAACTTCAAAACTTCTTAAAGGAAACTCCCATTGACTACATTTCGACAAAATTAAAGTTGCATCAATACCATTATAAACTTTTGAAACAAATTATATAGTTTCTTATGATAAGTTATAACTTTGAAAGTACTCTATGAAAAGAGTAGAAACTCCTTCAGCTTCTTAATGAAACTCCCGTAAATCGTCTTATCGACTTCCGACAAACCTAAAGTTGTATGATTAAAATTAAGAATTTTTGAAAGAAGTTACTTTTTAGAGTTTCGTATGAAAACTTATAAATTGTAAAGTACTTTATGAAAAGAGTTGAAACTCTTACAAATTTTTAAAGAAATTCCCGTAAACCGTCTTATCGACTTTCGATAAAATTAAAGTTGTATGATTAAAATTAAGGATTTTTGAAAGAAGTTACTTATTAGAGTTTCTTATGAAAACTTATAACTTTGAAAGTACTTTATGAGAAAAGTTTAAACTCCTTGAGTTTCTTAATAAAATTCTTATCGACCATATTATCGAGTTTCGATTATCGACAAAACTTAAGTTAGTATATTAAATTGAAAAAAGATGAATTTTTGAATGAAGTTGCTTTATAAAGTATCTTATGAGATATTATAGTTTCAAGTTTTTTTAAGCAAAAAATTAACAGGTTCAAGTTGTATTAAGAAAATATGAATTTTTGGAAGATGTACCTTTATATAGGGTTTCTTGCGACAAGTTATAACTTTGAAACTACTTTAAAAATAATGTTTAAATTCCGTGAAATTCTTAAGAAAAGTCCCACTGACTCTCTTGTAGCATTTGGACGAAATTAAAGTTGTATTAAGAAAATTATGAGTTACTTATAATAGGAGCAACTGTATAGAGTTACTGATTGATAGATGGTATAGTTATGATGTGCTATAATTTCCTAAGTTCGTTATGAAAAACATTTCAATTCCGTGAGCTTCCTAAGAAAACTCCCATTGAACCTCTTGTAGCGTTTAAACGATATTAAAGCTGTATTAATAAAATTATGAGTCACTTATAAATGGAATTACTTTTATACAGTTCTTTATGATATGTTATAATTTCCAAAGTTCTTTATGAAAGTATGTATATGAAACTCCGTGTGTTTCTTAAGAAAAATCCCATTAACCATATTATCGAGTTTCGTCAAAATTTAGGTAGTATTAAGAAAATTATGATTTTTTTAAAAGAAATTGTTTTATACGAGTTTTTGATGACAAGCTTTGATTTCGAATGTACTTCATGAAAAACATTGAATTCCGTGAGCTTCTTAAGAAAACTCACATTGATCTTCTTGTAGCGTTTGGACGATATTAAAGTTGTATTAAGAATATTATGAGTTTCTTATAAAAGGAGTTACTTTAGGTATAGAGTTTCTTGTGATGTGTTATAATTTTCAAAGTTGTTTATGAAAAATTTAGAACTCGGTGAATTTCTTAAGGAAACTCCCACTGACCATATTATCGAGTTTCGACAAGATTAAAGTTATATTAAGAAAATTATGAATCCTTGAAAGAACTTTGAGTTTTCTTGTGAGAGTTATAACTTTGAAAGTTCTTTATGAAAAAAATTGAAACTCTAAGCTTCTTAAGAAAACTCACACAAAATAATATAGAGTTTCAACAAAATTGAAGTACTAATACTATTATAAGCACTAATCAACCTTTATGTGTAAGGTTATGTGCGATTAATTCTTTCGGGAGGGGAGAAACAATTTTTCCCTGATTGTCTACTTAAGGGATGGTTTGCTATGATCATCATTAAATAAATTAGATTTGCAATAAGTTATCAATAACTTTATCAGGTTTCTCATGGAAGTTGTAACTTTAAAAATTGTTTATGAAAAAAGTTTAAGCTCTAAGCTTCTTAAGAAGACACACAAAACTACTTATAGTTTCAACAAAATTAAAGTTGTAGGTACTTTTAAAAGTATGAATTTTCAAAGAGTTTGTAATGCCATGTCATAACTTCAAAACTTCTTTTTAAAAAATGTTTAACCTGCGTAGACTTTTAAATTACACGGGTCCATTAACCGTTATAGAATTTAGACATTAAAATTGTATTAAGAAAATTATGAAATTTTGAAAGTACTTTATAGTTTATTTCATAGTTTCTTATGACAAATTATTACTTGAAACTTCTTTATGAATACGTTTAAATTCCGCGAACTTTGTAAAGAAACTCCCATTTACCATATCATCGAATTTCGAAAATAGTTAATGTGGTATTAATAAAATTATGCACTTTTGAATGAAAGTGTTTTATAGTTTCTTACGACGAGTTATAACTTTGAAAGTACTCTATGAAAAGAGTTGAAACTCGTACAGCTTCGTAATGAAACTCCTGTAAATCGTCTTATCGACTTCCGACAAAACTAAAGTTGTATGATTAAAATTAAGAATTTTTGAAAGAAGTTACTTTTTAGAGTTTCGTATGAAAACTTATAAATTGGAAAGTACTTTATGAAAAGAGTTGAAACTCCTACAGATTTTTAAAGAAATTCCCGTAAACCGTCTTATCGACTTTCGATAAGTTTAAAGTTGTATGATTAAAATAATTTTTTTTTGAAAGGAGTTACTTTTTAGAGTTTCTTATGAAAACTTATAACTTTGAAAGTACTTTATGAGAAAAGTTTAAACTCCTTGAGTTTCTTAACAAAATTCTTATCAGCCATATTATAGAGTTTCGATTATCGACAAAACTTAAGTTAGTATATTAAATTGAAAAAAGATGAATTTTTGAATGAAGTTGCTTTATAAAGTATCTTATGAGAGATTATAGTTTCAAGTTTTTTTAATCAAAAAATTAACAGGTTCAAGTTGTGTTAAGAAAATTATGAATTTATAGAAGATGTACCTTTATATAGAGTTTCTTGCGACAAGTTATAACTTTGAAACTACTTTAAGAATAATGTTTAAATTCCGTGAAATTCTTAAGAAAAGTCCCACTGACTCTCTTGTAGCATTTGGACGAAATTAAAGTTGTATTAAGAAAATTATGAATTACTTGTAATAGGAGCAACTGTATAGAGTTGCTGATTGAGAGATGGTAGAGTTATGATGTGCTATAAATTCCTAAGTTCTTTATGAATAACATTTCAATTCCGTGAGCTTCTTAAGAAAACTCACATTGACCCTCTTGTAGCGTTTGGTCGATATTAAAGTTGTATTAAGAATATTATGCGTTTCTTATGAAAGGAGTTACTTTATAGAGTTTCTTGTGATGTAAGAAGTTCTTTATGAAAAATTTTGAACTCGGTAAATTTCTTAAGAAAACTCCCACTGACCATATTATCGAGTTTCGACAAGATTAAAGTTATATTAAGAAAATTATGAATCCTTGAAAGAACTTTGAGTTTTCTTGCGAGAGTTATAACTTTGAAATTTCTTTATGAAAAAATAACATAGAGTTGTAACAAAATTGAAGTACTAATACTATTATAAGTATGAATTTTTGAAGAGTTTGTAATGTCATCATAATTTCGAAGAAAATTTCCGTTTACCTAATGTTCCAATAAAAAATATCTATCATAATTTTTATTCCTTAATATTTTTCAAAAAATAAATCAAACACTTTTGAAGTTGCATGTATTGTAATGCTTATTTTAATAAAATGTAGATTGAATGTTTTCCTCTTTTACTTAATTAATAAATCAATTTCTTATAAGCCACAAACACACCAGTAAAATGTTTCAAATTGTTAAATTATGATTTTTCATTAACTTATGCACAAAGGGTAGCTTTGGGGGTTGAGAAGTTGAAATAAATAAGTAAAATATATCATAAGCAGTGAAAATCATTTTTAACAATTGAGGCTTTTAAAGCTGCCAAAAATATTTTTTAGCAATTTCACAGTAAGTGGTTACAATTTCACAATAAGTAAATATTTTTTACGTAATCAGTAAATGAGATTTTAGTCCATAAATGCAAAATTGAAACGTATGAAACTGCTAAAAAATATTTTTTTCATTGATTTCAGTAAAAGGGGTAGCTTTTAAGGGTTGAAAATGCACAGTGAATCAATATGTTATATCATAAGCACTAAACAACTTTTATGTGTAAGGTTAATATGCGATTTAATACTTTCGGGAGGGAAGAAATAATTTTTCCCTGATTGTCTACTTAAGGGATGGTTTGCTTTGATCATCATTGAATAAATAAGATTTGCAATAAGTTACAATGCTTATATTTACATTTTTTTTCAATTTTCTGCGGAAAGGGTGGATTTCACCCTTGCGGAAGTCACATGTCACATTTGAAGTTAACGGTAAAGTAAGCCCGATCTCAAATTTTCATGAGATACGATGGGTAATTAGTAGCTTAATTAAAGAGAGGGGTGGAGGGAGGGGGGGTGGTCGAATAGCACCAAGCCGGTTAGAGAGGTACCGGGATTAAACGATAAGAATAGTGTACAAATATTTAATTATGATTTACATGAAACTATTTGTACTGAAATCGTCGTGTTTTCCCCTACATTTTGATATCAAACTCGAAGTATTTCAAAAGAAATAGATTTTAGCATAAATTTTATAATCGACGAGGATATTCCAACTCATTATTAATCCAGGCGCTGGCTGGTGAAATGTATCGGTATTATACATGCACATAACTTAAAAACAGAATTAGATACGTCGAATTATTACAAGAATATAATTTTTACCAAATTCAAGGTATCTGATAATACAGGTAGAGTTTCGGAAATATTCTGACCCGATAACATAATGGTTCGATCTACTCGGAGCTGTTTGGTCTTAACGCGGGATTACTATGGTAACGTGACTTAACTTAACTTGGACTTGAAGTGACGTGAAAGTTAAACGCATGGTAGGGAATGGAACCGTTTACGATTGACGTGCCGTGAAGGGACGTAACGTGAAACATTGGCACGGTCAAGCTTTCACGTCACGTTAAGTTCAAGTTAAGGATCACGCATTGACATAGTCACGTCAAATACCATGAAATATGTGATTCTGTGAATGTGGTGATGTGTACCTTTTCAAATGTAAATGTGTTTGTGATCATGAAACCCGTTAAAATACCATAACGTCCATAACCTCTATAGTCTATTTAACCTATGGGTTGGTTTGATCCTTACATATAGGTAGCCAGCAAGTAGAACATTATAATAAATTAACTCCGGATTTTCAAGAGACATTTGCTCGTATTTATAAATAAAATAATACCTCAATACTCACACCAAAAATAATAAACAATTTGTCATTAATGTCATGGATGTCATGTCACTAATGTCACTTTTGCACAGAATATTGTAACCGAGCTTATGTGCGGTTACTTGTGAGATTTGGCGCTGGGACGGAGTTCGGGAGTTCGGATAATCGGTTTTAGGAGTCGGTTTTTCGGTTTTGCTCGGGCGCCAGATTTTTAAGGGTTTTCTCCCTCGGGAATATGCCTGGGTAATTTTACGAACTCAGATGATTACCAGGGTTGTCTGTAGAAATGAAACACACGTTCAAAAACAGAAAATCCTAAAATTATTTTATTCCAAATTGGCCGTGAAAACAATTCGTTCGACTAACACCTGCGAGGTCGTCGAACGGTGATCGGCAAAAACTTATTTACAATTATTTATATATCTCGGAAAGGAAATACAAATGCGAGAATATAAAATTATCACAGTTGGAGAGAAATAAAATTTTATTCTAAATAAATCGGAAAGATCGAAAACTATTTAAATAAGCGAAAATGCGGAAACTGAAAATTACAATACTTGTGCGAATAATAAAAATTAAGATCTGGAATATGAAATATTGAAAATGCGAAAGCGGAAAATCGTACTAACAATTTTACAATGAAAACGAAATAGCTAAATACGGAGAAGATAAGAAAACGTGCAGAGTCTAAGATTCGGTAGTGCGGCTTTTACATATCGAGAGAGCGAGAGTGTGAGAGAGAGAATACGCGGTAGACGGGAATTAACTTTTCCTCAACGCAACGACGGAAAAATTAATTCTGGGCGGTTGGGAAAACGGACGTTTTCGCAGTCGCCGGTTTAACATGTAGTAAACGTTCACCCACAGATAGCTTATATCTAGCGGTCGGTACGCCCACAACGAAAAATCATAGATAACGTATAGTCTACTAGCTAGCGGTCGGGGACGCTTTCACAATAGACGAATAACTACGAATAGTTCAGGCGGCTTAAGACTATCGGCCGGGGACAATGCACAATTTACGTACACTCACAAATAACAAATAATTCGGCGGCTTATAACTAACGGCGGTGACGTTCACAATACACAGATAGACGGATCGGATCGACTTGCTATAAACAAGTCTTGGTTCTCGCCCTGGATTAACTCGGGCAGAGGACCATGGAGGGAGATAAGTGGCTCATATTCATTTAGTCTTGATAATTAAATGATGGTAGATTGAACAGTGCCTTATCGGCCGCCATCTATCCGAGATAGGTTTGATTTCGCGGTCAGTTGTATAGTGGGTGGTCTACTCTCAACTCTCTAAAAATCGGCTTCGTTACAATATTCAACTTTATACGTCTACGAGATTACGTTACGTACATCGTAATGATACGCATTCGGTTTCACGTTACGGCACTCTTAAGTCCAAGTTAAGTTAAGTCACGTTACGACCATCGTAATCCCGCCTTTAACGCGAATTAAGTTTACATTTTCTGTCCTTAAGTCCTGTCAAGTCAGGTCATTTACAGTGTGGTGACTGGTATTTGCAATCCTCTTTGTTGATTATAAAATTTATGCTATAATTTATTGCTTTTGAATATTTCGAGTTTGATATCAAAATGTAGGGGAAAACACGACGATTTCAGTAAAAATAGTTTAATGTAAATCATAATTAAATATTTGTACACTATTACAGTAATCTACTTCTTTAAAAGTTTCATACAAGCAGGTAAACGAACCGGTGACCGGTCGGTCTCTTCTTACTGTTTAATCCCCTCACCTCTCTAATCGGCTTGGTGCTATTCGAACCCGGCCGGGGTGGAGGCGGAGGTGGAGCTTTGCATATCCCGCCCTCATTGAATAACTGATCGACCCCATATCGATTATTATTATCGTCCCTCTCCCTCGCACGCTCGTGACTGCCGACGCACTATACCTATTTTTTCGTTTTTCTTCTCCTTTTCCCGTTTAGCGGCACCATCCTGTGGCAGAGGCACGCTCCCGAGGCGGTCGTCGGTCCCGCCCCCGGCCCGCCCCGCAAGACGCCCTCGCCCGAGACGTCGCACACCGCCCCCGTCACCGTGAGTAGCCGAACGCGGAGCTCGTGCCGGATCGGAACCGGAGGGTGGGGGTGGTGGGGAGGACGGCGCAGGCGCGGTCCCGGCCGTCGCCCACCTCCTCCGTTCGGCGCGAGCTTCGGTGTTCGATTGAGGGATATGTAACATTTCGAAAATGTATAATTTTAGTTTGTTAACAAAATCAGCTTTGCTTATGGTCATAGTCGATTGGAAAAGGATAGAGAGTAATAAGTTTTACATGCCAGAAACCCCTTTCAAGTGAATTCATGCTGAAATGTCGAATTTGAAAAAAATACCCCAGGTGAGTAGTGCTAATCGCGCGGAATCTCACACTGATGGAAAATCAGTCTGCCTCATTTCGGATTCTGGGGGAGGCAAAAATTCGATTTACTGGAGTAAACTACACGAATCGCAAAATACCACAAAGATCTACTTGGTTACATACAATATCAGAACAATGAGGGAACCAGAACATCTCATCAAGCTAGAAGAAGAACTTGAACATATAAAATGGGATATCCTCGGTCTCTGCGAGACTCGACTACCAGATGAGAAAACCGCTGTCCTAAAATCAGACCACGTACTTTATCAGTACAATGGCACTAGACAAAAAGGTCAAGGAGGAGTGGCGTTTCTCATCAATAGAAAGCTGAAACATCTGATAACCGAGATGAAATCAATCTCTGACAGAGTCATTTACGTAGAGCTCAAACTCAACGGGCGGTACAGTGTACAGTTCATCCACTGATATGCACCAACAAGTAAAGCGGAGGATGAGGAAATGGAGACTTTTCTTGAGGACCTATCCAAAGCGATTGACGCATGCAAAACCCACTACACGGTCATAAGTGGCGACTTCAACTGCAAGATCGGGCTAAACAGCACAACTGACTTTGATAACATCGGAACTTTTGGATTGGGTACGAGAAATCACAGAGGAGAAATGTTAGTTGACTTCTTAAATAAGGAACGTTTATAGTGCCTTAACACTTATTTCAAAAAACCTCTACAGAGGAAGTGGACTTGAAAAAGCCCCGACTGCAAAACGAAAAATGAGATCGATTACATCCTCGCAAACGACAAAAAAATATGCACAGACGTCTCAGTGCTAAACCGGTTTGACACCGGCAGCGACCACAGGCTGGTAAGGGCAACTCTTAGGTTCATGCTGAAAATCGAAAGGAACAAGCTTATACATAGAGGTAAATCTTCTGCAGCAGAAGAACTTGAACAGAGAAAGGAGAAATATCAGACGTAGCTGGCAAGGAGGTTGGGATCAGTCAATACCTATGATCAAATGGATATAAACGAACTGAATCACAAAATAACGAATGACATTTACTCCTCGGTCAGAAGGATTAGCTTGAGACCAAAGAAAAAGAGTGATCCCAAGCTGGGCCCCGACACTTTGAGGCTTATGGAACAAAGAAGAAACACCCCCAGGAGTACACCGGACTATAATGAATTGAACAAAAGGATTCATAAAGAGGTTAGAAAAGACATCCGAGCATATAACACCAAAATCATCGAGGACACTATTGAGAATAACGCAAATTTGAGGGTTTTAAGATCGAAATTATCCCCAGGCAGTGGCAACATCACGATAAATGAATGATCAACATGGTAACGTAGTGTCAGACAACCAGAGTATTGCTGATCACATCCAAAAATGTTATACCACCCTTTATACTTCCATTAGACCTGCTTCAGCAACGCAAGGTGTGACTGTGTGCAATGTGGGATCTGAGGATATTCCAGAGATATCTCGACGAGAAATAAGGGCTGCTCTGAAGATGATGAAAAACCGAAAAAGCCCGTTTGAGGACAGAATCACTAGTGAAATGCTTAAGTTTGGGGGTGAATTGATCGAGAGGCCTCTACTGATTCTTCTGAATAAATGTCTTCAGGAGGGCCAAATCCCAGATGGATGGCAGAATGCAGAAGTAATTCTGCTTTTCAAAAAAGGAAACAGTGGCAATATTGAGAATTATCGACCAATCAGCCTTCTGTCTCACATGTACAAGTTACTCACCAAGATTATCACCAATAGGCTAAGCAACAAATTCGATGAGTATCAGCCGGTGGAGCAGGCGGGGTTTCGCAGGGGGTTTAGCACCATTGACCATCTACAAACTATGAGAACGCTAATAGAAAAATTAGCCGAGTACAATGTACCACTGTATATGGCACTCAGATTTCCATAAGGCGTTTGATTATATTGGAACGTGGGCATTTACACAGACAATGGACGATGCAAGAATAGATTCCCGCTACACCAACTTACTGAAATATATATATGAAGATGCATCACTACATGTAAGAATCAATGAGGATACAAAGACCGAAAAAATCAAAGTAAATAGGGGAGTCCGACAGGGAGACACCATATCTCCAAAACTGTTCACACTAGCGCTAGAGAATGTCTTTAGGTCATTGCAGTGGGAAACCAAAGGCATAAATATAAATGGATCGTACTTGAGTCACCTACGTTTCGCGGACGACATCGTCATTATAAGTAACAGCATACAGGAGCTGAGGGAGATGTTAAATCAACCAAATGATGCTTCTAAAAGGATCGGATTGAAAATAAACATTTCGAAGACCAAAACCTTAAATAACAACACCACAGAACACATATATATAGACGGTGCAAAACTCGAAAATGTGGAGGAATATATATATACTTAGGACACGCAATGAGAATAGGAAAAGAAAATCAAACAGCAGAGATTAAGAGAAGGATAAGACTAACTTGGATAGCTTTCGGAAAGCTGAAATTTATATTTAGAAACAGTGAGATTCCTATAAACCTAAAACGAAGAGTTTTCGACACATTTTCAACACACGAAAGACCGCTAATCAATTGAGGGTAATGCAACGAGCCATGGAAAGAACAATGCTTAACATCAGTCTTAGGGATAAAATAAGAAACGAAGAACTAAGGTCGTAGATATTATAGCCCGTATTTGCAGACCTGAGGTGGCAGTGGGTGGGTCATGTCGCACGACAAGATCAGTCGAGATGGTCATACAAGCTCGTACACTGGAGACCAAGACTGACAAAGCGCAGCATAGGAAGACCACAGAGAAGATGGCTCGATGACATCAAGCAATATGCGGGAAGGAGGTGGTTCCAGATAGCACAGGACAGATCAACATGAAGAAGCATGAGGGAGGCCTATGTCCAGCAGTGGACAACAGAGAGCCGACTAAGAAGAAGAAGAAGAAGAAGAGAGTAATAAATAACCTTTGACGAGTGATCCCAGAGGCGTGCAGTAAAATCCAAAATCATTAAATGTTTCGAAGTTCTAATGATTTGAGAATTTTATAAGTAAAGTGGCCTAAAGGCACCCTCAGCAAAAGGAAGAAGGCTCATAATCACACATATCGGCAGTAGTGAGGGATTCGTAGAAGGTGGTTTATTAGCATTTCTGTCTAAACGTACAGTTGATTATCATGAAGATATGAATGCTTACGTATTTGAAGAATATTTTCAACAAATGTTGGATCTAATTCCTGCATGTTTTCTAATCGTTACCAACTAGTTCCTGGAGAAAAGCAGATATCATCCGGTGGCTTATGGAAAAAGGAATACACTTCGAAGAGAATAAATATGATGAAAAAAGAATTTCTTGTAATAGCCCAGGAGCATAAACATCCATTTTCCAAATACGTTATTGATGAAATGGTAAAAGAACGTAATGTGACTGTACTTAGACTGCAACCATACCACTGTGAACTCAACCCAATAGAACTAATATGGGCAGAAGTAAAGGGTTACGTGGCAAGACCAGCAATACCACATTCAACATTAATGATATTCAGTTGCTGTTCGAGAAAGTCTTAAGTGAAATAAATGGAGAAAAGTGGTGTGATGAAAATTGAGGAAATAATGTGGAATCTAGATTGCTGTGTAGATGAAACGATCGAATCACTGATTATAAAAGTAGGAAACGACAAAAGTTCCTCCGATTGGTCTCTTTCCGATAACGAGTAATTTATTCATTTTTTTTAATAGAATTATGTAACTATTGTACATTTATTTTCAATAAATTTGTATACCTATTCAAATAAACTTTCGTTGCATTTACAGCAATCCTATCATTAAAATTTCATAAATGCATTTTTAAGTACTACTCTTATACCTGAAGGTACGCTCATGATGTCAATTATCTGCGATAAGCCGAGCCATTTCTATTGTATTCCGACCTTTAATAACCCCATACAGGGTGAATTAAACTAGTCAACTCAGCAAATTCATTGAAAGTATACGAAAATTATGGAGACCACCTTGTATAGCATATTTAATGAGGGTTTATTACTCTATCCTTTTCAAATCGACTATAGTCGAGTAGTGTGTTTTCTGTGGAACATAGTTAGAAGGCTTCAAAAGATATGAGCGGCAGCTCATTCGACGCGGAATGCAAATCTGAGAAAGTCGTTTTGAGGATTTTTCTGCCAATAAAAATTGCAATTGTTATTAACAAAAAATTAAACCAAAACAATTAGTTCGATTTTTTGATAACTCAAAAACCATAAGAGATAGCGGAAATAGCAAAAAAGATCCTTAAAGAGGAGGAAATTTCCGATAAAAAAGTCAGTTTCGTTTTTTGTTGACTATAAAAATTCGTTGTAAACAAAATACTAAATAAATTTTATGTTATGGCGTGATCTTATTGAGTACATTCATAGAAAGGACTCCAAGAAGCAAAAACATTATAGGGAGATTATTTCAACATTTAACCTGGTTTCAATGAAGACTAAAGTACGAAAAAAACTAGTTTATTAATAATAGGCTAGCTTTTTGAAAAAAACATTCAAAATTTTTTTACAGCGGGATATTCTTCTTTCAAGTGTGTAGAGAATACACTACAACTTTTAAACTAATATTTAATACCTTAAAAAATATTTTCCATGACGTCCTCGCTTTAGAGGCGGCGAGCGCATGCCGTAACGGTCACGCGGAGCCTTACTTTCAACAATTAATTAAAATTATAAATATTAGAGATAGAAATCCGGGAGTCGAGACTTTTTTTATCGGAAATTTCCTCCTCTTTAAGGATCTTTTGAAGTGAAACTTCTTTGCGCATGCTATACACGTTGGGATGGGGTGTTGGTCGAAAAACCGCGTCACGCCTGATGAGAAATCCGAGGACAAGGCCGTGTTGCCAGAATGCTCGTAAAGTGTACCTCTTCCATCGCGCCCGCGAACCGAGCCGATCGCCAAATCGTTTCCATGTGCTACCAGCGGGACCAACGTGGCAACACCGGAGAGCGCCCAGACTTTCGGACAGCTGATACCGGATCATTGACATTTATGGCGAAGGCACAATAACATCGAGCGGCGACAAAACGGTGAGCTGTATTGTTGAATTGCATGGCATGGACATAGAGAAAAGTGAGGAGGCGTCGTGCCTCACCTCAGATGCGAACATAGAGACACCATCGGACACCGGAAGAGATGAAAGTCCACGGAGACTGATCCCAGGCGAATGGGTGGTAATTCTCGAACTCAAGACGAACGGGCTCGAGGCGGCGTACGCGCGAATCTGTGGAGACCATCGTGAAGGCGGTCGTAGGTAGAAGGACTCCAGCAATAGATGGTGGAAGCGGCGAGGCAACAAGCGACCATTGTTGCTCTGAACGTGTCGGGACAGACAGCAACGTCCGGATCGTTGGAAGTGTTCGACCCCAGCAGCCCAGAGAGCAGTGTGGTGTGATGGCTCTCCAAGGTTGATCAACGTGGGGGCGATCTACGACTGGACAGATTTAGAGAAGAACACTCTGTTGTAGGCACGGTTGGCAGGGACGGCGAAGATCTGGCATCAGCGTCTCGACAACTACGATCGACCATGGGCAAAGTGGCTAGCCATGTTAGGGGCGGCGTTCCCTAGGCAGCGAGATTTCCACGGGATGATGATGGAGATGATTAGATGGGAAAAGTTGCCCAGCGAAACAATGACCACCTACTACCATGCGAAGCTGGCGGGAGAGTCGGCGTTACCAGCGAAATGCTGTCTCGTGCGTTATTGCTGGATTGCCGGCAGAGCAAGGAGCGAGTACTTATGGCGTCTGTAGCACTTCCCCGGAACAGGGTAATCTAAAGCGTTTGATGTTACCACTGCTAGCAGGTGGGAGATCACCTGAGCCGAGACTATCCGCGGTCTCTAACGGACCGGTGCAAGCGTTGCGGCAGCAAAAAAATTGTCTTTTATATTTCATTCATATATCCTATCTGTCTGTGTCTGTGTGTGTGTGAGGGCGCGCGCGCAAAGAAGTTTCACTTCCACCGTCTGTTTTAAATTTTTTGCGATTTCCGTTATCTCTCATGGTTTTTGGGTTATCAATAAAAAATCGAAATATCTTTTTTCCGGTTTTTGTTAATAACAATTGCAATTTTTATTGGTAAAGAAATACTCAAAACGACTTCAGATTTGCATCCCGCGTCGAATGAGGTATCGCTCATATTTTTCGAAGCCATCGCAGAAAACACTTCTCGACTAGACTATTAATTGAATTGCCAATTATGTTCTTTTGTTCGTAGATTGATTGTGCATGGGATCGTTTGATTTACGAGAAACAAGTCGATTGATTGTTTTGTGTTAATTACTTAATGGAGTTTCTGTGGGAATATTATTCCATTTAATTTGTACCGTCACGTCGTAACTTTAAAATTTTAAAGTTTAAACTCCCTGATTTTTTTTAAGAAACGTTTTGTAAACCCTCGTTAGAGTTTAGATTAATTCATAATTACATTAATAAGTTCATAAGTTTTTAAATGTCCAACGACACGTGGTAATTTCCAGAATTCTGTATGAAAGTAGTTTGAACTTGCTGACCGTAAGGAAACTCCCACAAATCATCTAATGGGGTTTGAATAAAATGAAAGTTGTATTAATACAAGTATGAAAGTTATACTTCATACAGTTTCGATTGTCGTAACCTCTAAACTTCATTGAGAATAAAGTTTTAAGCTCCGTAAGTTTCTCAAGAAACGTTCTGTAAACCATTACTTATAGTTTCGATAATATCACAATAGCATTAATAAAATTATGAATTATTGGAAAAACAACAATTTATAAAATTTCAAATGTCATAATGTCGAAACTACTGTGTATATAAAGTTAGCGGACCACCCTCTCAGGCCGACAAAACAAAATAGTGGAGATTTTGTGTCATTTTGTGTTGCTTTTTTGTAGCGAGATTTTGTAGCTTTTGAATAGCCGGAGCTACAAAAGGTGGGCTAACTTAATATTAAGTTAGCGGCCACCGCTATAACTCATACACGGAATGTAGTAGGATGTTCTGGTTTGCGCAGGAATTTGTGTCTTTAGAAGTACTTGAAAGTCACTGGGCCAAAAAAGTTTTTGGCCACATTTGGCCAATTTTGGCCAAAAATGACAAGATGTTCAATCATCACTCGCGGTTCAATCTCATGATATAGTAGCGATCATAAAATCATTTGGCATTGAAAACCTTCTATTAATTGGCCGAAAAAGCGGGCAACAATTGCCAGAAATGGCAAAAAATTCGAAAATTACTTATTTCAGCCAAAACATGGGAAATCCTGCATATACGTCGACGGGTCGAACATGTGGTACACAGAGAGCTCAGAAAAGCTAGCAGGGGGCCAATAAAAAATACTCAGAAATAGCCAAATATTCTAAAATGACTTATTTCGGCCAAAACGTGCTAAATCCCGTATATACCTGAATTGTTCGAAAATGCGGGCCATGCGAATTCCATCAACAATGTGGAGGATTTAGGAGACTCTGTTAGACACTAAAAGTCACTTTGCACAGCGGGCCTGTAGAGCTACAAATTCTAAAAGGACTTATTTCGGATAAAACGTGCTAAATGGTGTATATACTTCAACAGTTCGAAAGTGTGGGTCCCGTAATTTTCAGACACACTGTCGAAGGATCCAATGGATCATTCCAGCCACTGTAATTCCCCCCAGACTGCGGGCCTGTGGAGCTACAAATTCTAAAATTACTAATTTCGGCCAAAACGTGATAAATCCTGTATATACTTCAACAGTTCGAAAACGTGGGCCCCGGAATTTTCAGATACACCGTCTAAGGTTCCTAAGGATCCAATGGATCCTTCTGGCCACCGGAATTCACCTAAGACTGTGGAGCTACAAATTCTAAAATTATTAATTTCGACCAAAACGTGATAAATCCTGTATATCCACAGGCCCGCAGTTTCAGGTGAATTCCAGTTGCTAGAAGGATCCATTAGATCCTTAGACAATGTGTCTGAAAATTCCGGGGCCCACATTCTAGAACTGTCGAAGTATATACAGGAGTTATCACGTTTTGGTCGAAATTAGTAATTTTAGAATTTGTAGCTCCACAGGCCGCAGTCTGAGGGGAATTACAGTGGCTAGAAGGATCCATTGGATCCTGCGACACTGTGTCTGAAAATTCCGGGACCCACATTTTAGAACTGTCGAAGTATATACAGGAGTTAACACGTTTTGGCCGAAATAAGTCCTTTTAGAATTTGTAGTTCCACAGGCCCGCAGTTTCAGGTGAATTCCAGTTGCTAGAAGGATTCATTGGATCCTTAGACAGTGTGTCTGAAAATTCCTGGGCCCACATTTTAGAACTGTCGAAGTATATACAGGAGTACTCACGTTTTGGCCGAAATTAGTAATTTTAGAGTTTGTAGCTTCACAGGCCCGCAGTCTCAGGTGAATTCCAGTTGCTAGAAGGATCGATTGGATCCTTAGACAGTGTGTCTGAAAATTCCGGGGCCCACGTTTTCGAACTGTCTAAGTATATACAGGAGTTATCACGTTAAGGCCGAAATAAGTCCTTTTAGAATTTGTAGTTCCACAGGCCCGCAGTTTCAGGTGAATTCCAGTTGCTAGAAGGATTCATTGGATCCTTAGACAGTGTATCTGAAAATTCCTGGGCCCACATTTTAGAACTGTCGAAGTATATACAGGAGTTATCACGTTTTGGCCGAAATTAGTAATTTTAGAGTTTGTAGCTTCACAGGCCCGCAGTCTCAGGTGAATTCCAGTTGCTAGAAGGATCGATTGGATCCTTAGACAGTGTGTCTGAAAATTCCGGGGCCCACGTTTTCGAACTGTCTAAGTATATACAGGAGTTATCACGTTAAGGCCGAAATAAGTCCTTTTAGAATTTGTAGTTCCACAGGCCCGCAGTTTCAGGTGAATTCCAGTTGCTAGAAGGATCCATTGGATCCTTAGACAGTGTGTCTGAAAATTCCTGGGCCCACATTTTAGAACTGTCGAAGTATATACAGTAGTTATCACGTTTTGGCCGAAATTAGTAATTTTAGAGTTTGTAGCTCCACAGCCCGCAGTCTCAGGTGAATTCCAGTTGCTAGAAGGATCCATTGGATCCCTAGACAGTGTGTCTGAAAATTCCGGGGCCCACATTCTAGAACTGTCGAAGTATATACAGGAGTTATCACGTTTTGGCCGAAATTAGTAATTTTAGAATTTGTAGCTCCACAGGCCCGCAGTCTCAGGTGAATTCCAGTTGCTAGAAGGATTCATTGGATCCTTAGACAGTGTGTCTGAAAATTCCGGGGCCCACGTTTTCGAACTGTCGAAGTATATACATGAGTTATCACGTTTTGGTCGAAATTAGTAATTTTAGAATTTGTAGCTCCACAGGCCGCAGTCTGAGGGGAATTACAGTGGTTAGAAGGATCCATTGGATCCTGCGACACTGTGTCTGAAAATTCCGGGGCCCACGTTTTCGAACTGTCTAAGTATATACAGGAGTTATCACGTTAAGGCCGAAATAAGTCCTTTTAGAATTCGTAGTTCCACAGGCCCGCAGTTTCAGGTGAATTCCAGTTGCTAGAAGGATCCATTGGATCCTTAGACAGTGTGTCTGAAAATTCCTGGGCCCACATTTTAGAACTGTCGAAGTATATACAGGAGTTATCACGTTTTGGCCGAAATTAGTAATTTTAGAGTTTGTAGCTCCACAGCCCGCAGTCTCAGGTGAATTCCAGTTGCTAGAAGGATCCATTAGATCCCTAGACAGTGTGTCTGAAAATTCCGGGGCCCACATTCTAGAACTGTAGAAGTATATACAGGAGTTATCACGTTTTGGCCGAAATTAGTAATTTTAGAATTTGTAGCTCCACAGGCCCGCAGTCTCAGGTGAATTCCAGTTGCTAGAAGGATCCATTGGATCCCTAGACAGTGTGTCTGAAAATTCCGGGGCCCACATTCTAGAACTGTAGAAGTATATACAGGAGTTATCACGTTTTGGCCGAAATTAGTAATTTTAGAATTTGTAGCTCTACAGGCCCGCAGTTTCAGGTGAATTCCAGTTGCTAGAAGGATCCATTGGATCCTGCGACACTGTGTCTGAAAATTCCGGGACCCACATTTTAGAACTGTCGAAGTATATACAGGAGTTATCACGTTTTGGCCGAAATAAGTCATTTTAGAATTTGTAGCTCAACAGGCCCGCAGTCTCGGGGTAATTACAGTGGCTAGAAGGATCCATTGGATCCTTAGACAGTGTGTCTGAAAATTCCTGGGCCCACATTTTAGAACTGTCGAAGTATATACAGTAGTTATCACGTTTTGGCCGAAATTAGTAATTTTAGAGTTTGTAGCTCCACAGCCCGCAGTCTCAGGTGAATTCCAGTTGCTAGAAGGATCCATTGGATCCCTAGACAGTGTGTCTGAAAATTCCGGGGCCCACATTCTAGAACTGTCGAAGTATATACAGGAGTTATCACGTTTTGGCCGAAATTAGTAATTTTAGAATTTGTAGCTCCACAGGCCCGCAGTCTCAGGTGAATTCCAGTTGCTAGAAGGATTCATTGGATCCTTAGACAGTGTGTCTGAAAATTCCGGGGCCCACGTTTTCGAACTGTCGAAGTATATACATGAGTTATCACGTTTTGGTCGAAATTAGTAATTTTAGAATTTGTAGCTCCACAGGCCGCAGTCTGAGGGGAATTACAGTGGTTAGAAGGATCCATTGGATCCTGCGACACTGTGTCTGAAAATTCCGGGGCCCACGTTTTCGAACTGTCTAAGTATATACAGGAGTTATCACGTTAAGGCCGAAATAAGTCCTTTTAGAATTCGTAGTTCCACAGGCCCGCAGTTTCAGGTGAATTCCAGTTGCTAGAAGGATCCATTGGATCCTTAGACAGTGTGTCTGAAAATTCCTGGGCCCACATTTTAGAACTGTCGAAGTATATACAGGAGTTATCACGTTTTGGCCGAAATTAGTAATTTTAGAGTTTGTAGCTCCACAGCCCGCAGTCTCAGGTGAATTCCAGTTGCTAGAAGGATCCATTAGATCCCTAGACAGTGTGTCTGAAAATTCCGGGGCCCACATTCTAGAACTGTAGAAGTATATACAGGAGTTATCACGTTTTGGCCGAAATTAGTAATTTTAGAATTTGTAGCTCCACAGGCCCGCAGTCTCAGGTGAATTCCAGTTGCTAGAAGGATCCATTGGATCCCTAGACAGTGTGTCTGAAAATTCCGGGGCCCACATTCTAGAACTGTCGAAGTATATACAGGAGTTATCACGTTTTGGCCGAAATTAGTAATTTTAGAGTTTGTAGCTCCACAGCCCGCAGTCTCAGGTGAATTCCAGTTGCTAGAAGGATCCATTAGATCCCTAGACAGTGTGTCTGAAAATTCCGGGGCCCACATTCTAGAACTGTCGAAGTATATACAGGAGTTATCACGTTTTGGCCGAAATTAGTAATTTTAGAATTTGTAGCTCCACAGGCCCGCAGTCTCAGGTGAATTCCAGTTGCTAGAAGGATCCATTGGATCCCTAGACAGTGTGTCTGAAAATTCCGGGGCCCACATTCTAGAACTGTAGAAGTATATACAGGAGTTATCACGTTTTGGCCGAAATTAGTAATTTTAGAATTTGTAGCTCTACAGGCCCGCAGTTTCAGGTGAATTCCAGTTGCTAGAAGGATCCATTGGATCCTGCGACACTGTGTCTGAAAATTCCGGGACCCACATTTTAGAACTGTCGAAGTATATACAGGAGTTATCACGTTTTGGCCGAAATAAGTCATTTTAGAATTTGTAGCTCAACAGGCCCGCAGTCTCGGGGTAATTACAGTGGCTAGAAGGATCCATTGGATCCTTAGACAGTGTGTCTGAAAATTCCTGGGCCCACATTTTAGAACTGTCGAAGTATATACAGTAGTTATCACGTTTTGGCCGAAATTAGTAATTTTAGAGTTTGTAGCTCCACAGCCCGCAGTCTCAGGTGAATTCCAGTTGCTAGAAGGATCCATTGGATCCCTAGACAGTGTGTCTGAAAATTCCGGGGCCCACATTCTAGAACTGTCGAAGTATATACAGGAGTTATCACGTTTTGGCCGAAATTAGTAATTTTAGAATTTGTAGCTCCACAGGCCGCAGTCTGAGGGGAATTACAGTGGTTAGAAGGATCCATTGGATCCTGCGACACTGTGTCTGAAAATTCCGGGGCCCACGTTTTCGAACTGTCTAAGTATATACAGGAGTTATCACGTTAAGGCCGAAATAAGTCCTTTTAGAATTCGTAGTTCCACAGGCCCGCAGTTTCAGGTGAATTCCAGTTGCTAGAAGGATCCATTGGATCCTTAGACAGTGTGTCTGAAAATTCCTGGGCCCACATTTTAGAACTGTCGAAGTATATACAGGAGTTATCACGTTTTGGCCGAAATTAGTAATTTTAGAGTTTGTAGCTCCACAGCCCGCAGTCTCAGGTGAATTCCAGTTGCTAGAAGGATCCATTAGATCCCTAGACAGTGTGTCTGAAAATTCCGGGGCCCACATTCTAGAACTGTAGAAGTATATACAGGAGTTATCACGTTTTGGCCGAAATTAGTAATTTTAGAATTTGTAGCTCCACAGGCCCGCAGTCTCAGGTGAATTCCAGTTGCTAGAAGGATCCATTGGATCCCTAGACAGTGTGTCTGAAAATTCCGGGGCCCACATTCTAGAACTGTAGAAGTATATACAGGAGTTATCACGTTTTGGCCGAAATTAGTAATTTTAGAATTTGTAGCTCTACAGGCCCGCAGTTTCAGGTGAATTCCAGTTGCTAGAAGGATCCATTGGATCCTGCGACACTGTGTCTGAAAATTCCGGGACCCACATTTTAGAACTGTCGAAGTATATACAGGAGTTATCACGTTTTGGCCGAAATAAGTCATTTTAGAATTTGTAGCTCAACAGGCCCGCAGTCTCGGGGTAATTACAGTGGCTAGAAGGATCCATTGGATCCTTAGACAGTGTGTCTGAAAATTCCTGGGCCCACATTTTAGAACTGTCGAAGTATATACAGTAGTTATCACGTTTTGGCCGAAATTAGTAATTTTAGAGTTTGTAGCTCCACAGCCCGCAGTCTCAGGTGAATTCCAGTTGCTAGAAGGATCCATTGGATCCCTAGACAGTGTGTCTGAAAATTCCGGGGCCCACATTCTAGAACTGTCGAAGTATATACAGGAGTTATCACGTTTTGGCCGAAATTAGTAATTTTAGAATTTGTAGCTCCACAGGCCCGCAGTCTCAGGTGAATTCCAGTTGCTAGAAGGATTCATTGGATCCTTAGACAGTGTGTCTGAAAATTCCGGGGCCCACGTTTTCGAACTGTCGAAGTATATACATGAGTTATCACGTTTTGGTCGAAATTAGTAATTTTAGAATTTGTAGCTCCACAGGCCGCAGTCTGAGGGGAATTACAGTGGTTAGAAGGATCCATTGGATCCTGCGACACTGTGTCTGAAAATTCCGGGGCCCACGTTTTCGAACTGTCTAAGTATATACAGGAGTTATCACGTTAAGGCCGAAATAAGTCCTTTTAGAATTCGTAGTTCCACAGGCCCGCAGTTTCAGGTGAATTCCAGTTGCTAGAAGGATCCATTGGATCCTTAGACAGTGTGTCTGAAAATTCCTGGGCCCACATTTTAGAACTGTCGAAGTATATACAGGAGTTATCACGTTTTGGCCGAAATTAGTAATTTTAGAGTTTGTAGCTCCACAGCCCGCAGTCTCAGGTGAATTCCAGTTGCTAGAAGGATCCATTAGATCCCTAGACAGTGTGTCTGAAAATTCCGGGGCCCACATTCTAGAACTGTAGAAGTATATACAGGAGTTATCACGTTTTGGCCGAAATTAGTAATTTTAGAATTTGTAGCTCCACAGGCCCGCAGTCTCAGGTGAATTCCAGTTGCTAGAAGGATCCATTGGATCCCTAGACAGTGTGTCTGAAAATTCCGGGGCCCACATTCTAGAACTGTAGAAGTATATACAGGAGTTATCACGTTTTGGCCGAAATTAGTAATTTTAGAATTTGTAGCTCTACAGGCCCGCAGTTTCAGGTGAATTCCAGTTGCTAGAAGGATCCATTGGATCCTGCGACACTGTGTCTGAAAATTCCGGGACCCACATTTTAGAACTGTCGAAGTATATACAGGAGTTATCACGTTTTGGCCGAAATAAGTCATTTTAGAATTTGTAGCTCAACAGGCCCGCAGTCTCGGGGTAATTACAGTGGCTAGAAGGATCCATTGGATCCTTAGACAGTGTGTCTGAAAATTCCTGGGCCCACATTTTAGAACTGTCGAAGTATATACAGTAGTTATCACGTTTTGGCCGAAATTAGTAATTTTAGAGTTTGTAGCTCCACAGCCCGCAGTCTCAGGTGAATTCCAGTTGCTAGAAGGATCCATTGGATCCCTAGACAGTGTGTCTGAAAATTCCGGGGCCCACATTCTAGAACTGTCGAAGTATATACAGGAGTTATCACGTTTTGGCCGAAATTAGTAATTTTAGAATTTGTAGCTCCACAGGCCCGCAGTCTCAGGTGAATTCCAGTTGCTAGAAGGATTCATTGGATCCTTAGACAGTGTGTCTGAAAATTCCGGGGCCCACGTTTTCGAACTGTCGAAGTATATACATGAGTTATCACGTTTTGGTCGAAATTAGTAATTTTAGAATTTGTAGCTCCACAGGCCGCAGTCTGAGGGGAATTACAGTGGTTAGAAGGATCCATTGGATCCTGCGACACTGTGTCTGAAAATTCCGGGGCCCACGTTTTCGAACTGTCTAAGTATATACAGGAGTTATCACGTTAAGGCCGAAATAAGTCCTTTTAGAATTCGTAGTTCCACAGGCCCGCAGTTTCAGGTGAATTCCAGTTGCTAGAAGGATCCATTGGATCCTTAGACAGTGTGTCTGAAAATTCCTGGGCCCACATTTTAGAACTGTCGAAGTATATACAGGAGTTATCACGTTTTGGCCGAAATTAGTAATTTTAGAGTTTGTAGCTCCACAGCCCGCAGTCTCAGGTGAATTCCAGTTGCTAGAAGGATCCATTAGATCCCTAGACAGTGTGTCTGAAAATTCCGGGGCCCACATTCTAGAACTGTAGAAGTATATACAGGAGTTATCACGTTTTGGCCGAAATTAGTAATTTTAGAATTTGTAGCTCCACAGGCCCGCAGTCTCAGGTGAATTCCAGTTGCTAGAAGGATCCATTGGATCCCTAGACAGTGTGTCTGAAAATTCCGGGGCCCACATTCTAGAACTGTCGAAGTATATACAGGAGTTATCACGTTTTGGCCGAAATTAGTAATTTTAGAGTTTGTAGCTCCACAGCCCGCAGTCTCAGGTGAATTCCAGTTGCTAGAAGGATCCATTAGATCCCTAGACAGTGTGTCTGAAAATTCCGGGGCCCACATTCTAGAACTGTCGAAGTATATACAGGAGTTATCACGTTTTGGCCGAAATTAGTAATTTTAGAATTTGTAGCTCCACAGGCCCGCAGTCTCAGGTGAATTCCAGTTGCTAGAAGGATCCATTGGATCCCTAGACAGTGTGTCTGAAAATTCCGGGGCCCACATTCTAGAACTGTAGAAGTATATACAGGAGTTATCACGTTTTGGCCGAAATTAGTAATTTTAGAATTTGTAGCTCTACAGGCCCGCAGTTTCAGGTGAATTCCAGTTGCTAGAAGGATCCATTGGATCCTGCGACACTGTGTCTGAAAATTCCGGGACCCACATTTTAGAACTGTCGAAGTATATACAGGAGTTATCACGTTTTGGCCGAAATAAGTCATTTTAGAATTTGTAGCTCAACAGGCCCGCAGTCTCGGGGTAATTACAGTGGCTAGAAGGATCCATTGGATCCTTAGACAGTGTGTCTGAAAATTCCTGGGCCCACATTTTAGAACTGTCGAAGTATATACAGTAGTTATCACGTTTTGGCCGAAATTAGTAATTTTAGAGTTTGTAGCTCCACAGCCCGCAGTCTCAGGTGAATTCCAGTTGCTAGAAGGATCCATTGGATCCCTAGACAGTGTGTCTGAAAATTCCGGGGCCCACATTCTAGAACTGTCGAAGTATATACAGGAGTTATCACGTTTTGGCCGAAATTAGTAATTTTAGAATTTGTAGCTCCACAGGCCCGCAGTCTCAGGTGAATTCCAGTTGCTAGAAGGATTCATTGGATCCTTAGACAGTGTGTCTGAAAATTCCGGGGCCCACGTTTTCGAACTGTCGAAGTATATACATGAGTTATCACGTTTTGGTCGAAATTAGTAATTTTAGAATTTGTAGCTCCACAGGCCGCAGTCTGAGGGGAATTACAGTGGTTAGAAGGATCCATTGGATCCTGCGACACTGTGTCTGAAAATTCCGGGGCCCACGTTTTCGAACTGTCTAAGTATATACAGGAGTTATCACGTTAAGGCCGAAATAAGTCCTTTTAGAATTCGTAGTTCCACAGGCCCGCAGTTTCAGGTGAATTCCAGTTGCTAGAAGGATCCATTGGATCCTTAGACAGTGTGTCTGAAAATTCCTGGGCCCACATTTTAGAACTGTCGAAGTATATACAGGAGTTATCACGTTTTGGCCGAAATTAGTAATTTTAGAGTTTGTAGCTCCACAGCCCGCAGTCTCAGGTGAATTCCAGTTGCTAGAAGGATCCATTAGATCCCTAGACAGTGTGTCTGAAAATTCCGGGGCCCACATTCTAGAACTGTAGAAGTATATACAGGAGTTATCACGTTTTGGCCGAAATTAGTAATTTTAGAATTTGTAGCTCCACAGGCCCGCAGTCTCAGGTGAATTCCAGTTGCTAGAAGGATCCATTGGATCCCTAGACAGTGTGTCTGAAAATTCCGGGGCCCACATTCTAGAACTGTAGAAGTATATACAGGAGTTATCACGTTTTGGCCGAAATTAGTAATTTTAGAATTTGTAGCTCTACAGGCCCGCAGTTTCAGGTGAATTCCAGTTGCTAGAAGGATCCATTGGATCCTGCGACACTGTGTCTGAAAATTCCGGGACCCACATTTTAGAACTGTCGAAGTATATACAGGAGTTATCACGTTTTGGCCGAAATAAGTCATTTTAGAATTTGTAGCTCAACAGGCCCGCAGTCTCGGGGTAATTACAGTGGCTAGAAGGATCCATTGGATCCTTAGACAGTGTGTCTGAAAATTCCTGGGCCCACATTTTAAAACTGTCGAAGTATATACAGGAGTTATCACGTTTTGGCCGAAATAAGTCATTTTAGAATTTGTAGCTCAACAGGCCCGCAGTCTCGGGGTAATTACAGTGGCTAGAAGGATCCATTGGATCCTTAGACAGTGTGTCTGAAAATTCCTGGGCCCACATTTTAAAACTGTCGAAGTATATACAGGAGTTATCACGTTTTGGCCGAAATAAGTCATTTTAGAATTTGTAGCTCAACAGGCCCGCAGTCTCGGGGTAATTACAGTGGCTAGAAGGATCCATTGGATCCTTAGACAGTGTGTCTGAAAATTCCTGGGCCCACATTTTAAAACTGTCGAAGTATATACAGGAGTTATCACGTTTTGGCCGAAATAAGTCATTTTAGAATTTGTAGCTCAACAGGCCCGCAGTCTCGGGGTAATTACAGTGGCTAGAAGGATCCATTGGATCCTTAGACAGTGTGTCTGAAAATTCCTGGGCCCACATTTTAAAACTGTCGAAGTATATACAGGAGTTATCACGTTTTGGCCGAAATAAGTCATTTTAGAATTTGTAGCTCAACAGGCCCGCAGTCTCGGGGGAATAACATTGGCTAGAAGGATCCATGGGATCCGTCGACAGTGTGTCTGAAAATTCCAGGACCCGCATTTTCGAACTGTTCCGTATATACAGCTACAGCATTTAGCACGTTTTATCCGAAATAAGTCCTTTTAGAATTTGTAGCTCCACAGGCCCGCTGTGCAAAGTAACTTTTAGTGTCTAACAGAGTCTCCTAAATTCTCCACATTGTTGCTGGAATTCCCATGGCCCGCATTTTCAAACAATTCAGGTATATACAGGATTTAGCACGTTTTGGCCGAAATAAGTCATTTTAGAATTTTTGGCCATTTCTGGGTATTTTTTATTGACCCCCTGCTAGCTTTTCTGAGCTTTCTGTGTACCACATGTTCGACCTGTCGACGTATATACAGGATTTTCCATGTTTTGGCTGAAATAAGTAATTTTCGAATTTTTGGCCATTTCTGGCAATTTTTGCCCGCTTTTTCGGCCAATTAGCAGAAGGTTTTCAATGCCAAATGATTTTTAAAATCGCTACTATATCATGAAATTGAACCGCGAGTGATGATTGAACATCTTGTCATTTTTGGCCAAAATTGGCCAAATGTGGCCAAAAACTTTTTTACCCAGTAACTTTAAAGTACTTCTAAAGACACAAATTCCTGCGCAAACCAGAACATCCTACTACATTCCGTATATGAGTTATAGCCGTGGGCGCTAACTTCATATTAAGTTTTTTATTTATTTAATATGTACACCTTTTGTAGCTCCGGCTATTCAAAAGCTACAAAATTCGTTTTCTCGCTACAAAAAAGACACAAAATCTCCACTATTTTGTTTTACCGGCCTGAGAGGGTGGTCCGCCAACTTTTTATACATGAAACTACTTTATGAAAAATATTTATACTTGCTAAACTTCACAAGAATAGAGTTACATCACAGTTGCATGAGTAAAATTAGGAATTTAAAAGATATGTATATGTATTTATAAAATTTCAAATGTGATAATTTCGAAACTACCTTATGAAAAATGTTCAAACTTACCGAACTTCGTAAGAAAACTCCCACAGACCATCCTATGAAGTTTGGACAAAATCATAGTTGCGTGAATAAAATTCAAAAATATTAATTCATATATGTACTTTCAAATGTCATTTCATAATTTAGAAACTTCTTTAAGAAAACTATTAAAATTTTTCGAACTTGTTAAGAAAACTTCCACAAAACATCCTAGAGAGTTTCGACAAAATCACATTTTCCTGAATATAATTATAAATATTTGAACAATAATTTCAAATGTCATTTCGAAACTTCGTTATGAAAAATGTTAAAAGTTACCTAACTTCTTAAGAAAACTTTCACAAACAATTTTATTTAGTTTCGATAAAATCACAGTTACATGAATAATGTAATAAATATTTGAAAAAAAAATATGACCTAATTTATATAATTTTAGATATCATTTCATAATGTCCATTATTTATGAACAATATTCAACCTTACTGAACTTCATAAGAAAACTCCCACCAACCATCCTATGAAGTTTCGACAAAATCACAGTTACATGAATACAATTATCAGTACTAAAACAAAAATATTAATTTATATAATTTGGAAACTTCGTTATGAAAAATGTTAAAAGTCACCTAACTT
Source organism: Cryptocephalus moraei (assembly GCA_946251905.1). Taxonomy (NCBI): domain Eukaryota; kingdom Metazoa; phylum Arthropoda; class Insecta; order Coleoptera; family Chrysomelidae; genus Cryptocephalus; species Cryptocephalus moraei. The sequence continues at coordinate 22,815,009 of OX276459.1, forward strand.
CTTAAGAAAACTTTCACAAACAATTTTATTTAGTTTCGATAAAATCACAGTTACATGAATAATGTAATAAATATTTGAAAAAAAAATATGACCTAATTTATATAATTTCAGATATCATTTCATAATGTTCATTATTTATGAACAATATTCAACCTTACTGAACTTCATAAGAAAACTCCCACCAACCATCCTGTGAAGTTTCGACAAAATCACATTTGCATGAATAAAATTATGAGTACTTAAACAAAAATATTAATTTATACAATTTTGAAACTTCGTTATGAAAAATGTTAAAAGTTTCCGAACTTCTTAAGAAAATTCTCACAAACTATTGTATGGAGTTTCGACAATATCACAGACGCATGAATAAAATTATAAAGTTTTGAAAAAATATGAAATTATCTTTTTATGGAGTTTCTATAAAATCACAGTTGCATGAATAAAATTATTATAAATTTTGAAAAATGTATTAATTTATATACATTCAAACATCATTTCATAATTTCGAAATTTTTTCATGAAACATGTTGAATCTAACTGAGCTTCTTAAGAAAACTCCCACAAACCATTCTATGGAGTTTCGACAATATCACAGCCGTATGAACAAAATTACCACTTTTTGAATGAAATATTAATTTACATACTTTCAAATGTACTTAATTTAATAATTTCGAAACTTCATTATGAAAGATATTAAAACACCGAACTTCTTAAGAAAACCCCCACAAACCACCCTGTAGAGTTTAGACAGAATCACAGCTGCATGAGTAAAATTATGAATTTTTGAAAAAAAAATGTTTATTTATATATGTAATTTCTAATATCATTTCATAATTTCGAAACTTCTTCATGAAACATGTTGAAACTTACTAAACTTCTTAAGAAAACTCCCACAGACTATTATATAGTTTCAAGTAAATTATAGTTGTAATAATAATAATACAAATTTTTGAAACTAATTTCGTAATAATTCCTATTGCCATGTCATTGCTTTGAAACTTCTTAATATAAATGGTTCTGAACTTCTTTACGAATCTCCCATATGCTATCTCATGGAGTTTCGCGATAATAAATATTAGATTAATAAAATTACACGAATGTCTCAAAGAAATTTCTTTGAAGAGTTTCGAATTACGCGTCATAATTTCGATTAATTGGATTGTAAGGGTTGTTCGAGCCACCCCCTCTGTCGTTTTAATAAAAATAAACGAACACCGCCACGAGAAAGTCCCCGGAGGTTAGGTTAAATGGAATTGTGAGACGTATCCATTTATCATCCCCCCACGCGTTGGCGGTATATTCAACTTTATTTAATAATCTCGGGATAGGGGTAGTTCACCCCCACTCCGTCGGGTGGTAGGCGTACAGAATACTCAGTAACGGTTTTATTATTATTATTTTGTTTAATTGATATACTCGACCGCGAAATTACTTAATTCACTTAGTTAACCTGAATTGTACCGACGATCTGTTCTTCTTTCTTTCTTGGTTCGCAGCCCCTGCACGAGAGCTACAGGGGGCGCTCCCCGCTCCGCGTACCGCCTCCAGCTCGCGCGAAGGCCTCCTCAACCCCTCAGCTTCTAGACGAGCAGCGTTCTGAGACGAGGTAGGCGCAGCGCCGTCCACTTTCTGGTCCGAGCTGAGGCCAGGAATCAGGTCGATCAGGAAAGGGACTCTGTACTGAGGCTCGAAGACGAACACTTACGAAGACATCCCTTCGGATTTTGCGCCGCTTTTATGTCTCTCAGAAGGAAAAATACATGTTATTTGATTCGTATACATCAGAATATCGTTTTTGTGTTCTTCACGACGATACGCAGCTCGATAAGTTCGATGCATATCGAGTGAGGTGTCGTCGTAAAGAGCGTAAAAAGTGCACATTTTATGATTCCTTCCTTTTCGTCACAAATTAAGTGTTCGTCTTTTAAGCCTCACGTTATTTCATCATCATCATCATTTCGGGTAATCGTAGTAGTTTTTCGCCGGTACGGAATACACAATGCAATTTTAGGTTCGAAGGATCTCAACCATCTTTTTTTTTGGAATTTGTGCCTTTGAATCTTTCAGTTCTTCTTCTGATAAAATTTTGAGTTATTGAATCTCAAGAGTTCAGGAATCGTTAGGTTTGTGAGTCACATATTTTCAAAAAAAAATTGATAAATATTGATTTGAAGAATGTTACTCTTTTGTCTCCCCAAATTTGGCATTTTTTACGCAAAATCGTTTCGATTGTTTAGTACTGAAACTCTCTCTGCGAGATATTCCAAAAAAGCGTAATTAACGTAAAATTTACCTCCGAATTTGGTCTTACTTGTTTCACCAAATTTGGGAGATTTTTGGAAATTACTTTAAAAGGACAACCCTCTAGGTTGCTAGGTTCGCAATATTAAAAGAGCCTGTATATCTAATAATAGTGTTAATGAACATTAAATTAAATTCTAAATTTGATTTTCAATGATTTTCCAAAATAATGAAATTTTTGGAAGTTACTTTAATTGGAAAAAGCCGTTAGTTGTTTGATCTCCAGTATCAAAAAACGCCTTGTATACTAATTAATCAGTAATTAAGATGGACGAAAATTATTTGGAAACTTATTTTAAATTTTGGAAATTTTATGAAATTGCTTTGAACGGGAAATGCTTTTAGTTACTTGATACGGGACATTAAGAAACACCCTATATAATAAGTCACTAATTATAGTAAAACGTATAATTAAGTCTCAAATTCTAGTCTACTGTTTAAAGAAATTTAGGAGATTTTTGGAAATTACTTTAAAAGTACAACCCTCTAGGTTGCTAGGTTCGCAATATTAAAAGACACCCTGTATATTTAATAATAGTAATAACGAGACATTAAAATAAATCCGAAATTTGATTCTCAATGATTTTCCAAAATAATGAAATTTTTGGAATTTACTTTAATTGGAAAAAGCCGTTGGTTGTTTGATATTCAATATCAAAAAACACTTTGTATAATAATTAATCAGTAATGAAGATGAGACAAGAATTAATTGGCAATTGTTTTTTAACTTTTGGAGTTCTTAGGAAATTACTTTAAACCTAAAATCCTTTTAGTTGCTTGATTCGGGACATTAAGAAACACCCTGTATAATAAATCATTATTAATCATAGTGAACCGTATAATTATATCCCAAATTTTAGTCTTATCGTTTTCAAAAATGTATGAGATTTTTGGAAATTACTTTAAAAGGACAACCCTCTTGGTTGCTAGGTTCGTAATATTAAAAGACGCCCTGTATATTAAATAATAGTTATAGTGAAACATTAGATCGAATCCGAAATTTCACTCACAATGCTTTTCCTAATTTAGTGTCTTTTTGGAAATTATTGTTATAGAAAATTCTCTAAATTGTTGGAAATTGAAAAAACCAAAATTGTATTTTCATTGTTTCCCCAAATTAGAAACATATTTTTCGATGAAATGTAAAATTATCCGAGGAATTTCGAAAAACAGTTCATTTGGAAAGATATAATAAATTATAACGAGACGACTCCTAACTATACCGAGATATCGAATCATGTATTGTGTATTGCCTATCGACGCGAAGCGACATGCGTCGCCGACTGCTAATCGGCTCTTTCCGTTCCAGCGAACGGCCGGCCGAGGTTCCCGTCGTCGAGAAGGAGACCGAGATGCACGAGGGCCCAGCAGGTGAGTTGTAATGTTCCGATCGGGAATCGCGTGTCTGTGTCGAGTACGTAACGACCTGTCGCAGGGGCCACAACAATGTGGCCGACTTAGCTCTATTTTTACTGAACGAATTAGCCATAAATCGATTTTGGGCCGATTTTGGAATTTAAGGATGGCTTTTAAAGGGGTTGTTTTTTTTCTTCGAAAAATACATTGTTGCTGATGTGCGAGCTTCAAAACAGCTTCATATCCTGCCACCTCGACGAATTCGATATGTCCTCCAGCGGTTTAATAGATACGCAGCTTGGTGACTGCAAGTTAAGATTTCAGCTGCAACGGGCATATTGTTTCTCGAAAACAAGGGCAGCTAAATGTAGCTAAGAATTAGCTACAAGTTGTTGTGTTTCGATTAGAATATTGAAAGTGGATTATTATCGATGTTAGACCAGCTTTGGAATTTGAATGTGACTTTTAAAGAAGTGGTTTTCGAAAAATACATTGTAGCTGATGTACGAGCTTCAAACAGCTTCAAATCCTGCCACCTCGACGAATTCGATGTTTCCAACATTGGAAGAGGTATGCAGCTTGACTGCTGCAAGTTAAGATTTAAGCTGCAACGGTCATATAGTTACTCGAAAAAGAGCGCAGCTAAGTGTAGCTAAAAATTAGCTAAAAATTTTGTTTCGATTATAACACTAAAAGTGGATTATCGATTTTAAACTATTTTTAGAATCTGAAAATTTTGAAGAAGTGACTTTTAAAGGAGTGGTTTTCGAAAAAGAAATTGTACCTGATGTACGAGCTTCAAAACAGCTTCAAATCCTGCCATCTCGACAAATTCGATATTTGCAACATCCGAAGAGATACACAGCTCAGCTGCTGCAAATTAAGATTTGAGCTGCAACGGCCATATTTTTTCACGAAAACGAGCGCAGCTAAATGTAGCTAAGAATTAGCTACAAGTTGTGGTGTTTCCGAATACTGAAAGTGGATTATCGATGTTAGACCATTTTTGAAATTTGGAAGTGACTTAAAGGAGTGGGTTTCGAAAAAGACATTGTAGCTTATGTACGAGCTTCAACCAGCTTCAAATCCTGCCACCACAACGAATTCGATATTTCCAACATTCGAAGAGATACACAGCTCAGCTGCTGCAAGTTAAGATTTCAGCTGCAACGGCCATATTGTTTCTCGAAAATGAGCGCAGCTAAATGTAGCTATGTGACTTTTAAAGAAGTGGTTTTCGAAAAATACATTGTAGCTGATGTACGAGCTTCAAACAGCTTCAAATCCTGCCATCTCGACGAATTCGATATTTCCAATATTCTAAGAGATACGCAGCTCGGCTGCTGCAAGTTAAGATTTGAGCTGCGCGTGCCTTGTTATTTTTCGAAAACGGGCGCAGCTGCAAAACCTAATTTGACAAAACTAATTAATCAAAAATTAGCTGCACATTATACTGTTTCGATTATAGCGCGGATAATGTTATTCTGGACTTTAGGCCACTTTGGAATTTGCTGGTGTCTTTTGAAGGAGTGGTTTTCGAAAAAGACATTTATAGCTGATGTGACAACTGTGAAATAGCTTCAAATCCTGCCACCACAACGAATTAGATGTTGGCAACATTCGAAGAGGTACGCAGCTCGGCTGCTGCAAGTTTAGATTTCAGCTGCAACGGCGGTATTGTTTCTCGAAGAAGAGAGTAGCTAAATGTAGCTAAAAATTAGCTACAAATTGTTGTTTCGAATATAGCACTAAAAGTGGATTATCAATTTTAAACCGTATTTGTAATTTGAAAATTTGGAAGTGACTTTTAAAGGCGTGGTTTTCGAAAAAGACATTATAGCGAATGTACAAGCATCAAAACAGCTTCAAATTGTGCAACCTCGACGAATTCGATTTTTGCAACATCCGAATAAACACGCAGCTCGGCTGCTGCAAGCTAAGATTCAGCTGCAGCGGCCGTATTGTTACTCGAAAAAGAGCGCAGCTAAGTGTAGCTAAGAATTAGTTACAAATTGTGGTGTTTCGATTGTAGCACTGAAGGTGGATTATCGATTTTAATCCATTTTTGGAATTCGGAAACTTGGAAGTAACTTCTAAAGGAGTGGTTTTCGAAAAAAACATTGTAGCTGATGTACGAGCTTCAAAACAGCTTCAAATTCTGCAACCTCGGCGAATTCGATATTTGCAACATTCGAATAAGCACGCAGCTCGGCTGCTGCAAGCTAAGATTTCAGCTGCAACGGCCGAATTGTTACTCAAAAAAGAGCGCAGCTAAGTGTAGCTAAAGATTAGCTAGATATTGTGGTTCGATTATAGCACTAAAAGTGGATTAACGATTTTAATCCATTTTTGAAATTTCGAAAAATGCATGAGTTGTTTTCGAAAAAAGACAGTAGCTGATGTACGAGTTTAAAACAGCTTCAAATCCTGCCACCTCGACGAATTCGATATTTCCAACATTCGGAGTGATACGCAGCTCGATTACTGCAAGTTAAGATTTCAGCTGCAACAGTCGTATTGTTTCTCGAAAACGAGCGCAGCTAAATGTAGCTAAGAATTAGCTACAAATTTTTGTGTTTCGATTATAGCACTGAAGGTGGATTATCGATTTTAATCCATTTTTGGAATTTCGAAATTTGGAAGTAACTTTTATTTTATAGGAATGGTTTTCGAAAAAGTTATTGTAGCTGATGTACGTGCTTCAAAACAGCTTCAAATCCTGCCACCTCGACGAATTAACGAATTACATATTTCCAACATTCGAAGAGATACCCAGATCGGCTGCTGCAAGTTAAGATTTCAACTGCATCGGCCATATTGTTTCTGGAAAACAAGCGCAGCTAAATGTAGCTATGAATTAGCTACAAATTGTTGTGTGTCGAATATAGCACTGAAAGTAGATTGTCGATTTTAAACCATTTTTGGAATTTGGAAGTGACTTTTGAAAGTGGTTTTCGAAAAAGACATTGTATATGATGTACGAGCTTCAAAACAGCTTCAAATCCTGCCACCTCGACGAATTCGATATTTCCAACATTCGAAGAGATACGCAGCTCGGCTGCTGTAAGTTAAGATTGCAGCTGCAACAGCCATATTGTTTCTCGAAAACGAGCATAGCTGATTGTAGCTATGGATTAGCTACAAATTTTTGTGTTTCGAATATAGCACTGAAAGTAGATTGTCGATTTTAAACCAATTTTGAAATTTGGAAATTTGGAAGTGACTTTGAAAGTGGTTTTCGAAAAAGACATTGTATATGATGTACAAGCTTCAAAACAGCTTCAAATCCTGCCACCTCGACGAATTCGATATTTCCAACATTTGAAGAAATACGCAGCTCGGCTGCTGCAGCCATATTGTTTCTCGAAAACGAGCACAGCTGATTGTAGTTAAGAATTAGCTACAAATTGTGGTGTTTCGATTAGAAAATTGAAAGTGGATTATCGATGTTAGACCATTTTTGGATTTTGGATGTGATTTTTATAAGAGTCGTTTTCGAAAAATACGTTGTAGCCGATGTACGAGCTTCAAAACAGCTTCGACGAATTCGATATTTCCAATATTCGAAGAGGTACGCAGCTCGGCTGCTGCAAGTTAAGATTTCATCTGAGCGGGCCGTGTTGTTATTCGAAAACGGGCGCAGCTGCAAAACCAAATTTGACAAGCCTAATTCTCCAAAAATTGGATGCAAATTGTACCGTTTCGAGTATAGAGCGGAAAGTGCTATTCTGGACTTTAAGACACTTTGGAATTTGATGGTGGCTTTTAGAGGAGTGGTTTTCGAAAAGGACATTTATAGCTGATGTGACGTGCTACGTGTGATGATTATAGCTGCAATGTAGCTTCAAGTCCTGCCACCACAACGAATTAGATATTTCCAACATAGTACACACCGGTCTATATAAAATGGCGGTTTCAAAAGGTGATGTCTTTTTAACGATTCATCTACTAAACTAATGGTAAAATTTTTCCTCACTGAACCCGAGTTAAAGAAAGATTAAAATCGTCAACTGTAGAAGGGGCATTAGAGGTGCCGGAAAAATATTTTTTTATATGCGGAGACGCCTAGTTTTAGAGAAAAAAAAAATGTTGAAAAAACACCAAAATTGCCTATTTTCCAAGAGGAATTTCTCAGTGTTTTCGTAAGTAATTTTTACTCGCTTTAGGGCCTAAATGTAGTTCGATGCTTGAACTGAACGATGACATTAACTTCGCGTCGAAATAATACCGAGAATTATTTAAAAAAACAATTTGAAACTGAGACGTTTTCGCGCCTTCGCCATGTTCAAATAATGTTGATAGCCACGCCGAGAGCAGTTTTGGCAGTGGCTAAACGACCGACATGACAAACGGTACTTGGAATAGAAGGAATCTAGAGGTGTAAAAATCTACGTTGGAAACGCAAGATGGCAAGGATCAAACATGTACTCACTGAGCCTAATAGGCATCATCAGAATTTGCTGTAGAATGTGAAATATTATGAGCCCCAGTTCGCATGCTCCGCGCCGGCCGTAAAAAGATCGTCTCGACGGTCGCGTAGCCAGAATAAAAACCTTGACGTTCTATGAAAAGTGACAAATGTACGTTCTATATATCGGGTGTTTTGTGCTAAATTGTATCCAATTTTGGTCATATCGAAAGAAATTCGCATTTAACATATTTTGCAAAGAATCTGAGCGTGAATACTAGTGAGAACTATATAAAGAAGACCACAAACGTGTGATATGTAATGAATTTGGTGTCCGCCCGTTAGTGCCGAGAAAGAAATGAAGAACGAAAGTGGCCCGTCCGCGGAAGTAACATAAAAAGTTAAATAATTTTGTTGCAAAGAAACCAGAAGAAATTTAAAAAATGAAGTGACCATTATGTTCAACAGTAGGTATTCTATGGACGAAAGGTGATTTTTTGATAAGTTTTTAATTTTTGACGACATAACCTCTTATGGAGAATCGCATTTTGAAAGTGCCATAACTTTTAAACGGATGGTCGCCACATTGTAAGACTAGTGTCTCTGAAACACGTTTTTGAAATACTTTCGATTGATATATTATGTGTTTTTTAAATATTCCGGGTTCAGTGTGGAAAAATTCAGCCAAACTAATTATTGGTATACCTACTATACGTACTATTGGTACTTTCTAGTAAAATCAGATAAAGGTTAAATTCAGGATGGTCTTTTTCGGGTTCGGGTTAATCGAAATTCCTATCCCTCCGTTCATAACCTTTATTGCCGACGCCCTTCACCCCCCACTCCCCCTCTCGTTCCGCCCTCGGGCTCTAGCACTCCTTCTCGCACACGCCCTCCCTCCACTTGAGGAACGTGCCGTCGCCGTGCCGCATCGCCTCCCGCTCGATCATCTCCTCGGTCGCCATCCGCAGGTCGTACGCCCAGCCGAGCGCTCGGTACCAGTGGACGAAGGCGGTCGTCATGTTGAGGCCGGAGCTCGAGCCGTCCCTGCCCGGGTGCACCCTGTAGTCCCACGGGAACGTGTGATGGAAGTTGTGCGTACCCTCGCCAATAGTGATCAGGTCGACGAAGGCGTTGTTCGTCGGCGTGATGTTCCTGCATGCATGCAATAACGACGTGGTGAGCGTGCGCGGTACCACCGGCGCCCGAGACTCTCGTCCCGGTACTACTCACTTGTCGAACGGCTTGGTGCCGTAGAAGTGGCAGAAGCTGTTCAGCGACATGGTGCCGTGCACGACGAGCACCTGCCTGACGATCGCGACCAGCAGGGCGTTCGTCCACGGCTCGCCCCACAGCAGGACCGGTACCGCCGTCGGTACCACGTAACAGCAGAGCGGCTTGAGCCACCAAAAGTTCCTGCAACAAATTGTACTCCTTGCGACACCTACACGCGGTCTACCTCACTGCTACTCACCTGTCGTGGAACGCGACCAACGGGTCCTCGTACAGGTACCCGTAGTCGAACTCCCTACCCTTCTTCAGTACCTCGGGTCGCTTCTTCAGCATCAGCCAGCCCATGTGGGAGAAGAAGAAACCCCTGTGGGTGTCGTGCGGGTCGGCTATGGTGTCGCTGTACTTGTGATGGACGGTGTGGTCCTGCACCCATTCGATTATCTTGTTCTGGAAAGGGAATCGGGTACACGGTGGTACCATTGGGCTCGCACGTGGCCAAGCGGTTGTGAAGCTCCGGTTTGGGCTTTGCTCTAACTTATATACTACAAGGTTGAGCTTTGCGGAACCAAGAGGCTCGAGCTTCGACACCTGCTACTTGGGCGCTTGGATCTTTCATTATTTTTTGTTCGTAAAATACCAAGTGCTATTGAATTGAGAAACAATCGATTTGGACTTAATGGTTGTGTGGTTGGTCTTCATGGAATCAAAAAGTTCACATTTCTAACCTTGATCCTTCGACTAGCCTCTTCAGATGGTTTCATCTTTTGGAATAGACGGTGGCAGGTTTATGAAATACCGAAACTATCAATTTGGATATTAGGTACTTGGTACGACTTAATGGTTGCGTGGTTGGGCTTCAGGAAACCAATAGGTTCTTAGTACTTTAGTTAGCCGTCTTGGATCAGTTCGTTTAAGAGGATGAAAGGTTTCAGATGCTACGAAATAGGGACACGATCGATTTGGACCTTGGGTATTTGGTACTTCTTAAAGGTTGCGTGATTGGGCTTCAGGGAACCTATAGGTTCACTCTGGTTGTTGGTACTTTAGTTAGCCACCTTGGATCGGTTCGTTTAGGGGGATGAAGGATATCAGAAGCTACGAAATAGGCAAACGATCTATTTGTACCTTGGGTACTTGGTACGACTTGAAGGTTGAGTGATTAGGCTTCAGGAAACCAATAGGTTCACTTCTTGGTCCTTGGTACTTTAGTTAGCCGTCTTGGATCAGTCCGTTTAAGGGAATAAAAGATATGAGATGCTACGCAATAATGAACGATCGATTTGGACTTTGGATACTTGGTACCAGTTCAAAGTTAAGTGATTGGGCTTCAGGGAAGCAATAAGTTCACTCTTTGATCGTTGGTACCGTAGTTAGCCGCCTTAGATCAGTTCGCTTAAGGGGATGAAAGATATCAGATGCTACGAAATAGGGAAACGATCGATTTGGACCTTGGGTGCTTGGTACTACTTGAAGGTTGCGTGATTGGGCTTCAGGGAACCTATAGATTCACCCTGGTTGTTGGTACTTTAGTTAGCCCCCTTGGATCGGTTCGTTTAAAGGGCTGAAAGATATCAGATGCTACGAAATAGGGAAACGATCGATTTGAACCTTGGGTACTTGGTACGACTCAAAGGTTGCGTGCTTGGGCTTCAGGGAACCAATTGGTTCACTCTTTGGTTGTTGGTACTTTAGTTAGCCGTCTTGGATCGGTTCGTTTAAGGGGATGAAAGATATCAGATGCTACGCAATAAGGGAACGATCAATTTGGAGTTTGGGTACTTGGTACGACTTAATGGTTGCGTGGTTGGGCTTCACGGAACCATTCGGTTCAGACTTCTAGTATTGATACCTTGAGTAGTCTCATTAGATGGTTTCTTTGTTGTTTTCTTTTGAACGGGAGGTACCAGATGCTGTGGAACCCAAACTATCTAGTGGTTTTTACTTTTGGACTATTTCCTCTCACCTGACCGGCCGAGGCGTAGCTGAACACGAGTATGATCCTGAGCGGCAGCTTCGCCTTCATCGATCTGTGGGTCCAGTACCTATGCGCTCCGAGCGTCACCCCCGACCCGCTCACGATGTAAGTGGCGAGTACTGAAAATGATTCGAAGTTTAGACGAAGGTCGCGTCTCGCGGTACCTACCGTCGTACTACTTACGGTACCCGACCAGAAGGTAGTTGGTATAGTCCAACGTCCACAGGCCGTAGAAGCAGATGGCGTGCATCACGGCGATGATAAGGATGTTGGTCCATTTGATCTCCGTCTCGAAGTCCCACCAGAGGAACCTGCCGTGCTTGTGCGGTATCGGTTCTATCTTGTCCTCCAGAGCGGGGATACGCACTTGCGGTTCCTTCGGTACCATCGCGACGAATGGAGGGAATCTGAGTGTCGTTTCCGTTCCGATTTCCGATCGAGGATTAATCGGAACGGATGGGTATTGTGTGTTAATTTGGGGGATCGTACGAGGCGGTCAAAAATTTTCGAGGTTCGATGGGATCGTTTGAGACAGTTCGGGTACCGCGACCTCTGGGAACTTTTTGAAAGATTTGGGGTTTCGATAGACTCGAATTTAAGCTAAAGGTTTTAGTATCTCGTGATGGGTCATTCTGAGTTAATTTGGATATTGCTGCGTCGTTGTGAGTTCTCTTAATGTTCCGTGAATTTTGGAACCTGTTGGAACTTTTAGTTTTAAAAGATTTGGAGTTTTGATGGGCTCGATTTTGGGCTGAGCTTCTTAGAGTCTCGTGATGGAACCTTCTGGGGTAATTCGGGTACCTCTCGGTCGTTATATGTTCTCTTGATGTTCCGTGAACCTTTAAACCTGTGGGAAATTTACAGTTTTTATTGTTTTTGAAAGATTTGAAGTTTCAATGGATTCTATCTTAAGCTGAGGTTTTTGTGTCTCGTGCTGGGTTCTCCTGGAGTAGTTCTGGGGTACCGCTCCGTCGTTGTGGGTTCTCTAGATTTTCCATCAACCTTGGAACCTGTGGGAACTTTACAGTTTCTAATGTTTTTGAAAGATTTGAAGTTTCAATGGATTCTATCTTAAGCTGAGGTTCTTGGTGTCTCGTGGTGGGTTCTTCTTGGATAGTTCAGGTACCGCCCCGTCGTTGGGGGTTCTCTAGATTTTCCATCAACCTTGGAACTTGTGGGAACTTTACAGTTTCTAATGTTTTTGAAAGATTTGAAGTTTCAATGGATTCTATCTTAAGCTGAGGTTGTTGGTGTCTCGTGCTGGGTTCTTCTGGGGTACCGCTCCGTCGTTATGGGTTCTCTAGATTTTCCATCAACCTTGGAACCTGTGGGAACTTTACAGTTTCTAATGTTTTTGAAAGATTTTAAGTTTCAATGGATTCTATCTTAAGCTGAGGTTCTTGGTGTCTCGTGGTGGGTTCTTCTTGGATAGTTCAGGTACCGCTCCGTCTTTGTGGGTTCTCTAGATTTTCCATCAACCTTGGAACCTGTGGGAACTTTACAGTTTTTATTGTTTTTGAAAGATTTGAAGTTTCAATGGATTCTATCTTAAGCTGAGGTTCTTGGTGTCTCGTGGTGGGTTCTTCTGGGGTAGTTCAGGTACCGCTCCATCGTTGTGGGTTCTCTAGATTTTCCATCAACCTTGGAACCTGTGGGAACTTTACAGTTTCTACTGTTTTTGAAAGATTTGAAGTTTCAATGGATTCTATCTTAAGCTGAGGTTCTTGGTGTCTCGTGGTGGGTTCTTCTGGGGTAGTTCAGGTACCGCTCCGTCGTTGTGGGTTCTCTAGATTTTCCATCAACCTTGGAACCTGTGGGAACTTTACAGTTTCTACTGTTTTTGAAAGATTTGAAGTTTCAATGGATTCTATCTTAAGCTGAGGTTGTTGGTGTCTCGTGCTGGGTTCTTCTGGGGTAGTTCTGGGGTACCGCTCCGTCGTTGTGGGTTCTCTAGATTTTCCATCAACCTTGGAACCTGTGGGAACTTTACAGTTTCTAATGTTTTTGAAAGATTTTAAGTTTCAATGGATTCTATCTTAAGCTGAGGTTCTTGGTGTCTCGTGGTGGGTTCTTCTTGGATAGTTCAGGTACCGCTCCGTCTTTGTGGGTTCTCTAGATTTTCCATCAACCTTGGAACCTGTGGAAACTTTACAGTTTTTATTGTTTTTGAAAGATTTGAAGTTTCAATGGATTCTATCTTAAGCTGAGGTTCTTGGTGTCTCGTGGTGGGTTCTTCTGCGGTAGTTCAGGTACCGCTCCATCGTTGTGGGTTCTCTAGATTTTCCATCAACCTTGGAACCTGTGGGAACTTTACAGTTTCTACTGTTTTTGAAAGATTTGAAGTTTCAATGGATTCTATCTTAAGCTGAGGTTCTTGGTGTCTCGTGGTGGGTTCTTCTGGGGTAGTTCAGGTACCGCTCCGTCGTTGTGGGTTCTCTAGATTTTCCATCAACCTTGGAACCTGTGGGAACTTTACAGTTTCTACTGTTTTTGAAAGATTTGAAGTTTCAATGGATCCTATCTTAAGCTGAGGTTCTTGGTGTCTCGTGGTGGGTTCTTCTGGGGTAGTTCAGGTACCGCTCCGTCGTTGTGGGTTCTCTAGAATTTCCATCAACCTTGGAACCTGTGGGAACTTTACAGTTTCTAATGTTTTTGAAAGATTTTAAGTTTCAATGGATTCTATCTTAAGCTGAGGTTCTTGGTGTCTCGTGGTGGGTTCTTCTTGGATAGTTCAGGTACGGCTCCGTCTTTGTGGGTTCTCTAGATTTTCCATCAACCTTGGAACCTGTGGGAACTTTACAGTTTTTAATGTTTTTGAAAGATTTGAAATTTCAATGGATTCTATCTTAAGCTGAGGTTCTTGGTGTCTCGTAGTGGGTTCTTCTGGGGTAGTTCAGGTACCGCTCCGTCGTTGTGCGTTCTCTAGATTTTCCATCAACCTTGGAACCTGTGGGAACTTTACAGTTTCTAATGTTTTTGAAAGATTTGAAGTTTCAATGGATCCTATCTTGAGCTGAGGTTCTTGGTGTCTCGTGGTGGGTTCTTCTGGGGTAGTTCAGGTACCGCTCCGTCGTTGTGGGTTCTCTAGATTTTCCATCAACCTTGGAACCTGTGGGAAATTTACAGTTTCTAATGTTTTTGAAAGATTTTAAGTTTCAATGGATTCTATCTTAAGCTGAGGTTCTTGGTGTCTCGTGGTGGGTTCTTCTGCGGTAGTTCAGGTACCGCTCCATCGTTGTGGGTTCTCTAGATTTTCCATCAACCTTGGAACCTGTGGGAACTTTACAGTTTCTACTGTTTTTGAAAGATTTGAAGTTTCAATGGATCCTATCTTAAGCTGAGGTTCTTGGTGTCTCGTGGTGGGTTCTTCTGGGGTAGTTCAGGTACCGCTCCGTCGTTGTGGGTTCTCTAGAATTTCCATCAACCTTGGAACCTGTGGGAACTTTACAGTTTCTAATGTTTTTGAAAGATTTTAAGTTTCAATGGATTCTATCTTAAGCTGAGGTTCTTGGTGTCTCGTGGTGGGTTCTTCTTGGATAGTTCAGGTACGGCTCCGTCTTTGTGGGTTCTCTAGATTTTCCATCAACCTTGGAACCTGTGGGAACTTTACAGTTTTTAATGTTTTTGAAAGATTTGAAATTTCAATGGATTCTATCTTAAGCTGAGGTTCTTGGTGTCTCGTAGTGGGTTCTTCTGGGGTAGTTCAGGTACCGCTCCGTCGTTGTGCGTTCTCTAGATTTTCCATCAACCTTGGAACCTGTGGGAACTTTACAGTTTCTAATGGTTTTGAAAGATTTGAAGTTTCAATGGATCCTATCTTGAGCTGAGGTTCTTGGTGTCTCGTGGTGGGTTCTTCTGGGGTAGTTCAGGTACCGCTCCGTCGTTGTGGGTTCTCTAGATTTTCCATCAACCTTGGAACCTGTGGGAAATTTACAGTTTCTAATGTTTTTGAAAGATTTTAAGTTTCAATGGATTCTATCTTAAGCTGAGGTTCTTGGTGTCTCGTGGTGGGTTCTTCTGCGGTAGTTCAGGTACCGCTCCATCGTTGTGGGTTCTCTAGATTTTCCATCAACCTTGGAACCTGTGGGAACTTTACAGTTTCTACTGTTTTTGAAAGATTTGAAGTTTCAATGGATTCTATCTTAAGCTGAGGTTCTTGGTGTCTCGTGGTGGGTTCTTCTGGGGTAGTTCAGGTACCGCTCCGTCGTTGTGGGTTCTCTAGATTTTCCATCAACCTTGGAACCTGTGGGAACTTTACAGTTTCTACTGTTTTTGAAAGATTTGAAGTTTCAATGGATCCTATCTTAAGCTGAGGTTCTTGGTGTCTCGTGGTGGGTTCTTCTGGGGTAGTTCAGGTACCGCTCCGTCGTTGTGGGTTCTCTAGAATTTCCATCAACCTTGGAACCTGTGGGAACTTTACAGTTTCTAATGTTTTTGAAAGATTTTAAGTTTCAATGGATTCTATCTTAAGCTGAGGTTCTTGGTGTCTCGTGGTGGGTTCTTCTTGGATAGTTCAGGTACGGCTCCGTCTTTGTGGGTTCTCTAGATTTTCCATCAACCTTGGAACCTGTGGGAACTTTACAGTTTTTAATGTTTTTGAAAGATTTGAAATTTCAATGGATTCTATCTTAAGCTGAGGTTCTTGGTGTCTCGTAGTGGGTTCTTCTGGGGTAGTTCAGGTACCGCTCCGTCGTTGTGCGTTCTCTAGATTTTCCATCAACCTTGGAACCTGTGGGAACTTTACAATTTCTAATGTTTTTGAAAGATTTGAAGTTTCAATGGATCCTATCTTGAGCTGAGGTTCTTGGTGTCTCGTGGTGGGTTCTTCTGGGGTAGTTCAGGTACCGCTCCGTCGTTGTGGGTTCTCTAGAATTTCCATCAACCTTGGAACCTGTGGGAACTTTACAGTTTCTAATGTTTTTGAAAGATTTTAAGTTTCAATGGATTCTATCTTAAGCTGAGGTTCTTGGTGTCTCGTGGTGGGTTCTTCTTGGATAGTTCAGGTACGGCTCCGTCTTTGTGGGTTCTCTAGATTTTCCATCAACCTTGGAACCTGTGGGAACTTTACAGTTTTTAATGTTTTTGAAAGATTTGAAATTTCAATGGATTCTATCTTAAGCTGAGGTTCTTGGTGTCTCGTAGTGGGTTCTTCTGGGGTAGTTCAGGTACCGCTCCGTCGTTGTGCGTTCTCTAGATTTTCCATCAACCTTGGAACCTGTGGGAACTTTACAGTTTCTAATGTTTTTGAAAGATTTGAAGTTTCAATGGATCCTATCTTGAGCTGAGGTTCTTGGTGTCTCGTGGTGGGTTCTTCTGGGGTAGTTCAGGTACCGCTCCGTCGTTGTGGGTTCTCTAGATTTTCCATCAACCTTGGAACCTGTGGGAAATTTAGAGTTTCTAATGTTTTTAAAAGATTTTAAGTTTCAATGGATTCTATCTTAAGCTGAGGTTCTTGGTGTCTCGTGGTGGGTTCTTCTTGGATAGTTCAGGTACGGCTCCGTCTTTGTGGGTTCTCTAGATTTTCCATCAACCTTGGAACCTGTGGGAACTTTACAGTTTCTAATGTTTTTGAAAGATTTTAAGTTTCAATGGATTCTATCTTAAGCTGAGGTTCTTGGTGTCTCGTGGTGGGTTCTTCTTGGATAGTTCAGGTACGGCTCCGTCTTTGTGGGTTCTCTAGATTTTCCATCAACCTTGGAACCTGTGGGAACTTTACAGTTTCTAATGTTTTTGAAAGATTTTAAGTTTCAATGGATTCTATCTTAAGCTGAGGTTCTTGGTGTCTCGTGGTGGGTTCTTCTTGGATAGTTCAGGTACGGCTCCGTCTTTGTGGGTTCTCTAGATTTTCCATCAACCTTGGAACCTGTGGGAACTTTACAGTTTCTAATGTTTTTGAAAGATTTGAAGTTTCAATGGATTCTATCTTAAGCTGAGGTTCTTGGTGTCTCGTGGTGGGTTCTTCTGGGGTAGTTCATGTACCGCTCCGTCGTTGTGGGTTCTCTAGATTTTCCATCAACCTTGAAACCTGTGGGAACTTTACAGTTTCTACTGTTTTTGAAAGATTTGAAGTTTCAATGGATTTTATCTTAAGCTGAGGTTCTTGGTGTCTCGTGGTGGGTTCTTCTGGGGTAGTTCTAGGGTACCACTCCGTCGTTGTGGGTTCTCTAGATTTTCCATCAACTTTGGAACCTGTGGGAACTTTACAGTTTCTATGGTTTTTGAAAGATTTGAAGTTTCAATGGATTCTATCTTAAGCTGAGGTTCTTGGTGTCTCGTGGTGGGTTCTTCTTGGATAGTTCATGTACCGCTCCGTCTTTGTGGGTTCTCTAGATTTTCCATCAACCTTGGAACCTGTGGGAACTTTACAGTTTCTAATGTTTTTGAAAGATTTGAAGTTTCAATGGATTCTATCTTAAGCTGAGGTTCTTGGTGTCATGTGATGAGTACTTCTGGGGTAGTTCGGTTACCGTTCCGTCGTTGTTTGTAATCTTTATTTTCCGAGACTTTCCACATTTGATCGCAGTGTAGTACCCTTAATTATACCAGTGGTCTCGCTAAGCTGGTATTAATATTAATATGTCGCTTAAGATTCGTATTTAAATTAATCATTGAAACTCGTGGAAATCGAAAACAATGCGGTAATTAATTTGAATTTAATCACTTGACCCACATTGGGATAATTTGAATTTTTATTGTTTTGATTTGAAATGTTGAAAGTAATATATTCACGAAGGTTGGGTGTAAT
The DNA here is from genome assembly GCA_946251905.1 of Cryptocephalus moraei. NCBI lineage: Eukaryota > Metazoa > Arthropoda > Insecta > Coleoptera > Chrysomelidae > Cryptocephalus > Cryptocephalus moraei. The sequence goes on from OX276459.1 coordinate 22,833,027, forward strand.
TTCAATTCTTCGTACTTATTTGGTTGTTTTAATATTTTTATTTAGAGTAACGTATCTCGAAAGTACTTCTCTCACTTTCTCTTCTTTTTTTTTCAGTCGTAGGCAACGTAAGGATCGACAGGGAAACTGTAGGTGAGTACCAAACACGATTCGACTCCATTAAAACTTTATTTTATTGGAAAATAGCAGTACCCTCATCCCTCCCGAAAAACCTTCCCGTCCACGTCTATTCCTCTTTCCCGTCCGACACGTGCCGTCCCCACTCGATGAAAGTACCGTCGCCGTGCTTCCTCGCCACCTCCTCGATCGTCTTCCTCGACGGCGTCCTCAGGTCGTACGCCCAACCGATCTTCGCGAACAGGTCCAGGATGGTACTCGTCACGCTGAAGTACCGCCCCTCGTGCGTCCTGTAGTCCCACGGGAACGTGTGGTGGTAGTTGTGGAACGCCTCGCCCATCGCGAACAGCGAGTGCAGCTTGTTCTCGCCCGGCATGATCCTCCTGGAACGAGAGGGATGATAGAGTGGTGATCGGCTGTGGTACTTGTGTGTCGTTAAAGCTTTGGAGAGGGATGAAGAGGTGGTTGGTGATGGTAGCGTTGGTGGTACTTACGGGTCGTAGGGTCTTGGAGAGGGATAGAAAGAGATGGTTGGCGGTGGTACTTACGTGTCGTAGGGCTTTGGAGAGACCGTAAGTGGTACTTACGTGTCGTAGGGTTTGTTCCCGAGGTAATGCGCGAAACTGTTGATCGAAGCAGATATGTGCAGCGCGTACATCTGCCTGACTATCGCAGCGAGGAAGGCGACAGTCCAGGTCTCGCCCATCAGGTAAACGGGTATCGCCATCGGTACGGCGTAGCACGTGAGCAGCTTGAACCAGAAGAAGTGCCTGAGGGGTCGCGTGGTACCCGTCGCCTCGCCGAAGGTACTACTCACCTGTCGTGGAACTCGACCAACGGGTCCTCGTACAAGTAGCTGAAGTCGAGGGATTTGCCCTTCCTGATCACCTCGGGCCGCTTCTTCAGCATCAGCCAACCGATGTGGGAGAAAAAGAAGCCGCGCCTCGCGTTGTGCGGGTCGGCGCTCGTGTCGCTGTACTTGTGGTGCACGGTGTGGTCCTTCACCCATTCCATGATCGGTACCTGCGGGAGGGATCGCCATTGATCGAGATGCCTTGGAGTACCCTTAGAGCATCTCGGAGTACTTTGGTACAATCTGTGTCGGGTACTTACCTGCCCCGCTGAGGAGAAGGTGAGGATTAGGATGATGCGGAGCGGGAGCGTCGCCTTGTACGCCCTGTGGGTGAAGTACCTGTGGATCCCGCCGGTTATGCCGAATCCAGCGACGTACGCGCCGACCAGCACTGAAACCGAAGGTACCGCCATGAACTGCCGTTCGGTACCACCGCCGGGTTCCTTACCGTAAACCGTGAGCAGGGGTTTGTTGACGTAATCGTGGGCCAAGACGGCGTACAGCGCGACCGCGTTGATCACCGTCAGGTATATCGCGGCCGTCCACTTCACCTCCGTCTCGAACTCCCACCACAGGAATCTGCCCTTCTTGGGTTCCACCAGGTGCTGCTCCACCGTCTCGGTACTGCTCATCACCGTCTCGGTACTGCCCATCACCGTCTCGGTACTGCTCATCACTGTCTCGGTACTCATCTCGAAGCGACACTGATCGATTTTAAGTCGGTCATCGGGATTTATACGGCGGATGAGGCCGCGGCGCACGCGCGTTCCCTGATCGGTACCACCTTTTGCAGGTACGGAGAGCGTGCTCCAGAAGTTCCGGAAGAGCCTCTCGTTGCGGTTCCAGGCGGCTGCGGCCGGGAAGAAGGGGAGCAAGGAGAGCTTCGGCCCGGAGTCGGAGAACCCGCCGACCGGGGGGAACTCCGAAGAGGAGCCGGCGAACTACGTAGAGGAGGTGGTACCGCAGCAACAGCAACAGCACCAGGCGCAGCCGTCGACGACGGAACAGAAACACAAGTGAGTACCAGAACACCTTCGTAGGTACCACTCACTCTAAACTTTCAATTGTATTTTTTGTGAGTTTTAGTTCGGGACTTGATTAACTTCAGGTAAATGATAAGGTAATTCAAAAACTCCTGGACGATAAAGTTAAAACTTCATCGGCCAGTTAGGGATACCCGGATTGTTAACTCGCGCTAGTTTCAGGTATTTTTATTACACTTTTTATGAACTTTAGAACTTCATCTTCAGTTCGGGCTTTAACTCAACTCCAATGAAACTCCAAAAAGTTTTCAACTGCTGAAATCCAAACTTTACCAACCCCTTACCCTGACTAGCTGATGCCATAAATGAGTTTCATTAAACTCGAGAGTTTATTAACTGCATTGGCGATGTTTTAAGTTCGTTTCTTCAATTCCGATTTTATGCTCAACTTCGAAATATTATAACCCAAAATCAGTTTGAGAGATGTAGTGGAAACTTCACCGACCAGTTAGTAATACTCGTACTGACACCTCGCGTGAGTTTCTGGAAGTTTAGGGTTTGAGTAACTTTTTTTACCAACTTTAGAACTTCGTTGATTCTCATTTGAGCTTCACTCCAACGAAACTTCAAAATGTTGTACTAAATTTGGGTGTTACTGTTTGGGAAATTGTGACGTGACGTAAATTCAGACCTTAACTTCAGTTAAATCGGAAGTACTTCGAAAGAGCGATGAAATTAGAACTTCACCTACTAGTTAAGCATTGGAGCTTGGTGTAATTTTCTGGAAGTTTGAAATTTCATTACACATTTTATTTACTGTAGAACTCTATCGTTATTTCGGGCTTGAACTCGACTCCAATGATACTCCAAAAAGTCTACAGCTGTTGAAGTTTAACTTCAACTTTTCCAACTCCTTATTCTCTCTAACTGACTGAGTTTCACTAAATTTAGGAGTTACTCTTTTGGAAATTGTGGCGTTTCCTAAATTCCTAACTTAACTTCAATTAAAGCGGTAGTACTTTAAAACTCAAGGAACGATGAAAATGCAACTTCACCGAATAGTTAGGAATACCAGCATTAACAACTCATTACGTTTTTATTATCTTTAAAACTTCATTATTGGTTCCAGTTTGAACTTGACTCAAATGAAACTCCAACAAGTTTTTAACTGATGAAGTTGAAACTGTGCCAACTCCTTATTCGCTCTAACTATCACCAGAAGTCAGTTTCACTAAGATCGGAAGTTTATTAAACGCGTTGGCCATTTTGTAAGTTCGTTGCGTCGATTCGAATGTTGTACTCAACTTCAAAAAAACGAGTATAACTTAAAAACTGTTATAGCGACGAAGTTGAAATTTCAGTTACTTATTAAGTGTGTTCCAATTGACGACCCAGAAGAGTTAGTATTTTGATAATATTTAAAGTTGTGACGTTACGTAAATTCCGAACTCAACTTCAGTTAGATCGATATAGTTCGAAACCTCCTCGAAAGATAAAGTACCGATTAGTTAGGAATACCCACATTGACTACTTGCGTGAGTTTTAGGAAGTGTGGAGTTTCATTACACTTCATTAATTTTAGAACTTTATCATTGATTCGAGCTTGAACTTAACTCAAATTTAATTTCAACAGGTCTTTAACTGATTAAGTTGAAACTTCATTAACTCTTTTTACGCTCTAACTGACACCAGAAGCGAGTTTCACTACATTTTGGGGTTTATTAGTTAGGTTGGTGATTTTTAAACGTTTATTGCTTCAATTCGAAAAAGCTAGTATAACTGAAAAATGGTTTTAGTGATGAAGTTGAAACTTCAGTTACTCATGAAGTGCGTTCCAATTGACGACCCAGAAGGGTTAGTGTTTTGTAAATTGTTAAAACTATGACGTTACATAAATTCCGAACTCAACTTCAGTTAAATCGATATACCTCTAAAACTCCTTCGAATAATCAAGTTGAAACTTCAGCGACCAGTTAGGATTACCAGAATTGACAACTCGCGCTTGTTACTGTGGGTTTGGCGTTTCATTACTTTTCCATTAACGTTAGAACTTCATCATTGATTCGAGCTTCAACTTAACTCAAATTAAACTCCAACAATTCTTTAACTGATGAAATTGAAACTTTACCAACCCCTTATTAGGCTTTAACTGTCACCAGAAGTGAGTTTCATTAAGGTCGGAAGTTTATTAACCACGTTGACCATTTTTGAAGTTCGTTGCGTCACTTCGAATGTTGTACTCAACTTCAAAAAAGCGAGTATAACTCAAAAACTGGTAGAGCGATGAAGTTGAAATTTCAGTTACTCATTAAGTGCGGCCCAATTGACGACCCAGAAGAGTTGATATTTTGTAAATTTTTGAAATTATGACCTTACGTAAATTCCGAACTCAACTTCAGTTAGATCGACATATCTCAAAAACTCCGCGAAAGATGAAGTACCGACTAGTTAGCAATACCTGCATTGACCACTCGCTTGAGTTTTAGTAAGGATTCGAGCTTGAACATAACTCAAATTTAGCTTCAATAAGTCTTTAACTGATGAAGTCGAATCTTCATTAACTCCTTTCATGCTCTAACTACCACTAGAAGCGAGTTTCACTAAATTTTGGGATTCATTGGTTGGGCTGGTGATTGTTAAAAGTTTATTGCGTCAATTCGAAAAACCGAGTATAACTCAAAAACGGTTAGAGCGATGAAATTGAAAAATCATTTGCCCATTAAGTACATTTCGATTAATAACTCGGAGGAGTTAAATTGTGTTTTTTTTTTATTTGAATTACATGAAGCTATATATTGAAGCTATATGAAGTTATATAAAATTGTAAAATTAATGAAACTCCAAAGAGTTGTCGAAATTCGCGCGGTGTATTAATAGGAACGTCCTTCCCTCTTTGGGAAATCGGTTCCATTTGGAGACCATCGCAGGAATCACTTTCCACCTCCTCCAACTCCCCGAAGAGTTGCACGAGTAATTGGGGAAGTTCCGATCTGGGCGTAGGTTTCTCGGGGAAATTTTCGGGCATCGTCGTTAATTCCCGTCTTCCTGCGGGCGAAAGTTGTGGAGAGGATACCCAGATCCCAGGGAATAATCTTCCACGCGCCCGCTCAGCTCCTGAAACATTCGTGATGGAGTCGAAACTGTATTGTTAACGACGTTCCCGTCGAGTGATGCATCACAATCGATCTCCGCCGACGTCCCAAATCCAGTAATCTGGAAGCTAATAATTCCGGAAATTTCCTCGCCGCCGTGCGTCATATCAATTGGTTCGTCGAAGTTTGTTGGAGTTTCGTTATCGACAAGGTGGGCGTCGCCCTTTCCTTTTTTTTTTATTTCAAAAAGGGGAATGTGACGCAGTCTGTCGGTTTCAGGTTCGGTTCGCTGATCTGGCGCCCGAGCAAGGAGAAGAAGAAGAAGAAGCTGAGCAAGTCGATCAGGAGCGCGAAATGCAACAGCGGCGACAGCGGCATCCAGATCGAGGTAAGGGCTCGTCCATCCCCCGGAAGTTTCGAGTAGTCACGCCCATCTCATCTCCATTCCCCCACCACCACTGCCACGCCACGCCCCATTTCAGGGAGTACGTCTCCCCGCCCACCCCACCACCCCCCCACCCCCATCGTACCGAATCAACTCACGAGCACCACCACCGGCATTCTCACCCGATTAATGATTTATTGATGATGGGCTGATCGATTGGGGACACGACACTAATCTACTTTCGAATTTTTTCCTCGTTTCCACGATAGGCCGCCGCTAGACTCGCTTGGTAAGATCTTTTCTCTCCCCCGCCAAAATCACCGAAAATCACCCAAAAAAAAAAACGAAATAAACACCCACCACACCACAACGACACGAACACATTTTATCGAGCTCAGTTACATTCTCGACACGCCCCCCGCAGCGCGAGGGCGGCGCGCGCCGATCGGCCACGCCCCCGTCGGCGCGGTCGTCCCGCGCGCAGCTCCCACGCCCCGCCCACCTCCACCCGCCTCCTCCGTTCTCGACCCGCCCCTATTCTAATGTGACACGCCTCTCGATGTTCCGCAGATGGCAGCTGGACGCGGGGGCTTCGGGGACAGTTCGGAGTCCCACGACACGGACGCCCTCGGCGACGAGCTGGACAGCCCGCCGTTGGTCAGGAGGAGGAGGAGGGGGGAGGGGAGGGGCGACGACGAGCCAGGGGCGGAGCCAGAGGTGGGCGGCCGGCAGGCTGCGGGGCCGCTCCCGCAGCCTATCGGTCCGGTACTTGTTGACGAGCTTGAGGTGAGTTTTATCGACAGAAATACGATGAACTCTACAACGCGCTAATCAGTTCTGAACAACCTGGCTCCCCATAGGGCTAATTGATCTACTATTGCACCTGGCAAGGCTAATGGTTTTTGACCTCTCGTTCGTAAATCGTGTCGATATGAATATTTACTCGATTTCCAGTGAGTTTTATAAAAATCTAAAAAATCCCTACAAAATCTATGAAGTTTCGAAACTCAAAATCGTGGCAAATTACATGTAAACTGGTCAGGTGTGGCATTTTACTACTAAAAATTCACAACTTCAAAACTCGTTTCTTAAAAGTGCTGAAACTCACTAAACGTTTTTATAGGACTACACTAAACGATAATTTGTGGATTTTACAATAATTTGAGTTTGTGTATTGTTTGATAAATTTTCAAAAACTTGCTATATGCAACTTCATCCAGACACCGTTAGATTTAAAAAATAAAAATCTCCAACTTCAAAACTCCTTCACAAAAAAGACTTGAATCTCATTAAACTGCTCAAGAACACTGAGTAAAGATTTCGAATAAGTTGTATAAAAATCTGAGATACAATACAAAATGAAGTTGTGAAACTTAAAATCATGGCAAATTACAAATACACTCGTACAATTGTGTCATTTTATTAGTAAAAAGTCACAACTTCAACACTCTTTTTTTAAAAGTGCTGAAACGCACTAACCGTTTTTAGATCACTACACTGAATAATAGTTAGTGAATTTTACAATGACGAGTTTGTGTATTTTTTGATAAATTTTCAAAAACTTGAATTATGCAACTTAGTCCAGTCACTGTTATATTTTTAAAAGACATCTCCAACTTCAAAACTTCACAAAAAGAGTTGAAGCTCACTAATTTTTCCAAGGGCAATTCAATAAAAAATTCCAGTGAGTTTTATAAAAAATCTTAGGTTGAATACAGAATCTGTGAAGTTTTGAAACTCAAAATCATGGCAAATTACATGTAAACTCGAACAATTTTGTAATTTTATTACTAAAAGTCACAACTTCAAAACTCCCTTTTAAAAAGTGCCGAAACTCACTAAACGTTTTTAAAACACTACACTAAACAGTAATTGTTAAATTTTACAATAATTTGAATATTTCAATATTTTTTTTATGAATTTTCAAAATACATACTTACAAATTGCAAGTTCATCCAGTCATTGTCATGTTTTCAAATGAACACCTCCAACTTCAAAAGTACTTCACTAAAATAGTTGAATCTCACTTCAATTCTCAAGAACACTCCAATTAAGGTTTCGAGTAAGTTTTAATATACAAACCTGAGATTCAATTCAAAATCTATGAAGTTGGGAAACTCAAAATTATGGCAAATTACAAGTAAACTCATTCAGTTGTGTCAATTTACTACTAAAAATTCACAACTCCAAAACTCCTTTTGAAGTGAAACTTCTTTGCGCACGTTGTATACATTGGGATGAAGTGTTGGTCGAAAAACCGCGTCACGCGTGATAAGTAATCTGAGGACAAAGCCGTGTTGCCAGAATGCGCGTAAAGTGTACCTCTTCCATCGCGCCTGCGAACCGAGCCGATCGCCAAATCGTTTACATGTGCTACCAAAGAGGTCAACGTGGCAACACCGCAGAGCGTCGAGACTTTCAGCTGACACCTAACTTAACCTCAAACGGCGAGAAACAATAACTTCGAGCGGCGACAAAACGGTGAGCTGTATTGTTTAATTACGTGACATGGACATAGAGAAAAGTGAGGACGCGTCGTGCCTCACCTCACCTCAGATGAGAACATGGAGACACCAGAAGAGATGAAAGCCCACGGCGCACGGAGACTGGTCCGCGGCGAATGGGTGGTAATTCTCGAACACAAGACGAACGGGCTCGAGGCGGCGTACGCGCGAATCTTTGGAGACCACCGTGAAGGTGGTCGTGGGAGGACTCCAGCAATAGATAGTGGAAGCGGCGAGGCAACAAGCGGCCGCATGGTTGCTCTGAACGTGTCGGGGCAGACGCAGACAACAACGTTCGGATCCAGCCGCAGCGAGGAATCAGGAGTGGAGCAGGCGAGTGCTCGACTTCGACCGTCTTTGGCGATGAAGATGGTGGAAATTATCGACCCCAGCAGCCTGGAGAGCAGTGTGGACACCGCGATGGCTCTCCAAGATTGATCAACTTGGGGGCGATTTACGATTGGACAGATTTAGAGAAGAGAACTCTGTCGCAGTCGCGGTTGGCCGGGACGGGGAAGCTCTGGCATCAGCATCTCGACAACTATGATCGACCATGGGTGAAGTGGCGAGCCATGTTAGTGGCGTTGTTCCTTAGGCAACGAGATTTCCACGGGATGATGACGGAGATGATAAGACGGGAAAAGTTGGCCAGCGAGACAATGACCACCTACTACCATGCGAAGCTGGCGGGAGAGTCGGCGTTACCAGCGAAATGCTGTCTCCTGCATTATTGCTGGATTGCCGGCAGAGCGACGAACGAGTGCTTATGGCGTCTGTAACACTTCCCCGGAGCAGGGCAATCTAAAGCGTTTGATGTTACAACTGCCAGCAGGTGGGAGATTACCTGAGCCGAGACTGTCGGCAGACTCGAGCGGACCGGTGCAAGCGTTGCGGCAGCAAAAAAAAATCTTTTACATTTCATTTATATATCCTGTCTGTCGGTGAGACGCGCGCGCACGTGTGTGTGTGTGCATATGGCCAAAGAAGTTTCACTTCCACCGTCTGGTCCGACGCAGACTTTTATAGTTTTAAAACTGCTAAAACACACTAAAGGTTTTTATAACACTACACTAAACAATAATTAGTGGATTTTACAATTATTTGAGTTTGTGTATTTTTTGATAAATTTTCAAAAACTTACAATATGCAACTTCGTCCAGTCACTGTCAGATTTTTAAAAGACATCTCCAACTTCAAAACTTTACAAAAAGAATTGTAACTCACTAACTTTTCCAAGGGTACTTCAATAAAAAATTCCAGAGAGTTTTATAAAAATCTGAGGTTGAATACAAAATCTATGAAGTTTTCAAACTCAAAATCATGGCAAATTACAAGTAAACTCGTACAATTGTGTAATTCTATTACTAAACAGTAACAACTTCAAAGCTCCTTTTTTAAAAGTGACGAAACTCACTAAACGTCTTTAAAACACTGCACTAAACAGTAATTAGTGAATCATACAATAATTGAGTAGTTGAATATTTTTTATGAATTTTCAAAATACTTTCTAATTGCAAGCTCATTCAGTCATTGTCATGTTTTCAAATGAACACCTCCAACTTTTAAACTACTTCACTAAGAGAGTTGAATCTCACTAAACTTCCCAAGGACACTTCAATAAAACATTCCAGTGAATTTTACCGAAATTTGTGATGCAATTCAAAAAATATGAATTTTTCAAAAATTGAAATCGTAGCAAATTGCAACTTCACTCGTTCAATTGTATCATTTTTTTTACATAAAGATTCACAACTTCACTTTTTGAAAAGTGCTGAAACTCACTAAACGTCTTAAAAACACTTCAGGAATAAACTCAGGTTCAATAAACCTGAATTTTGTAATAATTTGTTTCTGTTTCCTTACAAATTGGAGCATGTAAGAAATTGTAGCATTGTAGAAAATTTTAAACTAATACTAAATCTTTCAAATTTTGAATTTGGACTTTTTCCTTCACCAGGACATCCCATTTAAATTTTTATTAAAATCGACCATGACAAAGGTGTGGTTTTACTAGTGATTTTTTTTGAAATTTTCTCAAAAATTTTATCATTTTTATTAGTTTAATAACATTTCTAGTTAAATCTTCTCTCACTTATCGTTTTACTGTTTTTCTCACATCTTGAGCATTTACTAGCGAAAACGCAAATCATCTCGATCTATAAAAAAATTGACGTTTCCACAAGTGATCGTTCGTGTCGGAGTTTGACAGGTAAAACTCCGAAACCGGAAACTTCCGTGACGATCCCTCCTCGTATTGGACTCTATGGGAATGTATTCCAATTAAATTCCGAGGTACGATTCACGTCCGCCACCGTAACCGTTCAACCGTCTCGACGGTGAACAACTCGAGGGTCGGATCGTTCGGTCCGTCGGAACGAACGTCCTTGCCGACGACGTCGTGCATGTTCGGTTCATCCGCAATGTCGTTCCTTGCAGGCTGATCTGAGGTGCCGACCCCGCCCCGACGCCCCCGCCCCCGACTACTGCAGCCAATCGGTGCGCAGGACGAGCTCCGACCTCGGCGCGCGCCGCACGGCGCCCCGTCCGCGACGCCGCCCCGCGGACGCCGCCGCCGTCTCGACGCTCCGTCGCTCGCTCAGCCAGCCGGTCGACATCGATAAGGTCTTCGTGGACGGTGAGTTACGGTCTGTCGATTTTTTGAAAGCTGGCTTGCTTTAGGCGAGGTTCTTCTACTGCTAAAACACACGGGTGAATACGCAAAATTTCCGACCGTCAGATGACCGATGTATACATAACATATAACATATACATATACATACACGTTCTTGCCACAGAGGTCAGCACTGGCTATAGTTTTATGTTGTCATTATGTTTAGCATTGTATTTAGGTTGGCACTATGTTTTGTAATAAAAATGCAATGGCGAATGTTTTGAGAACGAAGTGCGTAGTCTTTTTTTTTGTATTTACAATTTTAGATATATTTTCTTATTCGATGCCTTATTATATTGTAAATTATTAAACTGTATTACAACTATACAGGGTGTTAGGGGTTTGACCGCCTTTTTTTAATAGGTGATAGTATTTATCAAAACAAACAAAAAAAACGGAGGTCCTAAAACCAACCGTTTTCGAGAAAAGTCGAGTTGTTTTGTCAAGGTATTTCACCACAACTTGGCAACACCGACAAGAAAGGAAACGTAAACATGACGTTTTTGGTGTTGGCTCTCGGTAAACATGACGTGTACACAGCTGATCGTGCGGGGTTAACGTTTTTGCGAAGTCTTCCTAAATGCCGTCTTTACGCTGTACGTAATAGTAAACGAAATAATTGTAAGTGATTCCAATTGATTCAATTATGTAATTATTACACTTGCACGTATAAATGGTAAACAATAGCGATCAGTAATTCAGGGCCACTAACAGAATTAGAAAAGGATCATGCTGTTATTGATATGTTGTAATTTTCAATATTTACCTGGTTATTACAGCATGTGTTCAAAATGTCCACCGTTGTCCTCTCACTTCAACAAATGTTCTACGGTTAGGCAGTCGCCGTTGAGGAAATCGTTCGTGATAGATACGACGTGCACTTGTAGAACTACAACGCGCCTCCCCGTAAATTAATAGCATATCGTGATATTCACGTATACTGAACATTTTAAGAACCGAAAAATTTACACGCACCGAAAAGAAACCGTAACCATCACACGTATCTTTCGAATTCAAAGATGCACACTGTCACTGTCACCAGTGTCACTGTCTGGCTCTCATTTCGCGACGCGTGCGATACCTTCGCGGTGTTGCCACACCACATCGTAGCCATTTTATCGAGTTCTATTGATTGGAAAAAAAATATTCTTTAAAGAAAAGATTGTTTTGTTACAAATTAAACATAAATACATTAAAAGAATACATCTTATAGTCATTTCATGTACAAAATTATGTGACATTCTTTAATAAAACTGAATTTTTACACCTTAATATTAGAAGTTTGCTAATTTTTCTTCTCGAAAACGGTTGGTTTTAGGACAACTGTTATATAAGGTTTTTTTGTTTATTTTGATTAATACTGTCACCTATTAAAAAAAGGCAGTAAAACCCCTAACACTCTGTATAACATTACAAATTGAATTCATAGACTGAAATAATAATACTAAGATATACTTCAAGTAAAACGTTGGCGAGTCATTCATTTACATAAATTATTCATAACCTCACAATAATTTTTAACCTTCTATAAAGTCACGCAAAACCAAACTAGCTTTCGACTATCGGCATTCCCAGAGTGCAACATGTCTGTTTTTTTCTATGGTATTTCGAGGTTCTTCCGATCTCAAATTTGTCGGATTTGAATGTCTTTAAGTTGAGATTTCGGATTCTAAGCTCAATTTTGAGTCCATCTTTTAGAAATTGCAGTCTAGAAGGTGACAAGACACCTAAATGAAAACCGCTATTCATTGCAATTTTGAGCCTTTTAAAATCAACTCAATTTGACATAAAATAACTATTCAGTCCATTAAGGACAAGAATTTTGTAACACTTGCAATTTCGGATTCTAAACTCGAATTTGAGTGTCTTTTATAAATGACAAAGTGAAATTTAGTAGGTTCACGGTTTTCACGCTCAATTTTGAGTCTTTCTTTTAGAAATGACACTAAGATTTGGTAGATTCGCAGTTTTCAAGCTCAATTTTGAGTCTTTGCCGTTTCGAAATGAAAGCCTAGAACGTGACAAATTTGGCCCTTGAGTAAAAACTTCTATAATATATTGCAACAATGAGTCTTTTAAATACGACTCAATTTAACATAAAATGGCTATTAGTACACTTGTACGCACCAAATTTGAGTCACTGTTATATATTTGAATCAAAACTTAGATTTGACTTAAGTGTTATTTGAAACGCCATTTTCAGAATTAAATATTCATACATTTGTCGAATTTGAGTGTCTTTGGCTTGAAATTTCGGATTGTAAACTCAAATTTGAGTCTTTGTCATTTAAAAGTGTCAATTTTGAGATTTCAGTGCGAATTTCAGCCATACCGATCAGTTTGAGTGCATAATGTGCCAAATTTGAGTCTTGAGTGTAAATGACATATTTATATCATTAATTTGAGTCACTTAATTTTGTCGAATTTGAGTGTCTTTGAGTTGACATTTCGGATTCTAAACTAAATTTAACAGTTTGTCTTTTATAAGTAGCGGAGTGACATTTACTAGGTTCACGGTATCCAAGCTCAATTTTGAGTCTTTGTATTTAGGAATGACAGTCCAGAACGTGACCAATTTGACTCTCAAGTAAAAACATCTATATGTTGTCATTTTGAGTCTTTTAAATTCGACTCAATTTAACATAAAATGGCTATTGGTACACTTGTACGCAGCAAATTTGAGTCACTGTTATATATTTGGATCAAAACTTTGATTTGACTTAAGTGTTATTTGAAACGCCATTTTGAGAATTTTATAATCATGAATTTGTCTAATTTGAGGGTCTTTGGCTTGAAATTTCGGATTGTAAACTCAAATTTAAGTCTTTGTCATTTAAAAGTGTCAATTTTGAGATTTCAGTCCGAATTTCTGCCATACCGATCAGTTTGAGTGCATAATGTGCCAAATTTGAGTCTTGAGTGTAAATGACATATTTATATAATTAATTTGAGTCACTTAATGTTGTCAAATTTGAGTGTCTTTGAGTTGACATTTCGGATTCTAAACTAAATTTAACAGTTTGTCTTTTATAAGTAACGGAGTGACATTTACTAGGTTCACGGTATCCAAGCTCAATTTTGAGTCTTTGTATTTAGGAATGACAGTCCAGAACGTGACCAATTTGACTCTCAAGTAAAAAAATCTATATATTGCAATTTTGAGTCTTTTAAATTCGACTCAATTTAACATAAAATGGCTATTAGTACACTTGTACTCACCAAATTTGAGTCACTGTTATATATTTGGATCAAAACTTTGATTTGACTTAAGTGTTATTTGAAACGCCATTCTGAGAATTTTATATTCATAAATTTGTCTAATTTGAGGGTCTTTGGCTTGAAATTTCGGATTGTAAACTCAAATTATCATTTACGAATTACATAAAGTTTTAATAAATAGTTATTTTATTTCGATTAAAAATTCGTTAGGTGCACCAGAAGTGGTCCGTCTCCCATATATTTATTTTTCAAGATTCTTCATACCGAAATTATCACCTCAAAAAAAAAATCATGGAAATCATGGAAAAATCATGGAACTCGTTTCAACGTTTTCGGTAGACACCCCGTTATAGAGCAATTTTATATTTTTAACGCTCTTCAATAAACTTTAGGACTAAACTATTTTACATTTTAAAGTTAAAATTAGAAAAATTAAGATCCAGACTCGAGTTTAAATGCACAACAAGGTATTTGACCATTGATCTCTCTATTTCTTCCCGCAGGCGCGTGCGCGCGGCGCATCGCTGCCGCCCCGCCGCCGCCCGCGCTCACCTCCTCCGAGGACGAGGCGCGCACCACCTCCAACTCCGAGTCGTCGCTCGCCTCGCTGCCCTCGGACCGCCCGCCGGGCGGCGGGGGCGGCGCCGCCCCTCCCCTCCTCGCCGAGGCAGTCTTCGATCACGTCGCTATCGACGGCGAGGAGCTCGCCTTCCGCGCCGGCGACGTCGTCCGCGTCCTCGACGCCGCCCACGACGAGTGGTGGTGGGGGAGCGCGGGGCGGCGCTCCGCTCCCGGCTGGTTCCCGTCGTGTAGCGTGCGCGTGCGCCCCTACGACGCGGCCGCCCATCACGCCGCCCCCCGCGACGCCGCCTCGAGGCGGGCCGGCGTCGTCGCGGAGCTCGTGCAGACCGAGCGCGACTTCGTCGCGTGCCTCGGCGACGTCGTCGTCGGCGTCTACCTCGAGGGGTGCCGCTCGCGGCCGGACATGTTCGACGAGGGCATCGTCCGCGACGTCTTCGGCAACGTGGAGGAGCTGCTCGCCTTCCAGAGGAGGTTCCTGGCGGACCTGGAGGCGCGCGTCGACGCCGAGGCGCCGCACGCGAGCCGCGTCGGCGCTTGCTTCCTGCGGCACAGGGAGGGCTTCGCGGTGTACTCGGAGTACTGCAACGGGTACCCGGCGAGCACGGCGGCGCTGCAGGAGCTCTACAGGCGCGAGGGTTACAGGTAATCACCGTAATTACACATACACAGTAATGGGCGAGGTGCTCGGGCGCCAGATATCGACGTGCTCTCGTTCCTCCGTTCCATTTACTTGCATGGATTATTTCAGCAGAAGGATCTAGACACTCCTTAGTTAACTATCTAGAACGTACCACAATCTATAATTCATATGTATCCGGTGTGCTAGCGCAATACAGACTAGTACTTTAATATAAAGAGCGATAACATTCCAACCATATATGAATTCTAAATACTACCATCTGAGCCGTAGTTACACACATACACAGTTACAGGCGCGGTTGCTCAGGCGCCAGTTATCGACATGCTCTCGTTCCTCTGTTCCATACACTTGCGTGAATTATCTCCAGAACGATCTAGGCACTCCTTAGTTAACTAGCTAGAACGTACCGCAATGTGTAATTCATATGTACCCGGTATGCTAGCGCAAAACGGGCTAGTACTGTAATATAAAGAGCGATAACATTCCAACCACATATAAATTCTAAATACTACCATCTGAGCCATAGTCACAGACATCGTTACAGGCGAAGAAGCTCAGGCGCCAGATATCGACGTGCTCTCGTTCCTCCGTTCCATACACTTGCATGAATTATCTCAGCAGAACGATCTAGACTTCTAGACACTCCTTAGTTAGCTAGCTAGCTAGCAGGTGCTACAATCTATAATTCATCTATGCCTGGTGTGCCAGCTCAAAACGGGCTAGTACTTATAATCTAAAAGGCCATAACATTCCATACACATACGAATTCTATATAGTACCACTTAATACGTGCTAGCTACGAACTGGTGTCTAGATCGTTCTGCTAGAATCTAGAGTTCGTATATGTTTGGTGTGCTACCTCAAAACGAGCTAGTACTATAGTAATCGGGCTAGTACTATAATTTAAATAGCCGCAACATTCCAACCGCATACGAATTCTAAATACTAACATCTAGATCCTTCTATTGAATAGTCTAGAATACCAAAATTCCAACCTTAGAATAAGTTATTAGTCCCTTTCGAGCTAGCGTATCCAATGGATTCTAGACTCTAACACATGCTAGCTACGAGCTAGTGTCTAGATCGTTCTGCTAGAATCTAGAGTTCGTATATGCTTGGTGTGCTACCTCAAAACGAGCTAGTACTATAGTAAAAATGTGCTAGTACTATAATATAAAAGGCCACAACATCCCAGCCATATACGAATTCTAGATACTGTATTCTATATCCTACTGGATAGTCTAGATTACCAAAATTCCAACCGTAGAATAACTGGTTGCCCCCTTTCGAACTAGCATATCTCATGAATTCTAAACTATAGCACGTTCTAGCTACGAACTAGTGGCTTGAGCTATCTGCTAGAATCTTAAATTCGTATGTACCTGGTGTGCTAGCTCAAAACAGGCCAGTACTATAATCTAAAAGGCCGTTACATTCCAACCACATATGAATTATTCATACTACCATCTAGAATCTAGATCCTTCTACTGGATAATCTAGAACACCAAAATTCCAACTCTAGAATAAGTTATTGGTTCTTTTAGTGCTAGCATATCCCATGAATTCTAAACTGTAGCATGTCCTAGCTACGATTAGTGACTAGATCGCTTAGCTAGAATCTAGAGTTCGTATGTGCCTAGTGTGCTACCTCATGACGGGCTATTATTATATATAAATAATATGCATAAAATAACAGCAGAGTTATTAGAAATTACCCAAATTTTCTCACGCCTAGAATATTCTAGAATCTAACTTTGGTAGAACGTGACTCGCAACCATTCAACGTGTCGACTAGTACTTTGCGCTAATGTTCGAATTGCGTTATTCTAGAGGATTCTAGTAGGAGAATCGACACAATAGTTCGTAGATAAAACGCACTACCATCTGGAATTAATGGCATATGCTGGCCCACAAAGGGACTATAACCTAGAAAAAAGTTAGATACAGCACTTTGTATACTTTAAGTTGTGATCTGTGCCACATTCTAGAATATCCTAGCGAGAGGATCTGGCATTTATCTCGAGTGTGCTAGGATTTAAAATGTTTTGTCGGCTAAAATACGCTACGATCAAACTTTGACAAGATAGGACATGGATAGGATTTGGTAACCTGGAATATCTGTCATGCACGAAACGAGCTAGATACTAACTTATTCTGAGGTTGGAATTTTGTTATTCTAGGCTATCCGGCGAAAGGTTCCTGATACTAGTGTCTAGAATTCACGTGACTAGCACGTTCTGGCCTTGACGGAATTATACATACCATCCAGAATAAAGCTCGAGCGCACATATATTAGAAACTCTACATATACTAAGATGTGGAATGTATTATATTCCAGGGTATTGTAGTAAAGCAATTTAGAATCTAGGGTATATAATTCACTCGTATCTAGGATATACTAGAATCTAACTTTGACATTATGGTAACATCTAACCTTGAGCTCTATGAGTTATAGAACGTGCTATGTACTACTTTATTCTCAGGTTACAGTTTTGCCATTCTAAAGTATCTCAACCGGAAGATCTGGACACTATTTAGTAGCTAGAACGTGCTGGCATCTGCAATTCATATGTTCCTGGTATGCTAGAATGGGCTGGTGCTATAATCGAGAAAAGGCCACTGGCAGACACTTATTAGAAACTAGGCATGTTATAAGATGTGCTACGTACTACATTCTAGAATATCATAATGGCATGATTTGTAATCTAGTTGAATTATAATATACTAGAATATAGACTTCTCTTGTGCGTATATTCTAGAAATTTTTGACAGGACGTGACTTGGAAAAACTCTTAATATTCCGCTTAGTACCTTACATTAAGGTTAGCATTTCGTTATTCTAGAGGATTCTAGCATACGTATCTAGGCACTTGTTAGGAACTAGAGTATTTCAGGAACTAGAATACAAACGACCCGGAACTTTCCGGCTCTGACAAAGTAATACAGACCATATAGAATAGAACTTAAGCTAAAATTAAAATGTTATTGTTCTAGATCACTACAGTAGAAATCTAGACACTATTTCATCCGTAGAACGTGCTAGAATCTAGAATTCACGAGGTGTAGTCTCAGAAGGGGATTATACTGTGACCTGTGCCGCATTCTGGAATGTTCTAGTAGAGGGATCTGCAATCTAGTTAGTAATTATAAAGTGCTATATGCTAGAATGTTACTTTGGATCTGGAGTCTTGTCGGTAACTAGAAAATGATACAATGATATACTATAACTTCGGGTATATCTAGACAACCTAGAGAAGAATTCGGAATTGTACACATATTAGAAACTAGACATATGTTAACATTCTAGAATATCTCAACAGAAGGATCTCGAATCTAGTCGGTAATTAGAAAATGATAGAAAAATATGCTAGAACTTTGTATGTACGAATCTAAAATTATTCTAGACAATCTAGGGAAGATATCGAAATTGTACACTTACTAGAAACTAGCCATACGGCATTCTAGAATATCTCAACGGAAGGATCTGGAATCTGATCTATAACTAGAAAACGATAGAATGATACGCAAGAACTTCGGGTGTATTAGAATCTAGAATTAATTTAGGCACTTTAGAAAGAAATTCGGAATTGCATACTTACTGGAAACTAGGCATAACTTATCATTCTAGAATATCGCAGCGGAAATGGAATCTGGTCGATAACTATAAAATGATAGAATGCTGTGCTAGAACTTCAAGTATGTTAGAATCCAGAATTAATGTAGACAATCTAAGCAAGAATTCGAAATCGTACACTCATTAGAAACTAGACATACGTTAGCATTCTAGAATATGTCAACGGAAGGATCTGGAATCGAGTCTGTAACTAGATAATCATACAATTATATATATATATATATATATATATATAAGGATTATAAGGTAAGGTATTGGGTAAGGATTCATCACCCTGGTGGCTATAACTGCCTCCGCGGTGACGCTGTGACAAGCCGACAATCCTTGGCTGTCTGGCCGAAACCGCAAATGTGCGGTTGGCCCCTTGTGTGGTGTCCTTGTTTGACTGTTTTCCATCGCTTGTTCCAAACCCTATCGAACAGGCTGCACCGTACTGATGACGACCAACAGTCAGAAACACGTGTCTACGGTTGCCCCTTCACACTTCCTGCGGTTTTGCCCACAATTTCCTTGTTATATATATATATATATATATATATATATATATATATATATATATAATCTAGACAATCTAGAGGATTTCAAGTTGTACACTTACTAGGAACTAAACATACATTAGAATTGTAGAATATCGCAGCAGAAAGATCTACATACTACCTAGTAACTGCATTGTGTCAGAATCATGAATTCATCTAGGATCTGGAATATAGTCGTAACTAGAAAATGATGGAACTGTGTTAGACATTTGGCTGTGTTTTAATGTAGACCATCTAGAACATAATTCGGAATTGTACTCTTACTAGAAACTGAACATTCGTTAGCATTCTAGAATATGTCAACAGAACATCCGCGACTTGGATCTGTTGATCCAACAGCATTCTACATCAGACTGGAGACTATAAACGCCCGCAGGAGCATATACCCGCGTCCATCGGGTACTCTTTGAAATGTTGTTACGACGATTCTATATCATTTTATAGAGTATATCGAGGTGAGGATTACATACCGTGGTTTGTGGAAGAGCTCAAACAGATATCTGAGGATATTCAGCGGGTATTTTTCTGTCCCTATAACATCCTAATGAGCGCTGAAGATGAGCTGACCTTAGAGATGCCACACACTGCCACATTTGTGAGAAACCCTTTCACATCTGAGGATGTCAAGGTGCGAGATCACTTCCATCTAATTCCAGAGAACAATTATCGTGGAGCAAATCATAGCTGCACTATTAATTATAAGCACTCGCACATCGTTCCAGTCGTTATACACAATTGAAGTGGTTATGATAGTCACTTCATAATTGTAGACTTAGCCTCCAAAGTCGAAGGGGATATCATTGTTCTACCTATCACCAATAAGAAATACATGTGATTTACAAAACATCAGTGTAGTCCAATTCAACAATTGTTGATCTGCAATTCCATATGATCTCTTGATGGGACATCAGTTCTCCCGTTAGTGTCCTCCATAACTCACGTCCGATCCTTATCGCGTCAGTTTTAACGGTCGCATCATGACACCTCATCACACCCTCGTAACGTGTCTTGGCGTACGTAATCTCACCGTCTCCTTTTCGAAGGGAGTTCTTCGAGTCGTGCCGGCTGCGTCGCGACCCGACGCAGATGATCCCGCTCGACGGCCACCTCCTGACGCCCGTCCAGCGGATCTGCAAGTATCCGCTGCAGCTCGCCGAGCTCCTCAAGTACACCGGCCGCGACCATCCCGACCACTCGGACGTCGCCCACGCCCTCGACGCGATGAGAGGCGTCGCCGTGCTCGTCAACGAGAGGAAGCGACGGATGGAGTGCCTCGAGAAGCTCGCCAGGTGGCAGCTCGGCGTCGACGGATGGGAGGTAAGGTTAGATTAAGCACTAAGTGGACCGACCATTGTCCGCGACTTCAGCCCGGTGAATAGACAGAGTACATGTTCGTTGCATGCATCCATGCGTGTGGATCCTTAAAATGCCAAGACCATAACATGGGTTAAGTTAGGTTAGATTATCATTGTAACTTGCATATACTTGTCTTGTATAGACTGAGAATCTCCATACGGCACGTTGAAGACCGGAAGGAGCGAGGGACAAGAAATAACATACGTCGCTTTCTCACTCCAAATGGGCGAAGCTAGCAACCCCGTAACTCTATAGCCTAGTGGGTTACGTAGCTTACCTTTATTTCGGGAGTCGCTGGTTCGAAACCCCACGAAAACGTACCATTTCTTCTCAATTCTACTTTCTCAACTTTATAACCAAATAGCCCAAAGTGTCGTTTGTTGGCCTGGGACAAAGTTACATTTGCTGTCAAAGAGCACGGTTTAAATTTTTGCGGACCTCAAACAAGGTCAGGACTTAATCTCCAGGGAGAGGGACATAATTTTTGTGGACCCGGCACACATTTACGAATTCTGCGGTGTAAGTACAAGGTTCTTATGGAACAAATCTACTTGTTCAGAGACAAGGTTACCATTTTTATGGACCTTTAACAAACCTGCTTTTGCGGCCCAGGAACAAGGCTATAATTTTTCTAGGCCCGGAACAAATATAGTTTTGTGGTCCAGGTACAATGTGACAATTTTTATGGTCCTGAAACAAAGTTACGACTGTTCCAGTCCTTCATCGACAATTCTTTAGTATAGCTAAGTAGTATTGTACACGTAGCCATTTCATAACAATAGAGAAGTAGATCAACCCCCAACATTATGTTTGCAGAAAAATAATACATGAATGCTTGACATCAGAATCTGAGATTATTATCGTATGTAAGAGAGCTGAAAGTCTTACCTCTTCCATATTCATTATATCAGACAAATCTTATGACCGTTCTGTTTGTTCAGCGTTGCTGCATATGCGTATAACCGTATATAGAAATAATCTATTCTTTATATGGAAGCAGGCTTTCTTTAAAACATAATACCAACGACTATAATTATTTACGTTCACTTAATGTTAGCTGCCTTATTTACTGGTATCTCGCTCCTTTCGTTCTTCAGCGTCACTTATGGACATCCTCGGTCTATAAGTGGTATATATACTCTTCGCTCTATATTATTATAGATTATTATTCTATATATATCGCAGGGCGAGGACCTGATCGAGTCGAGTTCCCGACTGATCCACCACGGAGAGGTCGTGAGGGTGACGACCGGGATGTGGACGAGTAACATAACCTTGTTCCTGTTCGACCATCAGATCGTTTACTGCAAGAAGGTGAGTACTCGACGTCACGATTCCGGTACCACCCGTCGTAACGAACGCGCCGCTCCCTTCCAGGACATGCTCAAGAGGAACTCGTTCGCGTACAAGGGCCGCATCCCGTTGGACGACTGCGAGGTCGTCGACCTGCCCGACGGCAAAGGTATACCCACAAAACATGTATTATTTAAGAAGCGCAAGTACCGTGTTATCTCGAGGCGACGCCTGTGACGGTCGCCGCCATGTTTTTGCCTTGGCCCCCACCCATAGAAATGTAGTAAACTCTAGAACGACTATAAGTACGACCGAGGTTCAGTTAAATGACTCCGCATAGAGAACAAACACCTACTACTTGTACATGCGCATAACGTCTTTTCTTTTCAAACAAAGTTTATCTTCCTCCCTTTTTTAAGTGTCGTCCTCCCTGCCTTTCGCCAGACATCGACAGAACTCGGTGAATGATCGGTTTTGTTAACTCCAACTCCAATTTACTGAAACGAAAAAAGATTAGTAAAGTGACTTGTATTAAAATTTACTCCTGCGATTTTTCTGTTTAGTTGGTTTTTTTTTCGAAATTTACTTGATAAATTTTTTAAGGCTCAGGATCTTCTATTCAACTACTTAATATCTATAATAAAGTTCGATGACTTTGTTGGCTGCAAGTTCCTGCAATACAAATACAAATACTGGCGCCCGAGCTGATCATAAGTAATGCAACAATATGAAAAACTGCCATATAAAGCTAGATTCGATTTTGAAGGCAACTTTCCAAAACTTTTGAATACTGCGTTCTAGGCTCATTAGGCTTTCTCAAGTTTGAAATTAAGATGGGAACGTTTAAACTTTCCACTAATATTCTATATTCAATATTGGAAACATTCAATCCTTTCAAAATTCTAATGATGAGTTTGATAAATTTGAAGTTTGATATGCACTTTGTAAAATTAGAAATTACACGCCATGCGAGTATTTCATACCATGCCACATATATAGGAGTATGGCTGTGTTTACACCCGAGACTTGTGGCATGCATTCAGTTCACAATGCCTTTAGAAATTCTGTTGAAGCTGTAGACTGGAACATAAAAAAATTCTTAAATAATGATTATTAGCTTTTCAGAAAATACTCCCGCCCGTTGTGCTGATTACATATAAGCGTGTAAATCTGAAAAATTTCCTGCCAAATTTTGTGCTACACGTTGGGTTGAGAATGGCAATGTTGCGGAGCAAGATATTAATATATTGCCAAATTTACTAGAATACGTGAAGTTCTGTAAAGCTAAGAAATTTGGACGCTCCTCGGAATCTTATAAAATAGTTTCCCAAAGTCTTACTGATCCTCTTTTGGAAATGAGATTAACTTTTTTCCTATCATTTGCAGACATGGTAGAGCCTTTTCGAAATTGTTGCAATACAATTGGCTCCTTTGTATCAGGAAAAGTAAGAATGTTATAGATATGATGATAAGGCAATATAAAATGTTAAAAAGGATATCAGAACCATATGTCAGACATTTTGCTCAAAAACTTTCAAAAAATGCCCCTTGGCAAGTAAGCTTGCCAATAGAGTATATCGTGTTTTGATCCCCGAATTCCAAAACATGCTTCTACTAAGAACGTCCGATTTCTGGACGCCTTAGATACTTTCATAGAAAATAGGTGGATACAAGCTCTGGAAGCCGATAAAATAGAAGATCAATTCAAAAACCTATGTGAACGAGATACTTTCATATAATTATGTGATAAATTTTCCAGAGAAAATGACAGATTAGATAATTTCTACATTAAAGACTGGTACCGATTCAAGATTTCACCTAATTGAAAACTTTTTTCGTAATAGTTTTTATACTTTCGCATGGGAGCGCTTTCGTAGAAAGGGGGGTTTTCTATAAATGAGCAGTGTCTTGTGCCAAATATGAAGAAGCTCTCAAACTGCAAAAGTAGAATAAGAATAAAGAAATCGAGGTTGTAAATGAAGTTAGACTGGCAAACATTAAAATCCGTGAGCTTGAAGACCGAAGAAAAGTTACAACAAGTTAACTTTTACAATCAAGCAGCAGAACTTGATAAGGAGATTGCATATCTTACCAAAATACTCTCTACCAAGAAGAAAATTTAGAGAATTGCATATTTTGTACTCACACGCAAAACTGAACCTCAAAAATGTAAAGAAACCAAACCAAATGGGACCTGATAAGCTAAGGTAGTTTAATTGAGAAATTTACACCGCATAATACAGTAAAAATACTCTATAGTAAATCCATCGAGAAGAAAACTTCCATGAAACACAAACGTCGAAATTCAAAGCGCACGACCAGCTAGCGAATAGGTACAGGATCGCATTAAGAATGGTCGCCTTGACTATAATTTATCTTTTACTAAGATTTTACTAAGGATGTTCATTTCTTTCTATTCTGTATGCATTTAAAATAATGGTTTTCTCCCCGCAGCTTAAGTATGTTCCAGGTTTCTTTTTGGGAGGCGAGCAGGGAAGGTGTCTTTCCATAATTGCAATAGATCACAGTAATGTGTTTATACAAACTTAAATCAAAAACCCAAATGACAATAGCGATACGTTAAAATTAACCATCAACTAAAAGTCCACTATCACCGTCAACGACTTACCTGAACGCTTGTAAACAGACAACTATAGATCAGACAACTAAACTTGTTTATTTTACTGAACCGACTCCGTACATCAACAATTCCCGCCAAAAGTTTTATGACTTTTCCACCAATAGCAAACGACGTGTATTAGGTGTTGTCTAACTTTACTACCTTTTCTCGGTTCGTGGATGTTTTCTTCTCAGTGGATTTACTTTAAATATTTTGTACTTCGACGTAACACTAATAATTTGAAATATTATTTATGAATCAGAATAAGTGTATTAAGAAACTTTAGGTCTCCCGTTTTCACAAGTTTTCAATGATATTTTTTCTATGATCCTTCCATTACTTTCCTAAGAAAAGACTTCCTGGAAGCACACGTGAAAGACCGCTGATTATAAAAATAAGGTCGGGAAAATTTTAAAATTTGGCGGGAAAAGTCAGGGAATTTCGAAAGGAAAATTTTGTAAGTCCTCTTTCTTAATGTTACAAAATATCATTCAATCAATAAAAAGAATAATAGAATCCCTTAAACACCCTTAAGGTGTTACATTACGTAAACGTAACGATCGTATATCAGTGTACTGTTTGAATGAATTACAATACGACTATTCCTTGCAGATCTGCTGCTCGGCGTCTCGATCCGGCACTCGATCAGGCTGCTCGACAGGCGCTCGGACCGCTCCCTCCTGTTTTGCTGCCGCTCGGCGAAAGACAAGCAACGCTGGCTGAGGGCGTTCGATGAGGAACGCGAAGCCGCCTCCGAGGGCCCCGAGCTCGACCTTCCTCCGGCGGCGAGGAGGCTCGCGAGGCTCGCGGCGAGGCGCGACCGCGGGCCCCCGCCCGACCACAAAGGTACACCTTTTCGCTTTGTCCACTCCGACTTGCCGTTCAGAACGTAGACTTAGGGCCAAATTCAGAAACGCCACTCACCCTACACCTACACTCAATTTTTAAGTAAAATTTGCACTACACTCAATTTGGAATTCATAAACTTCCCTCGATTGAAATGTCCCTTAAATTGAGTATCAGATTGAGTGAAATTTGAGTGGTTGAAATTCACCACTTAAAATAGTTTCCAACCTTACTTTTACGAGTTTTGACTTTCGTGCAGATGGTCATTAGCGTCGTTAGTGACAGTTTTTTGTGCATTTCTGTTTATGTTAGATGGTGTTAGCAATATGGATATTATGGCTAATGAGTTCAATTAATTTGTAGAGTTCATACTATATATTGAGGATGAAAGATGTTTACCAGTGCCACGGTCAGTAGAGACAGATGCGATTAATTTCCTACCTACGATAAAATTGTAGGTAGCACCCTAAGATGGAAATGCGTACCGAGGGAACAGTATGATTTGTTCAATAAGGCAATTAATTGTTTCAGAAATTATATCAGAGATTACAACAATCCCCTACAGCACTTAACCAACTTGGAGATCTTACAGAGGTATAGATTTGGTGGAGACACCATTCGACATATTATTTTTCCAATGTTATATGAAAGGCATAGAGGTGGAGAATCTTTTAATTGAACCTTTTCCCTTGCACACATACTTTTTTGGAATGCTCATCGCTCACTGTTTCAACGTAAACGACTTTGCAAAACGCGATTCCATATTAGGTGACGCCAGACATGCGGCTGACGGTTGCTGCCACGAAACACATGATATATGCACAGAAGACCAAATTGAACTAACACAGTCAGCAGCGAACACGACGATTTGCGATATTGCCAAACATCCTTCCCTCAAATCATTCTTAAATTGAGATGTATTTGAGTAACTTGATTTACACGTTTCTGAATTACAATAATTGAGGAGAAGGCGCACTCACTCTCATTTTGAGATACAAATGAGTGTAGGTAGAAATGAGTGTGAGTGCCGTTTCTGAATTTGCCCCTTAACCACGTAACTCGGGAACGGGAGATTTACATGGAAGTGGGGCATGCCATTGTAAGAAATCAAATTGATGTCTTACTGATAAGAGAAAGATTTAAAAACTCTATAACAGGTGTCAAAACGTATCCTGGTGCGGATGTGGCTTCTGACCACAACGCACTGATAGCAACAATGAAAATAAGGCTGAAAAAGATAATCAAAAGAGCAAAGAAAACAAAAATTTGCACAGAAAAGATAAAAGATCCGAGTACAAAAGAACGAATGACAGAACAAGTGAACAAAACTTTAACTGACGTTAAGAACCAAATAATTAATACAAACAATGTGGAAAGTAAATGGAAAATTATTGAAACAACCCTAACTGCAACGCAAGCGGAAACGTCAACATCAACACCTACGAGCGGGAAGAAACCATGGATGACTTGATTTAATGGAAGAAAGGAGACTGCATAAAAACCAAGACCAAACAAAATATCGAAAAATACATAAACAAATTTTATTCAACAAGCAAAAGAAAAATGGTTAGTACAAAAATGCATAGAAATTGAAGAACACTAAAGGAAACATGATAGTTTCAAAGAACATAAAAAGATAAAAGAAATTACTCACTCTAACAAAAGGAAAAAAGTAGGTATACTAAAAGATTCAAATGGAAAACTAATCACAGACATAAAAGAGAAACTCAGAGAGTGGGTTAAATATATTGAGGAATTGTTCGAAGATAACAGGAAAGATAAGTTGGAAATTGGCAAAGAAAACGACACACACTTAA
Source organism: Cryptocephalus moraei (assembly GCA_946251905.1). Taxonomy (NCBI): domain Eukaryota; kingdom Metazoa; phylum Arthropoda; class Insecta; order Coleoptera; family Chrysomelidae; genus Cryptocephalus; species Cryptocephalus moraei. Next base: position 22,860,175 of record OX276459.1, read on the forward strand.
AAATACTAGGAGAAGAATTAAAGTATGCAATGAAAAACACCAAAAATGGAAAAGTAATGGGATCAGACCAGATACCAGTAGAAACACTAAAATGCTTAAACGAAGAAACAATAAATTAGACCTCTTCAATGCGATGTATACTTCAGGCATAATACCAAACCAATGGTTACTCTCAACCTTTTGTGCACTTCCGAAAAAACCAAACGCCAGTCAATGTAATGAGTATAGAACTATCCCACTAATAAGTCACACTTTTAATGTCTTTCTTAAAAAAATGCATGGAAGAATTTATAAAAAAGTAGAAGAAAATATTAACAATAGTCAATTCGGTTTCAGAAGTGGGATGGGGACAAGAGAAGCCTTATTTTCTTTAAGTGTCTTAATACAAAGATGCCTGTATATAAATCAAGATATAGGTACATGTACATATCTGCTATATAGACTTTGAAAAGTCATTTGATAGGGTCCGTCATGAAACGTTGATTTAGATCAGTGGTCGCCAACCTTTTCGATGTATTGAGCATATTTGATAATTTGGGAATGTACAGTGAGCTACCAAGTCGTAAGATAAAATAGACCAACCAAAAAGTGTTGATTTATTTGAAATAATTGAACTAAAACTGCGACTTTTTGGTTTATTGCAAAATGGTGACTTCATCGGTACAAGTGTTACTCGCTTACTTCATAGAATAGTTAGTTTAAGAAAATACATGTGTCTGTGTTCTCAAAACATATAGAGGTATTAAATAACACAAAAATGTAAATACATCAACAAAAAGAAATATTACAGTCGTTTTAGACACATTTATTAACTTAACACTTAAAATACATACCTACTGATAAAGATACACTAAAATAATCGACATAACCACATCAGTCATAATAATGTTAAAAAAAAACAAAATTCTTATGTAGGTACAATAGCATATCAAATACTACCAATTAATGATTTTTAATGAGAAGGCTGACACTCCGACAAATTGACAATTTTATTGATGTTTGGAGTATAGTTTGAAACAGCCATCCGAATACAATTATCCAAATGTTCATCTGTAAGTCTATTGCGATATTTTTTATTTATAAACTTCATATTGGAGAAAGAAGACTCACACAAATAGGTTGAACTAAACAACGCTTTCACCTTCAAGGCAACACGACATACAACTGGATATTTTTCTTTGCTTACTAAAGGCCAGATATATTTTGTATTCGACACTAATGATTTCAAAGTTAAATCACTTTGAAACGCAATCACTTCCATTTCTGTTGCAGCGATGTCTTCGCCAAAGTTTTGCATAACACAAGTTGCAAACTGTTGGATATCAATTTCCATGAAGGGTGAAACGACAAATTGCGCTACTAAAGCAATTTCGTTGAAGTCCTAGAAACTATTTTTGAAGTTATCCTTTAAGTTAGAAACTATTTCTACGTGATAACTACTGTCATACGGTTCTAAATGATTTTGAGATATTTTTTCTGAAAGAATAGGAAAATGCTTGGTATCGCGGTTGATTAGGTTTTGTTCCAAAACTCAAGCTTTTTGATAAATGCTTTTACATCAGAAATCATTTCCGCTAGTTCCTTGTCTCTCCCCTGAAGCTGCATATTAAGTTCATTTAATTTTTCTGTGAGATCCACTAGAAAACCAAAATCTCTAAGCCAGATTGAATGTTCCAGTTCGGGAATCGATTTATCGCTTTGTTTGAAAAACGAAACTACGGCAGATAGGACATCATTGAAACGTTTCAGCACTCGTCCTCTACTTAACCATCGGACTTCGGAGTGAAGAAGTAGTTCCCCGTACTGACAGTCAATTTCATCTGCCAAGGTTTTGAATAATCTTCTTTGTAAAGCTTGAGCTCTAATCTTGTTCACAATTTTTACAACTAACTTCATAACATTGTTTAGTTTTAGAAAATTTCCACATAAGGCTTGCTGATGGATAATGCAGTGGTAAGAGAGAAATTGCGGAAAACTTTCATCCTTACGACATAACGCCACGAGACCCTTATCACAACCTACCATAGCTGGAGCGCCGTCGGTTGTCAGGCCTACCAGTTTCGATATTGGAATTTTCTCAGAAGAAATGGTATTTTTCAAATGAGAAAACAACTCCTGTCCAGTAGTATGTCCTTTCAATGAAATAAACTTTAAAAGACCTTCTTTGATCGTAAAATCACTAAAAACCATCCTGATAAATACGGCCATCTGGGCAGTGTCAACCACATCAGTTGATTCATCAAGTTGCAGTGAAAAAAAAACACAGTTGTTTAAGTCACTTTCCAACTGCGTAAAAATATCATTGCTCATCACCTCTACTCGTCGCATCACTGTATTAGCAGACAGTTGCATGGATTTGATAGCAGACATTATTTCGTCTTTATTTCTAAAGTTGGCAAATAACGACTCTGCAGCTTCTAAGAACGCCTGTTTTATCATCTCTCCGTCTTCGTAAGGTTTCTTCTTTTGTGCAATTATCTGGGACACACGGTATGATGCTTCAGTTGCAGATTTGTTTTTGTCGACTGTTTTTAAAAATATGGATTGCTGTCCAATTAACTGGGATTTTAATTGCTTCAATTTTTCCTTTCTGGCAGCAGAATTTAATGGAAATGATTCGTCAAATTTCGAATGTACAGTTTTATGATGCCTCTCAATATTTCCTTTCTTAGCAACGGAGACAGAAGTATTACATAACAAACAAACGTTTTTACCTTTAACTTCTGTAAACAAATATTGTTCTTCCCATTCCGAATGGAAATTATACGTTTTCTTCACTTTCTTACTACTGCTTGCCATATTTTTAATTGCAGGCCAACTCTAATACGATTGTAGTTTTGTTTCAAACTAAGTACTGTACTACTGACACTACTCACTACTGTACCACTTCCACATGTACGGACCGGACTTATTCAGCTAATACCGCCGCGAGGCGCGCCTTACGTATTGTAACGTTTATTTTACTAATTTATTTACACTAATACTAATACTAGACACTACTTAATTTATTTACACTATTACTAAACTAATTTATATAACACACACTTAACTAATTAATTTATATCACACTCTTAAACGCTCTCGCTATTTCGCTATTTACTCTCGCGGCTTCCGTCTACTAATCATCTCTCGTCCGCCGCGTGCACTTTTATAGTCCCTCATAATGTTTTCCCGACTTTACGCGATAATTCCAGAACGCACTCGATTGTTCTTTTAATAATGTTTATATTACATAAATTACTTTCCCCAAATAATAATCCGGGAGTATCCGTGGAGCTGTCTTTTTTTATAGAATTCAATTAAGCGTCGCGGCAATTCCTTTTGAAGTAGCCGCTCAGGTCTGATATGGGTAAACACGTCTCGCGCTGTTTACTTTTCGCATTACAGTATTTATACGTGTTCATACCGGACGAGATCTTTCTCGAAGACGTCGGAAGCAGATTGCACACCGCAGCGTTGCCGCTAATAATGTTTATTATGACAATTTGCTACGTTTAGGTATAGTTTATTTTAGCGATTAGTTTGTATTTTCAAATATGTTGGGGGCTACCAGAATTCCCTTCGCGAGCGACGGGTTGGCGACCACAGATTTAGATACTGCAAACTCAAAATATAGACTATCAGGATATACGTATTATTCAAAAGCTATACTGGAACCAACAAGCTCAAATGGATATTGAAGGAGAACTTAGTGAGAAAGTACAGATAAAAAAGGAGTATAGCAGGGATGTGTTCTATCACCATTGCTTTTTAATATAAATATACAGCGAAGCAATCTTTGATAAAGCCTTGACGTCGAAAAAAGATGGAATAATAATAAACAGAAAGGTAATAAATAATATAAGATTTGCTGACCACACGATTATCCTTGGAAGTACAGCAGAAGAACTGCAAAGATTAGTGAACCGTACAAATGATCTCTGAGAATTGCGGACTCACTATAAACATTAAAAAAACTAAGTACATGATATCTACAAAAAAATTATAGATAGCCCAATTGAATTAGGATTCGACGTTGCAAAAATTTTTGACAGCATTTTTCCTTCGGAATTGCTTGGAGGGGATCACTGGCAGTCTAAATTTAGATTGCCGGGGTACCAGACCCGTTGCGTCATCCGCCATCTTGAATTTAAGGGTGAATTTTTGTTTATTAAATAATTCGTTTATTTTGAATCATATACGAAAAATAGCTATTACAAAAGTTGTTTGAAATTAAATTTCCAACAACTTTGGCTCCTATCATTTTCTTCCTAGGATCGATATTTTTCGATTTATACCCGAAAAGGAGGGGTGAATTTTTGTTTATTGAACAACTCGTTTATTTTCAATTTTACGCGAAAAATTGTTATAATCAAAGTTGTTTAAAATAAAATTTCCTACAATTTTGGTTCCTATCATTTTATTCCTAGGATCGATATTTTTCGATGTATACCCAAGAAAAGGAGGGAGTGAAATCTTACCATTTGTCTTTTCACGTTTATTGTCAATTTCACGCGAAAAATTGTGATTAACAAAGTTGTTTAAAATAAAGTTTCCCACAATTTTGGTCCTTATCAATGTTGCCGTAGGATCGATATTTTTCGATTTACACCTGAGAAGAGGTGGGGGTAAAATCTTAGCATTGTATTGTCACGTTTATTGTTAATTTTAGGAGAAAAATTGTTATGAGAAAAGTTGTTTGACATCAAATTTTACACCCCTCTTTTCCTTTACCTTCAACGTGCGTCCCAAAAATATGAACCTTACAAACAAATCGGCATCATAATTGTAGCAAATTACACTTTCAACACATTAAATATTCAACGACAATCGATAAGAAAACAAAAACAAAATATTAATACGAAAACATCAATAATAAATGCGATAATACAATACTTAGGTTCACCCTCACCTCTTCTCAGGTATATATCGAATAATATCGATCCTACGAAATAATTTATGGGTGCCATAATTGTAGAAAATTTGATGTCAAACAACTTTAGTTCTAACAATTTTTTTAATTGATTAGGAACAAAATTATAGGAAATTTTATTTTAAACAACTTTGTTCATCACAATTTTTCGCAAAATTGACAATAAACGTGAAAAGACAATGATAAAATTTCATCCCTCCTTTTGTTGGGTATAAATCGAAAAATATCGATCCTAGGAAGAAAATGATAGGAACCAAAATTGTAGGAAATTTAATTTCAAACAACTTTTGTAATAGCTATTTTTCGTGTAAAATTGAACTTGAAAAAAAAGTGAATTGAATAAACAACTTTAATAGAAAAGAAGAAGGAATAACGATAAACACTACCTGGAATCCTGTAATAAACAAATTAAGAAACAAACAACACCAACTAACGACCACCACGGAAAATATAAATACGGACGCCAAAACAGTCGACAAATCAGTTGATCGGGAAAAGTCGGGAAGAACACTTCGACCGTTACCGCATCGCTCCTGAAGATGTCCGCCGCAGTAGGGGACGAAACGTCGAGACGAAACAATTTGCCTTTTGGACCACGGCCTAATAGCCCGGAAAATGTACATAGAAAAATATAAATAATGTTACCGTTTGTACTGGCAATGATTGGTATTATTGCAATAGAATTGTCGGTTGCCATTTTTGCAGCAATTATCTATTGCATGAATTCCATGGTTTTGTTTTGAATTTTACAAGTACTGTATTATTACGTATCTATTAAAAATCATTATCACACACTTTTAAGACAACCTGTAAAATTACTGTTCAATACTAATTTACAAATGTATATCGAGGTAGCCAATTATGCTAAATAAACGATTACTTACTTACTTACCATTCATATTTTCATATCTTTTATAATTATATATCTAATATTAGCATTCATTTTTTATAATGCCATTTTTATCATTACCATTTTTTCCGTTATGAAAAATAATTGCTAGAATTTGCTACCGTTGAATAGTTTATAAATCAACACTTTTCAACTAATCACGGCTACGAATTCCATTATTTAACTTTACATCTCTTATAAACTGGATATTTAAAAAAAATTCCTTAGTCCGACCCCTTTTCCAACGACATTTATTCTTAGCGGCACTTCTTCAAAGATTTACAACCGAGCTTATTGCTACCTGGCCCTTTAGGGTTAAGGTGTTATGCATAAGTCATTCTCTTATATCGGTTCCACCGACTATACGTGTAATAATGCAGGGAAAAATAAAAGGAAAACGATGTATTGGAAGAAGAAAAATATCGTGGTTGAGAAATCTGAGGGAATGGTACCGATGCAGTTAATAGAATTATTTAGAGCAGCATTAGACAGAATAAAGATAACCAGGATGATATCTAACCTCCGATAGTGTAGACAGCACTTGAAGAAGAAGAAGGGGATGCGCAAGACTAATCTTTCTCTTACGTTTTCCAGACACGAAGCCGCCGAGGGCGGACTACGCGACGGACTCGCTCGGCAGACGGGTCGGCAGGGTCGGCAACTGGTTCGGCTTCAAAAGGTCGAGGCACCACCAGCGGCGACGAGCCGGCGGCGACGAGCAGGACGCCTCCTGAGACAGGACGACGTTGCTGTAGAGACGTCGAATTCGAGGTTGTGATACGTCCCCTTCTCGTCCCGTTCATTTTTCGAGAAGGCGACGACTTTTTGTAATACACAAGCGACACTTTGACATGACACTTTTTTGAACTCTTTGTACATATATATTTAAATGAATTTGAGGCCTCTTTTTACATGTACATAAACGTATCGTATGGATTCTTCCTTGATCATCGCACAATTTTAATTGTCGTAATACAGGGTATGAAAAACTCTCCCCCTCCCCCCCTTTTCTATGGCTCTCTTTGTATTTTCGACCAATAGACGAGTCGTACTTGAATTTATATCGTAATTCGGACCAATGAGACGTATTATTTTTCTAAACGACGATTGGAACGGATGCTGATCTTTAACTCTTGTTAGGTTTGTAAGGCCTCGAAGAAATTGTTACTGTTCCGAAATGTTGTTGTTGTTGTTAATCGTTGTTGAGTCTCTCTTTCTCTCTTACACACATACACTGACACTATTTCACTGCTATCGAGACGTTCCTTTCGCAGACTGTGATAGGAGAAAGTTTTGTTTGTCGAACGATTAAGAAGAGTAGCTTAGAGTAGGAGTACGGGCACCGTCCCGCACTCGTTGTTAGTTTCCGCTCCTCGCCCTTTTGACACGCTCCCCAGTTCACACGCCGAGCTAGGGGAAGTAACTTCCATTTCCGTTTTGTTACTTACGTACGAATTGATGTGTTATTATATGATAATAAAATTGTTTTTATAAGTTTTCCGCTACTTTCCTTTCCCTTATCCAGTGACGCTCTCTCGTTACGTCGACATCTCGGCCAGCCTTGATGAGATACTTTCTTATTTTTCGCCCATTTTACTTTTTTGAGGTTATGTTTTTGTTAACAAATAAAACCATTTGAAGTCAGAATTTTGATTGAAAATGGCATCCAAACATGTCTTGAAGATCTGCAACATCATTGAGTTTTTTTAAGACGAGAATAAAATGATAAAAAGGGGTGAAAATGCGTTGGAATCCAATCATGTAAAAAGCATGCAGTTTGATGCTGATTTTATGATTATTAGAGGGGAAATACATGCCAGCATGAAGGATAAAATATATAGAGTACAGGTAGGTATTCTGCTTAGATTTATAGACTTAAGCGAAGCCGTCACAGTTTTGGAAGCAGCGAAAAACGACGTTCAGCGATTGAGGAGTTCTTACACGGAAATGAAAATTGAAGCACGAGTTGGCTGAGAAACTAAAAATCGGAGCAAATTTTCGACAAAACCGTCAGAAAGTTGTAAAAATACATTTTGACGAAAGATCAAGAGATCACAGATTCAACGACTCTGAGGAAATCTTCATAATAAATATATTCCTACATGTCATAGTTGTTGGCCAAATCGATCAGAGATTTACAGGGATGAAGACAGTTAATGATTACTTCGATTTTCAAAGATAATACGAAGTTTGCCTCAAGAAGTTCCCTCGGACAACGCGTTGCGGACGGTGCTGAACGACCAAATACCGAAATGACTTAATTTTTCGCGTTGTGTCCGTTCTTGTTGACCACGACGCGTCGTGGATAATGCTCAGACGGCCTCGACGCGTTGTGGATGATTTAGAAAGCTCATAAACCGATTTTTCTTGTCTAGGCTTGTCAGTGACGTCAGTGTGTTTACGACTGCTTTCGAGTGAAGTTATGTCTATATTATTGAGCGAAGTCGCTACTATTGTAGTTCAAAACGATAATACGAGAGATGTGTTTAATGTAAAACTCTTTTCAGAGTTTTGAAAAATGAAAAATTTTGAAACCACTCAAAACGAACACAGCTGAAGAAGTCGCTTATAATGTATTAGACATTTTTTGCATGTTCGGTGCTCCCTTTATTCTGCAAAGCTATAGCGGAAGAATTTTTCTAATAAGATAATCGAAGAGTTAAAGAATCTGTGGCCAGGCCTTAAACTTGTGCATGGTAAGCACCGCTACTCACAGAGCCAAGGATCGGTAGAACGATCCAATCAGGACGTCAGAGATATGTTGGTAGCATGGATGCTTTACAATGATACCAAACAATAGTCAGAGGGATTACGGTTTATCCAGAGCAAAAAAAAAAGTACCTTGCACGAAGGGATTAGAAAAAGTCCTTACGAGGCCATGTTTGGTGACAAGCAAAGAATTGGACTGGCAGATTCCTCTCTGGGAAGGGAAACATATGAATCTTTGGAAACGGAAGGAGATTTGGAGAAAATTTTAGAAGGGATGACACTCAAAAAAGAGCAGGAATGGGAAGAAACTATAATCACTGTAGTATCCACTGCGGCAACATGTTCCATTTGCGAAGATTTTGGAGTTACCCAACCATGTAAAACATGCAGCTTAAAAGTACACATGAAGTGTGGGATTGAAATTGAAGGAGAAGTCGTATGCAACCTTTGCTGCCGACGTGATGCAATCAGGGAGCAACGCGAAACTGCTAGAGCCGGAATAGTGAAGCAAGCTGGAAAAATTTTGGCGCTGTCCCGTGAAAAACTACCTCCTGCTGAGATGAGTCAAAATGTCGTAGTCAAAGTTCCAGATGTCGACAAAGGACGGCTTGCCCCTAGGAGTGTTCTAGCTGTAGTTCTAAGCGTTAATGATTCCAGTTTGTATAAGTTGGGAACCAAAGAGGGCGTGCTGGAAAGACTATTTACCTACTCGTAATGAATTCAACTTCGCTGATTTAAATTTTATAAACGCATCGGATGTTCCAAGTTGTTCATTAAATTTGAGAAAAGCTTCAGCTCTTTCGTCTGGATCCAAACAAGAATTTGTCATGTGCCAATGTAAGCGTTGTTGTAAGACAAAAAAGGCAACTGCACGGCCAATGAGGTGTGCAGTTCTAAATGCCACATTAATAGTGCCTGCAAAAACAAGTAAAAATAGCTTTATCTACATGCGATTCAGTTACATATTATTGTAAATAAAGTTTCATGTAGAAGTAAGCCTACAATAAAGATTTTGAAATGTTCAGTTATTTCTGTAAATTTACTTAACATATTAAAGCATGATCGGTTTATGAGCTTTCTAAATCATCCAGAACGCGTCGTGGCCGTTTGAGCATTGTCCACGACGCGTTGTGGTCAACAAGAACGGACACAACGCGAAAAATTAAGTCATTTCGGTATTTGGTCGTTCGGCATCGTCCGTAACGCGTTGCGGTCGTTTTTTTCGCTCAGTGAGCGTTTTCGATGTTTGGGCGTAACATATACAAATAACCGAATCTCTGTACAGTCTAATATTTTCAGAACTTATTTAAAATGTACTGTGTACTTACTTACTACATAAAATTTAGTAGGTACCATCCGTCTTTGTAAATAACATTAATTCATACAAATTCATTGCATAAACATATATGTAGACAATTTGAAGGTAAACTTATTAAGTTATTTACTGATTATTGAAAATTCCCTCTTTATCAATTTGAAGAAGGCAATGAAAAGTAAGTTAGCACGCAGGTGGTGTAGTACCTAACATGCACCCGTTTCCTGAGATGATCTAATAAATATCTTATTGTGTATAAAAGTCAACATTTATTTGTCATTTATATGAAGGCGTAAGTGATACTTTAACCTACTAGATCGAGCATAACTCTTATTGCAATGTGAACATTTAAAAGGTTTCTCACCTGTATGAGTGTGTAAGTGACTATTTAAAGTATCTAAGCGAGCAAAGCTCATATTGCAATGAGAACATTCGAAAGGTTTCTCACCTGTATGGGTGCGTAAGTGACTCTTCAAATTAGTAGAGTGAATAAAACTCCTATTGCAAAGTGAACATTCGAAAGGTTTCTTACCTGTATGAACGCGCAAGTGAATTTTCAAAGTATTAGAGTGAGTAAAACTCTTATTGCAATGTGAGCATTTGAAAGGTTTCTCACCTGTATGTATGCGTAAGTGACAATTTAAACCAGACAACTGAGTGAAACTCTTATTGCAATGTGAGCATATGAAAGGTTTGTCACCTGTATGCATGTATAAATGATATTTTAAACTATTAGAGTGAGTAAAACTCTTATTGCAATGTACACATTTAAAAGGTTTGTTACCTGTATGTATGCGTAAGTGAGAATTTAAAGAACCCAAGCGAATAAATCTCTTATTGCAATGTGAACATTTGAAAAGTTTCTCACCTGTATGTATGCGTAAGTGATCATTTAGATAACTCGACCGAGTAAAATCCTTACTGCAATGCGAACATTTGAATGGTTTGTCACCTGTATGCATGTATAAATGATTTCTCAAACTATTAGAGTGAGCAAAACTCTTATTGCATAGTGAACATTCGAAAGGTTTCTTACCTGTATGGATGCGCAAGTGACTTTCCAAACTATTAGACCGAGTAAATCTCTTATTGCAATGTAAGCATTTGAAAGGTTTCTCACCTGTATGAATGCGCAAGTGACTCTTCAAATTATGAGACTGAGAAAAACTCTTATTGCAAAGTGAACATTTGAAAGGTTTGTCACCTGTATGTTTGCGTAAGTGAACCTTTAAATGACTCAACCGAGTAAAACTCTTATTACAATGTAGACATTTGAACGGTTTGTCACCTGTATGAGTACGTAGGTGAATCTTCAACTTAGAAGGGCAACTGGAAATTTTACCACAATATGAACACATAAGGTTCTTATTAACTTTCTTCTGGAGAACCATAGAATCTGTTAGCGCATGGCGTTCTAAGACGATCCGCAAAACTAATGCAGCCTTTCCTTTGCCAGCTGACCCTGTAGGATAATCAGGATCGGACGCATCTTCATTCCAAACATCTTGTTCATTTATGTGATGATCCTCAATGTCCAGAAAAGGTTCCATTTTGACCTTTCCAGCTGACAGTACTTTCTCTATCGTGGAATTGTCACTCTTTGTAGGAAAATTTGAGCAGCCTGGTAGAATTTGTCTTTCAATGAAAACTCCACTCGAAACTGCAGGACAACGGAAATTCGAATCTACTTCATTTGAAATCTCTGTTTTAATTAAGGGAGGATACTCGATGTCGATGGAAGGTTCGTCTTTGACCTGTCCCGTTGATAGTACCTCATCTATTTTGGATGTGTTGATCTTACACTTCTCGATGTAAATCGAAAATCCCACGTAACGTGATTTACATTTGTCGCAGATGTTCTTGTGAGACGTTATAATCGGATTCTGAAAGGAATGTGAGTGGCACAGATTATTAAAATCCACAAGTCAATCGTGTGATGTAAACTGCGCCCCATACTCACTTCAGTGCTGATTATTTTCCAGAAACGCCACAACTTCTGGTCAATTGTTTGTACTCGTGCTTCTTGCAGGCACCAATCACAAACAGTCACCATTTCTTCCATGGCACTTGATGTACAGAAACTGATCGAGCACTTTATAAATTGCCAAATACCCCAAAAACTATTTGAAAGAGGCCAATAGATTACTTTGTGCTGCTCCTGAAGTACGCTTCGTGCACGCTTTGGAATTCCAGAACACAAACAGTAAACAATAACAGATTTTAGGTTATGTCTGATGTCACATGTCAGATGTCACTTCACAGACCAATGACCGTGTTTTTAATACCAGAGGAGAGACCAGGAACCAGGACCAGGACCGGGAATACCAGAGAGAGAGAGGAGTATATTGTATATTTATCATATATGTAATACTCATAGAGATAAAAGAGAGAGGAAGTAACAAATAGGGAGAGGGGGTAATAAATTTTGTAGACGGAACCGGCCATATTGAGAAGCCACTCTTCGAACTCGTGCTTGCGATTGTCATTTCTGAATTGTGCAGTGGCAGATCTATGGGGGGAGCAACAGTCTACCACTGGGAACCAAAGTTTAACAATTAATAATAAATACATACATATTTTTAATATAATATACCCACTACATAACTGAATCAGCTCTTCCTGGTTTCCTGCTCGTTCTTTGTCTTTCTGGTATACCTGGAGCACATTTCTTTTTTGGTAATTTTTCTTCTATTAACTGATTAATCCCAAAATCGGAAATTTTGTGTTTGTTTCCGTTTTCCAAAGAATGAACAACAGCGTAAGGTTTTAAAAACTGATATAGGTAATTTTGTTATGAACTATTAGTATAAATATGAGTTAAATTAATCAAAAAAAATTAAAAATGAAATTCTTTATTTAATTCGTACTGAGCAACCTTCGTATTGTTTCATATGTTAGCATTTTGACATTTTATGGAAAATAAAACTGCTTCACACAAATTATTATTTTATAATTATAGTTAATATAATGCTACGCCATTGGAGAGAAAGATTTCTTACAGGAAGTCGGCCATATGCAGAAGCCACTCTGATCTGTGCTTTGGTCTATTTGTTCCAACCACATTTGTTACCTCCTCTATCTTTTATCTCTATGGTAATACTTAATAGACTACCTAAGTGCTGACGTCACGCGAGGGGGCGGAGCTTCCAAACCTTTCCAAACAAATTTAGAAAGCACACAATTTGTCCGTAAGAGAGTTTTATTTTTACATTTATTCAAAATTTTGTTGTAAATAAGAGTTGCCAGCGATATATTGTGATAAAGTTTGTTCAAACCTATGTTATCACCAAATATTTCTAGATAGGTAAGTAGTATAATGTAGTTTTGGCCCATATTATATGTTATAGGTTATGTTATAGGTTATGTTATCATTTTATTATCATCAAAATTTATCATTTTTGCTAAGTTTAGTGGTGCTGCTGTGTTTAAAGACCGTTTTTTAGGCTCGTGGTCAATATCTATAGTCATGGTTACGTGTTTTGTGCCCGACTGTAAGCACTACAGTGACCAATAAGGTTGTAAATTTTTTACATCCAGAGGCAAGATCGAGAACCTTCAGAGCACCTTCAGAGTTTGCAGTTGTCATATTATAATGCCTAAAAAGAGCCAGCGCAGCAATATGATGGCATTTTGTACCCCTCGGGCAGGTACAAGTAGCCGAAATAATCTCTCCTGATTTATTTAGCGTAAACTGCAATAGGAACATTTAATAAGATAGATATCTATAAAATCTATGGGAAGCAGAATACCTACCTGTACTCTATATATTTTATCCTTCATGCTGGCATGTATTTCCCCTCTAATAATCATAAAGTCAGCATCAAACTGCATGCTTTTTACATGATCGGATTCCAATGCATTTTCACCCCTTTTTATCATTTTATTCTCGTCTTCAAAAACTCAATAATGTCGCAGACCTTCAAAACATGTTTGGATGCCATTTTCAATCAAAATTCTGACTTCAAATGGTTTTATTTAACTAAAAAGTACACAAAATAAATCACACTTGCATACAAAAACATAACCTCAAAAAAGTAAAATGGGCGAAAAATAATAATTAGACACCTTTTATCAAAAATACTTTGTTAAAACGTTGAACCGTCCTAAGTTTTCACCAAATATTGACCTGGCCACTCTTATTCACGTCAAAACTAATAACAAACTTGAAAATAAAATCGTCATATGAGAAAACTGTACGCTTTCTCGGATTGTTTGGAAAGGTTTCTTAACTCCGCCCATTTGTGACGTCACGCTTAGGTAGTCCATACTCCTATATCGCTAACAGAGAGAGGTTTGGCCGAAAACATCCATCTCATTTGTGACTTGGTCTGTAACGCGCAGACGTCTGTTACGGCCAATAAAATGACTGGATTCGCATCACGTGTATATTTACATCACGTAGAGCGGCATGTGTTTGTTTACGTTTAGCGGTGGAGGTTAATCTTAGAAAGTGTGGTTAGGACATCTCAATAAATACTAAAGACGAAAGTTCTCAGTATCCCCCAAATAAAACCAATTCAAAGAATGTAGATGATGTTTAATCCAAACAGCTGACATCCGACGTTTCGTCTACGATCGTAGACATATTCATGGATCTACAATGATTTAGGTAAGTCAAGGGTAGTACTTGCTAGGAGAGAGAGACTTGACACTTGACACATTTCCAGTTCCAGTGAGCTGATGAGTCAGTGAACTACCTAAGCGTGACGTCACAAATGGGCGGAGCTAAGAAACCTTTCCAAACAAACCGAGAGAGCGTGCAAATTTCTCATTAGAAGATTTTATTTTCAAGTTTGTTATTAATTTTGACATGAATAAGAGTAGCCAGGTCAATATTTGGTGAGAACTTAGGACGGTTCAACGTTTTAACAAAGTATTTTTGATAAAAGGTAAGTCTGATAATTATTTATCGCCCATTTTACTTTTTTGAGGTTATGTTTTTACTTACTAGTGTGATTTATTTTGTGTACATTTAGTTAAATAAAACCATTTAAAGTCAGAATTTTGATTGAAAATGCCATCCAAACATGTTTTGAAGATCTGCGACATTATTGAGTTTTTTGAAGACGAGAATAAAATGATAAAAAAGGGTGAAAATGTATTGGAATCTAATCATGTAAAAAACATGCAGTTTAATGCTGATTTTGAGGGGAAATACATGTTAGCATCAAGGATAAAATATATAGAGTATATGTAGGTATTCTGCTTCCCATAGATTTTATAGATATTTATCTTATTAAATGTTCCTATTGTAGTTTACGCTAAATAAATCAAGAGAGATTACTTCGGGCACTTGTACCTACCCGAGGGGTACATAATGCCATCATATTGTTGCGCTGGCTCTTTTTGAGCCTTATAATATAACAACTGCAAACTAAGGAGTGCTTTGAAGGTTCTCGATCTTGTCTCTGAATGTAAAAAATTTACAAACTTTTTGGTCACTGTAGTGCTTACAGTCAGGCACAAAACACATAACCATGACTATAGATATTGACCACAAGCCTAAAAAACGGTCTTTAAACACAGCAACACCATTAAACTTAACAAAAATGGTAAGTTTTGATGAAATAAAACGATAACATAACCTATAATATATAATATGGGCGAAAACTACATCATACTACTTACCTATCTAGAAATATTTGGTGATAATAACATACGTTTGAACAACTTTATCACACTATATAGCTGGCAACTCTTAAAATATATTATAAATTTAATTGAAATACAATTTCAATCCTAGGCGCCCGCCACTGGAAAATATGTGTATTTGGGAATGTTTATCATGATTAATTCAAAAATCATGAATTAAAGCAATGCATAAGTTAACTCATCTATTAAGAGTTATTATCTTAGAGTTAGGCATGCATCTTGTATAAATACCAAATTGATTAATTACGGAATAACACTTTAAATACAAGTTAACAATTCTCAAACGGTTTTTCTATTTACCTGTGAAACGTAACTTCTGGTTCTTTCTTATCACTTCGACTTTTACACTGGTATGCAACACAATAAACCATCTTTACTGACAAATTATCAAATGTTCATTAATACAAAAATCGCAAAAATAACCACTTAACAAGCGTTGGTGTCAATGAGACGTTTAGCACCAATATAATGGCGGACGGATCGACAACCGGCACACTTTTCTACGGTTACCCCGATCTCCGTTACGCGTCCTCTCTTTTCTTTACTCTAGTCTAAGGCTAGCTACTAATCGTTTCTGTACGACGTATATAAAGCTATGCTTCCCCTACCAGAGTGCCTCATTTCGTTTTTATCATTTTTGTACCTTCAGTCAAATTTTGTTACTCAACTGGAAGAGTATTGAAAAATGTTATTGCATTCTAGATGTCTCTTTTTTCCACAGACCTTTTTCCAACATTTAATAATCGAGGCGTCACGAAATCGTAATCGATACTGTAATCGCCCATCTCTAGCTGTGCTTGTCACGCAGTTGTCACGATGTTGTCACGTCACAATATAACCTCACTTCCGCCGTTTCTCCGAAATAGTTTTAAATAGCTTTTCCTAAATCTGTTATGCAGACACAGAAATTAGTTTCAGTACTTCAAGTACCATGAGTAGTAATACAGAAGCAATTACTTGCGATTGGTGCTTGCAAGAAGCACCAATCCAAACTATCGAAGACGAGTTATGGCTCTTCTGGAAAATGATCAGTGCAGAAGTGAGTAAATTCACTTACTATTAATATCGTTTTGGTTGTTATATTCCAGCCTAATCGATATACTTTACGAAACGTACATCTTACCTCATGGCGTCGTTGTAAGGGAGAATCACATCATCGGAACGATAGGGTCCATTTGAGACGAAACGTCATTGTTTTTGGGGCAATGTGTTATATTTTCTTCCGTTACGTTTTAAGGTCGTAAAGGGATCGATCCGTTCTTAACTGATACCGAGACTCTTCCCATAACCTTTCAAGACGGTCCGAAACAAGTATTCCGTTCGGATGTACCTTAAAAACGATCTCTTTTAATCCGACACACCGTATCCTTTTAAGTTTCTCTACCTCGCTTGGTCGATAGCCTGTCATCGATACATCTCCTTTCAGGGTCCAGCGGCGGCGTCCCTCAGAAACATCTGCTTGAAGTGTCGATCACGTTATGAGGAATTTTCGATGTACGTCGAGCGGTGCAAGGCCAACGCGGCCGTAATAGACGGACTACCGTCCGTCGGACGGGTGAAAGACATGCAATGCCGTCAATTAAAAAAGAAGGAAATTGACGAGCCTTACGGATGTCCCCACTGCGGTAAAACTTTCCCGTGGCGTTCCCACCTGAAGAGACACATGCGGACCCACTCGGCCGACAAGGGTTTCCGGTGTTCATTCTGTGACAAGGCCTTCGTCCAATACGGCCACCTAAGAAACCACGTGCGGCTCCACACCGGCGACAGCCCGTTCCAGTGCTCGACCTGCGGCAAGACCTTCACCGAGCCCGGCAGCCTGAAGGTCCATCGGAACATCCACACGGGCGAGAAACCTTTCGGCTGTACCGTCTGCGGCAAGACGTTCACCCAGTCCGGCAACCTGACGAGGCACCGACGGATCCACGCCGGCGACAAACCTTTCAGATGCGCCGTCTGCGGCAGGGCCTTCACCGAATCGGGCAACCTGAAGACCCACATGCGTGTCCATACGGGCGACAGGCCCGTCCGATGTACGCGCTGCGACAAGACCTTCGCCCATCACAGCAGCATGAACTCTCACCTGCGCGTCCACACGGGCGACAAGTCCTTCGAATGTTCGTCGTGCGGGAAGTCCTTCGTCCAGCCCGCCGCGTTTGAGCGACACCTGAAGACCCACACGGGCGAGAAACCCTTCGCCTGTCCGGATTGCGGGAAACGGTTTTCCAATTCGTCCGGCCTGAACAGGCACGTCCGTACTCACAGGTGAGCGAACTTATTATGTGGTAACGTCGGTTTAATTCGATGTGGTTGTAGGTAATAAGTCTGATTCGGCAACGCTGTATTAGATGCCTCTTGGTTACTTCGGTTTCGAGACTGACCTCAACATCGTTAATCTCGTCAAGTTCGTCTAGTGATATCTGTCGGTGGCGGAAGATTTCAGTAGAACGCCCCGTGATGGATCTGAGATAAAGTAGAGTTTTTATATAGTGGCCCTTGTGAGGGTTTAAGTGTGATAGGTGGTTGTCCCTTTTCAGGAATTTCCCATTATTCGTCGTCGTTGGGACGCTACTGCATATTGGTTTATTACCCTATCTCTTTGGGATTTTAAATGTGTACAAATAAATATGGTTCAAGTCGGCAAAAGCAAATTAGAGAAAATATGTTATTGTGAATTTTAGAAGATAGAGTTTTAAACGGAAATGAATAAGAAAGTAATCAAGAAGGGTGGGAAGTTTGAAATAAAAAAGAAAAGGAACCATACTTTATTCTTCTTCTTCTTAACGTTTTGACTTATAGTAAATCCACTGAGAAGAAAACTTCCATGAAACATAAACGTCGAAATTCAAAGCGCGCGACCAGCTAGCGAATAAGTACAGGGTCGCATTAAGAATGATCGCCTTGACGATAATTTTTCTTTTACTAAGGATGTTCATTTCTTTCTTTTCTGTATACATTTAAAATAATGGTTTTCTCCCCGCAGCTTAAGTATGTTCCAGGTCTCTTTTTGGGAGGCGAGCAGGGAAGGTGTCTTTCCATAATTGCAATAGATCACAGAAATATGTTTATACAAATTTATATCAAAAACCTGAATGACAATAGCGATACGTTAAAATAAACCATCAACTAAAAGTCCACTATCACCGTCAACGACTTACCTGAACGCTTGAAACAGACAACCATACATCAGACAACTAAACTTTTTAATTTTATTGAACCGACTCTGTACATCAACAATTCCCGCCAAAATTTTTATGACTTCCACCAATAGCAAATGACGTGTATTAGGTGTTGTCTAACTTTACTACCTTTTCTCGTTCCGTGGGTGTTTTCTTCTCAGTGGATTTACTATAGAGTCAGTATGTGATATTTCTAAAAATTAAAAACTATTAGATTTCCTTCATGAGTTAGTTTTGCAAGTTTGCGAATTTGAGGGATAAGTTGTACGGGAGAGAGCTTCTTAGATATTTATGTGCGATTCTTGGCGAAATTTGTTTATGAGAGAAATATTGTGGCTGTTCAAGTTGTTGAAGACTATATCATGCGTTGAATAAGGTTTGATTTTGACGTTAGTGAGATCTAGATGAGAATGCAAAGTTTTAAGATTATATGTGAGTTAAGTTGGAAAAATATGTGCTGGGTGTCCTCCTCTTCACCGCATACGCATAGGTCCTTGACTATGTTTGAAATGTCCTTTATGGGAACTGGAGGGTTTAGTGTAATGTAATTGGGATCTTTGTCCTTAATTTCACAAGTTCATGAGCTTTTTCACTGCCAATTATGCCTTTGTGGGCCGATATCCAGTCCAGTTCTAGTTTTCGGACTGATTGGATTATCAGATTTATGAGATGTCTGATTTCCATGATCATGTCTTCTGAATTAGCCGAGTAGGTTGGCGAGGCGATCTGACTTAGAACTCCTTGAGAGACGACCAGGAGAATTACATAATATCGTGGCTGGTGTTCTCGTCTTGATGGTTCCGAAAATTATGAATGACCAGGGAGTTTAACTCTTCGTGCAGTGGATACTCGAAGCAAGCCGGTCTAGGTACCGACGCCACGTTGGGAAGGAAGTCTGAGATCCATTGAAAGGCTACTATCAGAGGAGGGGTTTTCTTATTGGATCAGAATTTTGGACCAAACACCTGCATGATATGATTATAGACGAGAGGTTTGTGATGGATGGTTTCAGAGATGAACCAAACCGCTATTATTAATCTTCGAGTTTCTAAGTCTGTTTATTGCCCACATTCTGAAAGAAGAATTTGAATTGGGTTTCTTTTGACGACACCAGATTATGAAGATACATATCATCAAAGTGGGGGATAATTAAGGTACTATAAAGATTTAGTAAAGTTGATGGGCGTCCTCCTCATTGTGATGAGCATAATGCATTGATCAGAGTCCTTTAATGGTCCTTTAACGGCTTTGGATTCTAGATTCTGTATGTGAAGGTTCCAGTTAAGTTTTGAGTCGTAGACAGTCCGGAGGTATTTAACTAATCCTTTCCAAGGTATGGGGCTGTTGTTATAAGGATTGCTTGGAGAGGTTCTCTTTTCCCCCGTTTTTTTTTAACATAGTTGCGTCGCCCTTGCGGGTTGAAAGCTGTAGACGTATGGCTGCTAACTTGGAAGATATCTATTTATTACATTAATCGAGTGCTCAAAGTTGACAGAAGAATGGATTAAAACCAGGTCTTCTGCATATCCAAAAAGTTTAAGGTCCCCTGTGGAGAAGTCGAAGAGTTCGTTGCAGGCAATGTTGTATAAAATTGGGCTGAACGGAGAGCCTTGGGGTACCCCTCTACTGACCGATGCCGGATCGAGAAGTTTATTGGAAGGGGGGATTTTAATAAAAATAATATTTAATTCTTAATTTTTCACAGCTGATAGTTAAGAAATACCGTACCAAATTCTGACGTCACACTTTCCTCGCGTATTAGTGATACGCATTAAGAACAGTCACAGAACATTAAATACGCGAAGTACCAAATATTGACGTTCCGTGATCGCAACAGGTGCCGTCTCAACTCCCATAGGATAGGTTATCCAAGCAGACCAGTGATATGTTAGGTTAGGGATATGACACAACGGCTAGTTTTAACATAAGAAAGTGGGCCTGGTAGGCGTGTCTTTCGCTAGTTCCAATATGGCGAAATGTCAGGTCCGGATTTAAATTAAAAATCATAATAATACAACTTTCATTCTCAAACAGATTTATTTCATTAATACAATATTATTTGTAAATCATTTCTTCACAATAATAATAAAGACAATATAATACATGAAAGGTGTATTTAAAAAGTAATTTTTCAAAACTAAATGCAGTCAGAAATGTACAAGTAAATTTTCTTGAATACAACTCTGTACAATGTTGAAACTAACCTATGAAAAGTGATTCCAGTATTTCCAGTGAGATCCTTCTTGTCTATGCGTCCGTTGCTCGTACAGCTATGTCGTATCACACATGAAGCCATTACTTGTAAATGTAAACGCAGTGTAGAGGTTAACATAAACACCAAAAACTCCGAAAAATATCACAATCCAGTGACAATAAAAATTTGACAAAGTGCAGTGAGCAATATGGCCGACCTATGCCCGTGCACAACCTCTCTAGGTCATATCCCCTCTTTAACATATCACTGAAGCAGACTAAACTAATAGCGTGTTCGGACGAGACAATTTCATCTGCCCTGGAGCTGTCAAGTAATCTCGGAACACTGAGAGCTGATCTCTCGCCCAATCAAACGCCAAGTTCTGAGAGAGAATTCCCACCCGAACGCAATTTATGCTCTCAGATTGCTCCCAGAGTGCTCTAGAGCGACCATCCGAACACGCTATAAGATCCTAATTCGATTTTAGGGGACGTTTGGGAGTATAACCGACAAACGCGGCTCGATCCATCGATGAAGCGTGCGCGCATCTCTAATCGGGCGTGGCGCATCGAAACCTAACCTAACTTCTTCTTCTTCTTTAGTCACGGCCTAACCTCACTTTCCGCTTTCGAATCCTTTCTCCCGCGAAGTACCCGCCTCGATACTTCGAGCACCATGAGCCTCAGTACGACCAGGTGCGACTGGTGCCTGCAAGAGTCGCCCATCGAGACGATCGACGACGAGCTGTGGCGCTTCTGGAACATAATCAGCGTCGAGGTGAGTACTCGACCGTTTTGCGTATCTCGAATAGTCACCGACGCGTCTTCCAGGATTCGACGGGTGCGTTCCTCAGGAACATCTGTCCGAGGTGCAAGACACGCTGCGAGGACTTCTCGACGTACGTCGAGCGGTGCAAGGTGCACGAGTCCGTGATCGACGAGATGCTGTCCGTCGCCCGTTTCAAGGCGGAGCCCGTCGACGTCGAGTACCATCCGCTGGTCAAGCAGGAGGAGGAGGAGGAGGAGGTTCCGCCGGCGGGAGGCTTGTCGAGACGCCGTCGCTTCGATTGCGCAATCTGCGGCAGACCGTTCTCCCAGTCATACCACCTGAAGGGCCACCTGCGCACCCACACGGGCGAGAAGCCGTACAAGTGTCCGCATTGCAGTAAAACCTTCGCGTGGACGAGCAACCTGCAGAGCCACCTGTGCGTCCGCGAGAGGCCGTTCAAGTGTTCGCTGTGCGACAAGGGCTTTCACAGTTTCGTCAAGTTGAGGAACCACTCGCGCGTCCACACGGGCGACAAGCCGTTCGAGTGCGAGCGGTGCGGCAAGGCGTTCACCGAGTCAGGTCAGCTAGGGAAACACATGAACGTCCACACGGGCGCGAAACCATTCAAGTGTACGATCTGCGACAAGAGTTTCAACCAGTCGGCTAACTTGAACAGGCACCAGCGGTACCACGCGGGCGTCAGGCCGTTCAAGTGTTCGCACTGCGATAAGACGTTCCCACAATCGGCCCACTTGAAGCGTCACCTGAGCGTCCACACTGGCGACAAACCATACAAGTGCAAGTTGTGTGACAAGACGTTCGCCGGCACGAGCAATCGGCGCGTCCACATGTCGGTCCACGCCGGCGACAAACGTTTCAAGTGTTCGCGGTGCGACAGGACGTTCGTGCAGTCCAGCGACCTGAAGGCGCACATGCGTAGGCACACCGACGATAATCCGTATAGGTGTTCGCAGTGCGACGCGACGTTCGCTCGTTCCTTCGGTCTGAAGGCTCACATGCTCGTCCATACGAGTCGGAGACCTTCCGCGAGCTCCCATGGTAAACCTTAAGTGGACTGTCGACCGGTCGACCGCTTCAGGTTGCAGGAAAGTTGAGTACCGATTCGTGCCTTGTACGTGTAGATGCGATATTAAATGTGCAATAGAAATTTCTTGATTGTAGAATCGGAATTTCCTTAACAGAGCTTACGAAGAAATCAGAGATTTATGGATAATGACGGAATTGATGGATAATTGTGTATCTTACAGTAGGAGTCCATATGGCAATGGTAGAGGGATGACCAATCCATAGGAAATACCCAAAGTCGCTCTATATAGAAAGTCTAGAATGATTGATATGAAACAGATAAAGTAAATAGTCACATTTGTGAGACACTTATTCTGTATTACGTTTGTTTGAGTGGTTCTGTGTAAAAATGACAAATTTCCCAAGAAAGGATGCTTTCAAAATCAGTTCCCAAATGTTACGTAGGTTTGGTTCAAGGCGTATCAACTTTAGTAGGTTGCCTCAAGCGATCCTGACCTACCAGAACAGCACGAGACCAATCTACGTCACACGGCGACCGGCGATACAAAAAATACTTTGAAAAACTTAAAACTGTTGTCAATTACAAACGAAAACGCCAAACTGTCAGAGTAACATAGATTAAACCACAGAGTTAGATTAAACACAGGTAATAAAACTCAGACCTGGGTCGCCAGTCTACGTCACGAACTCCGCTAAAGTCACTAGATATATCGGGTGTTTCTTTTTAAATTTCACCTCATAGTAGGCTGTGGATAGTGTTTGTGAATGCGCCTTACTAAAAAATGTCAAAATTGACATAACCTCACTTTTTTAATAAAAATTGAAACTGCTCCAATCAGTTACTAGTGTCTTGAAAAAGACAGCTCACTCATCTACGCCTAATTAATAGAGCCAAGCTTTTTCAAGCCACTATTAACCGATTGGAGCATTTTCAATTTTTATTAAAAAAATGAGGTTATGTCAATTTTGACATTTTTTAGTAAGGCGCATTCACAAACATTATTCACAGCCTACTATGAGGTGAAATTTAAAAAAAAACACCCGATATAAAGTACCGCAATTGGTAAGGACAATGTGTTAGCAAAGAATAGAGAAATAACAAGAAGGGAAAGTCCCGATAGACCAAGAGCTGGGGACGAGATTTCAACATCAACAGTAAAATGGAATTCGTAAACAGGAATAAACTCTATTACCATCAGGTATTAAAGTTCCGAGCAGGCGGACAGCTTACTTGTTGCGGAGGGTAGTTATAAGGGGTGAAAGTGGTTAATTTTTCGGGGAAATTTCGGCATCGATAATAAGCTTAAAAATGTATGTAATGATAGGTCTTACCATACTTAAACGAAATTCCAAGCGGCGGACACATGAGTAGGTGCAAAGGGGGTGGCGGACATGGGTAAAGGGGGTGAAACGGCGGAGAGCAAGAGCCGAAATTTAAACGTCATCGTCATTAGTAATATGGAATTCGTAAACAGGAATAAACTCTATTACCATCAGTTATTAAAGTCTCGAGCAGGCGGACAGATTACTCGTTACGGAGGGTAGTTATAAGGGGTGAAATTGGTTAATTTTTCGAGAAAATTTCGGCTTCGATCAGAAACTTCAAAATTTATGGAATGATAGGTCTTACGATAACTGAAAAAAATACCAAGCGGCGGCACATGAGTGGGTGCAAAGGGGGCGGCATACAAGGGTTAAGGGGGTGAAAAGGTGGAGAGCTAGAGCCGAAATTCCAACGTCATCAGTAATATGGAATTCGTAAACAGGAATAAACTCACCAATTTTTCCATTCCAATTTTCACCCCCATTACCCTTGTCCGCCGCCCCCTCTGCACCCACTCATGTGTCCGCCGCTTGGAATTTCGTTCAGTTATGGTAAGATCTATCATTACATAAATTTTGAAGCTTCTGATCGATGCTGAAAATTAACAACTTTCACCCCTTATAACTACCCTCCGCAGCGAGTAATCTGTCCGCTTGCTCGAGACTTCAATAACTGATGGTATAATAGAGTTTATTCCTGTTTTCGAATTCCATATTACTGATGACCTTGAAACTTTGGCTCTATACAGCTCTCCGCCTTTTCACCCCCTTTACCTTTGTCCACCGCCCCCTTTGCACCCACTCATGTGTATGCCGCTTGGAATTTCGTTTAGTTATGATAAGACCTATCATTATATCGGGTGTTTTTTTTAAATTTCACCTCATAGTAGGCTGTGGATAGTGTTTGTGAATGCGCCTTACTAAAAAGTGTCAAAATTGACATAACCTCACTTTTTTAATAAAAATTGAAACTGTTCCACTCGTTTAATAGTGTCTTGAAAAAGACAGCTCACTCATCTACGCCTAATTAATAGAGCCTAGCTGTCTTTTTCAAGACACTAGTAACTGATTGGAGCATAAATTTTGGAGATTGGAGATAAAGTTTGATCCTCATCTTGCAAACAGTTACTTGCATCTGTAGGAGTTAGTAAATTTGATATAACCTGAATACGAAATGCTAAACGGAAAAATTTAGCAGTTGGGTTTAATGACCACCCACCTTTTTGCCTTATGATAGAAAAAAAAAAATTCTAAGACGTCTTGGTTCAGGCGATTAGTTCTTAAAAATATAGTATTACCACATTTGTTCTCATCTTCGTATAACTGAAGAATTGCAGAAATAGACTGTACAAATCCATCGAAACAATATGGTCGAAATGGACTTTTTTTGACAAAATCGATTTTGGTAATTTTTTTAAATATATTCAAGCCGTCATTCAATATTTGCTTTACTTGAGGAGACTTCTCATTAAGGGAACAATTGAATGGATTGGAAGAAAATGTTTTTTTGCTATTTAAAGCGTCAAGTAAATTATTCATAGTTTTTAAAAAATGGGCTGTGTCGGTACCACAGACCATTAATATAACTAGACCCGTTTGTTTACAAAATAATGTATTGACAAGATCTTACCACATTCTAAGCGTTTTTTTGCGCTGTTGCATGAATGCAAATGAAGAATTCTCGCTTACGATTTGCTTATACATCCAGCCTACTTCGCCTGCGGTTGGTCAGTTGTACGTAAATCTAAAATAATATAGACTTTCGTTATGAGAGGACACGTGGCAACATCGCGTCCTAGTCTGTCACACGCTAACCTAACCAAACCAAAATTTTTTTGATAAAAATAGGAAACATTTAACAATGGTTAATAGATGCAAGATATGCAACGTTTATAGCGATGCAGGGAAAGCCTCGGGATTGTCTTTTCATAGGTAAATAAAGAAATTTATTAATGAAATTTTTTGAGATTATGTATCATCTCAGTGGCGTTCTATCAGTGTTATTATTTTAGGTTTACAGCAGATCCAATTAAAAGAAATATTTGGATTTCTGTTTGGGACTTAGCGAAAATGATAACATAACAAAATCGTCCTATATTTGCTCAAAACATTTCAGTAAAGATGATTTTGTGTCTAAAATAGGTGCAACCGACAATGCTAGATATTTAAAGAGAGATTGCGGATGCATCAAATTTTTGAACCTAAAAGTACTACAAGGTAATTAATTTCTACCCAGTAACTGTGTTTAATAGAAATGTCAAATTTATGTATTTGTCAAAATTCGAAGCGAGACATTTTTTGAATTTAAATTTCAATCTTTTTAATGTAAATTTCAACAAAAATATTATACTGGTTACTGTGAGAAACAATTATTTCTTAAGATATGAGAAAAAATAGTAATTTTATTAACCATTATTAACCATTTTATTAAACACTAAACAACTTTGAGGAGTTATATCTCAGAAGCTAAGGAGCAAAATAGCAACTTATTATGAATAAAAAGAAGCGTCTTTCCGAATACTTTCCTGCTATGTTCTCAGAATTTCATTTAACAAAAAATTCGCCGAGATAATCTATTTGTTTATAAGCAAAAAAAACGACACCAACTTTAAACAATGACTGTATCCGTTCTAATAAATATTTTTTAATTCTGACAAAAGTACATGAAAGCTTGTTCCCTCTTATATATGACCGCTAGTTTTATTAAAATCCAATAGTGGAAAAAAATTTAAACAATTTTGAAAATTTTCAATATTTTTCGATTTTTTTGGATTGCAAAATCATTGTGCAAACTGTAATAATCCGATCGAAACGAAATTTACTCGATTCTTTTATTATAACTTGAGGATTTTGTACCTGTGATATGGAAGTCCTAACTACATTTTAAAGTGCCTAAAAATAATAAGTTAAAAAAAACACTTTTTTGGGCCGATTTTTTGTTGTTTATTACTATTTGGCAAAACCGCTAATAAATTTTTGAATTTATAACCTATGCCATTTTATGTAAAAATAGATTCTGCAACTTTTTCCTCTTTTCAACTTTCTTCTAAATTCAATACTTAAAAAGTTAGAAGCAAAACAATTCGGGAAAAAACGCGTTTTTTAATTTCTTTTTAAATTGTTGCATTTTTAACAATGTTCCCGACCGATGCGCTTTGGAGAATAAGTCAATCCTTATTCTAGACATTATTCCCGAGGTATTCATGTAAAAACATTGTGGTTACCTCTTATGTCAATCTAAAGCAACTTTGTGACAGATGGGTCTTGGACTATACTTATTGTATGCATTATTACTGTCATGATGATTTTGATAATCTATGTCCTTCTTTATCATTTGTCACTTATTTCGCAACTTTGTTACCTAGCAGGTAAAGGGCTTCATTGCCCGTTGATCTAAATAATAAATAAATTGTTTTCTTACTTTTGTTTCCTTTTTGCCCCTTATTATTGATACGCCTATGGATAGCTACTTTGTACGCTGTCAAAATTCGTCAAAGGCGGCCATATTTTCTTCCCCCTTTACACCGCGCCTATCGGCTATGTTGGCATGTAAACAAAGATCAGTTTCTAATGGGAACACCGGGTCTAGTTATATTAATGGTCTGTGGTCGGTACCAACAGTTTTATTAATTAAATTGTAATTAACAGCAGTTTGCATGGCGGCGGAAAAGGTATTGGAAAAAACCTGCAATGCTAAGTAACAAGGCATTTTCTGAAAGGAATTGGGATACATATGCTTATTGGTTATTTTGGTTAATAGTCGAGCTGTATTAGACTTTAAATCAAGGTCATAAGTCTGCCTCATAATGCTAAATGTAAATAGTTTATCATCTAATTTTAGATTATTGATTATTTGCATAATTGCATTGATATAGATTATTGCGAAGACTTTTGAAGAGATGGGGAATATCATATATTGAGTAAACTCTGGTATTTCTAACAAAGAAAGAGTAACTGTTTTCAGCAGTAGCCCCTAATTTTTTTATTGTCTAAAACCTCTTACTTACTTACTTACTAAACCATTAAGTACAATACAAAACTAAAATTTACTCCGTAGCAAGTTAAATCTCTTACCAAAGCACTAAACTACTAATTACACTACAACACAAAACTTACTCACTACCAAAAACAAACACCGAAACACCAAAATCACTATGAAATACCCAATAAATAGGACAAAATTCGAAAAGGGAATGATTTTTACTTCGTTGTAAATTTTCTTTTATAATAAGTACACAATCTCCCTGGCTGGTGATTAACCTATTTACGCGACCGGATTGGAAGTAACGTTTACCTGCCGGTGATAATCATTTGGGACATTTACCTGCTTAATAACTCAATTTTAAAGATATTAGTGCAAGAAATTCTGGGAAGTTATTGTGATTTATTCCCAGAACTATAAAGCTGCCTAAGGATATCTAGAAATTTCTATTTATCTATTTTTTGCTGTTTTTTTATCAGATCGTGACAGATCAGATGATTCATGGTAATAATTTATTCAATAAATATATCGCATGCCATTAACAATTCTTAAATTTCGTATTTTCATGAATTTCAGTTTGAATTCTTTATTCACAATCTAAAGTGATATGTGCATCATCTAAAACAATGGCATTATTGCTTTTTAATTCTATCATACAAGCAGAATGGTCGCCGTAATAGTAACATTCGGTTGGTTTTTGTAGGTAACTAGCCCTTCATTCCTTCAATCTTCATACATAATTTGGTAAGCCGTAAGCAAAGACAATACGGTTTGTCTTTGCCGTAAGTAAGAACTACCTGGTTTTGTTTTCACGTGCCGAGTCCTTCAGCAGACAGATATGTTGACAACACCGCAACCCTAATTTAGCAATCTCAACAAATCCCTTACCTACCTGCGACAACCGAGTGTGCATTTATATGCATATGACTTTTATGCTGTGTTCTGTTTGTTATGGTTCTGTCCTCTACGATAAGAAACATAACCACATTTATTTGTAATCTTTGCTTGCCTTAAATCTTTGTAAAATAACACCGATAACAGCGTAGATTAAGTAGTGCCAGTACGTTTACTGCCTTTTGAGTAGTGCGAAATGGACATAAGAAGGAAAAGAGTGTTTTACAGCGAAACTCAACTCAACATAAGTTATAGGCTTTAAAGCACAAACAACAGATTGGGCCGCTATTCTGGAACGTTCGACTAACTCCCACGAACAAATTTCATTCGTGTGAGAAATTGTTTGTGTGCGACTCCACATTTTGGAATCTCGAACGTTCGAGTCCGTAAACGAACAAATGAAGCAGTCAAATAATCAATATCTCACACAAATAAAATTTCTCACACGAATGAACTTTGTTCGTGGGAGTTAGTCGAACGTTCAAGAATAGCGGCCTTGTCCTGTCGGTTGCAAATAGATAGGTTACGTGTTACGTTAAACTCTGCTTGAGAACATTTCTTATCCCTCACGTATACTGTTTCGTTACGGATACGTATACGTGTCCAAATTTATGCTGTTGCTTTATGTCTCTATTATCTTCTAATTTACCTAGTTTTTATAGCATTATACGGAGCTTTTCTATTGAAACGCATTGGTGGTTTTGCCACGTTGCCGGCCGAGCAGTCAGTCCAAGTCAACGAGTATCGCTTTACACTTTCGGATGTGTGCGGAGCGGATGAATGTGATGTTTCGCGAGCTAGCAACACCGCAAAAGGTCGTTCTCTGTTTAGCCAACGAGAAATATATGGCCTTGCTTTCGCTCTTATGTTTATCCCATCCTGCACTCTTGCGAGAAAAACTGTTGCATTCTGTTAAAATAAAATCGTAAAATATAGCAATCCGCCATGCTAAGTGAAACGTAAATTAAAGCGAGAATGACGTCACTCCTATGTAAACATTATTGTGTTTCACGTTTTTAACATTATTTCTGTTCGGTATTTATTATTATTTTGTAATTTGAATCTATCTTATCGTCTGGTTTTGTGTTTCGTAAAGTTAATAGTGATTGAACCTGGGTTCACAAAGGCAAACAACTCTACTTTGTCTAGAATACATTTGATGGTGATGCTGGGCGCATCTCTTGCGTCGAAGAAAGACTCTTGTTCAGTAGAATTTAGAAATAGGGCACGTTTACAAATTGAGGTCGATGCTGTGGTCGATAGGCGTGACGTCACAAGCGACGCCATGACACCTTCGAGTGTTTTGGCACGAAATTTAAAAGTATTCATGGAAGTTATAGATTACCCAACTCGAGAGGCCTCTCGACACTTCAAAATCCTCTTATGAGTGTCACTTTTTAAAAATGAATAAAAATGGGTGCGGTTTGTGGTGAAGTATTAAGAATTTATCCTACAAAAAAATAACTACACAATTACGTCTTATTCAAAATTTTAATTGCCGTTCTGAAAAATCTTAGTGATGCGAAACAGGTGCATTCTAATTTTCAAAACGAAATACATAATAGTAAGAGACTATTTGAAGTAAGGAAAAATGGATTCAAAATCATATTTAATCGCTTATTTTCTTACACGGAACCATGTGAAATATGGTAGGTGTTGCTCAAGATGCCACAGGATACGTCAAACCGCGTCTGACTACATTAATTGTTTCTACAATGATTATTCATGGGTAAGTACTGAAATAAATTGACGGGTCCTATTTTAAAACTATTTTACAAAATCACTGCGTCCTCAGTCTGGGAAAAGTGGGAAGGAAAGGACACTCCTTCAATTACATATTATTAATATAAACGATCAAGAATTTTATAACACCTCAGCCACTGGTACGTACGTCGTCAGGCAAATCGGGAAGAGTTCATAGAGGACCTAATACAGAACCATTATGAAAAAAGTGAACATTTACTCGTCATTTGTATGAAGGCGTAAGTTACGCTTTAAATCGCCAGATTGAGCAAAACTCTTATAGCAATTTGAACTTTTGTAAGTTATTCACCTGGATGAGTGCGCAAGTGACGATTTAAATCACTCGACCAAGCAAAACTCTTGTTGCAATATAAACATTGGTAAGGTTTTTCACCTGTATGAGTGCGTGAGTGAACAGATAAATTACTGAAGCTACCAAATCTCTTACTGCAATATGAACATTCAAAAGGTTTTTCACCTGTATGAGTACGTACGTGAACATTTAAATTACTTAAGTTACCAAATCTCTTACTGCAATGTAAACATTTGAAAGGTTTTTCACCCGTATGAGTGCGTAAGTGAAGATTTAAATTACACAAGCGAGTAAAACTCTTATTGCAATGTGAACATGTGAAACGTTTATCACCTGTATGAGTGCGTAAGTGAACATTTAAAGATCTCGAATGAGTAAAACTCAGATTGCAATGTGAACATGTGAAACGTTTATCACCTGTATGAGTGCGTAGGTGAACATTTAAAGAACTTGAATGAGCAAAACTCCTATTGCAATGTGGACATGTGAAAGGTTTATCACCCGTATGAGTGCGTAGGTGAACATTTAAAGAACCTGACTGAGTAAAAGTCTTATTGCAATGTGAACATTTAAAAGGTTTTTCACCAGTATGTATGCGCAAGTGACAATTTAATGGAGACAAGTCAGTAAAACTCTTATTGCAATGTGAACATTCGAAAGGTTTTTCACCTGGATGAGTGCGTAAATGACATTTTAAATTATTAAACTGAGCAAAACTCTTGTTGCAAAGTGAACATTTGAAAGGTTTATCAACTATATGTATCTCACTGTCGATAAGAGGTTCCTTTTTGACCATTCCAGCCGACAGTACATTATCTATCCTGGAATCGTTGCTCTTCATAGGAGAATTGGAGCAACCTGCTAGCATTTGTCGTTGCATGAAACCTCCACTCGACACTGCAGCACGATAGGAATTCCAGTCTCCTTCGTCTGATATTTCTTTTTTAATTAACGGAGGATACTCGATGTCAATGGAAGGTTCATCCTTGACCTGTCCCATCGATAGTAGCTCATCTACTGTGGACGCATTGATCTTACACCTCTCGATGTAAACCGAGAATCCCTCGTAGCGTGATTTACATTTGTCGCAGATATTCCTGTGGGATGTCATATTCGGATCCTGGAAGAAAAGATATATCAATTACGGATGGCAGATAAGAGAAGTGACACAGCTAAGAGAAGTGACACAGCAAGACCAAACACACATTTCTACAATTCCACAAGTCAATGATTTGATGTAAACTGCGCCCTATACTAACTTCGGTGCTTATTATCTTCCAGAAACGCCACAACTTCTCGTCGATGGTTTGCACTAGTGCTTCTCGCAGGCACCAGTCGCAAGCGATCATCACTTCTTCCATATTACTCATTACTCATGACACCTGATGTACAGAGTACAGATGTACAGAAACTAATCGACGACGTCCGACTTTCCAAATTAAAAAACTATTGAAAAACGCAAGCAGATCAACTTCCTCCTGCCTCCTGCTTCCTACTTGTCAAGTCGCAAGTCGCAAAACATTTCACAGAACATCTCTATTATCTAATATTAGACACAGAACATCTTGTTGTATCACAGACATAGAGATAAAAGAAAGAGGAGGTAACAAATGTAGTTGGAACAAATAGACCAAAGCACAGACCAAAGTGGCTTCTGCATATGGCCGACTTCCTGTACGAAATCTTTCTCTCCAATGGCGTAGCATTACATTAACTAAAATTATGAAATAATAATTTGTATGAAGCAGTTTTATTTTCCATAAAATGTCACAAAATGCTAACATATGAAACAATACGAAGGTTGCTCAATACGAATTAAATATAGAATTTTAATTTTTAATTTTTTTGATTAATTTAACTCATATTTATACTAACAGTTCATAACAAAATTACCTACATCAGTTTTTAAAACCTTACGCTGTTGTTCATTCTTTGGAAAACGGAAACAAACAAAAAATTTCCGATTTTGGGATTAATCAGTTAATAGAAGAAAAATTACCAAAAAAGAAATGTGCTCCAGGTATACCAGGAAGACAAAGAACGAGCAGGAAACCAGGAAGGAGAGGAAGAGCTGATTTAGTTATGTAGTGGGTATATTATATTAAAAATATGTATGTATTTATTATTAATTGTTAAACTTTGGTTCCCAGTGGTAGACTGTAGCTCCCCCCATAGATCCGCCACTGCACAATTCAGCAATAACAATCGCAAGCACACGTTCGAAAAGTGGCTTCTCAATATGGCCGGTTCCGTCTACAAAATTTATTACCCCCTCTCCCTAATTGTTACCTCCTCTCTCTTTTATCTCTATGATCACAGACCATGGCCGTCTTTACTGAAAGGCCAGAACCATAGAGATAAAAGAGAGAGGAGGTAACAAATGTGCTTGGAACAAATAGACCAAAGCAGAGGCCAAAGTGGCTTCTGCATATGGCCGACTTCCTGTAAGAAATCTTTCTCTCCAATGGCGTAGCATTACATTAACTAAAATTATGAAATAATAATTTGTATGAAGCAGTTTTATTTTCCATAAAATGTCACAAAATGCTAAGATATGAAACAATACGAAGGTTGCTCAATACGAATTAAGTAAAGAATGTTTTATTTTTAAATTTCTTGATTAATTTAACGCATATTTATACTAATAGTTCATAACAAAATTACCTACATCAGTTTTTAAAACCTTACGCTGTTGTTCATTCTTTGAAAAACGGAAACAAACAAAAAAAAACGATTTTGGGATTAATCAGTTAATAGAAAAAAAATTACCAAAAAAGAAATGTGCTCCAGGTATACCAGGAAGACAAAGAACGAGCAGGAAACCAGGAAGGAGCGGAAGAGCTGATTCAGTTATGTAGTGGGTATATTGTATTAAAAATATGTATGTATTTATTATTAATTGATAAACTTTAGTTCCCAATGGTAAACTGTAGCTTCCCCTATAGATCCGCCACTGCACAATTCAACAAAGACAATCGCAAGGACGCGTTCGAAAAGTGGCTTCTCAATATGGCCGCTTCCGTCTACAAAATTTATTACCCCCTCTCTCTTTTATCTCTATGGCCGGAACATTGATGTTTGGCAACGCTGCAAATTAAGTGTGTTTTGGACTGTATTTTCCACCGACCATTAATATAACTAGACACGACTAGACCCGGTGTTCCCATTAGAAACTGATCATAGGCCGTGTTTTTAAAGTGTATCAGCTGCTCGAACACAATGTGCTCGAACAGTCAACAGAACACTCGAGCACTTGCTCGATCAGTGACATTTAAAAACGGTACCTATGCAAGTCTAAGGTACAAGTTGCAATGTTTTGACTTCTAACGATTTGTATACATCATACATCTTAAAAACATACAAAACAAAATGTTAAATCCTTATTTAATTACTCTTTTGTGTTCTTGGATTTGATTAATATGAATTTTTTACTCATGAACTCCAGTTTTACACTTACTATTTAAGAAAACATTTCCTTAATTTGGTCACTTCCATAATTTTAGTTTGTTTTGACCTATAATTTTTAGCTTAAATTACAAAACATTCAATTCGATGCCCCATTTTCTATCTATTCCTTGTTCTGTCGTTTCATACACCGATGCACCGTCTTACGACCCGGTGCATGAAAATTGTGTTCGAGCAAGTTTGTTGATTTTAAAACGCTTGACTGTTTGCTCGAACCGCATTTTAAAACGCGATTTTCCTGTTCGAGTACTCGAACCGCTGTTCGAACACTTTAAAAACACGGTCATAGTGACTTTAAACTCTGCCTCCCCCGCGCGTCCCCCTCGCCAAGAAGCTGTTCAATGAGGTAACCTATTTAAAGTTGATACGCCTTGGGTTTGGTTAGGGCAGCCCGTTATGCAACCAACCATACTGGTAGTTTATGAATGTCATTAATTTCGTCGAAACATCAATAGACTACCTAAGTGCTGACGTCACGCGAGGGGGCGGAGCTTTCAAACCTTTCCAGACAAATCGAGAGAGCAGGCAATTTGTCCATAAGAGAGTTTTAATTCTACATTTATTCCTAATTTTGTTGTAAATAAGAGTTGCCAGCTATATACAGCCATAAAGTTTGTTCAAACGTATGTTATCACCAAATATTTCTAGATAAGTAAGTAGTATAATGTAGTTTTCGCCCATATTATATATTATAGGTTATGTTATCGTTTTATTTTCATCAAAACCTATCATTTTTGTTATGTTTAGTGGTGCTGCTGTGTTTAAAGACCGTTTTTTAGGCTCGTGGTCAATATCTATAGTCATGGTTATGTGTTTTTTACCTGACTGTAAGCACTACAGTGACCAAAAAGTTTGTAAATTTTTTACATTCGGAGGCAAGATCGAGAACCTCCAAAGCACTCCTTAGTTTGCAGTTGTCATATTATAATGCTCAAAAAGTGCCAGCGCAGCAATATGATGGTATTTTGTACCCCTCGGGTAGGTACAAGTAGCCGAAGTAATCTCTCCTGATTTATTTAGTGTAAACTGCAATAGGAACATTTAATAAGATAAATATGTATAAAATCTATGGGAAGCAGAATAACCACCTGTACTCTAAATATTGAAAATTTTCAAGATTGTTTAAATTTTTTTTCCCCTATTCGATTTCAACAAAACTGGCTGAGCATATATAAGAGGAAACATGCAGTCATGTGCTTTTTTCAGAATTAAAAAATATTTATGTTTGGCGAGTTTTCTTTTATTTGTTCCGAGACCATTCTCGTAATAGTCTTTCGGTTCTTCGTTGCATTTTTGATGAGCGACCTAGGGTTTTTGGGATTTGTTTGTGGAGTTCTGGAATGTGATGGGAATGATATATTCTTTAGGGTTTCAATATTGTGCCAGTTAACGTAGTCATTTGTATCTTTGTTTTGGTTTGCTATTGTTGCATAAGACCTTCTTGTTCTGATTGATTGGTTTTCTTGATATATTTGTGTTCTTTGGTTGATCGGTGTCGCATTTCTTGGGATTTCTGACGCTCTTGGTAGTTGGGGAAATTCTGTTCTATTATATAAGGAATTTCCTAAATAAGGAAAGATTATTCACACTTTATTTTTAGTTATTAACCTAAAAGTTACAAATCTAATACTATTATACTAATATATATATATATTAAATATATATATATTATACTAATACTATATGTATATTAAAATACATAAGTATGTTACATTTTATTGATTTTTCAATAATAAATCTATTCTACGAGATTTAGTTGTGGCAAAATGATTAATAATATTATCGCAAAAAAGGTGCGATGACTGTGCATCAATTCTTTCACAAGATCTTTTTCAATGGCTAACATTGATAAATTATTTAACCGTGATCATGAAATAGTATTTCTGCTGTACAATTTGTGTAATTCGGGAACATCATGTGTAACAGTTTGTTTGCTTGAATGAACTGGACTATATCAAGAAGTTGATGTGAATCACCCAAAATGTTTTTGTCAGAATATAGCACTTGTAATTCCCGTTTTAATTTGTCGAAATAAAAATAATTTTTGTAATTTTTTTCTAAAGAATCAAACTGTTGTTCGAGGAATTTATGACTAAATTCGTTGAATTTATCAAAATTTACTAGATCCAAAAAATTTAATAAACTAATATGTTTGAATCTGGTTTCAATTTGATTAATAAGTAAATCTAAAATGTCGAAAAATGAGCGTCTGAATCGTAAAGAATTGTCATGGTTCAATCAAAATCCGTTAAAAGATGCTTTAAGCCGTTGGATTCTCTTATCGAAATATCATCCCATTCATCCAAATTTTCTATAATGTAGTCAAATGCAGCAATTAAATGAATTCCACGATCAAATATTGCTTTTACATTGAACTTAAACTTGTTGAAAGACTATTTAAAAGATAGAAAACATTTAGTTAACATCGGAGAAACAAAGGGTGACTGGTTAGCTATAACCTTAGGGGTACCACAGGATAGTATACTTTGTACCCTATTATTTGTTATATACATAAATGATTTATTTGAAATACAATAAAAGTGTGGTGCGATATATTCCTTTGCGGATAATACTGTAATTATTACTTATCTTGGGATCTTGGGATTGTAGATCTTGGGATATAACTATTTACAAATAACATAAAAGACTGGCTGGACGCTAACGCATTATCTCTTAATGTCAATAGAACGGTGTGCATTACATTTGGAAATTACATTGACAGCATTCCTGTAACATTTGAAATAAAAATAGATAATTGCATAGGTACTAAATAGAGTAAGTTTAGTGAGTTATTCGCTAAGCTTAGTAGAATACTCTCAAATAGGAATGTGCTTACAGTTATGTATGGCAACTACAGCTAGATATGGCATAATTGCGTGGGGTGCAGCTGTAAAAACAAATCTGAAAAAACTGCTTATTATGCATAAAATATTTGAAATTTTTTTTAATTGAAAGTAATATAACAAAAATGTCGCTTAACATAAGAGGAAAGTATGTATTAGAATGTATTAACCAGCGTTACTGAGAATTACAAAACAAAGCTAAGGAGAATGTGAGGAGTACCAGATTTCCCCTCTGAAAGTAGATAGGGCAATTGGTCCTAATTCACATTATTATACGGCTATATATTATTTTAATAACTTACAGGATAGATATAATAAACGTATAGAATTATAAGAAGAAAAAAAAATGAAGGAAGCCATAAAAGTCTTATATTAAAAGATGTTTTGTATAAATGAAATGGAATTTATTTTGAATGATATGAATTATGTATAATATTCTATCCAGCCTGCATACAGATGGTGATCCATCTCTGCAGCGGAATTGTGGTATTATACACTGCAACTCATGTTAACAATGATACAATGTATACAACTGGTTAAATAAATGAATAAAAATAAATATCAAAGTGAACATTTATTTGTCATTTTCATGAATGCGTAAGTGACGCTTTAAAATACTAGATTTAGCCCAACTCTTACCGCAATGTGAACATTTAAAAGGTTTGTCACCTTTATGTGTGCGTAAGTGATCATTTAGATGCCTCAACCGAGTAAAACTCTTAGTACAATGTAAACATTTGAATGGTTTTTCCCCTGTATGTGAGCGTAAGTGATCATTTAAAGAACTCAACTGAGTATAACTCTTATTACAATGTGAGCATTTGAAAGGTTTTTCACCTGTATGAGTGCGTAAATGAACGTTTAATTCACCCGACCGAGTAAAACTCTTACTGCAATGCGAACACTTGAAGCGTTTTTCACCTGTATGAGTGCGTAAGTGAATTTTTAAAGAATACATCTGAGTAAAACTCTTATTGCAATGTGAACATTTGAACGGTTTTTCACCTGTATGTATGCGTAAGTGAATATTTAAACAACTCAATGTAGTAAAACTCTTACTACAATGTAAACATTTAAAAGGATTCTCACCTGTATGAATGCGTAAGTGAACATTTAAATTACCCATTGTAGTGAAACTCTTATCGCAATATGAACATTTAAAAGGTTTTTCACCTGTATGAATGCGTAAATGAACGTTTAAAGAACCCGACTGAGCAAAACTCTTATTACAATATGAACATTTAAAAGGTTTTTCACCTGTATGAGTGTGCAAGTGAATCTTCAACTCACAAGAGTAAGTAAAAGTTTTACCACAATATGTACACAAAAAGTTATTATTAACTTTCTTTTGGTGAACGATAGAGCCTGGTAGCACTCGGCGTTCTGAGACGATACGTAACATTAACCTACCCTTTTCTTTGCCACCCGACGCTGTAGGATGATCAGGATCAAACGCCTCCTCTTTCCAAATGTCTTCTTCATTATTTATGAGATCATCCTCAATGTCAATAAGAGGTTCCTTTTTGACATTTCCAGCCGGCAGTAGTTCATCTATCCCAGAATCGTTTGTAGGAAAATTTGAGAAACCCACTAGCATTTGTCCTTCAATGAAAATTCCACTCTGCAGTGCAGGACCAAAGGAATGCGAATCTACTTCGTTTGAAACTTCTGTTTTAATTAATGTTGGATACTTGATCTCGATGGAAGGTTCCACTTTAACCTCTCTCGTCGATAATAGCTTATCTATTTTGAACGCGTTGATCTTGCACCTCTCGATGTAAATCGAAAATCCGTCGTAACGTGATTTACATTTGTCGCAGATATTCCTGTGGGATGTCATATTCGGATCCTGAAAGGAGAGATATCAGTTACATATCCTGGATAAGTGAAGTGACACAGCAAGACCAAATACATTGTTACAGTTCCACAAGTCAATGATTTGATGCAAACTGCGCCCCATACTCACTTCGGTGCTGATTATCTTCCAGAAGCGCCACAACTCCTCGTCAATCGTTTGCACTAGGGCTTCTTGCAGGCACCAGTCGCAAATGGTCACCACTGCTTCCGTACTACTCATGGCACCTGATGTTCAGAAACTGATCGAGCACTTTACAACGTAACAAAAACCAAAAACTATTAATTACGATTTACGATTACTCTACACTGCCACTCTGCTTGCTGCTCACCACAGCTGCTCACGCCAACGACCCGTCAACGTCAAAGTCGTCAAAGCATAGAGCACAGAACATATATTATAGCATAGAGCGTAGAGCGTCCATAGCATAGAGATAAAAGAGAGAGGAGGTAACAAATAGGGAGAGGGGGTAATAAATTTTGTAGACGGAACCGGACATATTGAGAAGCCACTCTTCGAACTCGTGCTTGCGATTGTCATTGCTGAATTGTGCAGTGGCGGGTCTATGGGGGGAGCTACAGTCTACCACTGGGAACCAAAGTTTAATAATTAATAATAAATACATACATATTTTTAATATAATATACCCACTACATAACTGAATCAGCTCTTCCTGGTTTCCTGCTCGTTCTTTGTCTTTCTGGTATACCTGGAGCACATTTCTTTTTTGGTAATTTTTCTTCTATTAACTGATTAATCCCAAAATCGAAAATTTTTTGTTTGTTTCCGTTTTCCAAAGAATGAACAACAGCGTAAGGTTTTAAAAACTGATGTAAGTAATTTTGTTATGAACTATTAGTATAAATATGGGTTAAATTAATCAAAAAAATTAAAAATGAAATTCTTTATTTAATTCGTACTGAGCAACCTTCGTATTGTTTCATATGTTAGCATTTTGTGACATTTTATGGAAAATAAAACTGCTTCATACAAATTATTATTTTATAATTTTAGTTAATGTAATGCTACGCCATTGGAGAGAAAGATTTCTTACAGGAAGTCGGCCATATGCAGAAGCCACTCTGGTCTGTGCTTTGGTCTATTTGTTCCAACCACATTTGTTACCTCCTCTATCTTTTATCTCTATGGTCCATAGACATAATCTCTATATATACAGGGTGATCAAGAATGACTGTTTGAGTTGGCAATCCTACCTGGAGGATTTTTTTGCCTAAGGGTTTGCAATGCTACAACCAGACAAGGCGTATCAACTTTAAATAGGTTGCCTCAAGCGATCCTGACCTACCACAACGTCATCTACGTCACACGGTGACCGGCGATGCAAAAAATACTTTGAAAAACTCAAAACTGTTGTCAATTACAAACGAAAACGCCAGCCAAACGCCGAATTGTCAGAGTAATACAGAGCATAGATGAAACCAGAGTTAGATTAAACACAGGTAATAAAACTCAGACCTGTGTCGCCAGTCTACGTCACGAACTCCGTCTCCCCTGCGCGACCCCCTCGCCAGAAGCTGTTCAATGAGGTAACTTTTTTAAAGTTGATAGGCCTTGACAACCAGATATGTTTATTTCATTTATTTGACAAAACAATCAGCGTTATGTAAGTGGCTGGATCGCCATAGCAGCGAAGGCCAAATAAAAGAAGAAGAAGAACAATCAGCGATAAGATTGTAGGTTATGTGAATAAAAATTAACGCTTAAAAATGAAACTCGAAACACAGAACAAAGATTTAATTAAACCGGCTAAAGGTAATGCTCAAAATGCCCCCCATTTTAGTCCAGACATAAATTAACTCTTCTTTTTAGGCTCTCGAAGATATTCACCAGCATATTGGGGGTAATGTTTGCCACTTCCTGAACTATTGCCTAATGCAGCTCTTTTCAGTATGCAATACGTTCCTAAAGACATTGTCCTTCAAGAGTCCAAATAATGAAAAATCTAATGGAGTGAGATCTGGTGAGCTGCTTCACCAAATGCACCGACTAATACCGTACTCTGTCGCCAAAATTCTCTCTTAAATATCCCATAGTAGCACGAGCCGTATGTGCCCTTGCAGAGTATTGTTAGAAATATCCAATTTGACGCTCTTCGTCTGTTAATTGGTTTATAAAAGGCCTCAAAAGGTGTTGGATATATCTCTCCGAATTGACGGTAAAATTAAAAAATATTGGCCCATACACCCGCGTACTTGACACTGCCATCCAAACACAAACTTTAACCGGGTGTAAATGTGTCTCTCTGATAGCGTAAGGATTTTCACCTGACCAAATTCTGTAATTTGGTTATTCACATAGCCGTTGAGATGAAACCAGGCTTCGTCGGAATAGAAGGTATTGTCAAGGATATCATTATTATTTAATATGTCATTGAACCAATTGCAAAATAAAACTCTCTGCGGGTGATCAGGAGGGGTTAATGACTGGACGATGGAAATTTTGTAAGGGTGGTACTTTAATTTCTTTTTAAGCACAGTGGAGCAACTTCCATATGTTAAGCCTGTAAAACCGTGAACTAGAACAACATGGAAAAGTGGAAGTCTTATGGATAAGAATGAAAATTGGTTGAATAGGAGGCATAAGAACCCAACCTGTTTGAAGGGAAAGCTTTCTTAAGGATTTGCGAGGACTTGTTTGCATTCGAGTTCTGATATCCTCGACAACTTCCTCGTTTAGAGTAGAAGGTCTACCAGTTGATTTTTGTTTGCTTGCGCTCCCTGTGTTTAAATAACGTTCAACTACTCGCATGCAATGTTGCAGAAAGACAGCAAAAGTGACCAAAGTCTCAGGAAACAACTCTTGAAATTGCTGGTATGTCGCTTCGAGGGAGTACTGCCAACCAGTAATTGGGTTATAAATCCCGCTTCTAAAGTACGCCATTCCAATGAAAATATCGTGTTGTAACGTGAAAACCATTTTAAATAAATAAATTTGAAAAGAATACCAGAAATTCGAATTTGAAATAGCAAATGGCATCTGTCAATGACGCTGTCAGTGTCACCAACCGGATGTTACTCCAGTCGTACCATTTAAAAATGAAATTCAGAATTGCCAACTCAAACAGTCATTCTTGATCACGTTGTATAAAAATGGATTCCTGTTCGTTTGTCTGGGCTTGAACTCGAGAACGGCTGTACGGATTTTGCTAATTTTGATCTTGAAATATTTGTGGAAGTTCAGGGAAGGTTTTTCGGTGAGAAACATGAATAATAAGTAAGGGAAATACTGAAAAAGGTACGTTTTGCAATTTGACATTTAGAATCAAACAAATGAAAGTATATTGTCAGTTGGTTGTCAAATAAATAAATGTCACGACGATTATTACAATCTATCATCAGTTTGTCAGTGCGCGAGAACCATATTGATTTTAAAATGCCAAGGAGAAGACGGACTTAGGTTGTCGAAGTCAATCAAACGTGCGACGAGCTACCTCACGTGCAAATCGCACTGACGACTGACGACCAGCGAGAGGCAGATAACGATAACAAGTATAACAACGTTTTAGTATGACAAAATTGCGTTCAACAGTAAATAATTATGAAGTAGATAGGCTTAGAATCGAACGAGTTCGGGCACATCTTACACAGCAACATTTAGATCGACGGGACACCCAGTCTACAAATTCTGCAAGATCGAAAAAACGGACGCATCGAGTCACTGCAGGCGGAAGAAAAACCGCCAGTATTTCAACTTTAAAAGCTTCAAGAACTTCGACGCCAACACAAAAGCGGAATGTCAAGAAACCAAGAAGAGTCCTGAGTAAGTCAAAGCAACTTCACCAGGACACCGAGTCTACAAATTCTACAAATTTGAAACGACGGACACATCCAGTCACTGCAGCCGGAGAAAAAGCCGCCAGTGATTACAACTCCAAAACTTCAAGAACTTCGACGCCAACACAACGGCAGGAAGTCAAGAAGACAAGCAAAGTCCTGAGTAAGTCACAGCCACTTTTCTAGAGAATTAAGTTAAAAAATTCACAATTTCAACTACGACAAGATATAACAAGCAGACGAGTTGATTCAAGAACAAGAAAAAATAGCTCAAGAAATCATATAACTACATAATAATTGCAAGAAAGACGGAAGGGCAAGAAAAACCAAGGAATGCCTACAAAAAAGGATTGATCACCTACAAGCACTATGGGGGAAAGCCCAAGAGAACAACGAGGCGTTCAATGAACTTGGGTTTGGCGATCAGCACAATTATATAAAATCACACTATTTTAAAAGGATGGAGGAAAACTACAAGAAAATTCGATTGTACCTGATGTCACACGAGGAATATAAGACACCAAAGAAACAAGTCTGTGAAGTACAAATACAAGACCCAAAATCGGAAGTGAAGAAACCCAAACAACAGACCGAACAGGATTACCGACGAATCGAACTAAAGGTAAAAATAACAAACAAAAAAAAACTACTTAGACAAGCTGAAGAAGACATAGCAGAATCAACACCAAGATGGTCATGCACGTACTACGAGCAACAAATGTCCAAAACATGGAGCGCACTTCAAGACACAATGAAATAGAGCGATTCTGCAGACGAAGTGTTCCTGTAAACCTGGAACGAGTAGCATTCCACTACGACCCGGAAATAGATTATTGGGTGTGCCGACCAATCCGTAACGATTGGAGAAATGACAATCATTTGTCAATATTGTAAAGCGTTAAAATACAGCAGTGAATCTACTGGATTATGTTGGCCTGGTGGTAAAGTAAAATTTCCACAATTGTTCCCACCACCAGATCCACTACGCTCATTCGTTTCTGGGATGGGAAATGACTAAACATTTCTTAGCCAATATACAAAAATATAATAATTGCTTTCAAATGACGTTGTTCGGTGCAACGCATATTGTACAGGAAAATTTCATACCTAGGTACTTTCAGGGTAGTTTTTGATAAATTATTTATGAAAAATTTAAAAAGATAATATACAATTGCTAATACAAGGACAATTACGGAATAAACTTGGAGTTTCCCGGTTTCGCGCATGGGCAATTATACGTCGCGTGTTCGCGAGTCGTAAAACCATCATCTTCATATATTTACGCATCGCAAAAAAAGACAGATAATATAATAGATCAGAAAGCCTTAAATTGATTAGGTGTATAACTGTGTTGCATTTAATTTAATGTAGATAAAAATATTGTATTA
Organism: Cryptocephalus moraei; assembly: GCA_946251905.1. NCBI lineage: Eukaryota > Metazoa > Arthropoda > Insecta > Coleoptera > Chrysomelidae > Cryptocephalus > Cryptocephalus moraei. The sequence continues at coordinate 22,904,440 of OX276459.1, forward strand.
AGTTTTGACCATATTTTTCAAAAATATATGTAGGTGATAGGAAGCTCACCGGGTCATCTATAATTTTTATTTATCTTTTTCCTTTAAACTTTACGTGGCATTGCAACGCATGCCGGGTACGACTTGTACTGTATAGACTACGGATCGGTATAAGGCGCGATGTGCCCAGTGGGAGCGAGAGGCAAATAAATAAGGCGACTTGTCTCTCACTCTAAATGAGCGGAGTTGACAACTCGGTAACCATGACGATCTAACCTCGTGTCTTGTAATGTCAACTAATCAGGGAGTGAATGGGGTGGTTTTTAAATCGCTACCGGAAGTATCTAGTCGTCTTTAGTAAAGTCACTAGATATACAAAGTACCGCAATCGTCCGCCATATTGGTTCGGTTTGTGGTGGGGGAAATAGCGCGTTATTCAAGTATGCGAACTTGAATAATTCTTAAGGGGTGAAGTGAATGAATGGAAAAGTTACGTAGGTAAATATTTCTTACAAAAATTAAATTGTTATAAATGAAGGTTATGTTGGCCTATTTTATGAAACTGCCAACAGCACTCCGTGAATATTATCATTACTAATAAATGATATGTAATATCATTCTATTATTACCAGTACTTACAATGAAAACTTGAAAGCTAAATATATGAAAATTTGTTGCATTCTCCTTCATCTACCCATTTTTTCAATTTAAAGAACAAAAACAATGAAAAAAGTAACTAAAATTGAAATAGAGTAGGTAATATGCTTAGGTAGACAGAATCAAAAACAGTAAAGAATTAACACTATTTTTTTAAATGTAAGTGAGCATAATAGAAACATGTTCATAACATATTTTTCTGTTTACTGGAACAAACCTATCATTTTCTTACTTGCCTATATTCAAAAGAATTTGCAAAGTTATACCCTAAACACTGTCAAATAAAACCAAGTGTATGCCTTACAAATATATATTATTCAATAATGCACGCATGATAATACTACGGCTACTTTGAACATCCGTATTATTCGTATTATTTGTACCAATGTTTTTTAATAAAAAATATAAACGGCTCCTTAGCTAATCTTAACTAATTTGTTACAAATATTGTGGCAATTTAAAATATGTTTAGGAGCTGGAAATTGTTTATGTATTGTATTTAAAATATCACAAAGATTTCACAACAACACCACACCATTTTTATAAGCAAATCCCAATCGAAAAATAAAAAATCTCGCCTTTATTAGAAATTACCGCGTTACGCGTTACCACACATCACTCGTTACCTCCACAGTTACCTCCTGGAAAAATGATGTGATGATGTCATTTGTCAATAATTGTCACAAATTCGACAACTGTTTAGTGTAGAAAATAAAATTCCTACTAAAATCCCTAAAAATAGCCGCCATTTTGGTTCGGAATGATTCTATCTCTCTCTTACACGTGGGGTCAATGGATTGCGGTACTTTGTATATCTAGTGACTTTAGTCTTTAGGATATAAAAATACGTCCGGTCCTACATTTTCAGCCCCCAATTTTGCGCAATTTTGGATTTGTGACCTATTTTGTGTTTTGTTCATTTTTTGCGGGCCATGACAAATTTTCGTTCTTCAAAAAAACTTCAAATTATTGAAGTGAAACTTCTTTGCGCACGTTGTATACATTGTAATGGGGTGTTGGTCGAAAAACCGCGTCACGCGTGATAAGAAAAAAGCGGTGTTGCCAGCATGCGCGTAAAGTGTACCTCTTCGTTTCCATGCGCCATCAGCGGACACGTGGCAACACCGGAGAGCACCTAGGTCGGCGAATCGTGACGTGCCGGGTGGGGGAGACAGTCCGTTCAAGACAGACGCGGTAGACGTATTGTGGCGTATAATCCGTGTAATTAACTATTAATTAACGGCGTTGTCTTTTGAGCGCTTCGATTCTTTCAATCGAACCTATTTAACAACGGTTTGTACGGGAAAATTCTGCGTTAATAAATATGTATTGTTATTTATGTTGATTAATAATAAAATCTTTTTATACATAAAAAATTGCACTGTATTTAATTAAATAACAAAAAAAGTAGTGCTTCCAATTTATTTTATAATCGTTAACTTGATTAAATTAAATTTATTGTTATTAAGTTTTTAATTGGTTGTTAAAATTACGTGAAATAGTTATAGTTAGTGAGTTCTGACGTACTCTATAAGTGTACAAAAGATGGGCTCGATCGATCCAGTAATATTTGCAAAATTCTATTTGTTTGTCCCGTTTTTTGAAAAAAAAATTATTTATAAAAAAGGCTCAACAAATATTATAGGTTTTTTTAGCTTATAAACATTTACAATAAATTGGTTGGTTTTTGTTCAAACTTTATGGCAATGATTTATTTTGAAAAATCGTACCCCGATGGAAGTGGAATGCGCTTTACGCACATTCTGGCAGCTGTGGAATACCTATAGCGTTTTTCTATACGTTTTTGTACACTTTCTGGCTTTAGGAGGAAGTTTTTAAAAATACTTAGTAGATATCTTGAAAAGTTTTAATTTAGAATATTTGTTAGTTACTTTAGTTACCACAAGCCGATTGTGTCTTTTCTGGAATACGATACGATGTCTAATGACCAACCACGAAATGACCATGATGAAAGAATGATTATAGAAGAAATTACTGATAATGATAATATATAGATGTTTAATACAATACTAAAGTCACTTCTATATATATAAAAAAAAAAGAATTTTCGTGTATTTTATTAAAATAAAATTAAAACGTAACGATAAGAGTTAATACGGGTTGTTAATATACATGGAGGACACCGATGTAGCAATTACTGCGGCAGTGTTGGTGGTATTGTCTTGTTCTAAGTTATTATTAGTGGAAAAAACTAAAAATAAAAGGCGTCGTACCAGAAGATGGTGGTATAATAATTATTTACTTCAAATATATCAATTAGATAATATAAAAAAGGGACTTATACATATTTTATCTGAAGCCGACGATTTGTGGACATTTATGCAGATTTAATAAATTTAATTTCAGTTACAATGGTTCAGATATTCTAATGGATTTACAAAGGGAACCTTCTGGAAAATTTGAAAACTTCTGTTGAATGTCAGCCGAAGATTTTGAATTTCTTTTGAACAAAATTGGGCCTAAAATAGAAAAACAGGACACTAATATGAGAAAAGCTATTCCAGTACAGACATTTACTACCTTTACAAATGACATGAAACATTCGACCAAATCATGGGGCTGTGCATTCAACAACGAATGTTTTCCTTCCAACGTTGGACGAAATCCTTTGATTCTCGGCAAAAATACCGACAACAGCTCGAACATGTTCCAACACGAATGTGGACGCTCGAAATTGGTAGCTCGTAGCTCGATCATCGGCCATACGATGCGACGAACCATCAAGCGTCCAACGTTGGAACATGTTCGTAGCATCGTCTGGCACCGGCTTTATTCTATCTATTATCTATCAAATATGTCATTTTTATAAGATTTGGTGATTTTTTTGCTATTGGGTTGGTGTATTTTCAGAATTACCTCTGGCCATCTGGCAACGCTGCTTGTGGAGCAGCGAAACTAATGTGAATGTCTTTGCCAGGGTGGTCTTTGCTTTGTTTGTCCTTTTGTCTTCTTTGAATAGTTTTTGTAGTTTGTAAAGTGCTCGATTAGTCGATCAGTTTCTATACATCAAGTGGCTTGAGTAATACGGACGGAATGGTGGCCATTTGCGACTGGTGCCTGCAAGAAGCACGAGTACAAACCATCGACGAGAAGTTGTGGCGTTTCTGGAAGATAATCAGCACCGAAGTGAGTACGGGGCGCAGTTTACGTCACACGTTTAACTTGTAATACTGTATTTCGTCTTGCTGTGCCACTTCATTTATCCATAAATCGTTAACCGATATCTTTCCTTTCAGGATCCGAATGTGACATCCCACAGGAATATCTGCGACAAATGTAAATCACGCTATGAGGGATTTTCGATTTACATCGAGAATTGTAAGAACAACACATTCATAATAGATGAGCTACTATCGATGGGACAGGTCCAAGACGAACCTCCATTCGACATCGAGTATCCTCTCTTAATTAAAACAGAAATTTCAAACGATGTAGATTTGAAATCCTTTCGTCCTACAGTATCGAGTGGAGTTTTCATTGAAGGACAAATGCTAGCGGGCTGCTCAAATTCTCCTATGAAGAGCGATGATTCCACGATAGATGAAGTATTGTCGGCTGGAAAGGTCAAAAAGGAACCTCTTGATGATCTCATAAATGAAGAAGACGTTTGGAAAAAAGAAGAAGTGTCTGTTCCTGATTATCCTACAGTATCGGGTGGCAAAGGAAAGGATAGGTTAGGTGGAGAACCTTTTAAATGTTCACATTGCTATAAGAGTTTTACTCTATTGGGTAAATTAAATGTTCACCTACGCACTCATACAGGTGAAAAACGCTTTAAATGTTCTCATTGCAATAAGAGTTTTCTCGAGTCGAGTAAGTTAAATGTTCACTTACGCATTCATACAGGGGAAAAACCTTTTAAATGCTCTTATTGCAATAAGAGTTTTACTCAAGTAAATAGTTTAAATGTTCACTTACGCACCCATACAGGTGAAAAACCTTTTAAATGTTCTCATTGCAATAAGAGTTTTGCTCATTCGAATTCTTTAAAAGATCACCTACGCATTCATACAGGTGAAAAACTTTTTAAATGTTCTCATTGCAATAAGAGTTTTACTCATCCGAATTCTTTAAAAGATCACCTACGCATTCATACAGGTGAAAAACCTTTTAGTTGTTCTCATTGCAATAAGAGTTTTACTCAGTTAAATAGTTTAAATGTTCACTTACGCACTCATACAGGTGAAAAACCATTTAAATGTTCTCATTGCGATAGGAGTTTTACTCAGGTAAATCATTTAAATGTTCACTTGCGCACTCATACTAGTGAAAAACCTTTTACATGTTCTCATTGCAATAAGAGTTTTGCTCATTCTAATAGTTTAAAGCGTCACTCACGCATTCATACAAAAGACAAATAAATGTTCATTCGTATTTACAATGGGACTTTTATTTTATAAGTATTATTATTTATATAGTATATACTATTGGACTCGCCGAAGTAAAGAGAAGAGGCGAAGTATGCGTAACAATACCATCGTGTAACGTCTTAGGGTCAATGTGGGTAATTGGAAACGCATTTGAAGTTTATACGTTTTTATACAAGAAAAAGTGTATATGTAATTAATTATTATTTGAAAGTGCATCATAAATAGCATAGAGGTTTCAGAAGCATTTTTCCAATATACTTTTGTTTAAACAATCGTTTAAAATGTCCTCATTTAAGAAAAATATGGTGTTTTTATTTAGCCCAGAAAACTTAAATAAATTGGGTAGTCGGGGTTAATTGGAAACAAGCTGATTTTAAGCTATTAAAATAAAGACATACTCGCGGGGGTAAATAGAATCATTCTAAAAATATTCTTTGATATGAAACATACATATATGGTTCGTTTCCATTTACCCCGGTATCGTATTGACTCATAAAGCAAAACGGTTGTTTATTGAAAATCATACAAACATATTCTATACTATCTACCTAAGATAGAAACACTTTTATCGACAAAATCATAAAACTATGGCTTTATAAAAATACTGAACGGCTCTGGAAACTTGGAGGAAAAAAACTACCTAAGCCCTTTCAAAAATATTCAAAGGCATCGGAAATTTGTAATAGACTCGCTCTCCCTTCATTACAATGATAGGGTCGGGAGTAATTCCATTTATTTGATCAATTCGTTCATAACTAACATCATTTTCAGATATAGAAATGAGTGTGGAGTCAGCATTGGTACATCTTAAAGTCATAACTTTGACTTCATCTTCAAGTCGATTTCTTCGATCACATATATAGCTATTTATACAATGGCGTTATCCTCTTACCACCTTTAAATGCAACTATGGCAAATTTCCCTCCTTTTAAGTTAGTATTTGGGTCCACCGATTGTAGGTCTTGATAGTCTTCGTGTTCTTCCCGAGGGCTGTCTGTTTCTGCGTAAGACACTTCCGCTTCACTTACATCTGAAGATAAGTCCTCCTTTTTGCTTTTTAACATTTTTTATATTTCTTGGCTTCAGTTTCGTGGAGCTATCGACCTCAGTTTCTTCCTCCTTTTCCTTTCTCTTGCGTTTTCCGGTTGTTTTTCTTTGTTCTTGAATTGATTTCATTCTGTCGAGAACCTCATCAGCAGTTTAGCACTTCTCAAGTCGGGGCACTACGTCAGTGGAGGCTTCTTTTTGTTTTATTTTTTTCTTAATTTGTTACATTTTTTCAACACATTAGCTCATTTGGTAAATTGTTAATACTTTTTATTCATGCATAATTGTAACTATTTTGACCAGTAGCCCTAATTTATATTTCATATATTGTACTTTTTTAATAGTTTAGTACATAATTTAGTAGTAATAGTTTAAGGTACAGGTTGCATCTTCAAGTTCATTTTTATTTATGTTTAAATAGTACTTTAAAATTTCTTATCTGGGGAATTTTTTTCATCATGACATTTAAGTTGGTATTATTACTAATTTTCACACTGTTTTTCATTTTTCACACAGACAGCATTGGGGAATATCTTGTTACCAACCCAACAAAAAAAATTACCAAAAACAGTGCTTTAATAATACTCTTAATTCTCATCTCTCGATTATTGTAACGAGCGGCTTCGACATTTCTTAATTACATTCAAAGAGAAAGAACTCCTAACATCAAAGTTGTTTTTCTGAAGACAATTTTAAATATTATGTTTTATTGTTTTGATCCTTAGAATAGCTAAGTAACCCATTCACTCACTCACTAACGTATCTCTCATCAACTAATTAACAGACTCGCCCATTAACTACGAGTCATTTACAAATTAACTAACTCATTCGTTTACTCACGACTCGCATACAATGTAATTAACTAACTCACTCGCTCTCATATAAAGTAACTAATTCAATTTTTAACTGATTCATTATTACACTTTTACATTCAATAAATAACCGACTCGCTCATTAACTATATCAGTCATTATTTCGGCCACTAACTAATTAGTTCACATACCTATTAACTCATTGACTGACTAACTAACTGACTCATTTACTTAATTACTCGCTAAATACCTCACTCACTAGTTCATTTAATTTCTAATGTACTCACTGCCTCAACGAACTCGTCGCTCATTTACTAAAATCTGACTAACCCATTAATTCTCTTAGTCACTCACTCATCCAACGGCTAACTAACTTATTAACTCAGTCACTCAATAAGTAACTGACTCACCCACTGAGTCATTCAATAACAAACTAGCTCGTTTACTTCCTTCCTCGCTAAATAGCTCTATATTTACTTCACTCGCTAATTAGTACACCAATGAACTTATTCGCTAAGTAACTGACTTAATCAGTGACTCAGCCGTTATTTAACTAACAAATTAACTCACCCACTAAGTAAGTCATTCGATATATAACTATATAGCGAATTCATTCATTCACTAACTAATATATTGGCTTATTATTATTAACTGGGCAAGTCGTCCACAAAATATCTAACTCATTGATTTACTCACAATTCTCCTACTAACTAATTCCCAATCGCTCGCACATCAAGCAACTAACTCACTCGGTAACTGATTCATTAATTTTATATTTCCTTATTCACTAAACAATTGGCCAGCTCAATAACTATCTCAGTCATTAATTCGGACACTATCTGACTTGTTCACTTACCTATTAACTCATTGACTCACTAACTAAGTAGCTTACTCATATATTTAACTACTTGCTTAATAACTGACTCACTCGTACACTAAATAACTAATGCACTCACTGCCTTAACGAACCTGTCACTGATATACTAAAATCTGACTAGCCCATTAATTCTTTTGATCACTCACCCGTCACTAACTAACTTACTGACTCAGTCACTCAATGTGAAACTGACTCACACGCTGAGTCATCCGATATTTGACTAGCTCACTGTCTTACTATCTGACTAAATACCTCAATATTTACCTCAGTCCACCAAAGAGATTTTTGCAAACTTTTTGAAATAACTGACTTGCACATTGACTAATTCAATTACTTACTAACTAGCATGTTAACTGACTCACTAAGACTCGATGAGTGTCTAGCTGACTCAGTCACCCTATCTAACTTGTAAATTTCTTAGTGATTCAATCGAAAATCAATATACTGACCCGTTAAATAACTCACTCACTCACTAATTCGTTCACTAAGTGAACTAATGCACTGACTGCCTTAACGAACTTGTCGTTTATATACTAAAGTCTGACTGACACAATGATTCTGTCAATTACTCACCCGTCATTAACTAACTTATTGACTTAGTCACTCGATGAGAAACTTACTCACATGCTGAGTCATTCAATATTTGACTAGCTAATTTACTTACTATCTGACTGAATAAATCAATATTTACCTCACTCCACCAACGAACTTTTTCGCTAGGTAACTGACTCGCTCATTGACTCAGGTATTACTTAACTAATGCAATTACTTACTAACTAGCATGTTGGCTGACTCACTTACTCGCTCATTAAGTAACTACTCCACTCGCTGAGTGTCTAACTGACTCGGTCACTAACTTTCTAACTTGTAAATTTCTAAATGATTAAATCGTATATCAAAATATACTGACTCGTTAAATAACTCACTCACTCGCTAATTCGTTCACTAAGGAACTAATGCACCGACTGCCTTAACGAACTTGTCGTTTATGTACTAAAGTCTGACTAGCCCATTAATTCTGTCAATCACTCACCCGTCATTAACTAACTTATTGACTTAGTCACTCGATGAGAAACTTACTCACATGCTGAGTCATTCAATATTTGACTAGCTAATTTACTTACTATCTGACTGAATAAATCAATATTTACCTCACTCCACCAACGAACTTTTTCGCTAGGTGACTGACTCGCTCATTGACTCAGGTATTACTTAACTAATGCAATTACTTACTAACTAGCATGTTGACTAACTCACTTACTCGCTCATTAAGTTGCTACTCCACTCGCTGAGTGTCTAACTGACTCAGTCACTAACTTTCTAACTTGTAAATTTCTAAATGATTAAATCGTATATCAGTATACTGACTCGTTAAATAACTCACTCACTCGCTAATTCGTTCACTAAGGAACTAATTCACCAACTGCCTTAACGAACTTGTCGTTTATGTACTAAAGTCTGACTAGCCCATTAATTCTGTCAATCACTCACCCGTCATTAACTAACTTATTGACTTAGTCACTCGATGAGAAACTTACTCACATGCTGAGTCATTCAATATTTGACTAGCTAATTTACTTACTATCTGACTGAATAAATCAATATTTACCTCACTCCACCAACGAACTTTTTCGCTAGGTAACTGACTCGCTCATTGACTCAGGTATTACTTAACTAATGCAATTACTTACTAACTAGCATGTTGGCTGACTCACATACTCGCTCATTAAGTAACTACTCCACTCGCTGAGTGTCTAACTGACTCAGTCACTAACTTTCTAACTTGTAAATTTCTAAATGATTAAATCGTATATCAATATACTGACTCGTTAAATAACTCACTCACTCGCTAATTCGTTCACTAAGGAACTAATGCACCGACTGCCTTAACGAACTTGTCGTTTATGTACTAAAGTCTGACTAGCCCATTAATTCTGTCAATCACTCACCCGTCATTAACTAACTTATTGACTTAGTCACTCGATGAGAAACTTACTCACATGCTGAGTCATTCAATATTTGACTAGCTAATTTACTTACTATCTGACTAAATAAATCAATATTTACCTCAATCCACCAACAAACTTTTTCCCTAGGTAACTGACTCGCTCATTGGCTCAGGTATTACTTAACTAATGCAATTACTTACTAACTAGCATGTTGGCTGACTCACTTACTCGCTCATTAAGTAACTACTCCACTCGCTGAGTGTCTAACTGACTCGGTCACTAACTTTCTAACTTGTAAATTTCTAAATGATTAAATCGTATATCAATATACTGACTCGTTAAATAACTCACTCACTCGCGCTAATTCGTTCACTAAGGAACTAATGCACCGACTGCCTTAACGAACTTGTCGTTTATGTACTAAAGTCTGACTAGCCCATTAATTCTGTCAATCACTCACCCGTCATTAACTAACTTATTGACTTAGTCACTCGATGAGAAACTTACTCACATGCTGAGTCATTCAATATTTGACTAGCTAATTTACTTACTATCTGACTGAATAAATCAATATTTACCTCACTCCACCAACGAACTTTTTCGCTAGGTAACTGACTCGCTCATTGACTCAGGTATTACTTAACTAATGCAATTACTTACTAACTAGCATGTTGGCTGACTCACTTACTCGCTCATTAAGTTACTACTCCACTCGCTGAGTGTCTAACTGACTCAGTTACTAACTTTCTAACTTGTAAATTTCTAAATGATTAAATCGTATATCAATATACTGACTCGTTAAATAACTCACTCACTCGCGCTAATTCGTTCACTAAGGAACTAATGCACCGACTGGCTTAACGAACTTGTCGTTTATGTACTAAAGTCTGACTAGCCCATTAATTCTGTCAATCACTCACCCGTCATTAACTAACTTATTGACTTAGTCACTCGATGAGAAACTTACTCACATGCTGAGTCATTCAATATTTGACTAGCTAATTTACTTACTATCTGACTGAATAAATCAATATTTACCTCACTCCACCAACGAACTTTTTCGCTAGGTAACTGACTCGCTCATTGACTCAGGTATTACTTAACTAATGCAATTACTTACTAACTAGCATGTTGGCTGACTCACTTACTCGCTCATTAAGTTACTACTCCACTCGCTGAGTGTCTAACTGACTCAGTTACTAACTTTCTAACTTGTAAATTTCTAAATGATTAAATCGTATATCAATATACTGACTCGTTAAATAACTCACTCACTCGCGCTAATTCGTTCACTAAGGAACTAATGCACCGACTGGCTTAACGAACTTGTCGTTTATGTACTAAAGTCTGACTAGCCCATTAATTCTGTCAATCACTCACCCGTCATTAACTAACTTATTGACTTAGTCACTCGATGAGAAACTTACTCACATGCTGAGTCATTCAATATTTGACTAGCTAATTTACTTACTATCTGACTGAATAAATCAATATTTACCTCACTCCACCAACGAACTTTTTCGCTAGGTAACTGACTCGCTCATTGACTCAGGTATTACTTAACTAATGCAATTACTTACTAACTAGCATGTTGGCTGACTCACTTACTCGCTCATTAAGTTACTACTCCACTCGCTGAGTGTCTAACTGACTCAGTTACTAACTTTCTAACTTGTAAATTTCTAAATGATTAAATCGTATATCAATATACTGACTCGTTAAATAACTCACTCACTCGCGCTAATTCGTTCACTAAGGAACTAATGCACCGACTGCCTTAACGAACTTGTCGTTTATGTACTAAAGTCTGACTAGCCCATTCATTCTGTCAATCACTCACCCGTCATTAACTAACTTATTGACTTAGTCACTCGATGAGAAACTTACTCACATGCTGAGTCATTCAATATTTGACTAGCTAATTTACTTACTATCTGACTGAATAAATCAATATTTACCTCACTCCACCAACGAACTTTTTCGCTAGGTAACTGACTCGCTCATTGACTCAGGTATTACTTAACTAATGCAATTACTTACTAACTAGCATGTTGGCTGACTCACTTACTCGCTCATTAAGTAACTACTCCACTCGCTGAGTGTCTAACTGACTCAGTCACTAACTTTCTAACTTGTGAATTTCTAAGTGATTAAATCGTATATCAAAATATACTGACTCGTTAAATAACTCACTCACTCGCTAATTCGTTCACTAAGGAACTAATGCACCGACTGCCTTAACGAACTTGTCGTTTATGTACTAAAGTCTGACTAGCCCATTCATTCTGTCAATCACTCACCCGTCATTAACTAACTTATTGACTTAGTCACTCGATGAGAAACTTACTCACATGCTGAGTCATTCAATATTTGACTAGCTAATTTACTTACTATCTGACTGAATAAATCAATATTTACCTCACTCCACCAACGAACTTTTTCGCTAGGTAACTGACTCGCTCATTGGCTCAGGTATTACTTAACTAATGCAATTACTTACTAACTAGCATGTTGGCTGACTCACTTACTCGCTCATTAAGTAACTACTCCACTCGTTGAGTGTCTAACTGACTCGGTCACTAACTTTCTAACTTGTAAATTTCTAAATGATTAAATCGTATATCAATATACTGACTCGTTAAATAACTCACTCACTCGCGCTAATTCGTTCACTAAGGAACTAATGCACCGACTGGCTTAACGAACTTGTCGTTTATGTACTAAAGTCTGACTAGCCCATTAATTCTGTCAATCACTCACCCGTCATTAACTAACTTATTGACTTAGTCACTCGATGAGAAACTTACTCACATGCTGAGTCATTAAATATTTGACTAGCTAATTTACTTACTATCTGACTGAATAAATCAATATTTACCTCACTCCACCAACGAACTTTTTCGCTAGGTAACTGACTCGCTCATTGACTCAGGTATTACTTAACTAATGCAATTACTTACTAACTAGCATGTTGGCTGACTCACTTACTCGCTCATTAAGTTACTACTCCACTCGCTGAGTGTCTAACTGACTCAGTTACTAACTTTCTAACTTGTAAATTTCTAAATGATTAAATCGTATATCAATATACTGACTCGTTAAATAACTCACTCACTCGCGCTAATTCGTTCACTAAGGAACTAATGCACCGACTGGCTTAACGAACTTGTCGTTTATGTACTAAAGTCTGACTAGCCCATTAATTCTGTCAATCACTCACCCGTCATTAACTAACTTATTGACTTAGTCACTCGATGAGAAACTTACTCACATGCTGAGTCATTCAATATTTGACTAGCTAATTTACTTACTATCTGACTGAATAAATCAATATTTACCTCACTCCACCAACGAACTTTTTCGCTAGGTAACTGACTCGCTCATTGACTCAGGTATTACTTAACTAATGCAATTACTTACTAACTAGCATGTTGGCTGACTCACTTACTCGCTCATTAAGTTACTACTCCACTCGCTGAGTGTCTAACTGACTCAGTTACTAACTTTCTAACTTGTAAATTTCTAAATGATTAAATCGTATATCAATATACTGACTCGTTAAATAACTCACTCACTCGCGCTAATTCGTTCACTAAGGAACTAATGCACCGACTGGCTTAACGAACTTGTCGTTTATGTACTAAAGTCTGACTAGCCCATTAATTCTGTCAATCACTCACCCGTCATTAACTAACTTATTGACTTAGTCACTCGATGAGAAACTTACTCACATGCTGAGTCATTCAATATTTGACTAGCTAATTTACTTACTATCTGACTGAATAAATCAATATTTACCTCACTCCACCAACGAACTTTTTCGCTAGGTAACTGACTCGCTCATTGACTCAGGTATTACTTAACTAATGCAATTACTTACTAACTAGCATGTTGGCTGACTCACTTACTCGCTCATTAAGTTACTACTCCACTCGCTGAGTGTCTAACTGACTCAGTTACTAACTTTCTAACTTGTAAATTTCTAAATGATTAAATCGTATATCAATATACTGACTCGTTAAATAACTCACTCACTCGCGCTAATTCGTTCACTAAGGAACTAATGCACCGACTGCCTTAACGAACTTGTCGTTTATGTACTAAAGTCTGACTAGCCCATTCATTCTGTCAATCACTCACCCGTCATTAACTAACTTATTGACTTAGTCACTCGATGAGAAACTTACTCACATGCTGAGTCATTCAATATTTGACTAGCTAATTTACTTACTATCTGACTGAATAAATCAATATTTACCTCACTCCACCAACGAACTTTTTCGCTAGGTAACTGACTCGCTCATTGACTCAGGTATTACTTAACTAATGCAATTACTTACTAACTAGCATGTTGGCTGACTCACTTACTCGCTCATTAAGTAACTACTCCACTCGCTGAGTGTCTAACTGACTCAGTCACTAACTTTCTAACTTGTAAATTTCTAAGTGATTAAATCGTATATCAAAATATACTGACTCGTTAAATAACTCACTCACTCGCTAATTCGTTCACTAAGGAACTAATGCACCGACTGCCTTAACGAACTTGTCGTTTATGTACTAAAGTCTGACTAGCCCATTCATTCTGTCAATCACTCACCCGTCATTAACTAACTTATTGACTTAGTCACTCGATGAGAAACTTACTCACATGCTGAGTCATTCAATATTTGACTAGCTAATTTACTTACTATCTGACTGAATAAATCAATATTTACCTCACTCCACCAACGAACTTTTTCGCTAGGTAACTGACTCGCTCATTGACTCAGGTATTACTTAACTAATGCAATTACTTACTAACTAGCATGTTGGCTGACTCACTTACTCGCTCATTAAGTTACTACTCCACTCGCTGAGTGTCTAACTGACTCAGTTACTAACTTTCTAACTTGTAAATTTCTAAATGATTAAATCGTATATCAATATACTGACTCGTTAAATAACTCACTCACTCGCGCTAATTCGTTCACTAAGGAACTAATGCACCGACTGGCTTAACGAACTTGTCGTTTATGTACTAAAGTCTGACTAGCCCATTAATTCTGTCAATCACTCACCCGTCATTAACTAACTTATTGACTTAGTCACTCGATGAGAAACTTACTCACATGCTGAGTCATTCAATATTTGACTAGCTAATTTACTTACTATCTGACTGAATAAATCAATATTTACCTCACTCCACCAACGAACTTTTTCGCTAGGTAACTGACTCGCTCATTGACTCAGGTATTACTTAACTAATGCAATTACTTACTAACTAGCATGTTGGCTGACTCACTTACTCGCTCATTAAGTTACTACTCCACTCGCTGAGTGTCTAACTGACTCAGTTACTAACTTTCTAACTTGTAAATTTCTAAATGATTAAATCGTATATCAATATACTGACTCGTTAAATAACTCACTCACTCGCGCTAATTCGTTCACTAAGGAACTAATGCACCGACTGCCTTAACGAACTTGTCGTTTATGTACTAAAGTCTGACTAGCCCATTCATTCTGTCAATCACTCACCCGTCATTAACTAACTTATTGACTTAGTCACTCGATGAGAAACTTACTCACATGCTGAGTCATTCAATATTTGACTAGCTAATTTACTTACTATCTGACTGAATAAATCAATATTTACCTCACTCCACCAACGAACTTTTTCGCTAGGTAACTGACTCGCTCATTGACTCAGGTATTACTTAACTAATGCAATTACTTACTAACTAGCATGTTGGCTGACTCACTTACTCGCTCATTAAGTAACTACTCCACTCGCTGAGTGTCTAACTGACTCAGTCACTAACTTTCTAACTTGTAAATTTCTAAGTGATTAAATCGTATATCAAAATATACTGACTCGTTAAATAACTCACTCACTCGCTAATTCGTTCACTAAGGAACTAATGCACCGACTGCCTTAACGAACTTGTCGTTTATGTACTAAAGTCTGACTAGCCCATTCATTCTGTCAATCACTCACCCGTCATTAACTAACTTATTGACTTAGTCACTCGATGAGAAACTTACTCACATGCTGAGTCATTCAATATTTGACTAGCTAATTTACTTACTATCTGACTGAATAAATCAATATTTACCTCACTCCACCAACGAACTTTTTCGCTAGGTAACTGACTCGCTCATTGACTCAGGTATTACTTAACTAATGCAATTACTTACTAACTAGCATGTTGGCTGACTCACTTACTCGCTCATTAAGTTACTACTCCACTCGCTGAGTGTCTAACTGACTCAGTTACTAACTTTCTAACTTGTAAATTTCTAAATGATTAAATCGTATATCAATATACTGACTCGTTAAATAACTCACTCACTCGCGCTAATTCGTTCACTAAGGAACTAATGCACCGACTGGCTTAACGAACTTGTCGTTTATGTACTAAAGTCTGACTAGCCCATTAATTCTGTCAATCACTCACCCGTCATTAACTAACTTATTGACTTAGTCACTCGATGAGAAACTTACTCACATGCTGAGTCATTCAATATTTGACTAGCTAATTTACTTACTATCTGACTGCATAAATCAATATTTACCTCACTCCACCAACGAACTTTTTCGCTAGGTAACTGACTCGCTCATTGACTCAGGTATTACTTAACTAATGCAATTACTTACTAACTAGCATGTTGGCTGACTCACTTACTCGCTCATTAAGTAACTACTCCACTCGCTGAGTGTCTAACTGACTCAGTCACTAACTTTCTAACTTGTAAATTTCTAAGTGATTAAATCGTATATCAAAATATACTGACTCGTTAAATAACTCACTCACTCGCTAATTCGTTCACTAAGGAACTAATGCACCGACTGCCTTAACGAACTTGTCGTTTATGTACTAAAGTCTGACTAGCCCATTCATTCTGTCAATCACTCACCCGTCATTAACTAACTTATTGACTTAGTCACTCGATGAGAAACTTACTCACATGCTGAGTCATTCAATATTTGACTAGCTAATTTACTTACTATCTGACTGAATAAATCAATATTTACCTCACTCCACCAACGAACTTTTTCGCTAGGTAACTGACTCGCTCATTGACTCAGGTATTACTTAACTAATGCAATTACTTACTAACTAGCATGTTGGCTGACTCACTTACTCGCTCATTAAGTTACTACTCCACTCGCTGAGTGTCTAACTGACTCAGTTACTAACTTTCTAACTTGTAAATTTCTAAATGATTAAATCGTATATCAATATACTGACTCGTTAAATAACTCACTCACTCGCTAATTCGTTCACTAAGGAACTAATGCACCGACTGCCTTAACGAACTTGTCGTTTATGTACTAAAGTCTGACTAGCCCATTCATTCTGTCAATCACTCACCCGTCATTAACTAACTTATTGACTTAGTCACTCGATGAGAAACTTACTCACATGCTGAGTCATTCAATATTTGACTAGCTAATTTACTTACTATCTGACTGAATAAATCAATATTTACCTCACTCCACCAACGAACTTTTTCGCTAGGTAACTGACTCGCTCATTGACTCAGGTATTACTTAACTAATGCAATTACTTACTAACTAGCATGTTGGCTGACTCACTTACTCGCTCATTAAGTAACTACTCCACTCGCTGAGTGTCTAACTGACTCAGTCACTAACTTTCTAACTTGTAAATTTCTAAGTGATTAAATCGTATATCAAAATATACTGACTCGTTAAATAACTCACTCACTCGCTAATTCGTTCACTAAGGAACTAATGCACCGACTGCCTTAACGAACTTGTCGTTTATGTACTAAAGTCTGACTAGCCCATTCATTCTGTCAATCACTCACCCGTCATTAACTAACTTATTGACTTAGTCACTCGATGAGAAACTTACTCACATGCTGAGTCATTCAATATTTGACTAGCTAATTTACTTACTATCTGACTGAATAAATCAATATTTACCTCACTCCACCAACGAACTTTTTCGCTAGGTAACTGACTCGCTCATTGACTCAGGTATTACTTAACTAATGCAATTACTTACTAACTAGCATGTTGGCTGACTCACTTACTCGCTCATTAAGTTACTACTCCACTCGCTGAGTGTCTAACTGACTCAGTTACTAACTTTCTAACTTGTAAATTTCTAAATGATTAAATCGTATATCAATATACTGACTCGTTAAATAACTCACTCACTCGCGCTAATTCGTTCACAAAGGAACTAATGCACCGACTGGCTTAACGAACTTGTCGTTTATGTACTAAAGTCTGACTAGCCCATTAATTCTGTCAATCACTCACCCGTCATTAACTAACTTATTGACTTAGTCACTCGATGAGAAACTTACTCACATGCTGAGTCATTCAATATTTGACTAGCTAATTTACTTACTATCTGACTGAATAAATCAATATTTACCTCACTCCACCAACGAACTTTTTCGCTAGGTAACTGACTCGCTCATTGACTCAGGTATTACTTAACTAATGCAATTACTTACTAACTAGCATGTTGGCTGACTCACTTACTCGCTCATTAAGTTACTACTCCACTCGCTGAGTGTCTAACTGACTCAGTTACTAACTTTCTAACTTGTAAATTTCTAAATGATTAAATCGTATATCAATATACTGACTCGTTAAATAACTCACTCACTCGCGCTAATTCGTTCACTAAGGAACTAATGCACCGACTGCCTTAACGAACTTGTCGTTTATGTACTAAAGTCTGACTAGCCCATTCATTCTGTCAATCACTCACCCGTCATTAACTAACTTATTGACTTAGTCACTCGATGAGAAACTTACTCACATGCTGAGTCATTCAATATTTGACTAGCTAATTTACTTACTATCTGACTGAATAAATCAATATTTACCTCACTCCACCAACGAACTTTTTCGCTAGGTGACTGACTCGCTCATTGACTCAGGTATTACTTAACTAATGCAATTACTTACTAACTAGCATGTTGACTGACTCACTTACTCGCTCATTAAGTTGCTACTCCACTCGCTGAGTGTCTAACTGACTCAGTCACTAACTTTCTAACTTGTAAATTTCTAAATGATTAAATCGTATATCAGTATACTGACTCGTTAAATAACTCACTCACTCGCTAATTCGTTCACTAAGGAACTAATGCACCGACTGCCTTAACGAACTTGTCGTTTATGTACTAAAGTCTGACTAGCCCATTCATTCTGTCAATCACTCACCCGTCATTAACTAACTTATTGACTTAGTCACTCGATGAGAAACTTACTCACATGCTGAGTCATTCAATATTTGACTAGCTAATTTACTTACTATCTGACTGAATAAATCAATATTTACCTCACTCCACCAACGAACTTTTTCGCTAGGTAACTGACTCGCTCATTGACTCAGGTATTACTTAACTAATGCAATTACTTACTAACTAGCATGTTGGCTGACTCACTTACTCGCTCATTAAGTAACTACTCCACTCGCTGAGTGTCTAACTGACTCAGTCACTAACTTTCTAACTTGTAAATTTCTAAGTGATTAAATCGTATATCAAAATATACTGACTCGTTAAATAACTCACTCACTCGCTAATTCGTTCACTAAGGAACTAATGCACCGACTGCCTTAACGAACTTGTCGTTTATGTACTAAAGTCTGACTAGCCCATTCATTCTGTCAATCACTCACCCGTCATTAACTAACTTATTGACTTAGTCACTCGATGAGAAACTTACTCACATGCTGAGTCATTCAATATTTGACTAGCTAATTTACTTACTATCTGACTGAATAAATCAATATTTACCTCACTCCACCAACGAACTTTTTCGCTAGGTGACTGACTCGCTCATTGACTCAGGTATTACTTAACTAATGCAATTACTTACTAACTAGCATGTTGACTGACTCACTTACTCGCTCATTAAGTTGCTACTCCACTCGCTGAGTGTCTAACTGACTCAGTCACTAACTTTCTAACTTGTAAATTTCTAAATGATTAAATCGTATATCAGTATACTGACTCGTTAAATAACTCACTCACTCGCTAATTCGTTCACTAAGGAACTAATGCACCGACTGCCTTAACGAACTTGTCGTTTATGTACTAAAGTCTGACTAGCCCATTCATTCTGTCAATCACTCACCCGTCATTAACTAACTTATTGACTTAGTCACTCGATGAGAAACTTACTCACATGCTGAGTCATTCAATATTTGACTAGCTAATTTACTTACTATCTGACTGAATAAATCAATATTTACCTCACTCCACCAACGAACTTTTTCGCTAGGTAACTGACTCGCTCATTGACTCAGGTATTACTTAACTAATGCAATTACTTACTAACTAGCATGTTGGCTGACTCACTTACTCGCTCATTAAGTAACTACTCCACTCGCTGAGTGTCTAACTGACTCAGTCACTAACTTTCTAACTTGTAAATTTCTAAGTGATTAAATCGTATATCAAAATATACTGACTCGTTAAATAACTCACTCACTCGCTAATTCGTTCACTAAGGAACTAATGCACCGACTGCCTTAACGAACTTGTCGTTTATGTACTAAAGTCTGACTAGCCCATTCATTCTGTCAATCACTCACCCGTCATTAACTAACTTATTGACTTAGTCACTCGATGAGAAACTTACTCACATGCTGAGTCATTCAATATTTGACTAGCTAATTTACTTACTATCTGACTGAATAAATCAATATTTACCTCACTCCACCAACGAACTTTTTCGCTAGGTAACTGACTCGCTCATTGACTCAGGTATTACTTAACTAATGCAATTACTTACTAACTAGCATGTTGGCTGACTCACTTACTCGCTCATTAAGTAACTACTCCACTCGCTGAGTGTCTAACTGACTCAGTCACTAACTTTCTAACTTGTAAATTTCTAAGTGATTAAATCGTATATCAAAATATACTGACTCGTTAAATAACTCACTCACTCGCTAATTCGTTCACTAAGGAACTAATGCACCGACTGCCTTAACGAACTTGTCGTTTATGTACTAAAGTCTGACTAGCCCATTCATTCTGTCAATCACTCACCCGTCATTAACTAACTTATTGACTTAGTCACTCGATGAGAAACTTACTCACATGCTGAGTCATTCAATATTTGACTAGCTAATTTACTTACTATCTGACTGAATAAATCAATATTTACCTCACTCCACCAACGAACTTTTTCGCTAGGTAACTGACTCGCTCATTGACTCAGGTATTACTTAACTAATGCAATTACTTACTAACTAGCATGTTGGCTGACTCACTTACTCGCTCATTAAGTTACTACTCCACTCGCTGAGTGTCTAACTGACTCAGTTACTAACTTTCTAACTTGTAAATTTCTAAATGATTAAATCGTATATCAATATACTGACTCGTTAAATAACTCACTCACTCGCGCTAATTCGTTCACTAAGGAACTAATGCACCGACTGCCTTAACGAACTTGTCGTTTATGTACTAAAGTCTGACTAGCCCATTCATTCTGTCAATCACTCACCCGTCATTAACTAACTTATTGACTTAGTCACTCGATGAGAAACTTACTCACATGCTGAGTCATTCAATATTTGACTAGCTAATTTACTTACTATCTGACTGAATAAATCAATATTTACCTCACTCCACCAACGAACTTTTTCGCTAGGTAACTGACTCGCTCATTGACTCAGGTATTACTTAACTAATGCAATTACTTACTAACTAGCATGTTGGCTGACTCACTTACTCGCTCATTAAGTAACTACTCCACTCGCTGAGTGTCTAACTGACTCAGTCACTAACTTTCTAACTTGTAAATTTCTAAGTGATTAAATCGTATATCAAAATATACTGACTCGTTAAATAACTCACTCACTCGCTAATTCGTTCACTAAGGAACTAATGCACCGACTGCCTTAACGAACTTGTCGTTTATGTACTAAAGTCTGACTAGCCCATTCATTCTGTCAATCACTCACCCGTCATTAACTAACTTATTGACTTAGTCACTCGATGAGAAACTTACTCACATGCTGAGTCATTCAATATTTGACTAGCTAATTTACTTACTATCTGACTAAATAAATCAATATTTACCTCAATCCACCAACAAACTTTTTCCCTAGGTAACTGACTCGCTCATTGGCTCAGGTATTACTTAACTAATGCAATTACTTACTAACTAGCATGTTGGCTGACTCACTTACTCGCTCATTAAGTAACTACTCCACTCGCTGAGTGTCTAACTGACTCGGTCACTAACTTTCTAACTTGTAAATTTCTAAATGATTAAATCGTATATCAATATACTGACTCGTTAAATAACTCACTCACTCGCGCTAATTCGTTCACTAAGGAACTAATGCACCGACTGGCTTAACGAACTTGTCGTTTATGTACTAAAGTCTGACTAGCCCATTAATTCTGTCAATCACTCACCCGTCATTAACTAACTTATTGACTTAGTCACTCGATGAGAAACTTACTCACATGCTGAGTCATTCAATATTTGACTAGCTAATTTACTTACTATCTGACTGAATAAATCAATATTTACCTCACTCCACCAACGAACTTTTTCGCTAGGTAACTGACTCGCTCATTGACTCAGGTATTACTTAACTAATGCAATTACTTACTAACTAGCATGTTGGCTGACTCACTTACTCGCTCATTAAGTTACTACTCCACTCGCTAAGTGTCTAACTGACTCAGTTACTAACTTTCTAACTTGTAAATTTCTAAATGATTAAATCGTATATCAATATACTGACTCGTTAAATAACTCACTCACTCGCGCTAATTCGTTCACTAAGGAACTAATGCACCGACTGCCTTAACGAACTTGTCGTTTATGTACTAAAGTCTGACTAGCCCATTCATTCTGTCAATCACTCACCCGTCATTAACTAACTTATTGACTTAGTCACTCGATGAGAAACTTACTCACATGCTGAGTCATTCAATATTTGACTAGCTAATTTACTTACTATCTGACTGAATAAATCAATATTTACCTCACTCCACCAACGAACTTTTTCGCTAGGTAACTGACTCGCTCATTGACTCAGGTATTACTTAACTAATGCAATTACTTACTAACTAGCATGTTGGCTGACTCACTTACTCGCTCATTAAGTAACTACTCCACTCGCTGAGTGTCTAACTGACTCAGTCACTAACTTTCTAACTTGTAAATTTCTAAGTGATTAAATCGTATATCAAAATATACTGACTCGTTAAATAACTCACTCACTCGCTAATTCGTTCACTAAGGAACTAATGCACCGACTGCCTTAACGAACTTGTCGTTTATGTACTAAAGTCTGACTAGCCCATTCATTCTGTCAATCACTCACCCGTCATTAACTAACTTATTGACTTAGTCACTCGATGAGAAACTTACTCACATGCTGAGTCATTCAATATTTGACTAGCTAATTTACTTACTATCTGACTGAATAAATCAATATTTACCTCACTCCACCAACGAACTTTTTCGCTAGGTAACTGACTCGCTCATTGACTCAGGTATTACTTAACTAATGCAATTACTTACTAACTAGCATGTTGGCTGACTCACTTACTCGCTCATTAAGTAACTACTCCACTCGCTGAGTGTCTAACTGACTCAGTCACTAACTTTCTAACTTGTAAATTTCTAAGTGATTAAATCGTATATCAAAATATACTGACTCGTTAAATAACTCACTCACTCGCTAATTCGTTCACTAAGGAACTAATGCACCGACTGCCTTAACGAACTTGTCGTTTATGTACTAAAGTCTGACTAGCCCATTCATTCTGTCAATCACTCACCCGTCATTAACTAACTTATTGACTTAGTCACTCGATGAGAAACTTACTCACATGCTGAGTCATTCAATATTTGACTAGCTAATTTACTTACTATCTGACTAAATAAATCAATATTTACCTCACTCCACCAACGAACTTTTTCGCTAGGTAACTGACTCGCTCATTGACTCAGGTATTACTTAACTAATGCAATTACTTACTAACTAGCATGTTGGCTGACTCACTTACTCGCTCATTAAGTTACTACTCCACTCGCTGAGTGTCTAACTGACTCAGTTACTAACTTTCTAACTTGTAAATTTCTAAATGATTAAATCGTATATCAATATACTGACTCGTTAAATAACTCACTCACTCGCGCTAATTCGTTCACTAAGGAACTAATGCACCGACTGGCTTAACGAACTTGTCGTTTATGTACTAAAGTCTGACTAGCCCATTAATTCTGTCAATCACTCACCCGTCATTAACTAACTTATTGACTTAGTCACTCGATGAGAAACTTACTCACATGCTGAGTCATTCAATATTTGACTAGCTAATTTACTTACTATCTGACTGAATAAATCAATATTTACCTCACTCCACCAACGAACTTTTTCGCTAGGTAACTGACTCGCTCATTGACTCAGGTATTACTTAACTAATGCAATTACTTACTAACTAGCATGTTGGCTGACTCACTTACTCGCTCATTAAGTTACTACTCCACTCGCTGAGTGTCTAACTGACTCAGTCACTAACTTTCTAACTTGTAAATTTCTAAGTGATTAAATCGTATATCAAAATATACTGACTCGTTAAATAACTCACTCACTCGCTAATTCGTTCACTAAGGAACTAATGCACCGACTGCCTTAACGAACTTGTCGTTTATGTACTAAAGTCTGACTAGCCCATTCATTCTGTCAATCACTCACCCGTCATTAACTAACTTATTGACTTAGTCACTCGATGAGAAACGGACTCACAGGCTGAGTCATTCAATATTTGACTAGCTAATTTACTTACTATCTGACTGAATAAATCAATATTTACCTCACTCCACCAACGAACTTTTTCGCTAGGTAACTGACTCGCTCATTGACTCAGGTATTACTTAACTAATGCAATTACTTACTAACTAGCATGTTGGCTGACTCACTTACTCGCTCATTAAGTAACTACTCCACTCGCTGAGTGTCTAACTGACTCAGTCACTAACTTTCTGACTTGTAAATTTCTAAATGATTAAATCGTATATCAATATACTGACTCGTTAAATAACTCACTCACTCGCGCTAATTCGTTCACTAAGGAACTAATGCACCGACTGCCTTAACGAACTTGTCGTTTATGTACTAAAGTCTGACTAGCCCATTAATTCTGTCAATCACTCACCCGTCATTAACTAACTTATTGACTTAGTCACTCGATGAGAAACTTACTCACATGCTGAGTCATTCAATATTTGACTAGCTAATTTACTTACTATCTGACTGAATAAATCAATATTTACCTCACTCCACCAACGAACTTTTTCGCTAGGTAACTGACTCGCTCATTGACTCAGGTATTACTTAACTAATGCAATTACTTACTAACTAGCATGTTGGCTGACTCACTTACTCGCTCATTAAGTAACTACTCCACTCGCTGAGTGTCTAACTGACTCAGTCACTAACTTTCTAACTTGTAAATTTCTAAGTGATTAAATCGTATATCAAAATATACTGACTCGTTAAATAACTCACTCACTCGCTAATTCGTTCACTAAGGAACTAATGCACCGACTGCCTTAACGAACTTGTCGTTTATGTACTAAAGTCTGACTAGCCCATTCATTCTGTCAATCACTCACCCGTCATTAACTAACTTATTGACTTAGTCACTCGATGAGAAACTTACTCACATGCTGAGTCATTCAATATTTGACTAGCTAATTTACTTACTATCTGACTGAATAAATCAATATTTACCTCACTCCACCAACGAACTTTTTCGCTAGGTAACTGACTCGCTCATTGACTCAGGTATTACTTAACTAATGCAATTACTTACTAACTAGCATGTTGGCTGACTCACTTACTCGCTCATTAAGTAACTACTCCACTCGCTGAGTGTCTAACTGACTCGGTCACTAACTTTCTAACTTGTAAATTTCTAAATGATTAAATCGTATATCAATATACTGACTCGTTAAATAACTCACTCACTCGCGCTAATTCGTTCACTAAGGAACTAATGCACCGACTGGCTTAACGAACTTGTCGTTTATGTACTAAAGTCTGACTAGCCCATTAATTCTGTCAATCACTCACCCGTCATTAACTAACTTATTGACTTAGTCACTCGATGAGAAACTTACTCACATGCTGAGTCATTCAATATTTGACTAGCTAATTTACTTACTATCTGACTGAATAAATCAATATTTACCTCACTCCACCAACGAACTTTTTCGCTAGGTAACTGACTCGCTCATTGACTCAGGTATTACTTAACTAATGCAATTACTTACTAACTAGCATGTTGGCTGACTCACTTACTCGCTCATTAAGTTACTACTCCACTCGCTGAGTGTCTAACTGACTCAGTTACTAACTTTCTAACTTGTAAATTTCTAAATGATTAAATCGTATATCAATATACTGACTCGTTAAATAACTCACTCACTCGCGCTAATTCGTTCACTAAGGAACTAATGCACCGACTGCCTTAACGAACTTGTCGTTTATGTACTAAAGTCTGACTAGCCCATTCATTCTGTCAATCACTCACCCGTCATTAACTAACTTATTGACTTAGTCACTCGATGAGAAACTTACTCACATGCTGAGTCATTCAATATTTGACTAGCTAATTTACTTACTATCTGACTAAATAAATCAATATTTACCTCAATCCACCAACAAACTTTTTCCCTAGGTAACTGACTCGCTCATTGGCTCAGGTATTACTTAACTAATGCAATTACTTACTAACTAGCATGTTGGCTGACTCACTTACTCGCTCATTAAGTAACTACTCCACTCGTTGAGTGTCTAACTGACTCGGTCACTAACTTTCTAACTTGTAAATTTCTAAATGATTAAATCGTATATCAATATACTGACTCGTTAAATAACTCACTCACTCGCGCTAATTCGTTCACTAAGGAACTAATGCACCGACTGCCTTAACGAACTTGTCGTTTATGTACTAAAGTCTGACTAGCCCATTCATTCTGTCAATCACTCACCCGTCATTAACTAACTTATTGACTTAGTCACTCGATGAGAAACTTACTCACATGCTGAGTCATTCAATATTTGACTAGCTAATTTACTTACTATCTGACTGAATAAATCAATATTTACCTCACTCCACCAACGAACTTTTTCGCTAGGTAACTGACTCGCTCATTGACTCAGGTATTACTTAACTAATGCAATTACTTACTAACTAGCATGTTGGCTGACTCACTTACTCGCTCATTAAGTTACTACTCCACTCGCTGAGTGTCTAACTGACTCAGTTACTAACTTTCTAACTTGTAAATTTCTAAATGATTAAATCGTATATCAATATACTGACTCGTTAAATAACTCACTCACTCGCGCTAATTCGTTCACTAAGGAACTAATGCACCGACTGCCTTAACGAACTTGTCGTTTATGTACTAAAGTCTGACTAGCCCATTCATTCTGTCAATCACTCACCCGTCATTAACTAACTTATTGACTTAGTCACTCGATGAGAAACTTACTCACATGCTGAGTCATTCAATATTTGACTAGCTAATTTACTTACTATCTGACTAAATAAATCAATATTTACCTCAATCCACCAACAAACTTTTTCCCTAGGTAACTGACTCGCTCATTGGCTCAGGTATTACTTAACTAATGCAATTACTTACTAACTAGCATGTTGGCTGACTCACTTACTCGCTCATTAAGTAACTACTCCACTCGTTGAGTGTCTAACTGACTCGGTCACTAACTTTCTAACTTGTAAATTTCTAAATGATTAAATCGTATATCAATATACTGACTCGTTAAATAACTCACTCACTCGCGCTAATTCGTTCACTAAGGAACTAATGCACCGACTGCCTTAACGAACTTGTCGTTTATGTACTAAAGTCTGACTAGCCCATTCATTCTGTCAATCACTCACCCGTCATTAACTAACTTATTGACTTAGTCACTCGATGAGAAACTTACTCACATGCTGAGTCATTCAATATTTGACTAGCTAATTTACTTACTATCTGACTGAATAAATCAATATTTACCTCACTCCACCAACGAACTTTTTCGCTAGGTAACTGACTCGCTCATTGACTCAGGTATTACTTAACTAATGCAATTACTTACTAACTAGCATGTTGGCTGACTCACTTACTCGCTCATTAAGTTACTACTCCACTCGCTGAGTGTCTAACTGACTCAGTTACTAAC
The DNA here is from genome assembly GCA_946251905.1 of Cryptocephalus moraei. Lineage (NCBI taxonomy): Eukaryota > Metazoa > Arthropoda > Insecta > Coleoptera > Chrysomelidae > Cryptocephalus > Cryptocephalus moraei. The sequence continues at coordinate 22,932,370 of OX276459.1, forward strand.
TTTCTAACTTGTAAATTTCTAAATGATTAAATCGTATATCAATATACTGACTCGTTAAATAACTCACTCACTCGCGCTAATTCGTTCACTAAGGAACTAATGCACCGACTGCCTTAACGAACTTGTCGTTTATGTACTAAAGTCTGACTAGCCCATTCATTCTGTCAATCACTCACCCGTCATTAACTAACTTATTGACTTAGTCACTCGATGAGAAACTTACTCACATGCTGAGTCATTCAATATTTGACTAGCTAATTTACTTACTATCTGACTAAATAAATCAATATTTACCTCAATCCACCAACAAACTTTTTCCCTAGGTAACTGACTCGCTCATTGGCTCAGGTATTACTTAACTAATGCAATTACTTACTAACTAGCATGTTGGCTGACTCACTTACTCGCTCATTAAGTAACTACTCCACTCGTTGAGTGTCTAACTGACTCGGTCACTAACTTTCTAACTTGTAAATTTCTAAATGATTAAATCGTATATCAATATACTGACTCGTTAAATAACTCACTCACTCGCGCTAATTCGTTCACTAAGGAACTAATGCACCGACTGCCTTAACGAACTTGTCGTTTATGTACTAAAGTCTGACTAGCCCATTCATTCTGTCAATCACTCACCCGTCATTAACTAACTTATTGACTTAGTCACTCGATGAGAAACTTACTCACATGCTGAGTCATTCAATATTTGACTAGCTAATTTACTTACTATCTGACTGAATAAATCAATATTTACCTCACTCCACCAACGAACTTTTTCGCTAGGTAACTGACTCGCTCATTGACTCAGGTATTACTTAACTAATGCAATTACTTACTAACTAGCATGTTGGCTGACTCACTTACTCGCTCATTAAGTTACTACTCCACTCGCTGAGTGTCTAACTGACTCAGTTACTAACTTTCTAACTTGTAAATTTCTAAATGATTAAATCGTATATCAATATACTGACTCGTTAAATAACTCACTCACTCGCGCTAATTCGTTCACTAAGGAACTAATGCACCGACTGCCTTAACGAACTTGTCGTTTATGTACTAAAGTCTGACTAGCCCATTCATTCTGTCAATCACTCACCCGTCATTAACTAACTTATTGACTTAGTCACTCGATGAGAAACTTACTCACATGCTGAGTCATTCAATATTTGACTAGCTAATTTACTTACTATCTGACTGAATAAATCAATATTTACCTCACTCCACCAACGAACTTTTTCGCTAGGTAACTGACTCGCTCATTGACTCAGGTATTACTTAACTAATGCAATTACTTACTAACTAGCATTTTGGCTGACTCACTTACTCGCTCATTAAGTAACTACTCCACTCGCTGAGTGTCTAACTGACTCAGTCACTAACTTTCTAACTTGTAAATTTCTAAGTGATTAAATCGTATATCAAAATAGACTGACTCGTTAAATAACTCACTCACTCGCTAATTCGTTCACTAAGGAACTAATGCACCGACTGCCTTAACGAACTTGTCGTTTATGTACTAAAGTCTGACTAGCCCATTAATTCTGTCAATCACTCACCCGTCATTAACTAACTTATTGACTTAGTCACTCGATGAGAAACGGACTCACAGGCTGAGTCATTCAATATTTGACTAGCTAATTTACTTACTATCTGACTGAATAAATCAATATTTACCTCACTCCACCAACGAACTTTTTCGCTAGGTAACTGACTCGCTCATTGACTCAGGTATTACTTAACTAATGCAATTACTTACTAACTAGCATGTTGGCTGACTCACTTACTCGCTCATTAAGTAACTACTCCACTCGCTGAGTGTCTAACTGACTCAGTCACTAACTTTCTAACTTGTAAATTTCTAAGTGATTAAATCGTATATCAAAATATACTGACTCGTTAAATAACTCACTCACTCGCTAATTCGTTCACTAAGGAACTAATGCACCGACTGCCTTAACGAACTTGTCGTTTATGTACTAAAGTCTGACTAGCCCATTAATTCTGTCAATCACTCACCCGTCATTAACTAACTTATTGACTTAGTCACTCGATGAGAAACGGACTCACAGGCTGAGTCATTCAATATTTGACTAGCTAATTTACTTACTATCTGACTGAATAAATCAATATTTACCTCACTCCACCAACGAACTTTTTCGCTAGGTAACTGACTCGCTCATTGACTCAGGTATTACTTAACTAATGCAATTACTTACTAACTAGCATGTTGGCTGACTCACTTACTCGCTCATTAAGTTACTACTCCACTCGCTGAGTGTCTAACTGACTCAGTCACTAACGGCACCGACTTAGGCAGTCGGTGCATTAGTTACTTTGTGAACGAATTAGCGAGTGAGTGAGTTATTTAACGAGTCAGTATATTGATATACGATTTAATCATTTAGAAATTTACAAGTTAGAAAATGATTTTTTTAACAACAATTTCATTAAAAATGAGTTGGTTTTCAAACTTAACTCATAGTTCGACATTCACGGAAACTATACCACCTTATTAATTATCTGTAGGATTGCAGCCTTGGCAAGCTCAATTGTTTAAACATTGAGTCTCTGGGATAAACAAATAAGATATTTCGGAAACTAATAACCCGATCTGGCTGAAATTTTGCACACTTATAAAGCCCCTAAAGGCTTCATAATTCGTGTATTACATTTCACTTATCACTGTTATTGCAGAAGTTATTTACATTTATAAAATAATGAAAAATTGATGTTTTTTTTGCTAATAACTCAATTGTTTATTTATCGATTTTTAGTTATAAAAAAACCAAATTAACCGTCTTTTTATTCTCTAAAACTTTCCTGTTGACCACTTTTCTCTAAAATGCAACCGGAAAATTCTATGAGGAAAAAATCGATTTTCACACTTTAACCCATTGTTTATAAAAAACAGGGACATTCTAGCTGTATATGGTTATACAGTAATCTTTCTATAGGTCCCCCCTACCATTTAAAACTTTCAGATATCTGTAGAACATTATGCTGTGAAAACTATAATTTTTCAGTATGTAGCCTGGGCTAAATAGAACAAATACCATTTAAGAAACACCTCTCCAATGAGGAACGATTTTGTGAAGAACTCTTTTGAGTCGCAACGAAGAAGGTAGATACTGTAATGCGAGAAGTAAACAACGCGAGACATGTTTACTCGATCCGAGCAAAGCGGCTACTTCAAGGGAATTACCACGACGCTTTAAAGACAGCTCTATGAATTCTCCCGGATTGTTGTTTACGGAAAGTAATTTAAGACCTTCTGAACATTTCCTACGTAAACATTATTAAAAGAACAATCGGGTTCCTTCCGGAACTATGGAGAAGATTCTAGAGCAGAATTAAGGTGTATATATAAGCGGGCTTGTGATCGAGGAGAGGATTAGAAGTAGATAAGTAGATGTGAACACGACAGATAGTAAACGATCCCAAAGCGGAGCAGTATAAATAAATTAAGTAGTGTCTAGTTTAGTGTACAAGTAGCTAAGTGTGTTATATAAATTAGTGTACAGTTAATGTAAATAAATTAGAAAATAAACGTTACAATACGTAGTTACATAAATTACAAATTAGGGGCACATGGACGATTTCATAACAGGCACGAGTCTAAGAGCTAGCCCCGGGATCGCAACGTTACAAAGTGCTTTTATACCTACCTAAATCGATTAATTATTACCTGCTTAAAGACATATTGAATTTCTGCCGTCAGAAAATGAGCCGTTTATTATTTATTATATAGGGACCGGAAAATATGCACTAAGAGAGGTGTAAAATATGCATGCAATATGCACAAAAAACACTAAAATATGCTGCTAAATATGCATTATGCATTTACATAGTATTTACAAAAATTTAAATATATCTGCACTAAAAATCAAATTTGGTTATTAAAACAATCGATATAAACTTATAATATTTTCATCGGCGACTTTATTATTATTATTATTAATATTATTAGGTATAGTATATGTCACAATGTATTTTTCCAAATTCTCCATTTTGGAACTAATCTGCTGTCGTTCAAATAGTACATCGAATAAGCATCAGGTTATTTTGTATATATATTGTATTATAAGAGATACAACTCAACTTGATTATCCTTTCTTGTCGGGACTGTTCAATAGGGAGGAACCCTAAAATAGAGTCAACGTAAGTAACTATAATCATTTTTAATGTTAATTTTAATTGTTATGTATACTAACCATTGACATATTTAGTTAAGGCAATTAACCTGTTAAATCAAATCAGTTTTTATATATTTTTACTTTCTCATATGAGAGAGTATTGTAATCGGGTCGATTTTTCGAAATTGAATTATTAGCATTTCTGGACGTTTTGAGGTCTCTTGAGTCAAAAAAAAAACATGTTTTTGGAAAACCGTCTGTATGTCTGTGGTAGGATTTTCTCAAAAAACAAAAAACCACAAACGGTCAAAAGTTTGTATTTAGACTTTGTATCATACCAGGACGTGAAAATAAGCTTTTCATTAAAATGGGCCATGATAGAAGGGTGGTTTACTCTTGTCATTTTTCGGTTTTTTGAATTTATCTCGAAATTCGCTCTAAGAATTTTTTTGAAACTATGAATATTTAGTGTACTATTAATTGAATTTAAAAAATACGTACTAAAAGAACTATTAGACTTTTTTCATCTTATAGGTTTTTGAAAAGAGCTTCATTTTAGACTTACTAAAAAAAAATTATATATAGATTTTATTGAAATACATTGCAAAAACCCGTCGAAATTCCAATTTGCAATGAACATAAAAAACATAAATTATCTCGAAACTTGCAGAAGAAGTTGAGTTTTACTTTCCTTAATAAGAATCCCTTAAAATTTGGTTGAAAAATATTAATGAGTTTACGAGTTTTTGTATTTGTTTGTTAGAAAATGCCTTTTTTCAACCCAAAGAAACGCGGTCGTTGCGGTAATAGTAGGGAACTTAACAACAGTGTTGTTAGGTATTTAAATACATGTATTTAGAAATGTATTTTAAATACTTTTTACGTATTTAAATACATAAGCTTAATTCGTATTTACTGTGTATTTAAAATACATTTCTTTTGACATTTTAAATAGAGTAGTTCAAATACATTTTTGGGCAATGTTAAGATCCATTATTTGCTAAATTGTTCCTTAAATGCTCTTACATTTATTTTATTTTGTTACAGTAACTGTAAATGCGCATTTTTGTACATATTTCCGGCTGTTCATTTGTATTTACATTTTGGTTTATGTACTTACATGCTTATTTTGAAGCTAATTGTTACAGTTATAATGATCCTACGACACTTTTAAAGGAGTTGCGATTATCTTAACGAAGGTGTATAATTCATAACATTTTTAAAAATGTTCCGACATTGTAACAATTGAATAATTTCGAAGACAAATTTTAGGTAATTTGCCTCGTATTTGTTGTTTGAGTAAAACTCGAAGTCCGAATATAAAATCACTCTATTTACAAATCGTTGAATAAAATATATACAAATAATTTACAACCGTACTCTATGAAGTTTACAAATCGACTGCCTTTCGGCAAGAAAACTTTTTCATCCCCAAAATAAACCCGAAAACGAGAGAGGGGATTTTTCCAATTTCGGCCCTCTCATTGGTCAGATTAAATATGTACAAACAAATTTTGACCAATGAGAGGTTGAGGATTACGGTGCCCTTGGAAATCCCCGAATTATTGTTGTGAGGAACCGTCTTTATAAAATTCCCGGAAACACGGCGCAATCATGCTTTACTTGCTGTCTTCCAAGATTCAAACCTAAACGAGGGTTTTATTGCACTCTTAACTGACCGTTCCTCGCATACAATGTAAATTCTGGTAATGGTCCCATACTTATCACCTAACAATATTACTTAGTACTAAGCAAATATAAGGAATATTGAAATATTAGTATTTGAGAATAAAAATAAAAATATACAAATTTGCAATCTGCAACAACAATTTTTAAGGTACTAAGTAGCTTGTCGACATTTTTAAAAGAAGTTGCAGTTATCTTAAACTTAAGGTGTCGTTTCAAAAGAAGTTAAGGAGCTTCTAAAGAACTTATGACAACTTTAATGCAACACAAATAACTTGAACTGCCATATATGAAGTTGGAAAAGTAACTGATGAAGTTTTTAAATTAGCTACTTCGTTAGATCAAGTTAAAAAGTAAAGTGTCTAATGTGTCGACATGTTTGCCTTGGGATTATTTTTTAGAAGTTTGAAACTTACATTAGCCTGTTGTGTTTTGAAGTATCACTTCAATTTCTAAACACTTGTTTACAAAGTACTTGGTAAATTTCGGAAAATTGCAAAAATTTCACGATCTCATGAAGCAAAGAAAATAATTCTTAACACCTTTTGGGATTGTTTTAAATGTTAGAAACCATAAACTTAGGTTAAGTGTATAAAAGTCAGCCTATGTATTTGAGGCTTTTCGATACAAATAACTTAGATATTTTGAAAATAATTGAAAACTTCACAACTTCGGACAATAAAACAAAGATTTTAGAACTTCATTAGAAATTAGATTGCATTTTCTTAAACTGATTTGGGAATTTCAAAAATTGAATAATTTCAACAAATAATAGGAATTCTAAGCTTCCTGGGGTTATGCTTAACATTGCTACAATTAAGAATAATTTACAACTTAAAATACTGTTTAAATACTAAAATGAAATACTCGTTATTTGTATTTAAATACATTGTCCAGAGAAGTATTTAAAATCCAAGTAAATACATTTTGTAAAAAGTATTTGCGTTTGGTCGGCAAAACATCTTTTCGGCTTTAGAATTTACCTGTAAATATTAAACCTCAAAAACGATCAGTCTAAGTAGAATCGAGTTAACTAAAGAGTTAACTATATAGATGAAAAACTTGAAGTCATTCAATTTTCTGAACTAAGTAAGTGCGGGGTACTGAAGTAGGTACCTATTTGAATTTCCTGATTTATTAAAAACATTTTGCTTAGAAAAAGATCGTGATGTGTTCATCAGAGTACTTTCTCATATACAGGGTGTTTCAATATGCGTTTGCCAAATCCAAACGGGACATATATACGGTTAATTTAAGCAAAAAAAAGTTTATTCGATACTAATTCAATGCTAGAATATAATATTCTAAATTTAAAATAAATTCTTGTAGCAAATTTTGAGGAAAATTCAAAAACCGAAAAACCACAAGTATAAAGTGCTCTTCACAGAAGATTTAGCCGAAAACGTTACAAACCTTTTTATACATATTTAATTGCACAATCAATTTTCAAAGTTTAAAAAGAATTCTTGGAACGAATTGCGAGAATAATACAAAAAACCAAAAATCGACAAGTATAAAGTGCCCTTCATAGAAGATTTAGCCAAAAACGTTAGAAAACTTTTTTATACATATTCAATAGTAGAATAAATGTTCAAAGTTTAAAAAAATTTCGAAAAAAATTGAAAAAACCGAAAATTGACAAGTATAAAGTGCCCTTCACAGAGGATTTAGCCAAAATCGTTAGAAAACTTTTTTTATACCTATTTAATCGTACAATAAATATTCATAGTTTCAAAAAAATTCTTGAAGTGAATTTCGAGAAAAATTCAAAAAACCGAAAAATGACACGAGTAAACTACCCTTTTATCCAAATTAATTCCATTAAATATTCCATTAATTACATTAAATATCAAATTATTTTCTTATCATAAATAACCAATTTCAAAGTTTCTTTTTTTAATTTGAGGTAGCACATGAAATGAATAACAACTGCATGGTCCTTTTTGCATTAATTATTCAATAATTTGTTATAAACAATTATTTTTGGAAAAAACATTTTTATGTTTATTGGTGTGAGAAATAATTATTATTGGCAATGATATTCATTAAAAATATTTATTAAAGAACAATTTCGCGTTACAAAAATTAATAAGGTAATGTTTTTTTAATACATAACTTAAAATTCATTACAATGAATAATTACTCACTTTTTTTTAATACGGGTTTTCAATATTACATGACGTATTATACTTTGTATATTACAACAGGTGAGTACATAAGATTTACAGATATATACAGTGTTGTTAAGTAATTAATTACAATTACTTGAAAAAGTAATTGAAATACTTTCATTGTAATTGAAGCAGTAATTAATTAATTGCTTTCCAATTGTAATTGACTAGTAACTCAATTACTCGTTTCGGTACAATTACAATTACATTTTCAATTACTTTTCACAATTACATTCCACAAAAGTGCTTTTAATATTTTTAGTAGGTAATTATGTAAGTAGCTTAAAGATGCTTATTGGGGGTCCTGACTACCTGGTTTCTTAACACAGCTCTATCCCTGTCCCGACCAGTGATTAGCATTAACGATAATCTTTAACTATCCTATTAGGGTCGTGTTTCTAGGAAACCGCTCATTTCGGATGATTGTTCACGATGGTTATTACTCTCTCATATGAGGTACTCATATATGAGAGTATTGTAATCGGGTCGATTTTTCGAAATTGAGTTATTAGCATTTCTGAACGTTTTGAGGTCCAGTGAGTCCAAAAAACATGTTTTCTGGAAAACCGTCTGTATGTATGTATGTGTGTGTGTGTATGTATGTCTGTGGTAGGATTTTCTCAAAAACCAAAAACCGCAAACGGTCAAAATTTTGAATTTAGACTTTGTACCATTCCAGGACGTGAAAACAAGCTTTTCATTAGAATCGGCCAGGATAAAAGGGTAGTTTACTCTTGTTATTTTTCGGTTTTTTGAATTTTTCTCGAAATTCACTCCAAGATTTTCTTTTAAACTTTGAATATTTATTGTACTATTAAATATGTATAAAAAGGTTTTTAGCGTTTCTGGCTAAATGTTCTGTGAAGGGAGGGCACTTTATACTTGTCAATTTTCGGTTTTTGCAATTTTTTTCGAAATATACTCCACGAATTTTTTTTAAACTTTGAATATGTATTCTACTATTGAATATGTATAAAAAAGTTTTCTAACGTTTTTGGCTAAATCTACTGTGATGAGTACTTTATAGGTACTTGTCGTTATTGTTGCTTAAATTAACCCCTCTATATGAGAAAGTACTATGATGAACACATCACGATTTTTACAATATTGCCAATAAAGAGCGATCATTAATAATACAGCATTGTATTAGTCAAGTAACCTTCTATTACCTACACAGTTACAGTACAAGGACAATTTGAAACCCTTGGTTACGAGTCCTGAATAGACCCCATTTCATTACAGAAAAAAACACCAATATTCTGATATTCATCGGATGAGAGTTATTAATTTGTTGATTAGCCAGGTTGCAATAATTGAAAAATAAACAATTAGGTACTGGCGATAACATCGAGCCGATGGTTCTCCTCATATGCTCCTAGAGATATCAGGTTTTCTAACGATTCCGGGAGTAGAGTTGTTCATTTGTTAATTAGCGAGTTTGCAACAATCAAACAATAAACAATTATATTTGCAACAATCTTGTGCCGATGGTTCGCCTTAAGAAGCCAGAGATATCGGGAAAAAATCCTGTACTCTAGTGAATTCTGGCGTTGAATTATTAATTTGTTAATTAGCCAACTAACAACAATTTAGCAATAAATAATAAATTTAACGCTAAAGTGATAAACAGGGGTACCTTGAAAACCTCCCGAGAGAACATTTCCCATACATTTTCGTTGAACGGTGTAATATTTGCCATTTGTTCATCAATATACTCTAACAAAAATTGGGTCATTTGTTAAATAAACAATTATATAAAAATTTGCGAGCGTACAGAGGTTAGATGTACGTTTTGTTACAGACGACTTCCTGAACATTTTGCAGAAAACTGCATCTCAATCGGACCTCTTCGAAAAAAGTTCGAAAAGTGGCTTCTCAATATGGCCGGTTCCGTCTACACATAGAGAAATAAGAGAGAGGAGGTAACAAATGTGGTTGGAACGAATAGACCAAAGCACAGACCAAAGTGGCTTCTGCATATGGCCGACTTCCTGTAAGAAATCTTTTTCTCCAGTGGCATAGCATTAGGTTAACTAAAGCATACACGCTCAATATTATTGCGCAGTATTTAGGTTTGTGCAATATAGTTGATCGTGTGTAGTCGAAATTGAAAGGTTGTGTAATATATTGTGCTAAATTCAAATCTTTGAAAATATATTGTGCCATGGCCGTCTTTACTGAAGGCCGGAGCGTTAAATTTGGCAACACCGCCGACTAAGAAAATAGAAGGCCGACTTATCGGAACATGCGGAACATGGCCGTCTTTACGTGTTTAAATTCGAATAATTTGAATGCTGAGGATATAGGATTATAGCGTTAATCATAGTTAAAGTGGTTTTAAACTATTTCGACGACGATTTAGAAGAATCTGGCTTACCGACAGAAGAAAGTCTCATCCAGGATGTGAAAAATAAGGAGAAGACAAATGAGGAAAGTGGTGACAGTAGTGATGAAGAAATTATACAAAAACCATCTAAGCTACAAGTGTTCAATGCTTTTTTAACATTAAGAACAGCCTTTCAGTTTGAAACGTTCCGGAAAATGTGTTTGTTCAATTATAGGGGCTTGGTTAGGCCCTTAAGAAAAAAATATTTTTTTCACATACAAACACATTTATATTGAAATTAATTAGCATATTGTGAATTATTCACATTTATAAATTATGTTTATCTAATTTATAAAATACTATGTAAAGTTTTTTTAGAATAATTTGTTATTTTGGTTTGTACATCACACGACAAAGTTTTTTCATATACCTAAATCTTCAAGCCGCTATAATTGAACAAACATTTTCTGGAACGTCTTCAAACTGAAAGGCTGTTCATATTGTTGAAAGTGCACTGAACACTTGTAGCTTAGATGGTTTTTGTATAATTTCTTCATCAACACTGTCACCACTTTCCTCGTTTGTCTTCTCCTTATAACCATTAAAAATTGGGGAATTTCCATATAACGAGACCTCTATATAACGAGCAAATTTTGCAGCACCTTCATTCTCGTTATATAGAGGTTCGACTGTATAAAGACATTCGTTTTACAAAAAAAAATATAAGAAATTCTGTACTGTACCGAAAGTCTTAAAAGTTGGGTTTTACTTACATTTTATTAGTACGCAGAGCATACAAAAATAAAATTAATTTATATAGGTATGTAAAGTATGTATTTAGTAACAGTCACTATAGAAAATACAGTCCAAAACACACTTAATTTAAAGAAAAAACACTTCTTCACTCAACATTAAAAATTGTAAATATAACCTTAAATTCACACAATCGGCCTTCACCACAGCGTTGCCAAATATCAATGTTCCGGCCTTCTAGTATAGACGGCCATGATTGTGCAAACGAGAAAAGGTTGTGTCGTCTGTAGGCAATATTGCGCAATATCCCATCAGTCAGTATCAACACGTGGTAGAGTACGCGTCGTCATGGCTGCCAAGGAAGCTGATAGGCAATTCATTCTGGAATTCATTGAAGTTTGTCGTGGCCTTCTGGCTTTGTGCGATGTAAACTGTACAGATTATACTAATCTTGCGAAAAAGGGGGAGCAGTATGAACTCTTGTTAAAAAAATACCGCGAAAAATATCCGAAGGCTATAAACCAGAGCTCTTCTTCTTTTTCTCATTGGCACCCACAGCAATAATCACACAACACAAATCTCTATCACTGAACATTACCTCACTACATGAAATTGTGCTTGGAACTGCTTGCACAATATATTGCCTCGAAGGTTGTACGTCTGTGCTCGCGATTGCACAACCATCAATATTGCCTGCATACGATACAATTTATTGCACAAATCAAAATATTGCGCAATAATATTGATGAGCATATATGGCTCTCCGTCAAAATAATGTGCAACCCACATTGCGCAGTAATATTGAACGTGTATGGGCCGCTTAAAATTATGAAACAATAATTTGTATGAAGCAACTTTAGTTACCATAAAATGTCACAAAATGGTAATATATGAAACAATACGAATGTTGCTCAATACGATTTTTTTTTTTTTGATTAATTTAATGCATATTTATACTAATATGTAGTTCATAATAAAATTACCTACATCAGTTTTTAAAACCTAACGCTGTTGTTCATCCTTTGGAAAACGGAAACAAACAAAAATATCCGGTTCTGAGATTAATCGATTAATAGAAGAAAAATTACCAAAAAAGAAATATTCTCCAGGTATACCAGGAAGACAGAGAACGAACAGGAAACCAGGAAGGGGAGGAAGAGCTGATTCAGTTATGTAGTGGGTATATTATATTAAAAATATGTCTTTATTTATTATCAATTGTTAAACTTTGGTACCCAATGGTAGACTGTATAGCTCCCCCCCCCCCCCATAGATCCGCTACTGCACAATTCAGCAATAACAATCGCAAGCACGCGTTCGAAAAGTGGCTTCTCAATATGGCCGGTTCCGCCAACAAAATTTATTACCCCCTCTACTGCGTCGCTTGGAGGGGGAAACTTATTTCTCCTCGATTCGTTTGGCTCTGGCTCCTGGCTCATTCATTCTCGAGCGCGTTTTGACGACGTGAAGTTCTGCGGTCCGCTGTCATAGGTGATCTGTGTTTCCCACTCGTCGAAAAGCATCTACGAATTGCCCGGTCGCCATTATAATTCTTACGGTTGCTGGACGCCGGTTAGCTTCTTGCTCGGCATTGTTTAATAAACGAAATTCGGAAGGTAAGTGTGTAGTCTAGGCGACATGTAACATTTTCTCTATGTTCCGGCAGTAAAATGACGGCTATTCTAGCACTAAAATAGCAGAAAACAGTGCTTTAATCAGTCGTGTTAAAGCATTGTTTTTGGTAATTTTTTGTGTTGGGTTGGTGACAAGATATTCTTTAAATCCATTAAATTAAATTTGAAAATGATGTGAAAATTGACAGATGTCTAGGAAATAGTAGTAATACCAACTTAAATGTCACGAAACAAAAAATTCCCCAGATAAGAAATTTTAATTTATTTAAACATAAAAATGAAATGGAAGCCGGAACATAGAAAACGTTGTAAAGTACTCGTTGCAGAAGACGAAGAATATGACGTCTTCTGCAACTTGTACTTTAAACTACTATCCTAATCCTTTTGAAATTTATACCACATATTAAGGACCACAAAACACAACACTTTACGTAATTTCAAAGTTGTATGTTGATTTTTACAATAGCTATTGTTACTTAAAGATATTGCATATTTTTACCTTCATTTACAATTATCTAAGCAACAAAATATTGAATCATGTTTTATAAACCGTCATTTTGAAGATTTTTCTATTCCCTACAAGATGCTAACTTTGAATTATTCATAGGATTCTAAGATTTTTTCAGGGACACAAAAATGCAAAAAAAATCACGTTATCACAGGGTACTTTTTTCCTTATTTCCCTGGTCTATGCAGTTTCTTCAGAAAAGGAATCGATCGCCAAATGTCATTACTCCTATTATTTCTAAACGAACTGTAAAATATTTCATTATCAAAGGTCAAATCGTTCCAAGCACTTCGAACACCATGAGAGAGCTAAGAGTTGTCAAGTTTGTTTCCACCATGGTTCTCGCATTTAAATTTTTATATTTTTTAAGTTTTTTTTATATTCTTTTAAGTCTCAGTCATCTACGCCTATTTAATGGCCGTGTTTTTAAAGTGTACCAGCTGCTCGAACAGTCAACCGAACACTTGTTGTACACAAAGTTGTAATGTTTTGACTTCTAACGATTTGTATACATCATACATCTTAAAAACATATAAAACAAAATGATAAATCCTTATTTAATTAATTTGGATTTGATTATTATGAATTTTTTGCTCAAGAACTCCAGTTTTACACTTGCTATTTAAGAAAACATTTCCATATTTTGGTCACCTCCATAATTTTAGTTTCTTTTGACCTATAATTTTGAGCTTAAATTACAAAAATATTCAATTCGATGTCCAATTTTCTATCTATTCCTTGTCGAACCGCTGTTCGAACACTTTAAAAACACGGCCCATAGAGCCAAGCCGCACGGTTGTGCAGTTTCTAATTGACAGAAGAATTCGCGTCTACTTATATTAATGTTCTACGTTCTACACTAATTGTCGCGTTCCGTGTCCTTTGGCATATCCTATGTCCTATGGGCAATGGGCATATCAACATCAACATGGCTGACTTTGTTATTGCTACGTTCTACTGCTTTCGCAATTTAATTTCTCCGATGTTTAATAAATCGAAGAAAACCCTCCTCCAGGCTTCAATGTACATAGCATCCGGTAATAACCTTCTTTTTTTAAGGAAAGGTGAAAGAGAAGATGACGAATACCTTGTTGTGGGCGACCCCACACACACTGATATTTAGAACGTATCAGGTACAACTTGTATATCATTTACAATTTCCGAGATCATTACCATTGTTTCTTGTTTTATCATGTTTTTCGTCTTCATTCCGTACCCGCCGTACCCTATGGGATTTTGTTATTCCTGCTATTCCCATGTCATCATGACATCTACTAACTTCTCTAAATATTTCTAAACTGCGACCTTTTCTTGGCTTATTATTGTTTTCTTCTTTTATATTTTAAACTTTTCAATACTTTCATTTTACCTATTCTACTTAATAATTACCTGACAATTCATTCCAGAAAGATCAAATCGGAAATGAAGAAGATGAATAACATTACGAGCCTACACCCGCATGTCGGGCATTACATGGAAGAACTGAAAGCCGAAGTCTGCTCATTAAAGACCCTAGTCGCGGAACTCCAACAGGACGTGCAAGTTATGAAAAATGAGTCATTGAAGACCGAACTGGCGGAATTCCGACAAATTATGAAAGATACGAATGGGTATTTAAAGGTTCAAATTGATGAGCGAACACCCCAACAGCAGGCCCCTGTGGTGCAGCCGGCGCCGTGTATGAAGCTGAGTTCAAGTAGGTGTGGTTCTGTAAATATTTCCAAAGTATAAAGGTGTATAGAAGGTGTTGAGCAATGGATTTTTACTTGCATTGTTAATGTTTCGAGGTTTTCGAGATATATGTTATCTATCTTATAGCGCTCATCTTAAACGTCAATTGACCAAATGAAATAATAAAATTCCTTTAGTTCTTCATTAAATGACTTAGCCAATAGCCTACTATAATAAATTGCAAAAAATTAAAATCTTTGTGTAGGAAGTTCTCCTAGTAGTTTTCTTCTCTGTTTCATCAGGTTTTTAGTATTTATAGAGAGTTTCTCTTCATTTTCTGTTTGTTTCAAGCAGCGTTGATTGACGCCACAATGTTTCTGTTTAGATCCTCGAGATTACTTGTATCAGCGCCTTTCAGATTTTCTTTTATCGTTTCTCGGTAGGTATTCTTTAACATCGTCTACATCTGTCCACTTCTTACTGTTGTTTCTATTCACTAGCTTATTTCGTTCTGTCCTCAGATTTAGTAGTATCTTTGCTCTCACCATTCTATGGTCACTCACCACTGGTAGTTTATTATCAGTACCAATATGTCAGTAACTATTTGTCATTTTGTCCCAACATCCAGACGAAGATATCGAAAACTTTTATGATGACGTAGATCAAGCGATGTCAACTTTCCCAGCCTATTTATGTGATCGATACTTTGTTTCAAATATTTTTACCTTATAGGATCAGAAGAGAGCGCTGCCAGAAGCTCCACATCTGACGTCGACGAAATCTATATGGCAGAGGAAGGAAGCAACCATTCTTCCTCGAATAGGTCCAAAATAGACGTTTGCAATGAAGAAGCATCTGATCCTGATTATCCTACGATGTCGGGGGGCAAAGGAGAAGATGGGTTAGTTCTACGTGTCGTCTCAGAACGCCATGTGCTACCAGACGCTATGGTTCACCAGAAGAAAGTTAATAATAACCGTACATGTACATATTGCGGTAAAAGTTTCAGTAAATCTTCTAGCTTGAAAGTTCACTTATGCATTCATACAGGTGTAGGAACTTATACATGTTCACTTTGCAATAAGAGTTTTGTTTCGTCGAGTAAGTTAAATGGTCACTTACTCACTCATACAGGTGAAAAACCTTTTAAATGTTCTTATTGCAATAAGAGTTTTGCTCAATCTAATGATTTAAAGCGTCACATGGGCATTCATACAAATAACAAATAAATGTTCATTTGTGTATATACAATGAGACTTTTATTTTATATGTATTATTATTTATATAGACTATTGGACTTGCCGAAGTAAAGAGAAGAGGCGAAGTATGCCTCGTGTAACATCTTGGGGTCAATGTGGGTAATTGGAAACGCATTTGAAGTTTGTTTTTATACCAAAAAAATGTATAGTATATGTAATTAATTATTATTTAAAAGTGTATCATAGATAGCATAGTGGTTTCAGAAGTTATACCTTTGTTTAAAATTTAAACCAACATTAAAAAAGGTCCTCATTTAAGAAAAATATGGTGTTTTTATTTACCCCAAAAAAATTTAAAAAACCGGGTAGTCGGGGTTAATTGGGAACAAGGTGATTTTTAGCAATTAAAATAAAGACATACTCGCAAGGGAAAATAGAATTATTTTAAAAATATTCTTTGATACGAAACTTGCATATATGGTTCGTTTTCATTTACTCCGGTGTCGTATTGACTCTTAAAGTAAAACAGTTTTTTATTGAAAATCATACAAGCATATTCTATACTATCTACCTAAGATAGAAACATTTTTATCGAGAAAATCATAAAACTATGACTTTATAAAAATACTGAACGTCTCTGGAAACTTGTAGGAAAAAAACTACCCAAGCCTTTTCAAAAATATCCAGAGGCTTCGGAAATTCGTAATAGACTCACTCTCCTTTCATTACCATGGTAAGATCGGGAGTAATTCCAACTATTTTATTCGTTCATAACTAACATCATTTTCCGATATAGAAAAGAGTGTGGGGTCATCATTGGTACATCTTAAAGTCATAACATTAACTTCATCTTCAAGTCGATTTCTTCGATCACATATAGGTATTTATACAAAGTCGTTATCCTCTTACCACCTTTAAATACAACTCTGGCAAATTTCCCTTCTTTTAAGTTAGTATTTAGGTCCACCGGTCTTGATAGTCTTAGTGTTCTTCCCAAGGGCTGTCGTCTGTTTCTACGTAAGACACTTCCGCTTCACTTACGTCTGAAGATAAGATAAGTCCTTTTTGCGTTTTAACATTTTTTTTTATTTCTTGGCTTCTGTTTCGTGGAGCTATTGACCTCAGTTTCTTCCTCCCTTTCCTTTCCCTTACGTTTTCCGGTTGTTTTCCTTTGTTCTTGAATTGTTTTCATTCTGCTGAAAACCTCATCAGCAGTTATAGCTCTTCTCCATATATGCCAATTGCTCAAGTCGGGACGCTACTTCAGTGGTGGCTTCCTTTGTTTTATTTTTTTCTTAATTTGTTCCATTTTTTTCAAGACCTTTAGCTCATTTGGTAAATTGTTAAAACTTTTTATTGATACATAATTGTGACTATTTTGAGCAATAGTCAATTTATATTTTGATCATTCTAGTGCTTTACATCTTGTTCTGGTTGTACTTTGTTGAAATCTTGTTTTTTTATCGTTCTTTCGTTTATTAAATTTTACATTAATATATAGACACTAAGTAATGGCTACTATTAAAAACTCAGTTAATATTTCCACTCTTGTTTTATAATAGGGTTCTGTAAAGTGTAATATTAATTACTGCATCAGTCTGAGCAATTAAATTATGGCTAAATTTATAAATCCATCTGGTGTTGATGATATTAAATATTTTAATGTATTACATTTTTTGTACTCTGAGCAGGTAAGAGCTTGCTGTACTGGGTTTGTAGGTTTTTCGATCTCTATTTCCAGACAGTCAATGATAGACTGAACGTTATGATACCGAGCTCGAAATGGGATTGGCAAAAAGTATTTAATTTTTTCACCCGGTGGCCCAAATATTAGTGTCCTCAAGTAGGGCTCTAATTGGACCAAAGTCTTCGCAAATATTTTTGATGTATTTCCTGTGGACATTCCAAACATGTGACCTAAGCCTTGAAATGAATCATTTAATTTTAGTTTCATTAGTGTCAGATAAATATTGTCCTTCGTTAAGTTTGTTTTCCCATTTAACAAGTTTACTAAATCAGGCATCAGCTACATATTTGGTACCCCCAAGTAAGATTTTGGATTTTGTTCTACTACACAACGTGTCACATTTAGTGCTTGATTTCCCTTCTCGTGTTTGTCATCTATGTTCATGTCACTACTTACTGCACTCCTCTCTGATTCAAATGAGCGTGTCTGAGACTCACTATAACTTTTTTCACTACTGCTACTTGCTTGAAATAATGACGTCTTGATGTCTTTGCCCTCTTCACTTTCTCAAAGGTGACGTAGCAGTATTTTTACTCAATGAAGGTCGAACGAAAGCCTATGCTTTTCTGGTTAATTAACATGCTTGTAGATTCCTCAACTAGTAGTTGAGGGAGTATCTAAAGCACTAAAGCTAAAGGCTGACCAGGAAAACGTTGCTCATCTGCTGCTTGACCTTCTGCTACTAAACGTTTTCGTTCTCTCTTCATAGGCAAAGAACGAGTATTAACGAGTATATCCACTAATTTATGACTTTAAATTTAAAACAGTTAGACTTTAAATACCTCCATTATACTGTACTTTTAGAACAATTTTCGAATTTTCAATTCCATCACTATATAAAGTATTTAGTGTTGTTACCTGTTCCGATAAGAGACAAAGATCATTAGAAAATGTATTCATCAATCTATATACAAGGGTTAATTTTATTTCAATTAAATTAAATAATATTTAACTTTGTATAAATTCAGAATGATTTCTTTGGCACCTTCTGATTAAAAACAAATTTTATTATTGACTCGTTTTTTTGTTTCTAAATGAGACATCAAAAGTTCCGCCATATTGGAACTAGGCCCACTTTCTTATATTAAAACTAGCCATTGTGTCATATCCCTACTTTAATATATCACTGATTTTGCACTCTTTCATTCATTCATTCAATGTAAAACGACAAAATTACGAGTATAATCGAATTTTCAAATTTTCCCGCCGATTTTAAATTGTCAGTGGTGGGAGACAAACCAAAAAAATGGCGACAAAAATGTTTTTGGCGTTTGCGTTTCTTAATAATATATGTTCTGTGATTTTACACCACAAAACATTATATTGTTAACCTATTTCGTCCTATCGTTAAGACGTAACCTCGCTTTCTTATCCTTTTTCGAAAAGGTGCGTGGTTTCCTTAGTTATCGCGATTTAATTGAGTAAAGGGTGAGTGCGCCATCAATTTCAGTTTAGCAAATGCTGCCGTTAAACCATAAGTAAAATGAACTATCCGAAAGCCACTACTTGCGACTGGTGTCTGCAAGAAGCACGAGTGCAAACCATTGACGAGAAGTTGTGGCGTTTCTGGAAAATAATCAGCACCGAAGTGAGTATGGGGCGCAGTCTACAGACTTGTGGAATTGTAATAATGTATTTGGTATTGCTGCGCCACTTCACTTATCCATGACACGTAACTATTATCTTTCCTTTCAGGATCCGATTATGACATCCCTCAAGAGTATCTGCGACAAATGTAGATCACGCTACAACGGATTTTCGATTTACATCGAGACATGTAAGATCAACACGTCCAAAATAGATGAGCTGCTGATGGGACAGATCAAAGATGAACCTTCCATCGACATTGAGTATCCTCCGTTAATTAAAAAAGAAATATCAAACGAAGTAGATTCGAATTCCTTTCTTCCTGCAGCGTCGAGCGGAGTTTTCATTAAACAACAAATGCTAGCAGGCTGCTTAAATTCTCCTATGGAGAGCAATAACTCCATGATAGATAAAGTACTGTCGGCTGGAAAGGTCAAAAAGGAACCTCTTATCGACATTGTGGAACATCTCGTAAATGAAGAGGACATTTGGAAAAAAGAAGAAGCGTCCGATCCTGATTATTCTATAGCGTCGGGTGGTAAAGGAAAGGATAGATTAGTGTTACGTGACGTCTCGGAACGCCAACTGCTACCAGACTCTATTGTTCACCAGAAGAACGTTCATAATAACCTTATGTGTACATATTGTGGTAAAACTTTCAATTATCCTTGTAAATTGAAGGCTCACTTACGCACTCATATAGGTGAGAAACCTTTCAAATGTTCACATTGCAACAAGAGGTTTACTCGCTTAGATAATTTAAAAGTTCACTTATGCACTCATACAGATGAAAATCTTTTCAAATGTTCACATTGCAACAAGAGTTTTGCTCGGTCGAGTCATTTAAATGTTCACTTACACACTCATACAGGTGAAAAGCCTTTCAATTGTTTGCATTGCAGTAAGAGGTTTACTCAGCTGAGTACTTTAAAACTTCACTTACGCACTCATACAGGTGAGAAACCTTTCAAATGTTCACATTGCAACAAGAGGTTTACTCGCTTAGATAATTTAAATGTTCACTTACGCATTCATACAGGTGAAAACCTTTTCAAATGTTCACATTGCAACAAGAGTTTTGCTCGGTCGTGTCATTTAAATGTTCACTTACGCACTCATACAGGTGAAAAGCCTTTCAAATGTTCGCGTTGCAGTAAGAGGTTTAATGAGTCAGCTCATTTAAGTGTTCACTTACGCACTCATACAGGTGAAAAACCTTTTATATGTTCATATTGCAATAAGAGTTTTACTCAGTCGCCTCACTTAAGTGTTCACTTACGCACTCATACATGTGAAAAACCTTTTAAGTGTTCACATTGCAACAAGAGTTTTGCTCAATCTAGTTATTTAAAGCGTCACTTATGTATTCATACAAATGACAAATAAATGTTCACTATTTTGTACAATAAGACTTTTATTTGATCATCTCGGCAAACAGTTGCATGTTGTTTGCAACTTTTTGGTGTCTTGTTTTAAATAACACTGAGGGAAATTTCAATAACCAGTGAATTCATTAATAATTTTACTTTAAAATATAGTACATATTTATACAAGCCGTACCCGGCATGTGTTGCAATGTCACGTAAAGTTTAAAGAAAAAAAGATAAATAAAAATGTTATAGATGACCCGGTGAACTTCTTATCACACCTACATATATTTTTGAAAAATACCGTCAAAACTTAATACAAAATTTTTATCTACATTAAATTAAATGCAACACAATTATTCACATAATCAATTTAAGGCTTTCTGTAGTACTGTATTTTTTGTCTTTTTTGCGGTGCGTAAATATAGACTCGCGAACATGCGACGTATAATTGCCCATACGCGAAACCCGAAACCGGGAAACTCCAAGTTGATTCCGCAAACTGTCCTTGTATCTTCAATTGTATATTATCTTTTTAAATTTTTGATAGAGCCCGCACTTTTTATAGGGAAAAATGGTTTCAGTCCCAAGGTCTAATTTTTGGTGGAAAAGGTAGATCTCAACATCCTGAACAAAAAAGCTAATGGGCACAAAAAATCTACCGTCAGGATTTTGCGCTATGGCCCATGAAAGGTCGGCACATGGGTTTTCAATTCTCGGGTTATTTTTATCAAAAAGAGCGTGTTCAGTGGCCGATTATGGAGACATGCATGCCTGGAGGTGTGAAGTCGGAATCACATGATGTAGGAATTTGAATAGATGCTTCATGAGACCATTGTGGGCCTCCACAATCCATCTGAGTTTAGTAACGAGTCTCGAATCATTTGCCGCCTCTGTACTAAGCTGTCGTTCGCCCATCTGACACGTGAAAATCATAAAGATCTCCTCATATTCGGTGCAATAATGTTGTCTCCATAATCGGCCACTGAACACGCTCTTTTTTGATAAAAATAACCCGATACCTGAAGACCCAGGTGCCGACCTTTTATGGGCCGTAGCGCAAATTCCTGACGCTAGATTTTTTTTGTGCCCATTAGCTTTTTTGTTCAGGATGTTGACATCTACCTTTTCCACCAAAAATTAGACCTTGGGACTGAAACCATTTTTCCCTATAAAAAGTGCGGGGTCCTTTGAGTATGAAATTTTCCTTAGTCCAGTCGAATTAGCATTATGGGTGGATGTGAAATGCGGAGCCTGGTTTTTTGCTGGAATCGCTCGAAAATATCATGGTAAATGACAATCCATTACCTCCACCTGTTTTTAGGCTGTGCTAATTGCATACTAACAGTTTATAGGAAGAACACGCGAAAATAGGCCTCTTTTTCAACATATTTTCTAATTTTCATCGAAATATATCAAGTTTATCGTAGATATGTATAGGAATGTATATAAAGTTGGCGAACCACCCTCACAAGCCGGCAAAACAAAATACTGGAGATTTTGTGTCTTTTGTAGCTTTTTTGTAGCGAGAAAACGAATTTTGTAGCTTTTGAATAGCCGGAGATACAAAAGGTGGGCTAACTTAATATTAAGTTAGCGGCCATCGCTATAACTCATAGACGGAATGTAATAGGATGCTCTGGTTTGCAAAGGAATTTGTGTCTTTAGAAGTACTTGAAAGTCACTGGGCCAAAAAAGTTTTAGGCCACATTTGGCCAATTTTGGCCAAAAATGACAAGATGTTCAATCATCACTCGCGGTTCAATTTCATGATATAGTAGCGATCTTAAAAATCATTCGGCATGGAAAACCTTCTGTTAATTGGCCGAAAAAGCGGCCAAAATTGCCAGAAATCGCCAAAAATTCGAAAATTATTTATTTCTGCCAAAACATGGGAAATCCTGTATACACGTCGACAGGTCGAACATGTGGTACACAGAGAGCTCAGAAAAACTAGCAGGGGGTCAATAAAAAATACCCAGAATTAAATGGCCAAAAATTTTAAAATGACTTATTTCTGCCAAAACGTGATAAATCCTGTATATACTTCAACAGTTCGAAAATGTGGTCCCCGGAATTTTCAGACACACTGTCTAAGGATCCAATAGATCCATCTAGCCACCGGAATTCACCTAAACCTGCGGGCCTGTGGAGCTACAAATTCTAATATTAGTAATTTCGGACAAAACGTGATAAATCCTGTATATACTTCGACAGTTCGAAAACGTGAGCCCCGGAATTTTCAGACACACTGTCTAAGGATCTAACGGATCCTTCTAGCAACTGGAATTCACCTGAAACTGCGGGCCTGTGGAGCTACAAATTCAAAAAGGATTTATTTTGGCGAAAACGTGATAACTCCTGTATATACTTCGACAGTTCTAAAATGTGGGCCCAGGAATTTTCAGACACACTGTCTAAGGGTCCAATAGATCCTTCTAGCCACCGAAATTCACCTGAAACTGCGGACCTGTGAAGCTACAAATTCTAATATTAGTAATTTCGGCCAAAACGTGATAAATCTTGTATATACTTCGACAGTCCGAAAATGTGGGCCCAGGAATTTTTAGACACACTCTCTAAGGATCCCATGGATCCTTCTTGTCACAGGAATTCAACTGAAACTGCGGGCCTGTGGAGCTACAAATTCTAAAAGGACTTATTTCGGCCAAAACGTGATAACTCCGTATATACTACGACAGTTCGAAAACGTGGGCCCCGGAATTTTCAGACACACTGTCTAAGGATCCAATGGATCCTTCTAGCAACTGGAATTCAGCTGAAACTGCCGGCCTGTGGAGCTACAAATTCTAATATTGGTAATTTCGGCCAAAACGTGATAAATCTTGTATATACTTCGACAGTTCGAAAATGTGGGCCAAGGAATTTTCAGACACACTGTCTAAGGATCCAATGGATCCTTCTGGCAACTGGAATTCAGCTGAAACTGCCGGCCTGTGGAGCTACAAATTCTAATATTGGTAATTTCGGCCAAAACGTGATAAATCTTGTATATACTTCGACAGTTCGAAAATGTGGGCCAAGGAATTTTCAGACACACTGTCTAAGGATCCAATGGATCCTTCTAGCAACTGGAATTCAGCTGAAACTGCCGGCCTGTGGAGCTACAAATTCTAATATTGGTAATTTCGGCCAAAACGTGATAAATCTTGTATATACTTCGACAGTTCGAAAATGTGGGCCAAGGAATTTTCAGACACACTGTCTAAGGATCCAATGGATCTTTCTAGACACTGGAATTCAACTGAAACTGCGGGCCTGTGGAGCTACAAATTCTAAAAGACTTATTTCGGCCAAAACGTGATAACTCCTGTATATATTTCGACAGTTCGAAAATGTGGTCCCCGGAATTTTCAGACACACTGTCTAAGGATCCAATAGATCCTTCTAGCCACCGAAATTCACCTGAAACTGCGGGCCTGTGGAGCTACAAATTCTAAAAGGACATTTGCGTACTGTCGAAGTATATACAGGATTTATCACGTTTTGGCCGAAATTACTAATATTAGAATTTATAGCTCCACAGGCCCGCAGTTTCAGGAAAATTCCGGTCGCTATAATTGGATCCTTAGACAGTGTGTCTGAAAATTCCTGTACCCACATTTTCGAACTGTTGAAATATATACAGGATTTATCACGTTTTGGGCGAAATTACTAATATTAGAATTTGTAGCTCCACAGGCCCGCAGTTTCAGGAAAATTCCGGTCGCTAGAAAGATCTATTGGATCCTTAGACAGTGTGTCTGAAAATTCCTGTGCCCATATTTTCGAACTGTCGAATTATATACAGGATTTATCACGTTTTGGCCGAAATTACTAATATTAGAATTTGTAGCTCCACAGGCCCGCAGTTTTAGTTGAATTCCAGTGACAAGAAGGATCCATGGGATCCTTAGAGAGTGTGTCTGAAAATTCCTGGGACCACATTTTCGAACTGTTGAAGTATATACAGGATTTATCACGTTTTGGCAGAAATAAGTCATTTTAAAATTTTTGGCCATTTCTGGGTATTTTTTATTGACCCCCTGCTAGTTTTTCTCAGCTCTCTGTGTACCACGTGTTCGACCTGTTGACGTGTATACAGGATTTCCCATGTTTTGGCAGAAATAAATAATTTTCGAATTTTTGGCCATTTCTGGCAATTTTTGCCCGCTTTTTCGGCCAGTTAACAGAAGGTTTTCAATGCCAAATGCATTTTATGATCGCTACTATATCATGAAATTGAACCGCGAGTGATGATTGAACATCTTGTCATTTTTGGCCAAAATTGGCCAAATGTGGCCAAAAACTTTTTTGGCCCAGTGACTTTCAAGTACTTCTAAAGACACAAATTCCTGCGCAAACCAGAGCATCCTATTACATTCCGTGTATGAGTTATAGCGGTGGCCGCTAACTTAATATTAAGTTAGCCCACCTTTTGTAGCTCCGGCTATTCAAAAGCTACAAAATTCGTTTTCTCGCTACAAAAAAGACACAAAATCTCTACTATTTTGTTTTTCCGGCCTGTGAGGGTGGTCCGCCAACTTTATATACATTGTATAGGAACGAAGTTATAGAGCTTGTGATTTGCTACAACATTCCGTGGTTCAAAATTGTAATATTCCATTTGCCGCAGCCACTGCGGATGAATGAGTAAAAAAAAATTGGAAAAATTGCTATTTTTCGGGCGCAAAATAATAATACAAATTATAATGCGACTGAGTTACGATTTATTCTCGAAAAAGGTTATTTATTCACGAATCGAATGCAGCAAACGCGGTTCCGATATCTTTTTTAGTTGGTAAGTAATCTAATTGTTAAATAATATTATGTAAATTAGAAAGACATCATTAGAAGAAACATAAATGCCACGAAAAAATTTTTAAAGTTATAAAAATGTTTCTACACATGCTAGAAGGTTAGAGCTACCATATGCAATGATTTAATTAACAATTTTTTCGGATTAACTCGCTCAGATGGTTTTTTAAAGAAGTGGTTCAAATTTCACCTTAATAACAATTGAGATATGTCTCCGGTTTTTTTTATAATTGAAATCTGACAGTACCTACTTAAAGGGCATGGAAAATCGAAACTTTTGACGCTTTCAAAGTTCAATTCGGATAGTGTAATCCAGAGTTATTGAATCCCAAACTTGATCAGCGATTCTGGGCAAACGAACAACGATTTAACGCAAAAAAAATATTGTCATGCTGGTCCTTTTGTATACTTTCCATATACCTATTTAAGAAAATACTTACCCTTCATAATTTGCCGACAATTAAATCAAGTAGAAGAGCGAATGCACGCAGAAAGGCTCTCGCCGCTCGAATTTCGAGGGGAGGGGATGGCTGAGCGTAGCGGCGATAAGTTGGATCGACGCTCTCAAAACCGCTGCGCGCATTTTATTTCAGATTATCTCAGCTTCTAATCAACGAATCTTGACGTTTTTTTTTTTAAATCGATATACCGAATCGAGAGGATTTCATTGGAGTGATCATTTTTGTTCTATTTATATAATTTGGCGAGCTGTGATACGTATATTAATTATTTTCCAGCTGTAAACGGTTAGTGGTCGATTACTTAGAGAAGAAACACAGTCATCAAATTCGCGCAGGTATTCGTCACACCATACAGCTATCTTTCTTTACCAGCATCAGTGGCGTATGTTTGAATCAAAGGTTGGGATGTAATAAATTATGAATTGAAAATCATTGTTGCCGGACTGCACGTATTTGCAGAGGTAAATGTGACTAATCTGAAATACAGCATAACTTTGTTTATCCAGGGTTCGATAACAAAAAAAAAAACGAAAAATATCACTCCAAAATAATTACGCTACGCCACTTCCACAATAATCGAGCATCAAGGGTGGTGACGTTATCAGAAGGAAGGAAAAACTTCTATGTCTTGCCAACACTTTAACAATATTTGCCCGACTAGCAGACTTCAACGCAAGGAGGTTGTCCAAGTTCTCATACTTGGCCATGATGAGCAGAAGGAAGGAAAAACTTCTATGTCGTGCCAACACTTTACAATAGACTTCAACGCAAGGAGGTTTTCCTCCTCCTGGCGTTGCTGTCTGCTAGTCGGACAAACATTGTAAAGTGTTGGCAAGACATAGAAGTTTTTCCTTCCTTCTGCTCATTTTGCAGACCTTTCCATTTTGCGTTGTGCTACTTTGAGTTTTCTCGCTGATGTCGCCGTTAAGGTGTGTTTCCGCGCCATATGTGAGCACTGGCAGAACGCACTGGTCGAACACTTTTCTCTTTTGACAGATGGGGAGTTCGCTCTTAAAGACGTGTCTTAACTTTCCATAGGCCGCCCATCCGAGGTTGATTCTTCTGTTCAACTCGCATGTCTGATTGTCTCTAGATATTCTAATTTCGTGGCCCAGGTATGTATATTTTTCAACCAATTCAATTTCGGTGTTGTCGATGTTTATACCTTCGCTCATGACAAGGTTTGTGTTGGCAGTTGGCGTATGCTTCGAGTCTCAACATTGCCAGCAGAGGGTGTTGGTGCGAGTTCCCCTTCCTGAACACACTCTCCTCCTCTCTTCAGCCGACGAAAGGACTTCTCGAGCAGCTTTGCGCGCGCGAACATTGTTTTAGGTTATCGTTTAGCGTTATACAATATTACAGAGATTGCCAGTTGAGAATAAAATTAATTCAGAGGTATTATCAAGTGCAAGTGTTATTCGTTAACCCGAAGTCACCAAGAAATCCCAGCTACTCCAACAGTTTATCATGATCTTCGTTTTAGAACAGTTCATTTTTAGACCAACCCCGGGGCATACATCTTCTAATTCGTGGAGCATTTGTTTTGCCTCTCCCAAGTCATCCGTTGTTAAGACAATGTCGGTGGCTAAATTTCTGACCATCTATGTTTATTCCCCTTTTATCCCAGTTAAACTTTTTTAAGGCATGTTCTAAAACAGTGATAAATATTTTAGGAGACATAGTGACATAGGGGACACCCTTGCCTCACACCTCTTCCGATTTCAATGCGGTTGCTGGCTTTATGCAGTCTAATTGACATATTAGCGTTTTTGTATATTAAGCATTGTCGTATTTAGACAAAAATTGTGTTTTTATTTTTTTTTTATTTTATTTCCCATCCCCGTAGGCCAATAGTTAAAATTTGACTTGAACGTTATACTGTCTGCATTATTACTTTTGTCTTTTTCCTGATGAAATATTCAGAGAAATTCACGTTTACTGGTAAATAAACAGAAAAATATTTAAGAAATGCGCCAATGTTCCATTCAGTAACATAAGATAGAAAGAGATAGATATCCGTAACCAATGCGGGTTGCCTATGCAATCGTTTTGCCTTACTTGTCGCTCAAGGCGGGTCCGTTCCAAGTACTAAGGAGAGTGAATAGCACAAAACCAAAGCATTTCCAATAACTCGTTTTTTTCGGCCGCGTAAACGACACCGCACTATTAGGGAGTTATTGGAAGTTTCAAAATAGTGACAGCAGTAATAACAACAGCCGTATATTAATAGTGCGGTGTCGTTATCGCGGCCGAAAAAAACGAGTTATTGGAAATGCTTTTTGGTTTTGTGCTATTTCCTTATTTCTAACCTTACTTTGTGCTTACTTTTAAACGTCGAATTGTCAGTTGGCGGGTGACCGGGGCCGCTATTCTGGAACGTTCGACTAACTCCCACGAACAAATTTCATTCGTGTGAGAAATTGTTTGTGTGCGACTCCACATTTTGGAATCTCGAACGTTCGAGTCCGTAAACGAACAAATGAAGCAGTCAAATAATCAATATCTCACACAAATAAAATTTCTCACACGAATGAACTTTGTTCGTGGGAGTTAGTCGAACGTTCAAGAATAGCGGCCCCGCGGTTGTTGTTATTTGTTTGAGTTTGAGGGTGAAGACAGACAAAAATGAAAGAAGCAGGTCGTGGTCGTACGTAAACCTCAGTCATCTAACTTTTTTGTCACAAATTTTTTTGTTTTAAACAAATTCACAACTAATCTACTCGTTAAAAAATCCGGAAATTGAAAACAAAAAAGCAAAGACGTAAACAAACCATAGAGAATGCAAAACGGTTAGTTATAAAAACGACAGATCAGCTGACAAATGCCAAAAGTGTCAAAATACGGGAAAATTCCAGTAATAGTGCACTCCTTATTTGTTCAGTAATAAAGTCTAGCACTATCACAATTACGGGTAGCAGTATTTAGTGGGCCACTGCGCATGCGTATATGTCAAGATAGTGCTATCAGTATTACTGCTACACTTTATTACACTTCCAATAACTCCCTAATGAACAAATAAGGAGTGCACTATTACTGGAATTTTCCCGTATTTTGACACTTTTGTCATTTGTCAGCTGATCTGTCGTTTTTATAACTAACCGTTTTGCATTCTCTATGGTTTGTTTACGTCTTTGCTTTTTGGTTTTCAATTGCCGGATTTTTTTAACGAGTAGAGTAGTTGTGAATTTGTTTTAAAAAAACAATGAGTGACAAAAAAGTTAGACTGAGGTTTACCTACGACGACGACCTGCTTCTTTAATTTTTGTCTGTCTTCACCTCAAACTCAAACAAATAACAACAATCTGGTCATCCGCCAACTGACAATTCGACGTTTAAAAGTAAGGTTACAAATAAGGAAATAGCACAAAACCAAAAAGCATTTCCAATAACTCGTTTTTTTCGGTCGCGTTAACGACACCGCACTATTAATATACGGCTGTTGTTATTACTGCTGTCACTATTTTGAATCTTCCAATAACTCCCTATTGGAAGTGTAATAAAGTGTAGCAGTAATACTGATAGCACTATTTTGACATATACGCATGCGCAGTGGCCAATAAAATACTGCTACCCGTAATTGTGATAGTGCTAGACTTTATTACTGAACAAATAAGGAGTGCACTATTTACTAGATTTTCCCGTATTTTGACACTTTTGACATTTGTCAGCTGATCTGTCGTTTTTATAACTAACCGTTTTGCATTCTCTATGGTTTGTTTACGTCTTTGCTTTTTTGTTTTCAATTCCCGGATTTTTTTAACGAGTAGAGCAGTTGTGAATTTGTTTTAAAAAAAAATTAGTGACAAAAAAGTTAGACTGAGGTTTACGTACAACCACGACCTGCTTCTTTCATTTTTGTCTGTCTTCACCCTCAAACTCAAACAAATAACAACAACCGGGTCATCCGCCAACTGACAATTCGATGTTTAAAAGTAAGGTTAGAAATAAAGAAATAGCACAAAACCAAAAAGCATTTCCAATAACTCGTTTTTTTCGGCCGCGATAACGACACCGCACTATTAATATACGGCTGTTGTTATTACTGCTGTCACTATTTTGAAACTTCCAATAACTCCCTACTATCACAATTACGGGTAGCAGTATTTAGTTGGCCACTGCGCATGCGTATATGTCAAAATAGTGCTATCAGTATTACTGCTACACTTTATTACACTTCCAATAACTCCCTATTAATATACGGTTGTTGTTATTACTGCTGTCAGTATTTTGAAACTTCCAATAAGTCCTATAAATGCATATATGTATAAATGTAACTTTTATAAAATCTGGTGATATCTGGTGTTTTTTTTGTTATCGAGTTGGTGAATTTTCATCTGGCGGCTCCAGTGAACTCTATACTATTCGTACCTGGAACGGCCGCGTCCGTCGCGTATAATAGCGTGCAGTGTGTCAGGGGCAAGCGAAACAAAGATAGAGATAGTTACGGGAACCTCTCTTTATCGCACTCAAGCAAATGAGTTCGGTCTACATGCCTAAATTGATTTTAAGTAGAAATTTATGTAGTTTGACGATTATTTTTGTTCGAAACGTGCTATATTAGTGAAGGTACACATTTATTGTATTCTAATACGCCATTAGTTCCGTTTATAGATCACTTATTTAATTATAGGTGCTTAGCCGAAGAAAACTTTAACGAATTTCAAGAAAATGTAGTATATTATGATACGAAGATTGTTCTGTTGATTATATTTCTGGGAATATAGTTCGTAATCTGGTTAATACTACTACTTGCAATCATTGTATTGATATATTATTATATAGAGGTAGTATGTCTACTGAACTGACTGAACGCTACTCTTATACTGGTCCTCCTTGGGCTTATAAATAATTCACAAATTTTGTCACTCGAGAAGGTCTTCTTTATGCTTCAGATGTGGTGTATAAAATTTTACATTTCACAAAAAAACAAATTCGCTTCCTATTAAAAAATGAAAACATTGAGAAAACCAAAATAGACTTAAAAAGAAAAAATGATAAATACAGTTACAAATCATTTTGCTACTAATATATGTCTTTAAACGTAAACACCCTGTAAATCAAGAATTTATAGCTGACGAATGTCACGAAATTCACATTATTCGAAAAATAATTGCCATATATTTAAAGTGCCGAATGTATAGGCCCGCGCCGACTATGTGGCGAATGTGTGCAAAAAACACGGGCGGCCAAATCAAAGGGCGGCGAAATGGATAGACGGAAAAAATTATCTTTTATCTATAATTATCAAAACAGGGATATTGTTACAAGAAACTACTTTATGCTTTATTGAAGAATCTACGAAAAAAATTGAAATACGAGAACATTCCATTGAGTTTTGTCCCATAACTGATTCTACTGGTGCTGGCTTATGTAACTATGTGACAGATTTATTAGTAAAATTGAATTTGAATATATATGATTTGCGAGGCCAAGGCTATGATAATGCCTCAAATATGCGAGGAATACATGTTGGCTTACAAAAGCAAATCTTAAATATATAAACCCGCGAACATTTTTCTGTTCCTTGTGCAACGCACTCACTAAATTTATTTGTTAATGATGCTGCTAAAATTTCTTTTGAGGTTTCTGGATTCTTTGATATGGTTCAAGAGTTATATGTGTTGTTTTCTGCGTCCATAAAAAGATGGTCAGTTTTAAAAACGTGCATTTCAGATTTAACTTTAAAACCGCTTTCTGATTTAGTCTGGTCTGGCTGGTCTAGTAGAATAGATGCTATAAAACCCATGAGATATCAAATTGGTCAAATCTATGATGCTCTGTTTAAAGTAATGGAAGCATCTTCATCTTCAAAAGATTTTAGTGCTTTACACCAAGCTCAATCGCTAGCAACAAAAATTCAAAACAACAAATTTTTATGCTCTATTGTGATTTGGTACAACATACAACATATTATTTAAAATTAATTCTCTCAATAAATTAATGCAGAATCGGAATATAAACCTAAAAGCTTGTTTAGATTGCGTAAACAAAATTAAAACTTTTTTCACAAACTTAAGAAATGATGAGGGACTCAATAAAATTCTTATCGATGCCAGAGAACTAGAGAGGAGTTAGAAATTGAACCTGATTTTCCACTTGCACAAAATCTTCGTCAAAGAAAAAAGGCAAAACAATTTTATTCCGAAAGCAATGAGATACTAGATCAAACGTTATCATCTCTTAAGGGGGATAGCCACTGTGACGGCTGAAAAAAATTAGTGATTTTCAATAATTTTTTTGGCCTGGTAAATAAAGGAATTTATGGATCGTTTTTATTTTATTTTATTAAGTACATATCCAGCAATGTTTCCACAAATTATTATTAAAAAAGTATTTATTAGTTTTAACAATATAAACGATGCCGTAGAGCCTGAAAAAAAATTCCCCCGCCATGGTCGCATCGATTTTTTAAAAGCCGGTAATCAGAATAAAAAAAGATTAAAACTAGCACAATCTGTATGAATGTAGTTATCGTTGTACGTAGCCGTTTTTTTATATTTTGATTTTTCACAAAGTGGCGACCGATTGAAAATATTTTTATTTTTTCGACCGTTTTTGTTTGTTTTCAAACAGTTTAAAAAATAGTTAAAAACAAAATTTTCCAAATCGGCTACGCTTAACCATAGCCACTATCAAGACGAACAAAACAAAACAAAAAAATTAAAAATCGGTTAAGAATTGTCCGAGTTATCGATGCGACCAATGTGAAAAAAGTCGTTTTGAGAAAAACGCGTTTTTAGTCCATTTCTCTCGCAATAAAATCATAAATCTTTTAAAATTTTCATAGCTATATTAAACTATCGAGTCCTTTACTTGATATGTGATTACTCAGCACTATAAAAATACTAAAAAAGTTCATAATTTTATGACTTATAGTAGGATGGACATCATATTCAATTTTGCGAAATTTTGCGTTTAGAAGCATTGGTAGGCCGTTTGGGACTTATGTTTGCACCTGCTTCTATTTCATGTCTATTACGCCGCTGATAACATTTTCTTCTATTTCTTGGACATCTAATTTTACTGCTTTTATTAATTTTGTTACCTTTACGATCCATTTCGTAATAACACACAAAATATTTTTAAAAATCGATAAAACCAAGAGCCAGAGAAACGATGTGCGTTCACTACGAAACTTCGAGAATAACTAAAAATCGGCCGAACTTCTAAGCACCTAAATCCATAAACTGGACATTCTAAAACCGCTACAAACCAGATTTATATCACAAAACAAAGTCTAGCGAAAAATATTGAGCCCTGCCTGCTCTCACTAAAATCGTTATAACTTATAACTTAGTCAATTTTCGAAATTTTGACCTGCAATTTTGTACACCTATTTTTTGAATATATAAGCTTTGATTTAAGACAACAAAAAAAATTTTTTTTTTGAACTATCACAGTGGCTATCCCCCTTTGAAAGATTCAAGGGGTTGGAGCAATTTGATAACATTTTTGGGTATATTTATAAAATGTTTAGCTTGGCTGAAGAGGAATTGAGATTATCTTGTGAAAATTTAACATTAGTACATTTGAAAGATGAATCACGTAATGAATCAGATGTTGACGCAAATGATTTATTTGATGAAGCTAAATGTTTGAAATGTCACTTGCCTGAACAGAATGATAGAGCCCCAATCAATTCTCAAATACATTCTGGAGAATCAGTTAATTTCCACATTCCCAAATATTGCAATAGCACTACGAATTTTTTTAACGCTACTAGTATCCATAGCATCGGGTGAAAGGTCTTTCTCGAAATTGAAATTTATAAAAACCTTTTTAAGATCGAGTAGGGCACAAAAAGACTCAGCAATTTGTCAATTATGTCTATAGAGTTTGATTTAATGGATTCCCTGCCTCTCGATGAATTAATTAAAGATTTTACCAATAAAAAGGCAAGAAAAGAAAGTTCTGCGTAAACTATTTGCTTCCTTTTTTTACTGGGGAATTTTTATTTTTTTTTTGTTTTGTTGCTTTTTTGTTTTACGCTTCATGTCAAATTGTTTGTTGTCGTTTATATGTTATTGTATATCTCATATAAGAATTTGCAGTAATTTCAATTCTATTTGTGTTTACCTATCTATAGGTATATGTATTAATTACAAGTTCAAAAAAGGGCGCAAATTTATATTTCGCACACAGGCGGCCGCATAGCTTGGCGCGGTCTATATATCACCACAGTAAACTATTAAATATTAAATTACATGGGAAAAATGCCACAGTACGGCAAAAAATTACTAAACTGGTTTTATTTAGCAATTGTTAAAATATAATGAAGCATTGTCATATTTAGACAAAAATTGTGTTTTTAATTTTTTTTTTATTTTATTTCCCAACCCCGTAGGCCAACAGTTAAAATTTGACTTGAACGTTATAGTGTCTGCATTATTACTTTTGTCATTTTCCTGATGAAATATTCAGAGAAAATCACGTTTACTGGTAAATAAACATAAAAAGATTAAAAAATATTTAAGAAATACGCGAACGTCCCATTCAGTAACATAAGATAGAAAGAGATAGATATCCGTAACCAATGCGGGTTGCCTATGCAATCATTTTGCCTCACTTGTCGCTCAAGGCGGGTCCCTTCCGGTACGTAGTATAGAGTTCACTGGGCGGCTGGCGGCTCTGGCAACGCTGATTCTACATTCTATTCATTATTGTAACAGACCTTAACCTCGTTTTCTTATCTTTTCTCGAAACGGTGCGAGGTTTCCGTTTTCCGTAGTTATCGCGATTTAATTGAGGAAGAGCTAAGTGCGTCATCAATTTCAGTTCAGCAAGTGCTGCCGTTAAACCATAGGTAAAATGAACCATACGAAAGCCACTACTTGCGATTGGTGCCTGGAAGAAGCACGAGTGCAAACCATTGACGAGAAGTTGTGGCGTTTCTGGAAAATAATCAGCACCGAAGTGAGTGTAGGGCGCAGTTTACATTATTTTGTAGACTTGTGAAATTGTAATAATGTATTTGGTTTTGCTGTGCCACTTCACTTATCCACGAAACGTAACTGATATCTTTTCTTTCAGGATCCGAGTCTTACATCCCACAAGAATATCTGCGACAAATGTAAATCACGTTATGAAGTATTTTCGATTTACATCGAGGGGTGTAAGATCAACATGTCCAAAGTAGATGAGCTACTATGGATGGGGCAGGTTAAAGACGAACCTTCCGTCGACATCGAGTATCCTACCTTAATTAAAACAGAAACTTCAAATGAAGTAGATTCGAATTCCTATGGGCCTGCAGTGTCCAGTGGAGTTTCCATTGAACGACAAATGCTGGCAGGTTGCTCCAATTCTCCTCCGAAGAGCAACGATTCCACGATCGATGAAGTACTGTCGGCTGGAAAGGTCAAAAAGGAACCACTTATCCACATTAAGGATTATCTCATGAATGAAAAAGACGTTTTTAAGCAAGAAGCGTCTGATTCTGAGAGTTTTACTCAATTGTGTCATTTAAATGTTCACTTACGTATTCACACAGGTGAGAAACCTTTTAAGTGTTCAGATTGTAATAAGAGTTTTCCTGTGTTGAATAGCTTAAAACGTCACTTACTTACTCATACAGGGGAAAAATCTTTCAAATGTTCACATTGCAATAAGAGTTTTACTCAGTTGGGTCATTTAAATGTTCACTTACGTACTCATACAGGTGAGAAACCTTTCAAATGTCCACATTGCAATAAGAGTTTTACTCAATTGAGTCAGTTAAATGTTCACTTACGTACTCATACAGGTGAGAAACCTTTCAAATGTCCACATTGCATTAAGAGTTTTACTCAGTTGGGTCATTTAAATGTTCACTTATGTACTCATACAGGTGAGAAACCTTTCAAATGTCCACATTGCAATAAGAGTTTTACTCAGTTGAGTTCTTTAAATGTTCACTTACGCATTCATACAGGTGACAAACCTTTCAAATGTCCACATTGCACTAAGAGTTTTACTCAGTTGTGTTCTTTAAATGTTCACTTATGCATTCATACAGGTGACAAACCATTCAAATGTCCACATTGCACTAAGAGTTTTACTCGGTCGAGTCGTTTAAATGTTCACTTACACATTCATACAGGTGAAAAATCCTTCAAATGTTCACATTGCAATAAGAGGTTTGTTCATTCTAGCAGTTTAAAGCGTCACTCACTCTTTCATACAAATGCCAAATAGGCTATTGACTATGTCATTTAATAAAGAACTAACCCGTTCAAGGAATTTTATTGTTTCATCTCGTCAATTGACCTCTAAAGATGATAACATCGAAGAGTGCTACTAATAGAGCCTTGCGTTTTTGAGATTGGAGTAGGTTTGTCCACGTTTCGGTTTTTTGGCTATAATTCAAAAGCTATGCATTTATAGTACTATATATATAGTACTAAAATCCATCCAAATGCTATGTGAAAAACAAAAACCTTTCTTTTTTTAATATTATTTACTATAATTTTCTTCTGAGCATACTTAGGTATACCTAGGCGTTGCTTCATAAGAAAGCAAGGTTATGCAATTTCCGTTAACATGGTGGTTTATAAAAGTTTGTAGGTTAAAAAATGGCTGAGATATATGATCACCTGGTACCTGTAAATCGGCCGCCCAACCAACTTAGCAGGCATGCTGGCATTTAATGTACATATGAACACTACTCGAATCCCATTCATTTTGTGTTTCAGAAAATAGAGTATGCCAGGGAACTCTGGGCTTTTGGACTATAAATTTTTAAGTTCCCTCTCCACAATCTCCAACTAGTGGTCACTTTTGAAGCTACATCCGAGGATCTCGTTGAAGAGCAAACCATTTAAAAAAAATTGTATGTAAACTGTGCACCTTTGCCTTCAAAATGACGCTAAGTAATAACAAAATTATTTATGAAGTTTTAAAATAGAAAAATGTTTACTTTGGCCCAAACTGACCTAGAACAATTTTTCTATTTTCTAAAATTCGCGTAAAAATGCCAGTTCTCCGGATATGAAGAAATATTTTATTTTCGAGCAATAGGCAAAAAGGTATTTTTAAATGTTTATAATTGAGAATGTTAATATTTTTCTACAATGATTTTTGCAATAGGAAAAACGATGCTTTTTTTACTTTTTTTTATTCACTATGATAGTTTAGCTCTCCTCCTTTCTTATGGTATCCGTATTATTGCAATTTCTGAGAAAAGCGATGCTAAAATTTACCAAAGTTGTATTCTGCATGACATGCATGACTACGCTGCCTATGTACATAAGTGAAATTATTAGTTGGGCAATTTTGAATGATAATTCAAGAGAAACTGAGACCCTCATTTAATGTGATCTTGAGCAACATGTCTGCTGTTCAACAGACCCTGAGGTCTGGGATCGAGTAGATACATTCAGTAACATCTCAGATCAATATATGTTCAGTATATGTGCAGACATTTTGGTCAAAGAGTAACCGTAGTATTTCATGGTTACTCCGATTCTGCAACAAATATTAAAGCGGCAGAACAACGTCGCCGTGTGGTAAAAACATCAACATCTTCTGATATTCTCTTTGAGCAATATATGACAGTCCCAACTAGCCAACAACAATAGTAGAGGAGAAATAGGAAAGATGTCACGGACTCAGATCCAGTTTATTAACCCCATAACCTTACCAGCCTTTTATTTCTACCCTTTACTCATGACCTAAGTCTTGACCTTAAGCCAAAGAAAACTTATTTTTAAATGGACGTCTTTTTTGTATTACTAAATTTTATAATGTAATGTATCAGCGTATCAGCAAAAATCGGTTCGTTGACATAATTAAACTTATTCACTTCGCGCATAGCAACCACCGATTTAATATTGCAAATCAGCATATGTCGACTGGCAACACCTTAGAATTGTTTTATAAAAAATGTAGGCAGTATTAACCAAACCATGTTACTGAACTAGACATAAAAATAAAACTAATAACTTTTACCAAGTTTCGGAAATTATTTTAATTCCCGTCAACCCCAAAAAGAAGGAACATTTCAGGGGTATGCCAACCTTATGGTGACATATGTAATGCTGATGTTGATGGTTCTTCAAAATCAGGTACCTCAGTAGTGGGTAGACATACCCTTCTTTTACGGCCATCCTGGATCTTTAAGACCTGTAAAAGCAGTTATACACCATACTTTTTGTTACCTTTTATCTCAGAAGATATGTATAAATATGGAACTGACTTGCAAATTGTACTATTGTGTTGCTTTCATACTATAAACATAAAGATAGTGAATATGTGTATTGTCGAAAAAATGAAATAACGTGAAAATAAAATCCAATAATAATAGGTAAAGTTACTATTAACCTGACGGTC
Organism: Cryptocephalus moraei; assembly: GCA_946251905.1. Lineage (NCBI taxonomy): Eukaryota > Metazoa > Arthropoda > Insecta > Coleoptera > Chrysomelidae > Cryptocephalus > Cryptocephalus moraei. The sequence goes on from OX276459.1 coordinate 22,970,737, forward strand.
GCCAAACGCTAGGAATAGTTGGAATGGCATTTGCCATTCATATTATTACACTACTTTTGGTAACTTTTAGTTTTCTTAAATTTGTACATCAGCCTGTCACGTTAGACGTACGTAGACGTCAAGGTTAAATATTTTATCTATTGTTGTTTGTGTTGCGTTGTGAGAGGAAATTGTGCTATTGATGTTGTTAGTATTAAGACTGCTTGTTAATTGATTAATTCTCCGATGTATGTTATGTAATATAAAATAAGGGATACATGTTCGTAATAATTTTTTTTTGTAAATTTAATGTTTTGTGTTCTGAAAGATTCGTGAGAGAGTAGAAATTCCCTGTCGACCAAGTTTAAAATGGTGGCTCTTTTGTACCTCGTGGGTTGGAAGGAAAAGAAATTTATGTATCTTCCAGAAGATGTAGTCTTCCTGTACCAATTAGTGATGCAACGTCCAGTACTGAAAGAGATGCAGACGTCCAGAAAAGGTAGGTTATTATTGTTTGGAAGGTCACATGTGAACTGCATTTTCGGATGAAAACTGTTGAATTTCTCAATTATTTCATGAACATTACCTTTGGGTACTAGGAGCAGAGTGTCGTCCACGTATCTGAAATATAATGACAATTCAGGGCTTATACTCTTCAGGATACTTTCTTTCCTCTAGTGCCACTAAATGACCTCCCATCGGGCAACCAAAAACCCGTTTGTACGTCTTCCCCTCGAACGAGAAAACTGAGGAATCAATGATAAATTTGATTATGTCTACTAATAGATCTAGAGTAATGGTGGTAATCAATTCGTCGAACCTTGAAGCAATTTAATCTAACGCAATTTCAATTGGAGTGTTGGTATATAAGGATACCACATCTAGTGATATAAACGTGTGGTCACTGTAAGCTATAAAATCAAAGTAGTTCATTGCGTTAACTAGGTCGAACGAATTTTTTAGGTTTCGTGGATTGTCTCCTATTGATTCCCGTTGATTACTTAAAAGTGAAACGCACTAGAGTATTGGCTACTCTATACGGCCAGAGTGATTTTTAGTGACTCAAAGAGGAATCAACTGGTGGGAGCCTTTATTGAAGTGAATATTGAAATGTGCAATAATTGGTGAGTTAATCGAGAAGCTGATGACTGAGACGAGCAGCTACTTCGTCGTGTCTCCAACTTGGACGGTTCATCTGTGCGCTGCGTTATGGTCGTCGCTCGGTGCGGACCTCGTTATTTCAGGTTCAATACTGTCGCTATGATCCCGTATGACATTCTGAACAACTAAAATTACACACGAGTCATGGACGAATTAGCTGAACGGTCCTTGAGCTAGTCACCTTCAGGACCGCCTTGTGGTTCAGCTCGACCATGCCGAATATGTCGGTCCTCAATACAGGTTCCTGGATTACCGACATGATGACGATCAAAGTGGCGCAATTGCCCTTGTCCCAGTCGTACCACGGGCAGTCGTACAGCGCTTCGCACAGCCTCTCCGACTGAAACAATCGAACGGAAGCGATACTTGTCGCTAGATGGCGGCGCCTGCGCCTCTCCCTTAAAGTCACTAGATATATAAAGTACCGCAAACTCCGCCATTTTTGGGCAAAAATTTGACGACAAATTTGAATTGATAATGTTAAATAAAATTTTATTTTGTAGGGGAATATTGTTAAAAAAAGCACAACTGTATCAACATGCGTTAATAATTGAAATGCAGATAGTAAGGCAATTAATTGAAACAAGCAAGCATTGTTTTCATTATTTATTGTTATTTTACTAAGGCACGCATTGCAACGCTGCGGCTACTTTTTAAATTTAACTTTTTGTCCCCTTTGTCCACATCGGCCAAAACAAAATACAATCTACTTCGCATAAATATAGAAATTATATTATCTATAGTAAATCCACCGAGAAGAAAACTTCCATGAAACACAAACGTCGAAATTCGAAGCGCGCGACCAGCTAGCGAATAAGTACAGGGTCGCATTAAGAATGATCGCCTTGACTATTATTTATCTTTTACTAAGGATGTTCATTTGTTTCTTTTCTGTATACATTTAAAATAATGGTTTTCTCACCGCAGCTTAAGTATGTTCCAGGTCTCTTTTTGGGAGGCGAGCAGGGAAGGTGTCTTTCCATAATTGCAATAGATCACAGAAATATGTTTATACAAATATATATCAAAAACCTGAATAACAATAGCGATACGTTAAAATAAACCATCAACTAAAAGTCCACTATCACTGTCAACGACTTTCCTGAACGCTTGTAAACAGACAACTAAACTCGTTAATTTCACTGAACCGACTCTGTACACCAACACTTCCCGCCAAAAGTTTCATGACTTTTCCACCAATAGCCAACGACGTGTATTAGGTGTTGTCTAACTTTACTACCTTTTCTCGTTTCGTGGATGTTTTCTTCTCAGTGGATTTACTATAATATATTATGACAATTCGGTATGTCAGGTGTATCAAATTTCGTCTTAAATAATTTCTTTAAACTCATTTAATGATCAATCATTTTGTATCAATGAATTCGTACATTCACGGAAGTACAGTTCAATATTTTTAATATATTGATATAAATAATTTGTTGCGAATTGCAGAACGTCAACTTTAAACTCCTTTAATTTGCAAGAGGCACGTAGGTATATTCCCAATAGCCGTGGTATCTGGCTGCATTCCGTTCACCACTGGGAAATGCAAATAAACGGAAACTTTCAGCGGCACTGTTTTTGCAATTAGTAATACAACAACCAGTCATAATTATTGCACTTTATGTTGCCAACGAACAACGGATCTGACAAGTTGACAATTGACAGGTTGTGGATTTGACATTAGGTGGCCATGTTTGGGCAAAAGTAGCGCTTTCTCTCTCGCACACATTGGCCTTATGGTTTGCGGTAATCACAGACCATTAATATAACTAGACCCGGTGTTCCCATTAGAAACTGATCCTTGTTTACATGCCAACATAGCCGATAGGCGCGGTGTAAAGGGGGAAGAAAATATGGCCGCCTTTGACGAATTTTGACAGCGTACAAAGTAGCTGTCCATAGGCGTATCAATAATAAGGGACAAAAAGGAAACAAAATTAAGAAAATAATTTATTTATTATTTAGATCAACGGGCAATGAAGCCCTTTACATGCTAAGTAACAAAGGTGCGAAATAAGTGACAAATAATAAAGAAGGAAATAGATTATCAAAATCATCATGACAGTAATAATGCATACAATAAGTATAGTCCAAGACCCATCTGTCAGAAATTTGCTTTAGATTGGCATAAGAGGTAACCGCAATGTTTTTACATGAATACCTCGGGAATAACGTCTAGAATAAGGATTGACTTATCCTCCAAAGCGCATCGGTCGGGAACATTGTTAAAAATGCAACAATTTAAAAAGAAATTACAAACGCGTTTTTTCTCGAATTGTTTTGCTTCTAACTTTTTAATTATCGAATTTAGAAGAAAGTTGAAGAGAGAAAAAAGTTGCAGAATCTATTTTTACATAAAATGGCATAGGTTATAAATTCAAAAATTTATTAGCGGTTTTGCCAAATAGTAATAAACAACAAAAAATCGGCCCAAAAAAGTGTTTTTTTAACTTATTATTTTAGGCACTTTAAAATGTAGTTAGGACTTCCATATCACAGGTACAAAATCCTCAAGTTATAATAAAAGAATCGAGTAAATTTCGTTTCGATCGGATTATTAGAGTTTGCACAATAATTTTGCAATCCAGAAAAATCGGAAAATATTGAAAATTTTCAAAATTGTTTCAATTTTTTCCACTATTCGATTTTAATAAAACTAGCGGTCATATATAAGAGGGAACAAGCTTTCATGTACTTTTGTCAGAATTAAAAAAATATTTATTAGAACGGATACAGTCATTGTTTAAAGTTGGTGTCGTTTTTTTTTGCTTATAAACAAATAGATTATCTCGGCGAATTTTTTGTTAAATGAAATTCTGAAAACATAGCAGGAAAGTACTCGGAAAGACGCTTCTTTTTATTCATAATAAGTTGCTATTTTGCTCCTTAGCTTCTGAGATATAACTCCTCAAAATTGTTTAGTGTTTAATAAAATGGTTAATAATGGTTAATAAAATTACTATTTTTTCTCATATGTTAAGAAATAATTGTTTCTCACAGTAACCAGTATAATATTTTTGTTGAAATTTACATTGAAAAGATTGAAATTTAAATTCAAAAAATGTCTCGCTTCGAATTTTGACAAATTCATAAATTTGACATTTCTATTAAACACAGTTACAGGGTAGAAATTAATTACCTTGTAGTACTTTTAGGTTCAAAAACTTGATGCATCGGCAATGAAACAGCATCTCTCTTTAAATATCTAGCATTGTCGGTTGCACCTATTTTAGACACAAAATCATCTTTACTGAAATGTTTTGAGCAAATATAGGACGATTTTGTTATGTTATCATTTTCGCTAAGTCCCAAAACAGAAATCCAAATATTTCTTTTAACTGGATCTGCTGGAAACCTAAAATAATAACACTGATAGAACGCCACTGAGATGATACCTAACCTCAAAAAATGTCATTAATAAATTTCTTTATTTACCTATGAAAAGACAATCCCGAGGCTTTCCCTGTATCGCTATAAACGTTGCATATCTTGCACCTATTAACCATTGTTAAATGTTTCCTATTTTTATCAAAATTACTCCCGGTTAGTTTTGGTTTGGTTAGGTTAGCGTGTGACAGGCTAGGACGCGATGTTGCCACGTTGCCTCTCATAACGAAAGTCTATATTATTTTAGATTTACGTACAACTGACCAACCGCAGGCGAAGTAGGCTGGATTTATAAGCAAATCGTAAGCGAGAATTCTTCATTTGCATTCATGCAACAGCGCAAAAAAACGCTTAGAATGTGCTAAGATCTTGTCAATACATTATGTTGTAAACAAACGGGTCTAGTTATATTAATGGTCTGTGGCGGTAATTTATCTATCTAGTGACTTTAACCTCCCTCCTATCATAGTCCTACCTCGTCGATCGTCGACTGTGCAGTCGTCACTGCAAGGTATGCCAAGAGCGCGAGGACGACCAACGTGAGGCTTATGAGGAGCTTCGCGACCACCGACACGTCCTACGGGTGGAGAATGTCGAATTAAGGGTACGGCCACAGGAATATAATAAACTCCAGAACGCCGATCGGTTCCGAACAATTTAGCACCCCATAGGGCAAATCGACCTACTACTGAGTTTGCGCAGTAAACAGTGTATTGTCGGGCGACCTAATTAAACGACTGGGGTCATCGTAATCCCCGCGAGTTACCGACCTGCAATTACAACTTTTGCAATAATTAACATCCGTTCCGCGGTTATCAAACTCTAGTCCACCTGTAATTGCCAATTTTCACTACAAGTCATATCCGCTGCTCGGGTATCGACCTAGCGACAGGTTCACGAATTGATCAGGTGACTACAAGGTAAACCGTCTATTCGGCAATGGCAGTACTCACGAGTTCAACAGACCGCCGAATAGGCGATTTACAAAATATAAATTCAAAGAACGATATCGATCGAGGCTTTTTGGTCATTCCGTCAGTGAGTGGTTCGCCATGGGTCGCTCGTCCGACAGCCGTCCTCGCCTCCCCGGAGTAACGATGTAAGAACTCCGTTTTTTACATAACATTTTTTCTTTGACTTGTTTAATTATTTTCATTTACTATCTCGATTGGTTTTCATTTTTCTCTTTTTGCTTTTCCACATCCCATTGTTTTTAGTTATGCTAAAATAAACTTATATTTCCCTAATTGTTTTCTGTTCTCCACCTCGAGCTACCCCCTAACACGCCCTCAGGGTGACTTCATCCCCCTGGACGCGACAGTATTAAGTGAACTATTTCACTGCGTCATCAGAGCAGGACTACAAGGGCGTTTGACTTCTTGTTCGCAAAACCGATATGAATGAGTTGCCCATGTGAATATAAATATCGACTTCCTGAAAATAGCCATAGGCGTTCTGGAGTTTAATATATTACTAAGGATGCGACAAGACGTTCGTTAAGTTACCATGGAGGATAAGACGAACACCATCGCCACCGTGCCCGCTGCAGGCGGGAATAGCATCACCGTGCCGGTCCTCAGGACGTTGCGGTAGTAGTAATCGGAGACGCTGAAACAAAAGGGAGCTTTCGATTCGTCTTCACCCGACGGAAATTCTCGACGGACCTTCTCACGTCAGCATGGAACCTCGCGACCTCCCTCAGGCGCCTCCCGCACCGCGCCTGTGCAGCCCGATCGTCCCTGTCGATCCTCGCGCAGAGGACGCCCCTGATGCGTCCCTCCAACAGTACCATCTGCGTCCATGTCCAGTGGTTCCAGCGCGCCTTCTCGGAGATTACGAGCACAGGGAACGTCCACAACGCAATAAAGACGGCGGCCAAGGACACCTCCAGCACCCCACGCCCGCCCATCACGTCGTAGAAGCCGTACAGGTCCCTCAGCTCGCGCAGCGAGTTCATGACGATCGACATGGACGATGTGAACGCGAAACAGCCCCACAGCCATGCACTGACGCTGCGACTCGAACGGGTTATCCTCGCGTACGTCTCCAGCTCTTCGTAACGGAGCGGCCTGGACTTCGCGTCAGCCAGTGCGCGGAACTCGGCGAGGCGCGTGACGACGAATGAGTAGACGAGGGCCGTCAGGAGTATCTTAAGAGCCCAAATTCGAATCGAGGCATGAAAATCGTAAGAGACTCGGGCTGAGGTTCGTTTCATCGGACAATGAATTTTGACGTTATCCTGACTTTACTACAAAGGACTTTAAATACGAAAATACCAATTATTAGTTTAGAAGATTGTTCATTTAAATGATATGACCATTCGAGATTGGTGTGTTACATAGGAGGTTATTGGATTGAAGTATAAAAACCCGCCAAATAATCGTCATTAGTCAATCCAAAGACATGGAAAACTTCTTTTTCGCATAGACTACGTCGCACATCAGCACCACTATATATCTTATTGCAATTATCGGTGGACGACGATTTCGTTTCTGCAATTAACTTAAAGGGCCTTCTGTGTGATTTTCACATAACTTTTACGATAACATTTATAACACTTTCAATACATCTAATAATACTTTTGGTGAATATCTAGGTCTACTACTTCTCGCTTTCGGCCACAATGCCACCGTCAATAGATTCAGTTCACGTGACAGGCGTGAATTGCAATAAACGCTGACATACATATCTACTGAAAAATCAAAATTAACATCTATCCATCAAACATCACCGTTAAAAACGTTTTCGTACGTCGCCGCCAGTCCTCCACATTACAATACTTATACGTCACTATGCTACGATGCCGCTTTCTTCATAAGCAACGTCACTTGCGCTTTCCCTGTACACTTATCTCCGTACTAACGGCAAGTCCATTTAGATCACATATCCTCCCGACAAAAATATCCTAAGCGTTGTCTCTTCTTCGCCAATAATTATCATTGGCACCAGGCACACCCCAACAATTATACAAATTGACTATCTACCTAATACTCTTTTCAAAACAAATCCCGATGCACGTCATTTTGATGACGTCAGAATCATCCAATACTACCAACTTAATATAGTCCCAGCACATCGCAATTTATGTGTTCCGTGTATATTTTAGGTTGACAATATGTATATGGTTATGTTACCTAGGTGCCAGTTGTTAATGTAAAGTTGGTGTTGGTGTGTTTTAGTTCGTATCTTCGCTTCTATTAATTAACTGATTAATGAATTAACTTCTTCATTCTCCTTTATAGAAACAAAATTTTTATCACCATATACATGAATGGCAAGGTAAAAAAGCTTTTAAAAATACTCTTGCATGATTTAAATAAAATCATAATTTCCTCACAACCAAGGATCTTGGAAAACTGGCAACAATGGATTCATTTCGCTCGACGTAAAAACAATGACGTGTGTCAGGATTTGTTTTGAAAAGAGTATAAATTGGCCAGTTCATAAGGTTACAGTTCAATATACAGTTCTGCAGTATCAAAATACAAAGTTACACAATAGTCGGAAATACATCGTTCTTATAACTAAATGCATCAATATAACAAGGATAACGTAGTTCAATTAAGAGCACCAAAATATTACCTGGATATTCTTCGAAGAATCAAGGTACTAATAATGACACTCAGTGAATGTTGAAGTGACTCCAGCTAATTACGTTATTTGGGCCATAACATGCACTATGCCTTCCACCTTAATTAATGTTGATGTGACTTAGGGTAATTATGCCGCTGACGTACGTACCATACTTTCTAATTCAATATTGTCAGGAGTGAGTACCTACTACAATCCCAGCTCAATTTTGAGATGACTTCGGTTACTGTGTGATCAACAGTTATCACCATTGGACGAATTATTTGGACGCTTGGCAACATCGAAATCAACAGTTGCGCCCACTTCACCCACGATAGGGCACTTGAACCATTACGTTTCTACACAACACACGTTGCCACTACTCATTTCTGGTACAATCAATACGCAGCATCTTATCCCACCCAACAACCTTTTTTGACTCCACGGTCCAATTAGCGCCTTTATTGTTTGATGGTGACATACTCGTTCTATAACACTCATAACGATTGTGCTGAAAATTTTGAGAAGAGAAGTGGTAGGCCTGAAAATTAATCATATTTTCCTTATGGTCGCACATTCCCAACAAATCCACGCGATATATAACACGGAGCAAAAAATTGGTAACGGGACTTGGTCACAATTGAACCGATCATTGACGTGACCGCTCAATGATCACTATCGAACATCGATCGGAGAGTATAGGTGAAAACGTGTAAGGAATGGGTCGTGGGTACAATGGGTTCGCTACCTTAATGAGGTAAGGTTAATTCTCTTTGAAGGTGGAATATTTGGGGAAAAGCCCCAGGCGGCCACCCAGCTCCAATATTGTGGACCCGGCACAAAATTATCCGTACTGTGGACCGGGTACCAATCCATTAATATTATGGGACAGGTCTCAAATTATTAGTATTATGGACCAGGTATCAAATTGTCAGTATTGTGGTCTACGTATGGAGCTATCAATACCGTGGACCGGGTACCAAATCATCAGTATTGTGGACCTGGCACGAAATTATAGACATTTATGTAAGGAGGGGTGGAGATGGCTTTGTCGGCGAGATGGCATGGCTAGGAGGGGAATTACGCGCGGAAGGGCGCGGTGTCGCCTGTGTCGGCAGAGGGGAGAAGAGAATAGCGACGGGAGAGAGATGATGTGTACATTGTTCGTGCGTATCACGTCGTATTAAAATTTGTTTCGTTGATTCACATAATTATCAATTACTTAATATTCCTTACATTTAGGATCGGCTCCCAAATTACCAGTATTGTGGACCAGGTTTCAAATGATTAATATTGTGGACTAGGTACAAAAGTACTTTAAATTTGATTGTTAGCGTGTAGTTGGATGGTCAAATTATTAGCGCTAAATTCATTAGAATAACTGATTAGAACACTGATGCCCAGTTTCTGAAAGCATAGATATGGAACCAATAAGGCTATTGGTTCCATAAAGTACCAAAAACAATTTCTGAAACGTTCGACAGGGGTTATCGATTCAATAAGTGCTCACACAAGTTATCGGACCATTACGGTGCGATAAATTATGTGGCGCATGCGCACTGTGGAGTGTGGAACAACGACGACCAGCATTCATAGACATAATACTATATAGACTACGGATCGGTATAAGGCGCGATGTGCCCAGTGAGAGTAAAGTCACTAAATGTGGAAAGTACCGCAATTCAATGTCCCAACGTGTTAGAGAGAGAAGTACATTTTCGGACACAATATGGCGGATTACAGCTACAATCTGCCTGTTTCATGCCTATTGTTGTGTTTTGTGGATTGTGGGTTATGTGTCATAGTGTGTCATATTTGTTTATTTTATTGTATATAGGTGTAAATTAATTTTTATGTACATTTTTTTCTCGCGAAATTTCGTTTTTACTTTTTGGGAATAAAAATGCCAAGTTGTTGTTTTATCTTTTAAAACGAGCAAATTTTTGTTTTCTATTTTGAATTTCGCGCGGCGCGGCGCGGACACAATATGGCCGCCCATTGCGGTACTTTCCTCATTTAGTGACTTTAAGTGGGAGCGAAAGGCAAATAAATAAGGCGACTTGTCTCTCACTCTAAATGGGCGGAGCTAACAACTCCGTAACCATGACGCTCTAACCTCTACAGCTTCATGTCAATCATGTGTCAACATAATCAAGAATTTGTTATCACTTATCTTCGAAAACTATTGAGGAAATATAAGAAATGAAATAAAACTGTAAATATAGTGGGAAAACAGTGAAATTGAGAATTTCATTTTATTTGCCTCTCGCTCCCACTCGTCACATCGCGCCTAATACCGATCCGTAGTCTATACAGTATTATGTCTATGCCAGCATTATTTTAGGTTAGAATAATAACTGCTCGCTAACCTTTATCTGTGACGCTTGCCATAAGTGACACGTGAAACTGAATTTTTGACAATAACCGTATTTTCTGTCATTCACAAAACGCGCATTTCTAAGCAAATATGACGTTCCGAGATTATCGTCATCTGTGTTACAATAGAAAAATTGCTTGTCGAAACAATACTCATTGAGAGTTTAATTGAGAGCCAACTGCACCACCTCGGCTTAAAGTTTAAGTGTCACTTAAAATTTAAAGTGAACTGCACCAACATCTAAGTGAAGCTTAAAGTGTTGTAAGTGTCTCCACCTGCGAAATATAGACTTGTTTGTTTCGATGAAGACCCGTGGACGAACAAAGCACAAAACCAAGTTTTGTATTTTAAAACACCCAACAAGCATATTTGTTCCCTTAATGAACTAAGCAATTGTAAACTTAAGCGTGACATTTGTAACCGTTAGGCATGCTAATTTAGAAATGAGGCATTTAGAGGATATCGAAGAATTACAAAAGGGAAGCTAAAGAACCAGACATGAAAATCCATGTTAAACCATTAGTGCATGTAGCTCATCTTTCGATAACAGGTTTGTTATTAATAATTGGGTATTTTCACATTTTTTGAAAATTGGCTAAATGAGAGATTATATGCCTATAAATCTTAGGTTAATATTAAAAATAAATAAATCAAACACATTCAAGCAAAAAAGTCATTTGAAATTCAAACGCTAGGAATTGGCGCCAAAACTACCTTTCTGAAGATTATAGCCCTCTGACGTCACATGTCGTGTAAACATTGTTTTAACCTATTTCAGTCCTATTGTAATTTCTTTAACCTGGGGTAATCTGTGCTTTTATTTACGTGGCTACAAACAAAGCATAAAAGCAGTTTAGGACAGCCTTTTCAAGTTTTTGAAGGACTACAAGGTAAATGAATGGTTTTGTACGGATCTCGCAACAAGTGCTATTGTACCTTGTTGTACAAGCACATCTGTAAGTACACCAAACAAAATATTTGTTCGTGTACCTCGAGATTATGGGCGTAAGAAACTGTGGTTTTCAGCAGGAAGACGTGATATGCCCAAATCCAAAAGTGAATTTTTCTGTTCTGAAGACCATTTTAAAGTAAGTTAAAAGTAAGGTTATGTTATGTTATCTTATACAAAAGTAATAATTTTTTTTTATTTAGTTGGAAGAAGACATGGAAAATTATATACGTTTTAAACTGATGGGTGGAAAAATAATAGTGAAACGAGACGTAGTTCCACATATTTTTGAGTGCCAACGAGCTTGGAAAAGAACTGGGACTAACGTTCTCCCACGTTCTTTGCCTATAAAGAGAGAACGTTTAGTAGCATTTTAGTAGCAGAAACTACTATCAATAGCTGTGTTAATTTTTATTGTTAGCAACAATAATTATAATCTTAAACGCCAACCAGCATGATATAGATTTGGCTTTGTTCTGAACTGTTCTTATAATTTATTTATAACAATGGTCACATTGTCTTTTACTGAATGCATATTTTGCACATATATACAGGGTGATCAACAATGACTGTTTGAGTTGGCAATTCTACCTGGAGGATTTTTTTGCCTAAGGGTTTGCAATGCTACAACCAGACAAGGCGTATCAACTTATAGGTTGCCTCAAGCGATCCTGACCTACCACAACGTCATCTACGTCACACGGTGACCGGCGATGCAAAAAATACTTTGAAAAACTCAAAACTGTTGTCAATTACAAACGAAAACGCCAGCCAAACGCCGAATTGTCAGAGTAATACAGAGCATAGATGAAACCAGAGTTAGATTAAACACAGGTAATAAAACTCAGACCTGGGTCGCCAGTCTACGTCACGAACTCCGCCTCCCCTGCGCGACCCCCTCGCCAGGAAGTTTGTTTCATTTATTTGACAAAACAATCAGCGTTATGTAAGTGGCTGGATCGACATAGCAGCGAAGGCCAAATAAAAGAAGAAGAAGAACAATCAGCGATAAGATTGTAGGTTATGTGAATAAAAATTAACGCTTAAAAATGAAACTCGAAATACAGAACAATGATTTAATTAAACCGGCTAAAGGTAATGCTCAAAATGCCCCCCATTTTGGTCCAGACATAAAGTAACTCTTCTTTTTAGGCTCTCGAAGATATTCACCAGCATATTGGGGGTAATGTTTGCCACTTCCTGAACTATTGCCTCCTGCAGCTCCTCTTCAGTATGCAATATATTCCTAAAGACATTGTCCTTCAAGAGCCCAAATAACGCAAAATCTAATGGGGTGAGATCTGGTGACCTACTTGGCCATATGCCCTGACTAATTACTCTGTCGCCGAAATTCTCTCTTAAATATCCCATAGTAGCACGAGCCGTATGTGCCCTTGCAGAGTCTTGTTGGAAATATCCAATTTGATGCTCTTCGTCTGTTAATTGGTTTATAAAAGGCCTCAAAAAGTGTTGGATATATCTCTCCGAATTGACGGTAAAATTAAAAAATATCGGCCCATACACCCGCGTCCTTGCCAACCAAACTCCAACTTTAACCGGGTGCAAATTTGTCTCTCTGATAGCATAAGGATTTTCACCTGACCAAATTCTGTAATTTTGTTTATTCACATAGCCGTTGAGATGAAACCAGGCTTCGTCGGAAAAGAAGGTATTGTTAAGGATATCATTATTATTTAATATGTCGTTGAACCAATTGCAAAATAAAACTCTCTGCGGGTGATCAGGAGGCGTTAATGACTGGACGATGGAAATTTTGTAAGGGTGATACTTTAATTTCTTTTTAAGCACAGTGGAGCAACTTCCATATGATAAACCTGTAAAACCGTGAATTAGAACAACATGAAAATGTGGAAGTCTTATGGGTAAGAATGAAAATTGGTTGAATAGGAGGCATAAGGACCAAACCTGTTTGAAGTGAGAGCTTTCTTAAGGATTTGCGAGGACTTCTTTGCATTCGAGTTCTGATGTCCTCGACAACTTCCTCGTTTAGAGTAGAAGGTCTACCAGTTGATTTTTGTTTGCTTACGCTCCCTGTGTTTAAATAACGTTCAACTACTCGCATACAATGCTGCTGAAAGACAGCAAAAGTGACCAAAGTCTCCGGAAACATTTCCTGAAATTGCTGATATGTCGCTTCGAGAGAGTACTGCCAACCAGTAATTGGGTTATAAATCCCGCTTCGAAAGTACGCCATTCCAACGAAAATATCGTGTTGTAATGTGAAAACCATTTTAAATAAATAAATTTGAAAAGAATAACAGAAATTTGAATTTGACATAGCAAATTCAAATTACCAGTTGTACCATTTAAAAATGAAATTCAGCATTGCCAACTCAAACAGTCATTCTTGATCACGTTGTACTTACATTGCTGCTTTTACACCTCTGATTTCAGCTGAATTAAAACATTCCTCCTTTTTTATTTAATCCATTACCATAAACATATCCATAACTAATAAATAACTAATCAAAAACACTATTTTACGACGCGAATAATACAAATTACTAGATTTGGTCGCAATTTAACTCCTACAGTCCAGCGGAAACAACAAGAAAGTCCAAAATACTCGAAAACACAGATTACCTAGGTTAGGTTTCGAAAAAATCTATTTGTGGACTGCAGAACGGACCCGTGTTTACACGACAAGTGACGTCACGACCAATGAGCGGCCGTTTCGCTGGTCCTTTAATTTATCGCACATTTACTGCTTTTTATACCCTGAAATACTTGGTACTGGGTCTATTACACGATTTTTTAAGATTATAAAATTTGTCTGAGGGTTCGTCCCTATGAATTTAGATACATTTCGTTTAATTTAAAATATATGGCAAATACCCAATTGTAGTTTCAATCCTTGTAACCATGTTTATGTGCAGACAGAAGATTGTAAAATTCCTCTCTCGAGAAGGGAACCATCCAGAACGTCATAGAAATGGGTACTCTACTCAGAGAAAATGGATGCCATCATCCCGGACACCTACGTGACCATCGACAGGAATGTAGGTGCAAGCATCATTAGCGACCCTAAGATAAGACGTAGTGTATTTAAGGATAAGTTTAACGAAGCATAGTTCAGTTCTTATTAGTCATAGCATAGCTAGAGGGCTCCACCTATGTATTCTCAGTCCGTTAAATAAGCTTTTGTTTTTTAAAAACTTATTTTTACTCAGTGTTACTTGAAAGAGGACAGCGAGAAGCAAGTTGTATCTGGGATCGGTGAACATGCAACTGTCTCCTGAGATGATCTAATAAAAGTCTTATTGTATATCAAAAAGCATATTTACTTGTCATTTGTATAAAGGCATAATTAACACTTAAATCACTTGCTCAAGCAAAACTGTTATTTATGCGTGCGTAAGTGACGGTTTAAACAACCCGACCGAGCAAAACTCTTGTTGCAATGTGAACATTTAAAAGGTTTTTCGCCTGTATGAATACGTAAGTGAACATTTAAATGACTCGACCTAACAAAAGTCGTGTTGCAATATGAACATTTAAAGGGTTTTTCACTTGTATGATTGCGTAAGTGAACATTTAAATGACTCGACCTAACAAAACTTTTGTTGCAATATGAACATTTAAAGGGTTTTTCAACTGTATGAGTGCGTAAGTGAACATTTAAATTACCCATTGTGATAAAACTCTTATCGCAATATGAACATTTAAAGGGTTTTTCACCTGTATGATTGCGTAAGTGAACATTTAAATGACTCAACCAAACAAAACTCTTGTTGCAATATGAACATTTAAAAAGTTTTTCACCTCTATGAATACGTAAGTGAACATTTAAATGACTCGACCTAACAAAACTCTTGTTACAATGTGAACATTTAAAGGGTTTTTCACCTGTATGAGTGCGTAAGTGACCACTTAAACCACTCGACTGAGCAAAGCTCTTGTTACAATGTGAACATTTAAAGGGTTTTTCACCTGTATGTGTGCGTATATGAACATTTAAATTACCCAACGTAACACAACTCTTATCGCAATATGAACATTTAAAGGGTTTTTCACCTGTATGAATACGTAAGTGAACTTTTAAGTCTCTCGCTTTACCAAAACTCTTGTTGCAATGTGAACAATGGTAAGGTCTTTTACCTGTATGACTGCGCGAATGAATCTTCAAGTTACGAGGGTAATTGAAAGTTTTACCACAATATGTACACATAAGGCTATTATTAAGTTTCTTTTGAAGAACTATAGAATCTGGTAGCACTTGACGCTCTAGGACGACACGTAACACTAACCCATCCTTTCCTTTGCCCCCCAATGCTGTAGAATAATCGGGATCGGACGGCTCTTCTTCAATAATATGATCCTCAATGTCAATAAGAGGTTCCTTTTTGACATTTCCAGACGACAGTATATCTATCATGGAATCCGTGATCTTCATAGGAGAATTTGAGCAGCCCGCTAGCATTTGTCTTTCACTGAAAACTCCACTCGACACTGAAGGACGATAGGAATTCCAATCTATTTTGTCAGATATTTCCGTTTTAATCAACGGAGGATACTCGATGTCGATGGAAGGTTCGTCTTTGACATGTCCCGTCGATAGTAGCTCATCTGCTTTGGACGTGTTGATCTTACACCTCTCGATGTAAATCGAAAATCCCTGATAGCGTGATTTACATTTGTTGCAGATATTCCTGTTGGACGTCATAATCGGATCCTGGAAGGGAAGATATGTTACGGATCGCGGATAAGTGAAGTGGCACAGATAGACCACATTATTACAATTGCACAGCACAAACGTGTGATGTAAACTGCGGGGCGTCCCATACTCACTTCGGTGCTGATTATCTTCCAGAAACGCCACAAATGGTCGTCGATGGTTTGCACTAGTGCTTCTTGCAGGCACCAGTCGCAAACGGTTATCACTTCTTTCGAGTTACTCATGGCACCTGATGTACAGAAACTGATCGAGCACTTTATAAAGTACAAAACCTATTAGAAAAAGCCAAACAGATTACTCTTTGTTGCTCGTCAAGTTAAATAGATACGTCAAGTAGGTCAAGTACCGAAGTACGTGAAGTCAGTGTTGCCACAAGGTCGACATCGAAATTCCGTACACAGGCACCAAAAATGTCCGTATTTTAAGAAAAAAAATCCGTACATATAATGCAATGGCAGATTTTTCAATTTACAGAAAACGATTATTCAAAAAAAAGCTATATACGCAGATATAATATAATGTAAAACATAACTTATGTATGTTGCTCACCCAATCATACAATTAAGTAACATTAAACCTATAAACTTTGTTGTAGTGGGACGATAAAATCCGGTTGCATCAACAGTACCTAATACTTAATCTACAGTAAAGTTCTCATTTTCATCCTCTACAACTTCAGAAAAATCTTCTAAGTGGTACAAATTTGCAGACGTCATTCTGGCTAGCATATTTGCAATTGGCGTAAACTTGGATGTCTTGGATTTATTTGAGAATATCTTTATTTGTCAATAACTAACTAAAATATGCTAAGTAATAGTGTCAAAAGGCATTAGTGACAAAAAGTCCGTACATTTGCGTACGGATTTAACGTTAGGTCCGTACTCCGTACTTTTTGCTAAATTTCCGTACAAGTACGGATAAATCCGTACGTATGGTAACACTGCGTGAAGTACGCCACCCACGCCACCTGCCACCTCACGACCTCACCCTCACCTCACAGATCACCAAGGCGTATCAACTTTAAATAGGTTACCTCATTGAACAGTTCCCGGGAGAGGGGGCCGTGCGGGGGAGGCGGAGTTCGTGACGTAGACTGGCGACCCAGGTCTGAGTTTTATTACCTGTGTTTAATCCTCTGTGGTTTAATCCATTTTAATCTAACTCAGATATTTGAAGATGATGAAGCTATTTTTGAATTAAATGCAGTTAATTTAATAGAATTTGAAATACCACGTACAATCTACATCAGAGAAGAATATTTTTATTTATTTGATGATGTTATCTATTATAAAAGGTTTCAAATCTCGAAAGCAATCGTACTTTTGTTGTTGGAAGAAATTCATGAACATTAAGAATACCTATCCATGTGATTGTATTTTATACAATATGTAAAATAAATATTTCTAAATTGTTTAGTTGGCATTAGTTGACCAGATTCAGGAGGAGTTCCTTTTCTTGAATAGTGTAATTGGTACTTATTCTCATTCTTTTATTCTTGCTCATTTTAGAATTTTAGAGGTTGACTTGTCTTGTCTTAATTAAGTTAACGTCTCTTTTTCGCTGCCAGGGCCAATTTGGACGGGACCTACAGTTTAACGTGGGCTCCGAACCACGGTCATCGAGCACGGTTGTACCCCCTTAAGGCTCTCACCCCAGTTGATCCACTCCGTGCTCTACCAACTCAGGGTGTGTGTATCCTAGTCCCGCCCTCCTACAGGATATCCGATCCTATCCGGCCTGGTTACCGGCCTGAATAGGAACGGGATTTTGGATACATTTTACACACTTCCCGCAACACACACAACATCCATGGATTACGTGGGATTCGAACCCACGACGACAGTGATCGCCTGACTCAAACCCAGCGCCTAAACCACACGACCACCGCCGCCCCTACGGTTACATTGTTTAAAGTTGGTGTCGTTTTTTTTTTTGCTTATAAACAAATAGATTAACTCGACGAATTTTTTGTTAAATGAAATTCTGAAAACATAGCCGGAAAGTACTCAGAAAGACGCTTCTTTTTATACCTAACAAGTTGCTATTTTGCTCCTTAGCTTCTGAGATATAAACTCCTCAAAATTGTTTATTGTTTAATGAAATGGTTAATAATGGTTAATAATCTTATCATATCTTAAGAAATAATTGTTTCTCACCAGTAACCAGTATAATATTCTGGTTGAAATTTACATTCAAAATATTGAAATTTAAATTAAAAAAAAATGTCACGCTTCCAATTTTGACAAATTCATAAATTTGATATTTCTATTAAACACAGTTATAAGGGAGTTTTTGAATCAACGAATTTACCAATTTTCAACGCTATCCGTTATTTTACGCCTGCGCTCTCGAGTAAAAATAAGGTGTTCGGTGAATAAGGGATAGCGTTTCACGTTACTTGCGGTCGAATAAAGCTTCCGTACGTTAAGTATAAAGTACATTGTTTATAACCTTATTTTAACCTTTAATTCTGTTTTGTTTTGGTGGAGTTTTAAAATGCAAGCAATTAGAAAAAGGCTGCGATTTAATGAACATGATGAATTGTTATTGTTGAGAGAAGTGCTTGGGTATAATCCTTGGGCTAATCCCAGTATGTGGAATACAATACAAGAACATATACAGGGCGTAACAGGGAAATCTTTTTCCATAAGGTCTTTGAAAGATCACATTGATTTATTGATCAAATTATGGTTAAAAGAAATGGAAATCTTGAAAGGAAAGTAAGTATTTTTTGTTGGTTACATCTGAAGTAGGGGTACATACTAAAGTACACAAGAACCACAACATACTTGTTTATACAAGCGACATTAAATGTATTTATATTAAAAGCATATTGCTTATGCTGCAAAAATTTATATTGATAGGAAATGTATGTCATTCCACGTTCATTATATATAATATGTACTATTCAGATGTGAACTATTAAGCTAAGAGTGTAATAAATAACCATTTTGTATGTTTTTCGTAGATCCGGCATAGAGGTCGAAATGACCGAGAAGTTGGTGTTATGTGAGGAAGTCTATGGCCTAGCCAAGGAATTCACTACACCAAAAATAAAGAGAAAAATTACTGTGGATGAATCCAAACTTGTTGGTATTGATTTAAGGGAAAAATTTGCCCAAACATTTTCCGAAAATATTAAAAGAACCGTAAATGTAAATCCCGAAATTGAAGATCAAAATTCTTCTCAAGAGTGTAGTTTTCTTGACCATGACTACTTGGGTAAGTAAGATCTAGTAGTGTGTAACTTGGCCTGAACCTAATCATTTTAAAAAATATTTATTTTAAATAGAAGTATAATGAATTTATTAAGACACTGTCAAGTGGGTATTGAGTAATTTTTAAAATATGCAGTTGCATTTAAACATCACCACAAATACATTTCACTAGCTTTAAGTAATTCTACTTTTACAATAAGATCCTTTCAAATATTTCAAATTAATGACAAAAAATATTTGTATACAAAAATTTTATACAATTTCCGTTTGTTTTAACTTTTTGTCCTACAAAACTAAGTATACTAATTGTAGATATCAATTCTGTAGAATATGTTTCTCTTCGCCTGTAGAAACATGTAAAACAGTTTAGTATTGTATGAAATAAGTACTATTGTAAAATATAATGTATTTCAAAATGCAAAACATGAATCAATTTTTTTTAAATTCTCTTCTTTTAATTATTCTTATGTCCTACCTATTAAGTAATAAGTAATAATAATTATTTTTTTTAATTTTTACTTGTTTTGTAGATGAATCATCAATTTCTCATGAAATTATTGTGGAACATGACAAGAATACATCCTCAAGTGTTTCAAGTAAGTTTTTTAAATTATTTTAGGTACTCACCTTGAGAATTAAAAAAAAAATGAACTCTATGAAAAGTAACATTTGATATTGAAACACCCTTATATTTTTATTTACTTACCTTAAAAATTCTTTTGGACAGACATATGCGCACTCAATGAGGAAAGAAGAACTCAAGAAGGAATTAGTAAGAGCAGTAAATCCAATGTTATGGGTGAGTTAATGGTTTACTTTTAATTAAATGCAAAGTACCACACTTGGTGGTACTTTGGTGATAACAAGTGCACTTTTAAAAAATGTTCTATAGTATCAAATGTTTTTAATATTAAGTGTTCTTTTTTCCTTTTTTTGGTCGCCTTGTATTAGGTACTTATTGAAAACTGTTATTTTAAAACCTTGTATTTTAGCAAGAAATAAAGCAAGGATGAGGAAGACCAGCATCCAGAAGCGAGGACTTCAATATCTCGAAGAATATGAAAAATCTAAACTTCAATGTAAAAAAAAAGATCAAGAGCTTGAGGAAAAGAAAATTAAATTGGAAGAAACGAAATTAGAATTGGAAAGAAAAAGATTAGAAATTGAAGAGAGAAAACTTGCTCTCTTGGAGTATCAAACTAAAAAAAATATTGAATGTCAAGAGAAACGCTACCAAGAATTGAATGCAATTATAAAGCAGCAAGAAAAAGTTTTAAATGTCCTTGTCTCCAAAATACCATAAATGTATTTTTGTAATGTGACATTTAATATAATATTGTCTTAAATAATATATAAACAATAAATCTTGCCTTGTAATATAGAGTTTAATCAGGAATAAATTATTTGTTGTATAAAAATAATTTTATATTTAACATAATATAAGGGGAACCTTTCCATTCAAAAAAACGCCGCTTACTTAATGACATGGTACATGGTATGATAGACAATTTTCATTCCAGGGCTCACTGTTATCAATTTTATTTATGATATCCAAGTATTAATTCTGTAATCACTGTAGTGGGACAAATTAAGAGAGGTATTGCTCCAGTGCAACTGGTTCTAAATTAAAAAAATGGGCGGTTTGATTGCCATACAAGCTAGAATGGCAATTTGTCAAAATAGTGGCAGTTTTGTACATACTTTCAATGTCTTGTAAAAGTAGCTTCTGATTTTTTTTAAAATCTATAAAAGCAAAATCTGACACTACTTTGGAAAAACTCCACTCTACAGCTTCTCTAACAGTTACCATGGAATTGTTAAAATGTCTGTGCTCATTATTTAAACCTTGTCCTGGAAAAGGACACAGTAACAATTCTCTAATGCCATAGGCTTGATCTCCATACAAGACAAAACTACTTCCATCTGGAAATCTGGCCTTCCGTTCAAGTTGATTATAAAGGTTACTATCCCGAAAAATGCCAGCATCATGCCTCCTGCCTTGAAATGCACCCATACAGCTTACTGTTAAACCATCTGGTGTAACTACTGATTGATATTTGACACAGTGGAACCGTTTATGACCAGAATAGTAATTCTCCTGGTCACGAGAAGGTCTACATATTGGCCTGGCAATACCATCGATGAAGCCCCAACAATTTGGTACCGCCGCACCTTTATTGGTAACAGCCTACAACAAATAGAAATCATTTATTTAAAATTTGGCAGACAATGAAAACTTTACAGATACTGTTATTTTTTTAACAAATTTATGCACTTGAACAATAAATATATCAAGTATTTTGTAAAAAAAGTTTTTACTTACATCTGCATATTGTTGAAATCGGTCTTGATTCAACCACTGCAAATTATTAAGGTCTGTCAACAAATGTCCAAAATTTTCCGCAATAAAGCTGTTCATGAAATTAAAAATTTCCGACAAAGCTGATGCCGACCTTCCAAAGAAATTCTGTAAGTCTGCCAAGCGGTTTGGATATGCTAACCTTTTTAATAAAATACACAAAGCTTCCATACCTACAAAGTACAATTATAAATAAGCGGCACTAAAATTGCAACATCCCTTAATTCAAAAAATATAAGAGGAAATCATGATGATATAGATTGTACATGGTACCTATAGAAATAATATTTAGTGCCTAAGTTTATAATTACTTACCACTAGCTTTATGACCAGACTGTGTTATGATTTCTAAAGGAACTTGAAGGCTGTGAAGTAGGCGAGGTAGGTCTTCTAGAAGAAATCTAAAGTTCGTTTTAAATTTATTCGGTGTTAAGTTTAAATTATTTAATTCAAAAGGTTGTCTTTCTACAACTCCATCCTCGTTTTCTTCTACTTCGAACCCAAAAATATCGTACATTATCATCATTCTTACTAAATGATGATCAGGCCCTTCTGGGTTATTGTGTTGAAGCACTAGATCTAAATTATCTTCCATTTTCACAATCACAACTAACAGATTGCTAAAATAAATAAATTAAAAAGTAAGGTTATATTTCAGCCGGTTATAACGGCAACGTTAGGACAGATGGTGTCCAAAACCTACAAACAGGCGCTCTCAAAATACCGGAGTTTGGGTTACGTTAAATGACATATGTCAATATAACGTCTTTTAACGGCAAATTAATTTCGTTGACTCAAAAACTCCCTATAGATCATCTTAAATCATCTTTATTGAAATGTTTTGTGTAAATATAGGACGATTTTGTTATGTTATCATTTTCGCTAAGTCCCAAAACAGAAATCCAAATATTTCTTTTAATTGGATCTACTGGAAACCTAAAATAAAAACACTGATAGAATGATACTGAGATGATACATAACCTCAAGAAATGTCATTAATAAATCTCTTTATTTACCTATGAAAAGACAATCCCGAGGCTTTCCCTGCATCGCTATAAACGTTGCATATCTTGCACCTATTAACCATTGTTAAACGTTTTCTATTTTTATCAAAATAAACAAACGTGTCTAGATATATTAATGGTCTGTGGTCTGTGTGATTTCTAAAGTCAAAACGAAAATAATTCACCTATCTGATATGGAGTACAGACTAGAGAAAGTATCGAAAGGATATACCGCATAGAATTCAAATACATGAGCGAGCGAAGCCGCTACGGGTTAGCTGCTATAATTGATAAAAAGGGGTATCGGCGTAATAATATGACTGTTAAATGTAAAATGTAAGTAAATCCGAACAGCTTCACGGCCGAGAGGAGTGAAAAAACATAAACTTTCGAGGGTGCGTCCAATTTTATTTATTATTACCAATTATTTATGGTAGAAAGTTGCCCAAATGGCATTTTTCATGTCGTCCACAGAATCCGGGTGTCGACGAATAGCCAATTCATAATAGGTAAATAGTTTTTGCATTATTTTATTGGTAAATACAGCAGTTTTTACCGGAGTTTTTGAAGCTGTTGCTCCAGTGTTTTTTTTTTCGTGTAGCTGTTGAAGTAACTGTCGATTTGTTCGAGTGTTGTTTTTCTGCTTTTTCTTGTTGCTCTTCTAATAGTTATTTAAGTCACAAGGAATGTAAAGACGTTTTACAGTCGATACATTCCGTATGGCTTATTAGATTTTTCACGCTGCCATTGAATATTTCCTCAGAATTCCTAAAAAAAGCAAAGTTTGCTTTAGTTTGGACGGCCGTCACTGTCATCTAGTGACTGTATTTGCGTTACTAGGCTACCCGATGCGACAAATTTAAACAAACCGAAACGCAGGGCCTGTTCACTTGAATAGCCGCACATGGTCGGGTAAAGTCACTAGATATATAAAGTAGCGCAATTGGTAAGGACAATGTGTTAGACAGAGAAAACACTATTTGGAATCAAAATGGCGGAGTGACAGTTGTCAATTTCCGGTCTCTTGCCAATTTCCATTTTAAGTTGTCACGGGTGGAAGTTCAATCGTAATAAATAAAACGTTGCCATTACAAGTTTTCGTTTTGATTTCTCTTATAAATTTTACGAACTACTCTACATACAGTCGAATGCAAAACATTTTGGTTGTTTGTCATGTCATGTCAAACATGTCATTTTTTTAAAGATATGCAACCAAATAGCACCATTTGTCCAACATTTGAATTTACCGCGTAATTTTGGAATCAAAATGGCGGCCGAATTGCGCTACTTTATATATCTAGTGACTTTAGACCAATTTCGCAGTATGGGAGTAGGCCATCTAGAACTATATGGGTGATCTGTGCCAATTTTGGTCATATCGAAAAAAAACTCATTTTACATATTTTGCAAAGAATTTAAGAAGGAATTTAAAAAAAAGAAGTGGATCATCATGTTCGAGAGTATTTTATGGACGAAAGATGATTTTTTGGTGAGTTTTTAATTTTGGACGCCATAACCTCTTATGTCTCTCTATAGGCTCTTTAAATGCCTTTTAAACGGATCGTCGCCGCATTGTAAGACTGGTGTCTCTGAAACACGTTTTTGAAATACTTTCGATTGACATATGTCTTTTTTAAATACTCCATGTTCAGAGAGGAAAAAAAATTATATTTTTGTATTCTTCACGAGCCTATTCCCCGAGAATTTGAATTCAAATTTGCCGTCAAGCATAGAACTACATTCAGTCGTAGTTCAGGTAGTTCATCGTCTGTCGTATGTGCCGTAAGAGGCGCTACAGTCAGCAGTGTTATTACTACCGGTACAATTGTACTGAAATCAGTACAATGGGTCATTTTTCAGTACATCAGTACAATTAGGGTGGAAATCAGTACAATGACGAAAAACATGTTTTTAATTTTTATAGATTAGCAATTGTGGCCAAATTGTACGTTCTGTGTGTCACAAAACCTATTTCGCTGTGTCCTGTGACTCCTGTGTTCACGTGCCGTGTGCAGTGCCGTACAAGCGTGCCACGTATGACAAATGACAAACCTGTGAAACGTTTACTGTTCTGTGTTCTGTTTACGAAAGTAAAGTTCTGTGTAAAGTTTAAACGAGTTTAAAGTTTTGTTTTTTATTTTTTAATTATATTAATGTTAAAGGATATTGTTTTGTTTTAATATGCAGACTTTAGACATCCTTTTAGACTTATGGACATTAAAGTTACTGTAAAGTGCCATACTTTTTGAATTTTAATAGTTTCATTTCAAATTTTGACCGCCAATACACGAAACTATAAAACATAAAACGTAAAATTGAAGCAAACCTCTGTCAGTACAATTGACATGAAAATAAGTACAATGAAAACGTCGAAATCGGTACAACGAAAAATTCCCTAGTAATAACCAGGGTTGCCAATCTGTGAGTTATTACTCACATTTGTGAGGAATTTCATGGATTGTGAGTTATTTTGTGAGTAAAGACCAATTGTGAGTAAGTTGTGAGATATCAGAAGGCCAGCGTCGAGCTTGGTAGCATAGTTTTAGCATTTTCGCACTGAAGCGTTATTTTAATTTTTGTACTGCTTCAGTGTAGTATAGTGACTATAAATTTCTCAATTTTGATGAGCATTAGGCATTTAGGCCAGTAATGGTGGCCTGTCAGCCGTAAGTGTGGATTCTAACCTACCGCAGTGTTTAGTTAACCTTGGTCTTTGACAGATACGTCAGTCAAAGTCAAATAATAAGACAACAAGGTTAAGTTTATTCTGTTCTGTAGTACAAAATAGTAAACACTAACCACTACATATTCAAATATTACACAATTTTCCTTTGTTTTATATAACTTATATATGAAAAAAATCTGTCGACGTTGATATTTTGTAGTTGTGAGTAATTTGTGAGTAATCCCCAAACAAATTGTGAGTATATCGGTGTCGACCTGTTGGCAACCCTGGTAATAACACAGTCAGGGCCATTTTCATTTGTCAATCTTGTCATCTTGTTATCTTGTTATTATTTGTTTGGCTCAAAATTCTAATATACAAACTTAATCTGCTTGCCTTTTTCTAAAGTGCTCGTGCTCGATCAGTTCCTGTACATCAAGTGCCATGAGTCATACGGAAGAAGTGATGACCGCTTGCGACTGGTGTCTGCAAAAAGCACTAGTGCAAACCATCGACGAGAATTTGTGGCGTTTCTGGAAGATAATCAGCACCGAAGTGAGTATGGGGCGCAGTTTACATCACACGTTTGTGTTGTGGAATTGTAATAATGTGTTTGGTCTTACTGTGCCACTTCACTTATCCGCGATCCGTAACTGATATACCTTTCCTTCCAGGATCCAATTATGACATCCCACAAGAATATCTGCGACAAATGTAAATCACGCTACGATGGATTTTCGATATACATCGAGAGGTGTAAGATCAACGCGTCCAAAGTAGATGAGCTACTATCGATGGGACAAGTCAAAGATGAACCTTCAATCGACATCGAGTATCCTCCGTTAATTAAAAAAGATATATCAGACGAAGTAGATAGGAATTCCTATTGTCCTGCAGTGTCGAGTGGAGTTTTCATTGAAGGACAAATACTAGTGGGTTGCTCAAATTCTGCTATGAAGAACAATGAATCCACGATAGATAAAGTGCTGTCAGCAGGAAAGGTCAAAAAGGAACCTCTTATCGACATTGAGGAGCATCTCATAAATAAAGAAGACGTTTGGAATAAGGAAGAAGCGTCTGATCCTGATTATCCTACACCGTTGGGTGGCAATGGGAAGGATAGGTTAGTGTTACGTGTCGTCTTAGAACGCCATGTGCTTTCAGACTCTGTGGTTCACCAGAAGAAAGTTAATAATCGTATTTGTACATATTGTGGTAAAATTTTAAATTGCCCTTATCAATTGAAGGTTCACTTGCGTATTCATATAGGTGAAAAACTTTTTAAATGTTCATATTGCGATAAGTGTTTTACTGTCTCGTCTACTTTAAATCGTCACTTGCGCATACATACTGGTGAAAAACCTTTTAAATGTTCATATTGCGATAAGAGTTTTACTGAGTCGAGTAATTTAAATGTTCATTTACGCATTCATACAGATGAAAAACCTTTTAAATGTTCATATTGCGATAAGACTTTTGCTCAGTCGAGTCATTTAAGTGTTCACTTACGCATTCATACAGGTGAAAAACCTTTTAAATGTTCATATTGCGATAAGTGTTTTACTGTCTCATTTACTTTAAATCGTCACTTGCGCATTCATACAGGTGAAAAACCTTTTAAATGTTCATATTGCGATAAGTGTTTTACTGTCTCGTCTACTTTAAATCATCACTTACGCATTCATACAGGTGAAAAACCTTTTAAATGTTCTCATTGCAATAAAAGTTTTGCTCATTCAAATTCTTTAAAAGATCACTTACGCATTCATACAGGCGAAAAACCTTTTAAATGTTCTCATTGCAATAAGAGTTTTGCTCATTTGAATTCTTTAAAAGGTCACTTACGCATTCATACAGGTGAAAAACCTTTTAAATGTTCTCATTGCAATAAGAGTTTTGCTCATTTGAATTCTTTAAAAGATCACTTACGCATTCATACAGGTAAAAAACCTTTTAAATGTTCTCATTGCAATAAGAGTTTTGCTCAGTTAAATCATTTAAATGTTCACTTACGCACCCATACAGGTGAAAAACCTTTTAAATGTTCTCATTGCAATAAGAGTTTTGCTCATTCTAGTGGTTTAAAGTATCACTCACGCATTCACACAAAGGCTAAATAAATGTTCATTCTTGTATATACAATGAGACTTTTATTTTATGTATCTTATTTATATAGACTAGTGAACTCCTATAGGTAAAGGGAAGAGGCGATTGATGCATAACATTCCGTCGAATGACATATTATATCGGAAAAGAAAAAGAGAGCCTAGATGGTGTAGGTTTTCTTATTAAAAAAAATGCCAATAAAGTACAACAATACGTAGAAATATCGGAAAGAATATCTCTGATAATTTTAAATCTAAATACAGAGATAAAATTAAAAATAGTACAGGTATACGGCTCAACGCTCAACGTCGTAAATGAATTTTATGAGGAAATCACAAAGGCTTTAGGAGATTACGAAAGTACATACACGCCAATAATTGAGTAGAATATAGAATAATAGTAGAAGTGATAATCCTCGACGAGATCGTCCAAGAAAAAGACAATTTCGTGGAAATCGACATACCAGTCATCGGGACACAAGCGGAACAAGTGCATCTGCAAGAAAAATTTCAAAAGAAAACCCTGATTTTTAAGTCAATATTAATCAGTCTGTAAGTTACTGCTTTGTAAATTTTGCGCTATTTCTGTCTTTACAAAATAATGTAATTTGTAAACATTGCAAAGGGGATATTACATTATCAAAACTTAATATGAAAGGACTAGGTTTTCAATTAGTTGTTTCGTGTAAATTCCGCAAATTCATACATCCTATGAAATATATCGGCGATTTGTCTATGAGATGCGTTTGCTCGATGTTGGATATGAAGGCATAGTTAATTTTTGTGGATTGATGGACATAGGTGAAGGATTTTCTAAAGCAAGTTATTATGAAATAGTAAATCATATCTGGATATCGGTACGTACAGTTTGTAAACTCGTTTTTCTAAAAGCAGTAGAGGAAGAAAAAAAATGAATGAAGCCGCCGGTAATGTGAGGGATCGTATAATATAGTCCAGTAAATGAAGGAACAAACCTAGGTTAAATTCTGCAAAGAGATGAAACTGGGGACAATTGTAGGTCTCAACTGGGTCTTTCGAAATACGGAAAGTTGTAGATTCTCCAGGTCCCGGAACATGGTAAAAAATTGTCCTCAAGTTCCAATAAATCCGTTATCAGCCAATATCTCCGAGAATATGGCATTTGGAAAATTATTGTATAACTAAAAAAGAAAAATCGGTTCATTAGCTACAAAAATGGTCCTTATGACTTTTTCCGAAAACTCGACAGTTTTCGAGATAACGGCTGCGAAACAGCCGATAGCAGCCTTTACTTGTTGCTCCTGCTCTGAATCCAGGAAAGCAAATTCGAGAAATGGAGACAAAAGCGGGCGGACAAATTGTCCAATAACTCGAGTAAAAATGGATATTTTTTGATGATTCAAAATTCACGTGAAAGAGAAAACCCATAGCTGTGGTATCCTGGGTCTCGGGCCTCATTTCTATTTTTCTTGAATGTTGGAAACCCCCGGCTAAATTTTTTCTTCTTCGATATTTCTCGACTTTTAGAAAATTCATCCATATTTTAATAAATAATGGTAATTTAGTCGTGTCTTTCTTGATAATGTATCTCCAAGACCTATCGAATAAGCCCATAAAGGTTGTTTCCTTTTCTTTCTTTTGCATCCCAATAAAAAGTAACTTTGAATATGTTGATTTTTTGACATTTCTGGAGTTTTGAATGTTGGTTGCAAGAATGTTGAAGTTGGCACAAAAAAAGAAGAAACCATTGGAAAGGGAGCGTTTCAAGCATTCCATTGCGAACCGATACGATGATTCACAATTTTTTAATACCCGATTGATGTCTCAAATGTAAGATAATCAACATATTCAAAGTTACTTTTTATTGGGATGCAAATAATGCATTGCATTGCATGAGCAACCCGCGGCCCGCGGGCCGCATGCGGCCCGTCGTCATGCAACGTGCGGCCCGCCAAGCTCCTGCAATCCTATTCCTATTCAACTAATAGGGAGTTATTGGAAGTGTAATAAAGTGTAGCAGTAATACTCAGGGTGTATTATAGAGGTGGACCGACAACGTATATGCGCAATGCTTTTAGCCTGGTCACAAAGTTCGGAATTTCAACATTTATCCAAAAGATGGCGCTCCGTATAAGGATATGACTTTAGGATATGTAGAGGTGGTTGCTTCATATGTGTTGAGGTTGGAGCACGTAGCTGTCAGTACATGCATGTGTATCAAGTTGTATATCTTGTTGTACATCAATTTTTTTATCATATTAATACTTCATATCTTGATTAATATTATCTAAAAATGAGCCACCTGTGCTATGTTTCGAACTGCTATGCGGGTAGAAACAGTCCTCAGAAGTTGTTATATTTTTCTGTACCAAAAGATCAAAAAGAAACTTGGGAAAATATATTGAAATATACTTTCAACAGTGCAGCTCGTGTTTGTGAAAAACACTTTTCCGAAGATGCTATGCAGAAACGTTTTTATGGAGAAAATAATGGCGAAGTGATTTTAAATGTAAATATTCAAATTTTAAATAATTGTGTACCTACATCCCAGGGGCCGAAAATGGCCGCCATAAGGTGTAAATCCCGACCTGCGAATATCGATTTTCAGGCCCCCGAGGGCCCATTTTCCGACCTCAGAGGGTGAATCCCAGTGGGCTCTAAATTTTTTGACCACGAATTCGGCTTTGGCTTGGGAAAGCAATCTCGACTTCGCCTGAGCATCCGTCATCCCGGAATCCACGTTTCACATCTTATAGGGGCCATTTTTGCCCTCTGAGGCCAATTCCAGGGGTGTAGGCCTTTTTCTGACCTCGGATTCGGATTCAGCAGTGAAAAATACATAAGAATACACATGTCTAATCTAGAAGATTTTTTGTGGGGCTGTGTAACAGATTTAAAAAAAAATTTAATTGGTATTTATTGAAATCTAGTAAAAACCCTCATAATCTAATTTATGATTAAAGTATTCCACAATTTTGTAAGAGTTAAGTGAATTTTTCATTTCAAAACTGTTAATTCAGTGTTTAAATTGAACTTCATACAATTTTATAATTATTTATACTAGTATTTCCATCAGAACATTTTATTGGTTCAGAAAGCATATTATAGATATTATTTTTAATAACGTAAAGTCTCGAGTAAATCTTTTTAATTATTCAACATTATTTAAGCACTATTTACAGTAAAATTGTTCTTTTCTTTCATTCTGATATTAGCAAGAATTGAAGAGAAAACATGCAAATAAAGTTTAGAAAAATTATTACAAATCATTAAGGTCGTTTATTGTGGTTATTTGTGCTATACGTAAGATATATTTTTTAAGTTATGCACAGTTCATATTTATTGCGAATAAATTAACACTCGACTTTAGATAATATTTTAAATCATTTTTATGGAATAAAAGCAGTCGATGTATCGGATATCGATAATAGCAAAAAAGTATGCGCATTTACTCACATGATCTACTCATTATAAAGCTGATATAAAGCAACCACCTTGACACCCTTATACGGAGCGCCATCTTTTGGATAAATGTTGAAATTCCGAACTTTGTGACCAGCTCAGCTGAGTCCGTCGGCTCACCTCTATAATACACCCTGGTAATACTGATAGCACTATTTTGACATATACGCATGCGCAGTGGCCCACTAAATACTGCTACCCGTAATTGTGATAGTGCTAGACACTATTACTGAACAAATAAGGAGTGCACTATTACTGGAATTTTCCCGTATTTTGACACTTTTGACATTTGTCAGATGATCTGTCGTTTTTATAACTAACCGTTTTGCATTCTCTATGGTTTGTTTACGTCTTTGCTTTTTGGTTTTCAATTGTCGAAATTCTTTAACGAGTAGAATAGTTGTGAATTTGTTTAAAAAAAACAATGAGTGACAAAAAAGTTAGACTGAGGTTTACGTACGACGACGACCTGCTTCTTTAATTTTTGTCTGTCTTCACCTCAAACTCAAACAAATAACAACAATCGGGTCATCCGCCAACTGACAATTCGACGTTTAAAAGTAAGGTTAGAAATAAGGAAATAGCACAAAACCAAAAAGCATTTCCAATAACTCGTTTTTTTCGGCCGCGATAACGACACCGCACTATTAATATACGGCTGTTGTTATTACTGCTGTCACTATTTTGAAATTTCCAATAACTCCCTATTAACTATCCATCATCCATTTTTACCTATTTTAAATATTTTTAAACACGACCAACAAAGTAAACACCAGCCGAACATTTGGAGGTTAACTCCAGTTAACTCCATGTTAAATTCACAGAACGTGCGAACGTGTACAAAACAACAAAGTCATTGTCAAATATACTGCGAGTTGATTGGTTCATTTTTATTTCTTATTTTAATTTATTCATCTGTATGATGTTTTGTCCTCCTTGTTCTTAATTTATTTTCGTTAGTTCCTTATTTTATTCTATTTTCTGTATAAACTCGCCTTAACTGGTTTGATATCACAGTATCACAGAACATTAATTTCAGAGGAGTGACTGAGAGACACTCGTCACAGCGTCACAGCACGCGACATTAGTAATGACGTAGAACATTTTTGAGAGGGGCTGATCATGGCCGTCTTTACTGAAGGCCGGAGCATTAAATTTGGCAACACTGCGGACTAAGAAAATAGAAGGCCGACTTACCGGAACATGGCCGTCTTTACATTCGAATAATTTGAATGCAGAGGATACAGGATTATAGCGTTAATCACAGTTAAATTGGTTTTAAACTATTTCGACGACGATTTAGAAGAATCTGGGGTATAATTCCACTTTAGCACCCTGAACTTTTGACAGGTAAACCTTACTACACAATGTTGCCACATATTTCTATTAGGAAAACAAACGGTTTTGTAAATTCATATGGAACGGATAATAACGGTCAGAGAAATAAAGCCGTGAAGAGAGAGCCTAAAATGGGGTTATAAGTGCTTTATTAGCCTAATTCGTCCATTGCTCTTTGAAGATTCTCGTGGCGAGGTTGTGTTTCGACTGTCTAAAAGCGTGATATATTTATTGGGTTCTATTGCTTTCAATTTTTGCATATTAATACTAGCTGTACTTTGTACTGTTAACTGTTTGTTACCATTTTTAAGTGTTAAGCTAAAATTGGACAAACTTATCTTTAAATATAGTCTGTAATGTATCAATAATCGGTGTGCAAATGGAAAGCAACTAGAGGGTAAACCAATCCGAGATAAATTTCGCGAACACAACGCATATAGGTAAAAAGCTGGAAGAACTTCCATAAAATTTAAGGAAAGATCTTATTTCAAACACACAAGTTCTCGTTGCATAAATTAAACAAGAGTCTGTAGAGTTAAGACGGGATTACGATGGTCGTAACGTGACTTAACTTAACTTGGACTTGAAGTGACGTGAAAGTTAAACGCATGGTAGGGAATGGAACCGTTTACGATTGACGTGCCGTGAAGGGACGTAACGTGAAACATTGGCACGGTCAAGCTTTCACGTCACGTTAAGTTCAAGTTAAGGATCACGCATTAACATAGACTAAAGTCACTAGATATTAAAAGTACCGCAATTCATTGGACCAATGAGTAAGAGAGAGAACCACCCGTTTGGGAACAAATATGGCGGATTTTCATATAAACAGCTGTTGGAAAAACGTATCGATTAGAATTTAAGGTTATATTTCTCCGTTTCTATTTACGTTCAGTGTGGTGATAGGTAAAATATATAGTATTTGTGATTTGTTTGTGTGATTTGACTATTAAGAACGTCTGAAATGCCTTCGTGTTGCGTGTGTAAATACAATGCTCGTGAGAGTAATGTGGGATTATTCAAATTACCTAGCGGTAAGTTGTAGCACATTGTAGCTAAAATTATTTAATTATTGTTTAATAACATTACATGATATTTGTTTGTTTAGATGTAAACAGAAGAGATATATGGAAAAGGGCTGTTGACAACAGGGAACAGGGAATTACATGAAAATCTTGCAGAAAATGCAAGAATTTGCGAGGTTAGTTCGTTATAAAATAATTAGCAATTTGCAATATTTCACTTTGGTAACTTTTAGACATTTTTCTGAAATGCAGTTCGAGCAGAATAGGGCCGATGGAAAGAAGTTATTGAAGTGGAATGCTGTTCCTGATTTACTGCACAGGACATTGTGTGAATTCAACACAAGTGTAGAAGTGAAACCTTCGACTTCTACACATAATATATGTGAAGTACAATCTGAGGTTCATGAAGAATCTGAGTCTGAGAATCTGTAAATGAGAAATCAGAATCTTCCTTATCCTAGTATTCGTACGCTCCAGCATCGCCTTCAAAGCTTGAAATTTAAACTAGGTATTTTGGAAGATGTTATCAATCTGTTAGAGTTAAAGGTATGTAGCAGTTATAAATTGTGAGTTTGGTTTAGTTTTTATTTTCCTTTCACGTTTTCCTCATCTTCCACATATTACATTTAGTAGAAGGAAAAGTAGGTAGCCTTTCAAGACCAAATTGTTTAATTTAGTTTACTTTTTAGTACTATTTTTTATTTATCCACTTTAGTTTAATAAATGTATGTTTGTTCTTTGATAGGTGAAGCTGAGGAAGATGCTGTTGCTACTCATGTGTTGGTATTTATGCTTGTGGGATTGAGTACAAAATAAAGGACAGGTATGTGATGTTCAAATAATTAACTAATTAATAATGATTCATTACATATACATGACAGTGAGGTGTAGAATTAACATTACTGTATACAATGAATATTAAAAATTAATTAGACAATTAGGGTAAAACTTACATTACTTCTATTTTTATTTTTAGGATTCCTCTCTACTGGAGAACACCGAAACCAAAAAACTGGGGGAAGGAATCCAGTCCAGAAGTATCGAAAACAGCGAAATGGTGTTGGTTGGACCAACACTCGTCTAGATTCTTGTTAATCTCGTCAGATAATACCGTTCGTTTTGTAGGTGTAAGTGAAAACGGCCAGGACAAGAAACCCAATGTGAAGGGACCCCTAACAGGGTATGAAGTGTGCGCAACATGTTAAACTTTAACAGATATAGTCTAAGACTCATCAGTCAGAAATTTGCTTTAGATGAACGTATGTGGTAACCGCAATGTTTATACATGAATACCTAGGGAATAATGCATGCAAATTGCAAAATGCAATTTGAAGGGAAAAAATGGAAAAACGCGTTTTTTCTCTTTAGATTCCTTTAGAACTTTCTCTGTAGGTTGTCAGCCACATTTAACTTCAATTGTAAAAGAAAAATTGAATTGCAGGTAGCTATTTTATGAACCATATATTATCTGTTATTGTTTTAAGTGGAGTTGAAAATCTAAAAAAATATGAATGTGGTAAACCATCACCGTGAGCAGGGCCGTAACTAGGCATAGGCTGACTAGCCTATACCTAGCCCTTGCCTAGGGGCGCAAGGCGCCGAGCGCCAAACTCGCTAACAAAAAAACTATTAGGGGGCGCCAAAATTCGAGCTGCCTTTAGTAAATTTTTGTCTAGTTACGGCCCTGACCGTGAGCATCGTTGTCTTTATGAATTGGTAAATAAAGTAAGCTGTTTGGCTGTCTTAATCCGTTTTCAGACAGCCAAGTCATAATAAAACTAGAATATAAGGGATTTGGATAATCGGAGTTCAAATAGTTAGAGTTCCATTGAACATCATTTTGTGATTTATAACTTGGGTACTTTTGTATCATTAGTAAAATGTTTAAAATTTTATGTAAAAGGAATTACACATGTTAATTTTGTATTGCATGATTTATTGTATTGTTGAATATTTGTTATAAAAGTCAATAATCAAATTACTTTCATTTGTTGAACATTGTAACATGTTTTTAAATAGTTGGTATTGTATGACTTACATTTGGACAAAACTTTTATATAACTAGGTTAAAGTGCAGAAATATGATAATTAATAAAAACACCATTTCCAACATTCCATGTTTAAATTTGTTATATATTACTTATGATATATTAAATAAATGTTTAAAAACTTATTTTCAACTGATTAATCGATAGCACTGCAATAAACCAAAAAACAGATTTAGCAAAATAGAGTTTTCTGCATGAGACGGCTCTACAAATTAAATCTTCACTGTTCTAGACCATTCCTTCATTTATTTCATTGAATTGTATAAACATTAGATTGTAAAGTGTCTACACTCAACCTAAGAAAGGAGGAGGCGAGTTCGGATTCACCGCGGTCAGGTAGTCAAGGATTCGGACCTACACAGATGCGATTCATATCGATCATTTCCAGAAAAGTAAGGGTACTATCGTCGGTTTTTCGAAAGTTTTATAGGAAAGATATACTTTCGCTCTATCAAACATCCCCCTATGATCCCCAAAAATCAGTTTCCTTGCCTCTTTCCCTTGCCCCTTGTACAATATTTCACTCTACTTATAATTCGAATCACTGCGAGCAGGTAGGATGGGTCGGAACTCGTCTTAAAACCCCGCTGTGTGAAAAGGTAGCGGGTTCGAACTACCACCCGCCCCCTAAGAAATAGTTATCATCTGATTCGTATTCGTCATACATTCAAAATACAACACGTTTTTCATTTGACATCCAGATTTAAATTTGCCGCCTGAATTGGGAACAAATATGGCCGCCAATTGCGGTACTTTTAATATCTAGTGACTTTAACATAGACACGTCAAATACCATGAAATATGTGATTCTGTGAATGTGGTGATGTACCTTTTCAAATGTAAATGTGTTTGTTCATGAAACCCGTTAAAATACCATATAACGTCCATAACCTCTATAGTCTATTTAACATATGAGTTGGTTTGATCCTTACATATAGGTAGCAAGCAAGTAGAACATTATAATAAATTAACTCCAGATTTTCAAGAGATATTTGCTCGGATTTATAAATAAAATAATACCTCAATACTCACACCAAAAATAATAAACAATTTGTCATTAATAATGTTATGGATGTCATGTCACTTTTGCACAGAACATTCAACTTTATACGTCTACGAGATAACGTTACGTGCATCGTAATGATACGCATTCTGTTTCACGTTACGTCACTTTAAGTCCAAGTTAAGTTAAGTTACGTTACGACCATCCTAATCCCGCCTTTAGTTGATGAGAAATAAAATTGATCTGGCAACAAAACTGTCAAAGTATACGTTCCGCCCCATTCTTTAATTTACGTTCTGTGCTTGTGACAGTTCAGGGTGCTAAAGTGAAAGTATAGAGAAATTAGTAAAACTTGCGGTGCCGTCATCAATGACGTCACATTTATTGCCAATTGCCGTTGGTGTAACATAAAAATTTGCTTTAAACAGAGCACACTGTTATCCCAGTTAAAAAGAGATAGCACACTGTCGGATGTTAGCCGATAAAATATAAGTTGGTAGCCGTGGGCACTGTTGTCAGACCATTCACGAATTGACACGAAAGTTTTGTTATGATTTTGAGGTTATATACTTCGAAATATTTGCTCGCTTCGGTAAATTGTAAATTAAATATGTGTTTGAGTGTTTTCGAGTGTAAGGAATTGCAATAAAATGCCTAAACCATTGAATAGTCGGTGTCAGCAGCTGGTCTCGTCTCTACTCAGTTACTTTGAACTGGAACGAAATAATGGGGGCACCTTACTCCCGCTAAACTGCGTTAGAAGAGGTAAAGTATTGATACTATTGGTTATTAAGCTTCTATGGCCCTTATTGGAAATATTTTTAGCGTGTTTCAGCTGTACTGAAGATCAGTGTGTGTACTGTGAGTAGAATCTCGCAAAAAGTGAAGTGATGTGGTGTTCGTCACTTCACTTCGCCGAAGAAAAACCGGAGGAACGGTCAGTTATTATTATGGACAACGCACCGTACCACAGTACGTAGATAAGGCTCCGACAAGTGGATCGACAAAGCCTGTTATAAAGGATTGGCTTACAAAACATAACTTTCAATTTGAACATACAATGTTGAAGAGTGAACTACTTCAAATTGTTAATCAGTAAGTAGAAATGAAATATAAACATTTGTGTTTATTTAATTATTTCTTTCTAGAAATAAACCAGAAAAGATATACCTAACGGATCAGATGGTTGAACAATATGGCCATAGAGTGTTACGTCTTCCTCCCTATCATTGTATATTCAATCCAATCGAGTTGATATGAGGCGTGGCGAAAAATTATTATAACCAACACGTAGGTCGAGATGGAAATGCAAACGATAACTGTTTGGACATGTGGAAAGAAGCATTGTCTACCATTACACCTGTGGTCTGGATAAACTCCATCAAGCATACAGAACAAGTAATTGAGAAATGGTGGATTCGTGAACGAATGTTTGATAGAATGGAAGTTAACAATTTAGTGATTGACTTGAACAGTGACTCAGAGAGTAATAGTGATTTTTAGGAAATATTTAACATCTACACGAACATGTCATCTATAGTGACTGTGAATCTAAAATCGAGCCTGATATGTCTGGTATCTCACTTTTACCTATATCAGGTTCTGACTAAACTAAATACATCTTACTCTAGGTATGTGCACATAATGTATTATTAGAGTATTATTATATTGTAACTGCAGTGCATGCATATTTATATAGTAAAACTTTTTTTAGGTGAACATAAAATGAAGGCTTGATGGACACATGTAAAGCTGCCAATAGAGAGTTGATAAGAGACAGTACTCCCGACGGGTTGACCGGGGTGTGTTTCCTTCCGCGACTTTCATAACTACAATATTCTGCTTGAATTCCAGATTCTATGCCGTTGGACATGCACCTCCCTACAATGTCTCTACGCTCCTCGATCCAATTACACCTGCCAATTTAGTGTACACTTTCTTGATCCAAATGTTGCAGATCAGTTATTATATCATACTTGTAGTTTGTAGCTTATCTTCAGAGCAGTGTTTCCATTTCATTTTCATAGGTGTAAATATTTCTTTTCTGTTTTGGATTTGTCAT
The DNA here is from genome assembly GCA_946251905.1 of Cryptocephalus moraei. Taxonomy (NCBI): domain Eukaryota; kingdom Metazoa; phylum Arthropoda; class Insecta; order Coleoptera; family Chrysomelidae; genus Cryptocephalus; species Cryptocephalus moraei. The sequence continues at coordinate 23,009,127 of OX276459.1, forward strand.
CTATTAATGTTATTTGTTTTCTTCTATTTGCTACTGTATTCCTTAATATTTTTGGTTCTATACTTATGGTTTTCACAACAATGTCAGTCTCGACCTCCATACTTCTCTATTTATTATAAAGAAAAATGCACCTTTAATCCCGAAAAATATATATTCTTTATAAAAAATCACTGAGATGTTAAACTGAGTTCAGGTGAGAGAAGTTAGGGGTATAATTCAATGTCGGTAGGGGTATTTGCCCTTGAAGTAGTTGTTTCCTCTAATTGCTCAAAAGTTCAGTTATATTTGAATTTTTCCATTTATTATTTTTAATTGTAGGCTTAATTTGGGTTTCTTTGTTTCAATTGATGACCACATATATTCTGGCAGCAGATACTTTACTTACTTTATTGTTGTTTGTTTCTCACATGTTAATTTGTTCTGTATTGCCCTCTATTCTTTCTCATCTGTATTTTTATTACCTAATATTACATTGTAGGTCATTTTGGTCAACAATTCAATTTCAATCTTGTATTTTCTGTGCTGTGCCAAGTCCATTCTCTACTGGGTTTCTCTTTATATGAAAGTGCACACTTCCTGTTCCACTCCTTTCCTGGCAAAGGATACTCACACCTCCCTGTGGTCTTTGGTGGACAGTGAGTTTTTATAACAAAGCAATGCATAAAGTCAAAGCACTTGCAGATATGTAATTCAATTAACAAGAATGCATAATGGCAAATTAGAAAAACTTATAAAATGACACTGACTAAATGAGTAAATTCCATATACCTTACTCATCCTAGAACACATGATCCTATTTGAATTGTAATTAGTGTATATAAATGTGTTTGTAATTAAGAATTTCATAATTTCTAATATAATTAATCTATTAATATCTATTTTCGTAAAGAATAGGAGAATGTTCTCGGGGAGCTAGATGAATTATGAAGTGTTCTTGGGGTTTGTCAAGAACACTTCATAATATCTATTTTGTTTGTAAATAATTGTATAATAGCATAATAGTGTATAATGTAATATGTATAGGTAATGTAAATGTATAATAATACTAATAAAATCACACTGACTAAATGAGTAAATTCCATGTACCTACTAACACATCCTAACACATTATGATTTTATTTCATTTCTAATTATTGGTGTATACTAATACCTATATATTTTTAATTATTTAAGAATTTCACAATAATCTCAGAGCAAAATTCATGAAAGACGAAGAAAATGTATACTTTTCAGTTATAAATTTACTAGCCAAACCAACAGTCATGTCAAGTAAAAATATTTGATGTGGCAACATGGCGACGTGCTGACGTCACAAATTTTGATGACGTGCACCGCAAGTTTCACTAATTTCTCTATATAGAGAAATTAGCGAAACTTGCGGTGCACGTCATCAAAATTTATGACGTCAGCACGTCGCCATGTTGCCACATCAAATTTTTTTACTTGACATGACTGTTGGTTTGGCTAGTAAATTTATAACTGAAAAGTATACATTTTCTTCGTCTTTCATGAATTTTGCTCTGAGATTATTGTGAAGTTCTTAAATAATTAAAATATATAGGTATTAGTATACACCAATAATTACAAATGAAATAAAATCATAATGTGTTAGGATGAGTTAGTAGGTACATGGAATTTACTCATTTAGTCAGTGTGATTTTATTAGTGTTATTATACATTTACATTACCTATACATATTACATTATACACTATTATGCTATTATACAATTATTTACAAACAAAATAGATATTAATAGATTAATTATATTAGAAATTATGAAATTCTTAATAACAAACACATTTATATACACTAATTACAATTCAAATAGGATCATGTGTTCTAGGATGAGTAAGGTATATGGAATTTACTCATTTAGTCAGTGTCATTTTATAAGTTTTTCTAATTTGCCATTATGCATTCTTGTTAATTGAATTACATATCTGCAAGTGCTTTGACTTTATGCATTACTTTGTTATAAAAACTCACTGTCCACCAAAGACCACAGGGAGGTGTGAGTATCACACGAGTATCACACCTCCCTGTGGGAGGTGTGATCCACAGGAAGTGTGCACTTTCATATAAAGAGAAACCCAGTAGAGAATGGACTTGGCACAGCACAGAAAATACAAGATTGAAATTGAATTGTTGACCAAAATGACCTACAATGTAATATTAGGTAATACAAATACAGATGAGAAAGAATAGAGGGCAATACAGAACAAATTAACATGTGAGAAACAAACAACAATAAAGTAAGTAAAGTATCTGCTGCCAGAATATATGTGGTCATCAATTGAAACAAAGAAACCCAAATTAAGCCTACAATTAAAAATAATAAATAGAGAAATTCAAATATAACTGAACTTTTGAGCAATTAGAGGAAACAACTACTTCGAGGACAAATACCCCTACCGACATTGAATTATACCACTAACTTCTCTCACCTGAACTCAGTTTAACATCTCAGTGATTTTTTATAAAGAATACATATATTTTTCGGGATTAAAGGTGCATTTTTCTTTATAATAAATAGAGAAGTATGGAGGTCGGGACTGACATTGTTGTGAAAACCATAAGTATAGAACCAAAAATATTAAGGAATACAGTAGCAAATAGAAGAAAACAAATAACATTAATAGATGACAAATCCAAAACAGAAAAGAAATATTTACACCAATGAAAATGAAATGGAAACACTGCTCTGAAGATAAGCTACAAACTACAAGTATGATATAATAACTGATCTGCAACATTTGGATCAAGAAAGTGTACACTAAATTGGCAGGTGTAATTGGATCGAGGAGCGTAGAGACATTGTAGGGAGGTGCATGTCCAACGGCCTAGAATCTGGAATTCAAGCAGAATATTGTAGTTATGAAAGTCGCGGAAGGAAACACACCCTGGTCAACCCGTCGGAAGTACTGTCTCTTATCAACTCTCTATTGGCAGCTTTACATGTGTCCATCGAGCCTTCATTTTATGTTCACCTAAAAAAAGTTTTACTATATAAATATGCATGCACTGCAGTTACAATATAATAATATTCTAATAATACATTATGTGCACATACCTAGAGTAAGATGTATTTACTTTAGTCAGAATCTGATATAGGTAAAAGTGAGATACCAGACATATCAGGCTCGATTTTAGATTCACAGTCACTACAGATGGCATGTTCGTGTAGATGTTAAATATTTCCTAAAAATCACTATTACTCTCTGAGTCACTGTTCAAGTCAATCACTAAATTGTTAACTTCCATTCTATCAAACATTCGTTCACGATTCCACCATTTCTCAATTACTTGTTCTGTATGCTTGATGGAGTTCATCCAGACCACAGGTGTAATGGTAGACAATGCTTCTTTCCACATGTCCAAACAGTTATCATTTGCATTTCCATCTCGACCTACATGTTGGTTATAATAATTTTTCGTCACGCCCCATATCAACTCGATTGGATTGAATATACAATGATAGGGAGGAAGACGTAACACTCTATGGCCATATTGTTCAGCCATCTGATCCGTTAGGTATATCTTTTCTGGTTTATTTCTAGAAAAAAAATTACACAAACACAAATGTTTATATTTCATTTCTACTTACTGATTAACAATTTGAAGTAGTTCACTCTTCAACATTGTATGTTCAAATTGAAAGTTATGTTTTGTAAGCCAATCCTTTATAACAGGCTTTGTCGATCCACTTGTAGGAGCCTTATCTACCAATGTACTGTGGTACGGTGCGTTGCCCATAATAATAACTGACGGTTCCTCCGGTTTTTCTTTGGCGACTTTAACACCACATCACTCTTCACTTTTGCGAGATTCTACTCACAGTACACACACTGATCTTCAGTGCAGCTGAAACACGCTAAAATTTCCAATAAGGGCCATAGAAGCTTAATAACCAATAGTATCAATAATTTACCTCTCTAACGCAGTTTAACGGGAGTAAGGGGCCCCCATTATTTCGTTCCAGTTCAAAGTAACTGATTAGAGACGAGACCAGCTGCTGACACAGCCTATTCAATGGTTTAGGCATTTTATTGCAATTCCTTACACTCGAAAACACCCAAACACGTATTTAATTTACAATTTACCGAAGCGAGCAAAGATTTCGAAGTATAACCTCAAATTCTCAAAATCATAACAAAACTTTCGTGTCAATTCGTGAATGGTCTGACAACAGTGCCCACGGCTACCAACTTATATTTTATCGGCTAACATCCGACAGTGTGCTATCTCTTTTTAACTGGGATAACAGTGTGCTCTGTTTAAAGCAAATTTTTATGTGACACCAACGGCAATTGGCAATAAATGTGACGTCATTGATGACGGCACCGCAAGTTTTACTAATTTCTCTATATACCGAATCTGGTATACCGACAGAAGAAAGCCTTAAGCCGGCTACATACAGATGCGAATTGCGAACTGCGAAAATTCGCATTCGCAAGTCGGCTACATATAGATGCGAATTGCGACTAAAGTTCCCATTTCCCATTGGTCCATTTGGTCCAGTTTATGTGGTGGGGGAAGCGTATCGGGAACCTGCGACATTCGCAAAATTTGAAATCTGGGGGGCGGGAATCTTGAGACGCGTTTAATATTTTGCGGAAGACGCAAGAAATTGACAGGTTACGCTTGCGCACAGCTTGTCGTACATTAAGTTGGTATGTAATTCTGCCTATACTTCCTTCGGCCTTCAACCTTGTTTGTAGACGGCAGAGAATATGGTAGAAAACATGTAACTACTGAGAAGCGACAGTATTGGCGGTTCCTTTGATGTTTCTACCCCCACTTCGATGACAGCAAATTTGACAGTTAACCTACCATATACACTAAGAAAAGTGACGTTTATAATGTGCAGTGACCTACACGCAGAAAAGTTTGAACCATTCAATACAAAGTCGTGACAAGACGGGTACACGGGGATCGTTTTTAAACTAATGTAAAATTCAGTATAGTTCCTTTATCCATTTTTTGTTGGAATTTACGTCACTATGAAGGTAAACGAGCTATATATGTCATACAGGTTTTTTGCTCGACAGTTTTAGGTGTGTTAATAGTCAACGAAAATTGGAAAATTATCTACAGCTGTAACAAACTGTTAGAAATCTGTGGGAGAGGTGTGCGATGTAGCTGTGCTCCGTAAATAAACTCACAACACAATTCTATTAACAATATACTAGCAATAATCATTTTTGTTAACAATTACCTAATAGTTTACTGACAATTAACTAACAACTTATTCAATTCACTAACATGAAACATGTATGCGAATTAGACATTATTTGCTCGAAAACCGAAGAGAATCTGATTGATGTAAATTTAATTTGTAATGTAAACAATTTTTTTGAAACTGCTCGTCCACTACAATTTTTATTCAAATTGAGAATTAAATATCATTTCCAATTTATAAATGAAATATATAAATTCTTTTGGTGGCGTTTGAAGCCTTCCATCACCACTTTCGTTGATACTATACGATTTGAAATTTATTAATAAATTAGTTGTGCTGAGAGTATCACATTTTTTCCAAAAGCTTTGCATATATTACATGTATGAACTTCGAGGCCTTTCTTTAAAATATACCCACCAACATAATGAAAGGCATTTTTCGTAGTTTGGTTTTCTTTATGATAGCTGTTATCGGGAATGGCTATCGCTTTTGATTGATTTTGTACTTCAGAGGACCTTTCTTCATGGTAAACACCGATTAGGTCCCCGCTTGTTGTATTTAGTAAAAGCTTATCCAACACAGCAAAAATTAGACATTGTGTGGGTGCAAGGTTGGTGTACAAAAGTATAAATGATGTAAACGGTTAAAAGTTTGAGTTGAGTGCGGTACGAATCACGTACGAATGTATCAAGAATATACGAGACGTACGAATGAATTGGAATCGTGTCTATATGTTAGGTTTCAGTTTATATGATATGTCAAACAATTCGAACTGTCTCGTGTCTGCGTTGACTTACAGAATCGGCAGGTCCGTCTTAGCGCGAGAGCCGTTAAAAGGAGCGGATCAAAAAATTAAACTTTAAACCCTTAACTACTGCGACCTACGCCACTGAAAACAACTACAATGTCAAGTCACGTCACGATTTTGACAGATAAACTACCAATTTCACGCATGCGCATAAAAAAAATATCCATGCAACTCGGGGTTTTGTCGCTTCTCAGTAGTTATATATTATATTCTCTGCAGACGGTTCCAATTGTTCTCTTTCTCTCTGCCTTCTTTTCAATAACAAATAAGCGGCAATTCTGCGTCTTCGTCGCCAATGGTATATTTGGTGTTGGTACTGGTCAAGAGGTACTGGTACCAATTCATAATGATATAAATTTGTACAAAGTCTAGTAGTAATGAACTATATATCAATAAAAAACTCAAACACTATAATATCACAATAACGTAGTAGAACTTAATACATAACACAACAATACAAGTAAATAATAATCCCCATACGCAATCAATAATGTTAGGTTAACCACACAGAACACCTATTTAATTGAACCATACAAGCGTATAACAAATATCGCCTAGTGAGAAATTAAAAGTCTCTAAAATTGTTGCGTTTTTTCTCATCTGTATGAAGACAGGATGTGCGAATGCGAATTTCCGCATTTCACAATTCACAATTCGCATCTATATGTATACTTTGTCCAGTCCGAGTTGGAACGGCCATAAAAACACTTAATGGCTTTTTAAGTAGTGAAGAGCGATGCCGCCTTGTCCTCCATGGGCGTATCATTACGGATAATAACTAACAACCAATTCACTTCCAAATCGCACAAACAAATGGCACACACATTCACACACCACTGCTCGAGTATAATAAGTGCGGAAGAAGAGATCACAAGGAAAGCACACGTGGCCGCTGTGTTATGGTCCAGTGGATCCGTATCCAGTATCCGTTGAGTCTCGCGTACTTCCTCGTACACGATTTCACTGATCGACTGTACACACCTGCACCTTGGAAGAAGAAGAAAATATAAACAGAGTGCCGGTGCCTTAAAAAAATATTTGCGGTCCAATGGACCCTCTAGTTCTTTATCTGTACATATCCATACATTCACATATATGATTCACTTGGGCAACTGAACACCTGCATTTTTAAAAATACCAGGGCGTTTCTGAATAAGCAAAAAGATAAGTCCCATGGTTTGGATAAAGACAACGGGCTCTTTTCGAATGCCCTCGGTAAATTAAGATTTTATTAAGTGTTCCAATTGCTAGTGGTTAAAGTATACCTTCCTTTCGCACATCCTGTGTTCATGCAGATGCGCAAAAACGCAACAATTTTAAAGAGTTTTACTTTCTCACTAGGAGATATTTGTTATGATGTTACTCTTCTATGGTTAAAGAACATGGACATTCTATGTGGTCTTCCGCAAAATATTGAACGTATCTCAAAATTCCCGCCTCCGGTATTTCAAATTTTGCGAATTTCGCAGATTCCCGACGTTTCCCCCACCAAATAAACTGGACCAATGGGAACTTTAGTCGCAGTTCGCAATTCGCATCTGTATGTAGCCGGCTTTATCCAGGATGTGAAAAATAAGCAGAATACAAACGAGGAAAGGGGTGACAGTGGTGATTAAGAAATTATTCAAAAACCATCTAAGCTACAAATGTTCAATGCATTTCCAACAATAAGAGCAGCCTTTCAGTTTGAACACGTTCGGGTAAATGTGTTTGTTCAATTATAGCGGCTTGAAGATTTAGGTGTAGTATGAAAAAACTTTGTCATGTGATGTCAACTTCCATATAACGAGACCTCTATATAAGGAGCAAATTTTGCAGCACCTTTATTCTCGTTATATAGAGGTTCGACTTCGACTGTATAAAGATATTCAAATATAAGAAATTATGTACAGAAATTCTTAAAAGTTGGGTTATTACTTACATTTTATTCGTACGCAGAGCATACAAAAATAAAATTAATTTATATAGGTATGGGTATACCTAGGTATGTAAAGTATGTATTTAGTCAGTCACTATAGAAAATACAGTCCAAAACACTTAATTTAAAGACTAAGGGGAGTTCTCGGGGTACAGGAGCGACGCTAACGATGAAAGTTCTCAGTATCCCCCAAATAAAACCAATTCAAACAATGTAGATGTTGTTTAATCCACACAGCTGAATCCGATGTTTCGTCTAGAATCGTAGACATATTCATGGATCTATAATGATTAGGTAAGTACTTGCTAGGAGAGAGAGACTGACACTTACATTTCCAGTGAGCTGATGAGTCAATATGTAAAAAATGATGATGGTGAGGGTCAACTTCTTTCTACACCATACTGAATCACCTCGTCGTATATATACTGAGAACTTTCACCGTTAACACTTAATTTAAAGAAACAACCCTTCATCTCTCAACATTAAATATTGTAAATATAACCTTAAATTCACACAATCGGCCTTTGCCACACCGTTGCGAAATATCAATGTTCCGGCCTTCCAGTATAGACGGCCATGGGGTGATAAACCATCGCAACTTTCTACACTACTTTTTTTTCTTATGGGAGATTAATAGGGGTACTCACAATCTTTCATTTAGCATGCTATAGCGTGCTAGTTGTGCTAGCCGTAGAGTTTCAGCAATAGCATGCTAAATATTCCAATAGAAATAAGTTGGTCAATGTAGCACATCTGGTTGTGTGCTAAATACAGTGTTACTATGCTAAATGGCGGCCATGTTGTTTTATTTGTCATTTCCAAAGAGATTTTATGGTAAAATATAGTATAACCATGGTTATATGGGAGGGTATGGTTATATATATATAGGCATGATAAAAGAAATAAACCAAAGAAAAGAAACAAGATTTCAGATATTTACAAAAACTGTTTCAGAATCATTCCGCGAGAGTGGCGCCACCGCACTTATTTAGCAAGATTACGATAGTACTTACCTTGGGTCACTCATAATTCTAATTTTAGCATGCTAACGATTTAGCATGCTAAATAACATTGTGAGTACCCCTATTATGGGAAAATTTTCATGCAGCTGCTAATCTATACGTAGGTACACGAAAATTTTATTCTTAACCGTCAGCCGTTAGTGGAGGACCGTCCGACGTATAAATCGTGAAACCTCGGAACCCGCCGTTATAAGTCGACGGATTTTCGTGAAACATTTTTTATTCAATTTTGCCAGATAAACTGACGTTTATTGACGTCACATCGAACCTATAAAGTCATTGTTCATTTAGGCAGTGGATTAAAATGTTTTAATTCGCTGCCTATTCAATTTTGCTGTATAAAGTGACGTTTTATATGTGTAAAATTGTTTTCGTCGTTGTCAAGGTTGCGGCACTGAAATTGTCATCGTTCTCATGGTTGTCATCTTGTCAAATTTTCTCTTCAAAATTGGACTTACTCCGCTAAACATCAGTTTATATAGGACAAAATTTAATAAAACGTTGTAATACACTCGCGGATACAATAAACGTTTAACTCGCGATATTAACGCGCTTGCGGCTGCGCCGCGCACTCCGCAAGACACTCGTAATCAACGCACTGGTTAAGCACTGATTTGTCTTTTACACTTTACCCGTCCACTAACCTTAACCTTAACTTTAACTAAACTCAAAATAGCGCTTTGGGGGAAGCAACTTGCTTGCTTCATTTTCATTCGCCAAAACTGCCCTTTCTCTCCTGAGTTCCAGCCTATCACCGGCCCGTAAAAATATCCTCGGGGCGTAACAGCTCTCCCCTCTTTACAAAACATATCATTCTCGGAGCACGTGATAATCTTAACGGTATTCGACTTCCAAGAAAGTTAATCCCAAAGTAAATATTGCGAACCTCTTCGAAATTGTAAGTGGCGACGCAAAGTCGAGACATCCTAAAAAATTGTTTACCAAGACCGTTCGAATCGGACTCCATACGCTTCGCTCAAATTTCGTTACCAGGCAAGATATTCTTTCCAATATTCCTAAGAATTGTTGTACTTTATTGGCAGTTTTTTTTTAAATAAGGAAACCTACACCATGTAGGCTCTCTAGGCTTCTTTTCTTCCTTTATAATATACAATGTCAAGGGCAACAATGTTATGCATCGTTCGCCTCTTCCCTTTACATATAAGAGTCCACTAGTCTATATAAATAATTTATATAAAATAAAAGTCTCATTGTATATACAGGAATGAACATTTATTTGTCCTTTGTATGAATGCGTGAGTGATACCTGAAACTACTAGAATGAGCAAAACTCTTATTGCAATGAGAACATTTAAAAGGTTTTTCACCTGTATGAGTGCGTAAGTGAGCTTTTAAAGATTTTGAATGAGCAAAACTCCTATTGCAATGAGAACACTTAAAAGGTTTTTCACCTGTATGAATGCGTAAGTGAACTTTTAAAGAATTCAATTGAGCAAAACTCTTATTGCAATGAGAACATTTAAAAGGTTTTTCACCTGTATGAATGCGTAAGTGAACTTTTAAAGTTTTTGAATCAGCAAAACTCTTATTACAATGAGAACACTTAAAAGGTTTTTCACCTGTATGAATGCGTAAGTGAATATTTAACTTACTCGACTCAGCAAAACTCTTATCGCAATATGAACATTTAAAAGGTTTTTCACCTGTATGAATGCGTAAATGAAGTTTTAAAGAATTCGATTGAGCAAAACTCTTATTGCAATGAGAACACTTAAAAGGTTTTTCACCTGTATGAATGCGTAAGTGAACTTTTAAAGATTTTGAATGAGCAAAACTCTTATTGCAATGAGAACATTTAAATGGTTTTTCACCTGTATGAATGCGTAAGTGATCTTTTAAAGATTTTGAATGAGCAAAACTCTTATTGCAATGAGAACATTTAAAAGGTTTTTCACCTGTATGAATGCGTAAGTGAACTTTTAAAGAATTCGAATGACCAAAACTCTTACAGCAATGTGAACATTTGAAAGGTTTTTCACGTGTATGAGTGTGCAAGTGAATCTTCAAGTCACAAGGGTAATTAAAAGTTTTACCACAATATGTACACATAAGGTTATTAACTTTCTTTTGGAGAACTATAGAGTCTGGTAGCACTTGGCGTTCTAAGACGACACGTAACACTAACCTATCCTTCCCATAGCCACCCAACGGTGTAGTGTAATCAGGATCAGACGCTTCTTCCTTACTCCAAACGTCTTCTTTATTTATGAGATGATCCTCAATGTCGATAAGATGTTCCTTTTTGACCTTTCCAGCCGAAAGTACTTTATCTATCCTGGAATCGGTGGTAGGAAAATTTGAGCAACCCGCTAGCATTCGTTGTTCAATGAAAACTCCACTCGACACTGCAGGACAATAGGAATTCCAATCTAATTCGTCTGATATTTCTGTTTTAATTAACAGAGGGTACTTGATGTCGATGGACGGTTTGTCTTTGACTTGTCCCATCGATAGTAGCTCATCTACTTTGGACGCGTTGACCTTACACTTGTCGATGTAAATCGCAAATCCCTCGTAGCGTGATTTACATTTGTCGCAGATATTCCTGTAGGATGTCACATTCGGATCCTGAAAGGAAAGATATCGGTTGACGTTTCGTGGATAAGTGAAGTGGCACAGCAAGACCGAATACAGTATTACAATTCCACAAGTCAAACGTGTGATGTAAACTGCGCCTCATACTTACTTCAGTGCTGATTATTATCCAGAAACGCCACAAGTTCTCGTCGATGGTTTGCACTCGTGCTTCTTGCATGCACCAGTCGCAAGCGGTCATCACTCCTTTACTCATGGCACTTGATGTACAGAGACTGATCGAGCACTTTACAAAGTACAAAAACTATTAGAAAAAGCCAAACAGATACACTCTGCTTCTCCTCAAGTACGCCACGATACGGTAATAACCGTACTGAATTCCATAAAGAGCGCATGACAGAAAATTATGACAGCGCGGTATGTTCAAATTAAATATATATTTTTTTTATTGGTACGCTATTTTGCCTACCTCAAACATGCTTTGGCGTGCGTAAATCGGGCTTTTTCGCACCCGCGTGTTTTAAAGTCGCCATGGAAACGTATCAACAACGGGCTTATAATAAAAAAAACTGTATATTACGTCTAGTTTATATACATACATAGTTTACAACATAGGTAATTTTACAAATCAGGCCACGCGGTAGCGTGGTCGTGGCTAGTATGACGTCACACCGCTGCTACTATATTATACTTTGAAATCGTGTTTTTGGTGTTGGTGATTTTTTTCATTTCGCGATTTTACCATTATTACACTTTGTTTTCAAAAAAATGTGGCATATTTAGAAAGCTTATGTGATAAGCTTCACGTTGAACCTTTATACTCCGCAAAAGGATTCATTTTTCATTATTTTTTTTTGTCATAAACTTTTCGTCATCTGATTTCGCGTCGATATTTTCAGTATTCTGGTTATTAAGACGCCGTTCTAGTTCCGTTTGAATTACACGGATGTTTCTCTTTTCTGAAAATCGGATTTCGGGTACCAGGATAGCAGAATGGCCAGGAGGTATGGAGGTATATCGGTTCCTGTGCCTAATATTGTTCCCTAAATCGACGTTCCGTGACATATAACCTATGTGTCAGGTCCTAACCTCTACAGCCTCATGTCAATCATGTGTCAATAGAATCAAAAATTTGTTATCACTTATCTTCGAAAACTATCGGGGAAATATATGAAATAAAATAAAACTAAATATAACGGTGAAAAAGTGGAATTTAGAAGAAAAAGTTCGTTTTCTTGGAGTTTAGAACCCGCGACCTCCAAAATAAAAGGACGTGACGTAACTGACAAGGCTAGAGGTCAGAGCGTCATGGTTACGAAGTTGTTAGCTCCGCCAATTTAGAGTGAGAAACAAGTCGCCTTCTTTATTTGCCTCTCGGTCCCACCGGGCACATTGCGATCCGTAGTCTATACGTATTAAGTCTATGGTCCTAACCGGTATTATAACCTAACCTAGGGTGATCTGTGGCCCGGTCAAATTAGCCCTGACAGTAGAAAGAGTCGTTAACAGAAAAACAAACTAGAACCGATGTAAACAAGAGATCCAGCATAACAGAATGTCTAGAAGGACTAGACAAACGATCGTATAGAAGCTATGGGACTTTTGAAAAGAAATGGGAGCGCAGAAGTGAGTATGCATCGTCCACGGCACCATTTGGTTGTTGGAATGTTATTCAGCGCGATCTGTCTTACACCATTTCTTGCCCATAAAATGTTATCGACGTCTCATCTTTCAGGATCCGATTATGGCGTCTCACAGATACATTTGCGACAGCTGTAAGTCGTGTGACGAGGACTTCTCGATATACGTCGAAAGGTGTAATATCCACGCGTCCGCAATAGACTGGATACAGTCTGGCAGGAACGTCGAAGAAAAACCATCGATCGCTATCGAATATCACCCTTTGGTTAAAGAAGAGAATTTAAAAGAGGAGGAATAAGATTCCAACCGTGCTACAGTGTCAGGAGTTGGTTGTGAACGCCACGTTCTACCAGGCTGTTCGGATTTTCCACATCACCCTAAGAAGTTTACCAGCAATGAGGAGGTACTGGCATTCCGGAAGGTCAAAGAAGAACCTTCGGTCAACATTGAAGACCACATTATTAAGGACAAAGTTAGTACAGAAGAATTGACAGATAATCATACAGTGCATGCTGGGAAAGAAAAACGTGATTTGGTTTTAGGAACCGTCTTAACACACAAAATGTTACCGGGCTCTACTACAAGTAGATCTTATTTATGAACGCTTGATAGATTTAAAATACTTAATAACGAGTGGCTGTCTGATGAGACTGTAAGATTTTTTCACGAAATACTATCAAAATTTTCAAATTTTAAACCCAGAGATACATTGTCGGTTTTAAATCTCCTTCAAAGTCGACAACCACGAACTCGCGTTATTCCAGTTCCCTATGATGAACATCATTTGCAAGTAATTCACTCTACTACTCATTGGATATGTATTTATTTTGATACTAAGCATAGTTTGTTTATAACTCGATACACAGTAATAATTGAAATAGAGAAGAAGAATTAATAGTTAATGCAATTTTTCATAATGGAGAAAGCCTAGAAACAGGATATTATTCAAATATGATCAAAGGTATGCAATGGGTTCGGGTTGAAAATCAGTATGTGAAAAAATCATCATGGCCAAAGTCTTTTAAATGTATTTACATTTTGATTTTAGAACGAACGTAATAAATTCATCGTATAAATATACGTATTTCACATTATTATATTTTTTGTTTTAAAATATTTATGGTTAATTAATTTTTCTTTTTTTATGAAATGGTTGGTTATAATATTATTTTTGATTATGATAATTCGTGACTTATTAATGTGGTGGGTGGAAGGGATTAACATGTGATTTCTGATTTTGTTTAATAAAATGAACTATTCAATATGAACAGTAGTATTACTTTTTATTATATTAATTAATATTTCTATGAAGGAAATGAAATCTGATTTTTATGTGTCTTTTTTTCAAAAGATTATTATGTGGCTAGTATGACTTTCATACAGAAATTTAGCGTTAATTATCGTCTATGAAAGAAATAAAATCAAATCAACATTGGCAAGTATACATTTTAACACTATGAGCAATACTAGCCCGGTCCGTCGGTTTTCAATTTTTAGGCGGTGTTTTCAAAGTTTACGAGGGATTGGGTATTACCATGGACTGTATCAGTTATTGCTTCTTTTTCTTGTTATATGATCCAACAATGTTTTAAATTTATACTGCACCATTATTATTAATTTCTGAAGTAGATAGTTTTAGTACTATAGGTTTAAAGTAAGTCGAGTGTATATGCATCTATACACCGGAAGCACACATACTTCATCTATCACATATATATACGGAAATAAATGACATGACAAGTCCTAAAGAGCATAAGATTTAGCTCATGCCTCTGAGGCATAAGCTCATCTCTATTATCGCCAGAGTGACGGATCTTCTGTCTCTCATGCCTCTATAGAAGACATAATTTCTCGAGTTCCTCATACTGTTTATTAACTGAGCAGACATTTAGAAATAGTCTATCGATCGACAGATTAATGCATAGAATAGTTATTTATGTTTAAGGGCATAATCAGGAGCTTATGGCACGAGAGAATGCGGAGGGCTTTTAATTTCTCGACATTGCAATTACACGCAACGTTTTATTGTTTTATTTTATTTTACATAATAAAAAAACAAATAAATATTCAAAATTTCCTGGAGGTTATCCCGTCGCGATGTGTGATACGAATTTCAGTGAATTAATTGATGAACCATTAATTTACTTGGCATTAATTGAAAACATTTAAAGTTAACTAATTAAAGCTATCATTTAATTTTTTCCCTTAATAATTGAAAACCGACGGAACGGGCTAGTATTGCTCATAGTGTTAAAATGTATACTTGCCAATGTTGATTTGATTTTATTTCTTTCATAGACGATAATTAACGCTAAATTTCTGTATGAAAGTCATACTAGCCACATAATAATCTTTTGAAAAAAAGACACATAAAAATCAGATTATATAATACTACTTAGTCATTTGATATGTACGAATGATCATTTGTCCTGTCACATGACACAGCTATTAGTTTATCTCCATGAAGGAAACAGCTCAGATCAATAGATTCTTTTTTATTTGGTTTCTCGATTAACCGTTTTCTTTGCTTTTTATTCTTTTTTACAGGAAATGGTCTTAGCTGCGTTTCAATTTTTCTTTTTGTTATCTCTTTCTTAGTTTTGAAAGGGAGTATTAAATCCGAGTCAGACTTTTTAATTGTTAATAAATTTTCAACTATTTTTAAATGACTTAATATTTCTGAACCTACCCCCATATAATCAATTCTATCAACATTTTCATTCAGAATTGTGCTTATTGTAGATATCTTTTCAACAATTTTCTGGTTCAATTTATTTTTACTTAATAAGGCTTTATTATTCTGATCAGCTAAGCACGCTATATTTGTCCCTATTTCTTCAGATATTGGAGCTGATTGTCCTGGACCAGCGGAGACACTGACACTAGTTGATGGTTGTTTAGGTAAATTTTGCAATGCAACAAAATGAATGTGTTTACATATCATGCTTTTTATGTAATAGTCCATACAGGTACATGTATAACTATGGATACATATAGCACACAAATCACAAGTTAATTCACAGCAAATGTTGTACGATTTCTGCTCCAAAAAATAAGTATCGACATTTTCTAATTTCCACTTTTTTATACATTCGTCATTTTCACTCTTTTCTATACTCTCAACACTAAACTGACTAGTCACAGCCTTCGTGTGTCTTTGAAGTATATTTCTTTTGTGAATAGTACTTTTTCCTTTTGTTTCCTTAATAAGACGCTCTACCATCTTATCTCTTGAATACTGCAAAACTGCATGCAACCCTTTGTCAAGACGTTTTACAGTCATTCCACCTAAATAAAAATATTTAATTTGCTTGTGCATACTTTCCAAGTACATATTTGTATTTATGCCGCAATGCTTTCGGTAACAATATGCCCATAATTTACAATTTTCATAATAATGCCTATTAAAATAATTTCCAAATTCAACTGTATCTACATCTTCATATAACAAAATTAACAACTGGTCTAATTGTTTTTGAAAAGAAGTTTCATCTACATTTTGATGTAAAACTTTTAGACTTTTAAAAACTTCCTTTCGTTTTTCTAAATTATTGATTTTATTCAAGTTATTTCTCCAGGCCCGATCTATGTGCCATGTACAAAACAACTGGTGTGGAACTTCACCCATCACAGATGACCATGCATTATAAAAGACTCCAGTAATATCAGACATGAAAGTTTTAGGAGAGATTTTATTGCCAATTTTGGACTTAATAGTTTCAAAATAGATTTGATGAACTAGTGTGTCTTTTCTGTTGGTGAACATAAAAGCAGTTGGAAACCCCTCATTAAAATTATCAACAATCATTAATGTTGTAAGTTCAAAATCGTAATTATTAAGGCCATGTGTCCCGTCTATAGCTATAATATTATTTCCATACTTTTGTAGCATATGTAGCTGATATTGATTCATTATGATCAAGCAAAAATCACCTTCATCAAATGGAAAACCTTCTAAACTTTCTCCATGCTTCTTATAAAGTAAAATTGGGTTGAATTGGCACTTTTGCAATTCTTCTATACACAGGTGGACACTCATAGCATCATCCTTACTTCGTACACCTTCTTGAAGATCAATATTAAAACTCCTTTTAACATTTTGCAAGTCTTGTTTTGTCACTAGGTCAACTCTTTTTAATCCATTTCCAATGTTATCCCGGATTTCTTTTAAGATTCTGAAAAGTATAATACACTAATATAAAATACATTTTTTTAGGATATTAGTATTATATTTTACCTCACTTTAGGTACACCTGCAGCTAATTTTGAGGCACAGGCATTGCGATCGGTTTGAGAAAGGCGAAGATGCTGTATTTCAATTGTATGACCATAGTGATTCTTTTGCCATATAGCAATAAATAATTCCTTTTCATCATTTTTTACCAATTTGATGGAACTTATACAAGACTTATTCATTTTACAAGAACCTTGAGACTTCGAAAGTCTCTTAGCAATATTACTTTCCTTTATCTCATCTCGATATTTACTAGATGGCACTTTTCCTATAAAGTTTTAAAATAATAATTACTTTTTATATTATGAATAACATTATTCACAATCGATTATACCTGTTCGATTGCAGCTGTAGTAGAATGTTTGCCCACCTGCTGCAGAAGTTCTTTTACCAGATAAAAGTACATAATTACTATAGGTTTCCTTTTCTACATCTTCTTTCCATGCATGAAAATCTAAAAAGTATAGCATTTATATATCGTTTTTTCTCAACCATAGTTTCAATACCTTGTAACGTCTCGAATTGTAAAGTTTCACTTTCAATTTCCACCTTATGAAATACCCGTAAATGATCAATAAGCCCTTGACTTCGGTAAAAAGATGAATTGCAATTAGGTTCTTCACATTTGTAACTCCAAACGGATTTGTCGTAAGATACAGCAACGGGCTCAGTCTTAACCGATGTGAAGTTAGCGTCTTTTTCTCAGCGTCCAATTTAGCCGAGGATGCACGAGCGGTCAGTAGCGCACGGAGACGAAATGTATTGGGGACAAATCAATTACGTTGTTGTTGTAGGCATGAAACGTTTACAATTAAACAATTATAGTCTGATTTCGATCAATAAACCACAAATTGATTCAGAGGACTCATTTCAAACGAATATAATGTATTTTCTAAGGGAAACATATGGCCGCAGAACTGGTTGCCTAAGACGTTGTCGGGTTTCAAAATGAAACAGTTAACCCTAAGTATTCCCCAAAATATATTTTTTGGACGTTTCGCATATATTCGAAATATTCTATAACAAATGAACTTTCCATACAATAATTAGCAGTTAAAAGATCGCTCGGAGCGATTATCCTGGGCCGCTAAGGCCTAGCGTCCGATTTGTATCTGACGTCCACCGCTCGTTTTTATTTTTTTTCAAACTGTTCCGCGGAATGGATTTTCCTTAAAATTTGGTCACGTGTGTACAATTGAATAGCGAATCGAATGACCATAGTGGGATTAGTCGCTGATAGTCATTCTGGGACGCTAAGTGCTAGCGTCCGATTTGTATCAGACGTCCACCGCTCGTTTTTATTTTTTTTGAAACTGTTCCGCGGAATGGATTATTCTTAAATTTTGGTCACGTGTGTACAATTGAATAGCGAATCGAATGACCATAGTGGGATTAGTCGCTGATAGTCATTCTGGGACGCTAAGTGCTAGCGTCCGATTTGTATCAGACGTCCACCGCTCGTTTTTATTTTTTTTCAAACTGTTCCGCGGAATGGATTTTCCTTAAATTTTGGTCACGTGTGTACAATTGAATAGCGAATCGAATGACCATAGTGGGATTAGTCGCTGATAGTCATTCTGGGCCGCTAAGTGCTAGCGTCCGATTTGTATCAGACGTCCACCGCTCGTTTTTATTTTTTTTCAAACTGTTCCGCGAAATGGATTTTCCTTAAATTTTGGTCACGTGTGTACAATTGAATAGCGAATCGAATCACCATAGTGGGATTAGTCGCTGACGTCTGATACAAATCGGACGCTAGCACTTAGCGTCCCAGAATGACTATCAGCGACAATCCCACTATGGTCATTCGATTCGCTATTCAATTGTACACACGTGACCAAATTTTAAGGAAAATCCATTCCGCGGAACAGTTTGAAAAAAAATAAAAACGAGCGGTGGACGTCAGATACAAATCGGACGCTAGCACTTAGCGGCCCAGAATGACTATCAGCGACTAATCCCACTATGGTCATTCGATTCGCTATTCAATTGTACACACGTGACCAAAATTTAAGGAAAATCCATTCCGCGGAACAGTTTGAAAAAAAATTAAAAACGAGCGGTGGACGTCTGATACAAATCGGACGCTAGCACTTAGCGTCCCAGAATGACTATCAGCGACTAATCCCACTATGGTCATTCGATTCGCTATTCAATTGTACACACGTGACCAAATTTTAAGGAAAATCCATTCCGCGGAACAGTTTGAAAAAAAATAAAAACGAGCGGTGGACGTCTGATACAAATCGGACGCTAGCACTTAGCGGCCCAGAATGACTATCAGCGACTAATCCCACTATGGTCATTCGATTCGCTATTCAATTGTACACACGTGACCAAAATTTAAGGAAAATCCATTCCGCGGAACAGTTTGAAAAAAATTAAAAACGAGCGGTGGACGTCAGATACAAATCGGACGCTAGCACTTAGCGGCCCAGAATGACTATCAGCGACTAATCCCACTATGGTCATTCGATTCGCTATTCAATTGTACACACGTGACCAAAATTTAAGGAAAATCCATTCCGCGGAACAGTTTGAAAAAAAATAAAAACGAGCGGTGGACGTCTGATACAAATCGGACGCTAGCACTTAGCGTCCCAGAATGACTATCAGCGACTAATCCCACTATGGTCATTCGATTCGCTATTCAATTGTACACACGTGACCAAAATTTAAGGAAAATCCATTCCGCGGAACAGTTTGAAAAAAATTAAAAACGAGCGGTGGACGTCAGATACAAATCGGACGCTAGCACTTAGCGGCCCAGAATGACTATCAGCGACTAATCCCACTATGGTCATTCGATTCGCTATTCAATTGTACACACGTGACCAAAATTTAAGGAAAATCCATTCCGCGGAACAGTTTGAAAAAAATTAAAAACGAGCGGTGGACGTCAGATACAAATCGGACGCTAGCACTTAGCGGCCCAGAATGACTATCAGCGACTAATCCCACTATGGTCATTCGATTCGCTATTCAATTGTACACACGTGACCAAAATTTAAGGAAAATCCATTCCGCGGAACAGTTTGAAAAAAATTAAAAACGAGCGGTGGACGTCAGATACAAATCGGACGCTAGCACTTAGCGGCCCAGAATGACTATCAGCGACTAATCCCACTATGGTCATTCGATTCGCTATTCAATTGTACACACGTGACCAAAATTTAAGGAAAATCCATTCCGCGGAACAGTTTGAAAAAAATTAAAAACGAGCGGTGGACGTCAGATACAAATCGGACGCTAGCACTTAGCGGCCCAGAATGACTATCAGCGACTAATCCCACTATGGTCATTCGATTCGCTATTCAATTGTACACACGTGACCAAAATTTAAGGAAAATCCATTCCGCGGAACAGTTTGAAAAAAATTAAAAACGAGCGGTGGACGTCAGATACAAATCGGACGCTAGCACTTAGCGGCCCAGAATGACTATCAGCGACTAATCCCACTACGGTCATTCGATTCGCTATTCAATTGTACACACGTGACCAAAATTTAAGAAAAATCCATTCCGCGGAACAGTTTCAAAAAAAAATAAAAACGAGCGGTGGACGTCTGATACAAATCGGACGCTAGCACTTAGCGGCCCAGAATGACTATCAGCGACTAATCCCACTATGGTCATTCGATTCGCTATTCAATTGTACACACGTGACCAAAATTTAAGGAAAATCCATTCCGCGGAACAGTTTAAAAAAAAAATAAAAACGAGCGGTGGACGTCAGATACAAATCGGACGCTAGCACTTAGCGTCCCAGAATGACTATCAGCGACTAATCCCACTATGGTCATTCGATTCGCTATTCAATTGTACACACGTGACCAAAATTTAAGGAAAATCCATTCCGCGGAACAGTTTGAAAAAAATTAAAAACGAGCGGTGGACGTCAGATACAAATCGGACGCTAGCACTTAGCGGCCCAGAATGACTATCAGCGACTAATCCCACTATGGTCATTCGATTCGCTATTCAATTGTACACACGTGACCAAAATTTAAGGAAAATCCATTCCGCGGAACAGTTTGAAAAAAATTAAAAACGAGCGGTGGACGTCAGATACAAATCGGACGCTAGCACTTAGCGGCCCAGAATGACTATCAGCGACTAATCCCACTATGGTCATTCGATTCGCTATTCAATTGTACACACGTGACCAAAATTTAAGGAAAATCCATTCCGCGGAACAGTTTGAAAAAAATTAAAAACGAGCGGTGGACGTCAGATACAAATCGGACGCTAGCACTTAGCGGCCCAGAATGACTATCAGCGACTAATCCCACTATGGTCATTCGATTCGCTATTCAATTGTACACACGTGACCAAAATTTAAGGAAAATCCATTCCGCGGAACAGTTTGAAAAAAAATAAAAACGAGCGGTGGACGTCTGATACAAATCGGACGCTAGCACTTAGCGTCCCAGAATGACTATCAGCGACTAATCCCACTATGGTCATTCGATTCGCTATTCAATTGTACACACGTGACCAAAATTTAAGAAAAATCCATTCCGCGGAACAGTTTGAAAAAAATTAAAAACGAGCGGTGGACGTCAGATACAAATCGGACGCTAGCACTTAGCGGCCCAGAATGACTATCAGCGACTAATCCCACTATGGTCATTCGATTCGCTATTCAATTGTACACACGTGACCAAAATTTAAGGAAAATCCATTCCGCGGAACAGTTTGAAAAAAATTAAAAACGAGCGGTGGACGTCAGATACAAATCGGACGCTAGCACTTAGCGGCCCAGAATGACTATCAGCGACTAATCCCACTATGGTCATTCGATTCGCTATTCAATTGTACACACGTGACCAAAATTTAAGGAAAATCCATTCCGCGGAACAGTTTGAAAAAAATTAAAAACGAGCGGTGGACGTCAGATACAAATCGGACGCTAGCACTTAGCGGCCCAGAATGACTATCAGCGACTAATCCCACTATGGTCATTCGATTCGCTATTCAATTGTACACACGTGACCAAAATTTAAGGAAAATCCATTCCGCGGAACAGTTTCAAAAAAAAAATAAAAACGAGCGGTGGACGTCTGATACAAATCGGACGCTAGCACTTAGCGTCCCAGAATGACTATCAGCGACTAATCCCACTATGGTCATTCGATTCGCTATTCAATTGTACACACGTGACCAAAATTTAAGGAAAATCCATTCCGCGGAACAGTTTGAAAAAAAATAAAAACGAGCGGTGGACGTCTGATACAAATCGGACGCTAGCACTTAGCGTCCCAGAATGACTATCAGCGACTAATCCCACTATGGTCATTCGATTCGCTATTCAATTGTACACACGTGACCAAAATTTAAGGAAAATCCATTCCGCGGAACAGTTTGAAAAAAATTAAAAACGAGCGGTGGACGTCAGATACAAATCGGACGCTAGCACTTAGCGGCCCAGAATGACTATCAGCGACTAATCCCACTATGGTCATTCGATTCGCTATTCAATTGTACACACGTGACCAAAATTTAAGGAAAATCCATTCCGCGGAACAGTTTGAAAAAAAATAAAAACGAGCGGTGGACGTCTGATACAAATCGGACGCTAGCACTTAGCGGCCCAGAATGACTATCAGCGACTAATCCCACTATGGTCATTCGATTCGCTATTCAATTGTACACACGTGACCAAAATTTAAGGAAAATCCATTCCGCGGAACAGTTTGAAAAAAAATAAAAACGAGCGGTGGACGTCTGATACAAATCGGACGCTAGCACTTAGCGTCCCAGAATGACTATCAGCGACTAATCCCACTATGGTCATTCGATTCGCTATTCAATTGTACACACGTGACCAAAATTTAAGGAAAATCCATTCCGCGGAACAGTTTGAAAAAAATTAAAAACGAGCGGTGGACGTCAGATACAAATCGGACGCTAGCACTTAGCGGCCCAGAATGACTATCAGCGACTAATCCCACTATGGTCATTCGATTCGCTATTCAATTGTACACACGTGACCAAAATTTAAGGAAAATCCATTCCGCGGAACAGTTTAAAAAAAAATAAAAACGAGCGGTGGACGTCTGATACAAATCGGACGCTAGCACTTAGCGGCCCAGAATGACTATCAGCGACTAATCCCACTATGGTCATTCGATTCGCTATTCAATTGTACACACGTGACCAAAATTTAAGGAAAATCCATTCCGCGGAACAGTTTGAAAAAAAATAAAAACGAGCGGTGGACGTCTGATACAAATCGGACGCTAGCACTTAGCGGCCCAGAATGACTATCAGCGACTAATCCCACTATGGTCATTCGATTCGCTATTCAATTGTACACACGTGACCAAAATTTAAGAAAAATCCATTCCGCGGAACAGTTTCAAAAAAAAATAAAAACGAGCGGTGGACGTCTGATACAAATCGGACGCTAGCACTTAGCGTCCCAGAATGACTATCAGCGACTAATCCCACTATGGTCATTCGATTCGCTATTCAATTGTACACACGTGACCAAAATTTAAGAAAAATCCATTCCGCGGAACAGTTTCAAAAAAAAATAAAAACGAGCGGTGGACGTCTGATACAAATCGGACGCTAGCACTTAGCGGCCCAGAATGACTATCAGCGACTAATCCCACTATGGTCATTCGATTCGCTATTCAATTGTACACACGTGACCAAAATTTAAGAAAAATCCATTCCGCGGAACAGTTTCAAAAAAAAATAAAAACGAGCGGTGGACGTCTGATACAAATCGGACGCTAGCACTTAGCGGCCCAGAATGACTATCAGCGACTAATCCCACTATGGTCATTCGATTCGCTATTCAATTGTACACACGTGACCAAAATTTAAGAAAAATCCATTCCGCGGAACAGTTTCAAAAAAAAATAAAAACGAGCGGTGGACGTCTGATACAAATCGGACGCTAGCACTTAGCGGCCCAGAATGACTATCAGCGACTAATCCCACTATGGTCATTCGATTCGCTATTCAATTGTACACACGTGACCAAAATTTAAGAAAAATCCATTCCGCGGAACAGTTTCAAAAAAAAATAAAAACGAGCGGTGGACGTCTGATACAAATCGGACGCTAGCACTTAGCGTCCCAGAATGACTATCAGCGACTAATCCCACTATGGTCATTCGATTCGCTATTCAATTGTACACACGTGACCAAAATTTAAGGAAAATCCATTCCGCGGAACAGTTTGAAAAAAAAATAAAAACGAGCGGTGGACGTCAGATACAAATCGGACGCTAGCACTTAGCGGCCCAGAATGACTATCAGCGACTAATCCCACTATGGTCATTCGATTCGCTATTCAATTGTACACACGTGACCAAAATTTAAGGAAAATCCATTCCGCGGAACAGTTTGAAAAAAATTAAAAACGAGCGGTGGACGTCAGATACAAATCGGACGCTAGCACTTAGCGGCCCAGAATGACTATCAGCGACTAATCCCACTATGGTCATTCGATTCGCTATTCAATTGTACACACGTGACCAAAATTTAAGAAAAATCCATTCCGCGGAACAGTTTCAAAAAAAAATAAAAACGAGCGGTGGACGTCTGATACAAATCGGACGCTAGCACTTAGCGTCCCAGAATGACTATCAGCGACTAATCCCACTATGGTCATTCGATTCGCTATTCAATTGTACACACGTGACCAAAATTTAAGAAAAATCCATTCCGCGGAACAGTTTCAAAAAAAAATAAAAACGAGCGGTGGACGTCTGATACAAATCGGACGCTAGCACTTAGCGGCCCAGAATGACTATCAGCGACTAATCCCACTATGGTCATTCGATTCGCTATTCAATTGTACACACGTGACCAAAATTTAAGAAAAATCCATTCCGCGGAACAGTTTCAAAAAAAAATAAAAACGAGCGGTGGACGTCTGATACAAATCGGACGCTAGCACTTAGCGGCCCAGAATGACTATCAGCGACTAATCCCACTATGGTCATTCGATTCGCTATTCAATTGTACACACGTGACCAAAATTTAAGAAAAATCCATTCCGCGGAACAGTTTCAAAAAAAAATAAAAACGAGCGGTGGACGTCTGATACAAATCGGACGCTAGCACTTAGCGTCCCAGAATGACTATCAGCGACTAATCCCACTATGGTCATTCGATTCGCTATTCAATTGTACACACGTGACCAAAATTTAAGGAAAATCCATTCCGCGGAACAGTTTGAAAAAAAAATAAAAACGAGCGGTGGACGTCAGATACAAATCGGACGCTAGCACTTAGCGGCCCAGAATGACTATCAGCGACTAATCCCACTATGGTCATTCGATTCGCTATTCAATTGTACACACGTGACCAAAATTTAAGGAAAATCCATTCCGCGGAACAGTTTGAAAAAAATTAAAAACGAGCGGTGGACGTCAGATACAAATCGGACGCTAGCACTTAGCGGCCCAGAATGACTATCAGCGACTAATCCCACTATGGTCATTCGATTCGCTATTCAATTGTACACACGTGACCAAAATTTAAGAAAAATCCATTCCGCGGAACAGTTTCAAAAAAAAATAAAAACGAGCGGTGGACGTCAGATACAAATCGGACGCTAGGCCTTAGCGGCCCAGGATAATCGCTCCGAGCGATCTTTTAACTGCTAATTATTGTATGGAAAGTTCATTTGTTATAGAATATTTCGAATATATGCGAAACGTCCAAAAATTAGATTTTGGGGAATACTTAGAGTTAACTGTTTCATTTTGAAACCCGACAACGTCTTAGGCAACCAGTTCTGCGGCCATCTTTTTCCCTTAGAAAATACATTATATTCGTTTGAAATGAGTCCCCTGAATCAATTTGTCGTTTATTGATCGAAATCAGACTATAAATGTTTAATTGTCAACGTTTCATGGCTACAACAACAACGTAATTGATTTTTCCCCAATATATTTCGTCTCCGTGCGCTACTGACCGCTCGTGCATCTTCGGCTAAATCGGACGCTGAGAAAAAGACGCTAACTTCACATGGGTTCAGTCTTATGCACATTTTTCAAATGTTTGTTTAAATTAAATTGTGTGGAGAACACCTTCTCACAAATTCTACACATCACCTTCATACTTTTTTATCAGTTAAACAGTTAATTTCTAGAAATAAGAGTAAAGTAAACACATAACTCAGCTGATGGCGGCGCATGCGCTCTTCACGGAATTCAGTACGTTTATTACCGTATCGTCAAGTACGACAAGTCACAGATCTGACAGATCACTCGTTTGGTTCACAAAACACATATTATTCACAGAACATCTATAAATTAGAAGTACAAACGCTGTGACGCTGTGTATACGCGAGGAAGGTGTGACGTCTGGATTTGATAACCATGGCTACTGTTTCTACACTATTATTTTTTCCGGTGCCGCTATAAGTAGTATGCGGTCTACCTGCCTGTTTCCGTTGTCGATGTGTTGACTTCTGCGGGATATTTTTGGACACAAATAAACTTCTGGTATCTTTAAAGGCGTTTACTACAGATTAACTTAAGCGTGGCTTTTTGCTTGACATTTTTCATAGCATGGAACATTGACATAGAATTATTAAAATAATAGATGTCTACAATACATCAACACATCAACACTCTCCCTTATTTAATAATTTTGCTAATACCCATATTATTACATAGCATTTGAAAACGAACTGAAAACAATGGTTTTGTTAACATATCCGCGAGTTGATTTTCAGTGTCTACTTTAGATACAGCAATTTCATCTGAATTAACTAATTCGCGAACAAAGAAGTGTCGGATTCTAATGTGCTTGGTTCTTCGGTGAAGTTCTGGATTTTGGGTCAGCCGGATACCGGATAGCAGCTTCGTTGTCGACTTGTAGGTTCGGTATCACTTCTAACTGATCCATTTCAGTCAAAAGCCTTTTCAACCATACAGCTTCTCGAGCAGCTTCGCTAGCGGCTACAACTTCAGCTTCAGTGGTAGAAATGGCAACGGATGTCTGCCTTTGGCTCATCCACGAGACTGGTGCCCCTGAGTATAGGCACAGCACACCTGACGTTGACCGTCCGGTGCCGAGGTCTCCTCCATGGTCTGCATCACTGTAACAGTCTAAAACCCCCCTTTTGAAATTATATTTGTAAATAATTCCATTATTAGTAGTCCCCTTTAGGTACCGCAGAATTCTTTTGACTCTGAGCACATCTCGATGAGTTGGGTTCTCAAGGTTTCTCGATACCACACTGACTGCGTAGGCAATATCTGGACGTGTCCCACACATCAGAAACATTAAGCCGGCTACATACAGATGCGAATTGCGAATTGCGAACTGCGACTAAAGTTCCCATTGGTCCAGTTTATTTGGTGGGGGAAACGTCGGGAATCTGCGAAATTCGCAAAATTTGAAATACCGGAGGCGGGAATTTTGAGATACGTTCAATATTTTGCGGAAGACCACATAGAATGTCCATGTTCTTTAACCATAGAAGAGTAACATCATAACAAATATCTCCTAGTGAGAAAGTAAAACTCTTTAAAATTGTTGCGTTTTTGCGCATCTGCATGAACACAGGATGTGCGAAAGGAAGGTACATATAGATGCGAATTGTGAATTGTGAAATGCGGAAATTCGCATTCGCACATCCTGTCTTCATACAGATGAGAAAAAACGCAACAATTTTAGAGACTTTTAATTTCTCACTAGGCGATATTTGTTATACGCTTGTATGGTTCAATTAAATAGGTGTTCTGTGTGGTTAACCTAACATTATTGATTGCGTATGGGGATTATTATTTACTTGTATTGTTGTGTTATGTATTAAGTTCTACTACGTTATTGTGATATTATAGTGTTTGAGTTTTTTATTGATATATAGTTCATTACTACTAGACTTTGTACAAATTTATATCATTATGAATTGGTACCAGTACCTCTTGACCAGTACCAACACCAAATATACCATTGGCGACGAAGACGCAGAATTGCCGCTTATTTGTTATTGAAAAGAAGGCAGAGAGAAAGAGAACAATTGGAACCGTCTGCAGAGAATATAATATATAACTACTGAGAAGCGACAAAACCCCGAGTTGCATGGATATTTTTTTTATGCGCATGCGTGAAATTGGTAGTTTATCTGTCAAAATCGTGACGTGACTTGACATTGTAGTTGTTTTCAGTGGCGTAGGTCGCAGTAGTTAAGGGTTTAAAGTTTAATTTTTTGATCCGCTCCTTTTAACGGCTCTCGCGCTAAGACGGACCTGCCGATTCTGTAAGTCAACGCAGACACGAGACAGTTCGAATTGTTTGACATATCATATAAACTGAAACCTAACATATAGACACGATTCCAATTCATTCGTACGTCTCGTATATTCTTGATACATTCGTACGTGATTCGTACCGCACTCAACTCAAACTTTTAACCGTTTACATCATTTATACTTTTGTACACCAACCTTGCACCCACACAATGTCTAATTTTTGCTGTGTTGGATAAGCTGTTACTGAATACAACAAGCGGGGACCTAATCGGTGTTTACCATGAAGAAAGGTCCTCTGAAGTACAAAATCAATCAAAAGCGATAGCCATTCCCGATAACAGCTATCATAAAGAAAACCAAACTACGAAAAATGCCTTTCATTATGTTGGTGGGTATATTTTAAAGAAAGGCCTCGAAGTTCATACATGTAATATATGCAAAGCTTTTGGAAAAAATGTGATACTCTCAGCACAACTAATTTATTAATAAATTTCAAATCGTATAGTATCAACGAAAGTGGTGATGGAAGGCTTCAAACGCCACCAAAAGAATTTATATATTTCATTTATAAATTGGAAATGATATTTAATTCTCAATTTGAAAAAAAATTGTAGTGGACGAGCAGTTTCAAAAAAATTGTTTACATTACAAATTAAATTTACATCAATCAGTTTCTTTTCGGTTTTCGAGCAAATAATGTCTAATTCGCATACATGTTTCATGTCAGTGAATTGAATAAGTTGTTAGTTAATTGTCAGTAAATTATTAGGTAATTGTTAACAAAAATGATTATTGCTAGTATATTGTTAATAGAATTGTGTTGTGAGTTTATTTACGGAGCACAGCTACATCGCACACCTCTCCCACAGATTTCTAACAGTTTGTTACAGCTGTAGATAATTTTCCAATTTTCGTTGACTATTAACACACCTAAAACTGTCGAGCAAAAAACCTGTATGACATATATAGCTCGTTTACCTTCATAGTGACGTAAATTCCAACAAAAAATTGATGAAGGAACTATACTGAATTTTACATTAGTTTAAAAACGATCCCCGTGTACCCGTCTTGTCACGACTTTGTATTGAATGGTTCAAACTTTTCTGCGTGTAGGTCACTGCACATTATAAACGTCACTTTTCTTAGTGTATATGGTAGGTTAACTGTCAAATTTGCTGTCATCGAAGTGGGGTAGAAACATCAAAGGAACCGCCAATACTGTCGCTTCTCAGTAGTTACATGTTTTCTACCATATTCTCTGCCGTCTACAAACAAGGTTGAAGGCCGAAGGAAGTATAGGCAGAATTACATACCAACTTAATGTACGACAAGCTGTGCGCAAGCGTAACCTGTCAATTTCTTGAGTCTTCCGCAAAATATTGAACGTTTCTCAAGATTCCCGCCCCCCAGATTTCAAATTTTGCGAATGTCGCAGGTTCCCGATACGCTTCCCCCACCACATGAACTGGACCAATGGGAAATGGGAACTTTAGTCGCAATTCGCAATTCGCATCTACAACGTGATCAAGAATGACTGTTTGAGTTGGCAATACTGAATTTCATTTTTAAATGGTACGACTGGAGTAACATCCGGTTGGGACACTGACAGCGTCATTGACAGATGCCATTTGCTATTTCAAATTCGAATTTCTGGTATTCTTTTCAAATTTATTTATTTAAAATGGTTTTCACGTTACAACACGATATTTTCATTGGAATGGCGTACTTTAGAAGCGGGATTTATAACCCAATTACTGGTTGGCAGTACTCCCTCGAAGCGACATACCAGCAATTTCAAGAGTTGTTTCCTGAGACTTTGGTCACTTTTGCTGTCTTTCTGCAACATTGCATGCGAGTAGTTGAACGTTATTTAAACACAGGAAGCGTAAGCAAACAAAAATCAACTGGTAGACCTTCTAATCTAAACGAGGAAGTTGTCGAGGATATCAGAACTCGAATGCAAACAAGTCCTCGCAAATCCTTAAGAAAGCTCTCCCTTCAAACAGGTTGGGTCCTTATGCCTCCTATTCAACCAATTTTCATTCTTATCCATAATACTTCCACTTTTCCATGTTGTTCTAGTTCACGGTTTTACAGGTTTACCATATGGAAGTTGCTCCACTGTGCTTAAAAAGAAATGAAAGTACCACCCTTACAAAATTTCCATCGTCCAGTCATTAACCCCTCCTGAGCTCCCGCAGAGAGTTTTATTTTGCAATTGGTTCAATGACATATTAAATAATAATGATATCCTTGACAATACATTATTTTCCGACGAAGCCTGGTTTCATCTCAACGGCTATGTGAATAAACAAAATTATAGAATGTGGTCAGGTGAAAATCCTTACGCTATCAGAGAGACATATTTGCACCTGGTTAAAGTTGATGTTTGGTTGGCAGTCTCAAGGACGCAGGTGTATGGGCCGATATTTTTTAATTTTACCGTCAATTCGGAGAGATATATCCAACACCTTTTGAGGCCTTTTATAAACCAATTAACAGACGAAGAGCGTCAAATTGGATATTTCCAACAAGACTCTGCAAGGGCACATACGGCTCGTGATACTATGGGATATTTAAGAGAGAATTTTGGCGACAGAGTACGGTATTAGTCGGTGCATTTGGTGAAGCAGGTCACCAGATCTCACTCCATTAGATTTTTCGTTATTTGGACTCTTGAAGGACAATGTCTTTAGGAACGTATTGCATACTGAAAAGAGCTGCAATAGGCAATAGTTCAGGAAGTGGCAAACATTACCCCCAATATGCTGGTGAATATCTTCGAGAGCCTAAAAAGAAGAGTTAATTTATGTCTGGACCAAAATTTTGAGCATTTTGAGCATTACCTTTAGCCGGTTTAATTAAATCTTTGTTCTGTATTTCGAGTTTCATTTTTAAGCGTTAATTTTTATTCACATAACCTACAATCTTATCGCTGATTGTTCTTCTTCTTCTTTTATTTGGCCTTCGCTGCTATGGCGATCCAGCCACTTAAATAACGCTGATTGTTTTGTCAAATAAATGAAATAAACATATCTGGTTATCAAGGCCTATCAACTTTAAAAAAGTTACCTCATTGAACAGCTTCTGGCGAGGGGGTCGCGCAGGGGAGGCGGAGTTCGTGACGTAGACTGGCGACACAGGTCTGAGTTTTATTACCTGTGTTTAATCTAACTCTGGTTTCATCTATGCTCTGTATTACTCTGACAATTCGGCGTTTGGCTGGCGTTTTCGTTTGTAATTGACAACAGTTTTGAGTTTTTCAAAGTATTTTTTGCATCGCCGGTCACCTTGTGACGTAGATGACGTTGTGGTAGGTCAGGATCGCTTGAGGCAACCTATTTAAAGTTGATACGCCTTGTGTGGTTGTAGCATTGCAAACCCTTAGGCAAAAAAATCCTCCAGGTAGGATTGCCAACTCAAACAGTCATTCTTGATCACCCTGTATATGTAGCCGACTTGCGAATGCGAATTTTCGCAGTTCGCAATTCGCAATTCGCATCTGTATGTAGCCGGCTTTAAGCTCCAACTGCTTGCCTATATGGAAAGTCAGTGTTCCGTGGACTCTCTTCAGTATCATTGTCCTTCACGATTGGGGTTGCCACAGCATTGCAGTTACTCATGTTAAACCGCTCCAATATGGTGTTAGCATAGTGTTGTTGACTCTAAAGTCACTAATAGCGCTTTTACATTATTCGATTTTTTCATCCAATATGAAGATTGAATCGAATAGACGCATATTTTTGTGTTTACACTATTCGATTTTCCATCCAAGTTCGCGTGTTCGATTTTTTCATCCAACTTTCCGTTCGACTTTTTCGTCCAAGATGAGAATAGGACGGTGTCTATTTTCATCCAACTTTGTATCCAATTTTTGGCAACACACATCCGCACTAACCACAAATCAGCACAGAACAGCATATTGTTTATTGTTGTAATATTATTGCACTGTAGATTACAGTGCAACTCTCAATTATAACTGATGATAAAGAGGACACAGATATTCGGAAACTGTAACTTAAACTTTGAAAAGTTTCCCCAGTTGCTAAAAAACGGATGGTAACCAACAACCTAAAATAATAATGATCTTTAACGCAGTGTAGAACGTAAATGCATGTAAATACCTGATATCGGGTGCAAGGCATTCGCGAAAGGTAGTATTTTGCTTTTGTAACCGTTCCCCCACTTGGTTCAACAAAAATTCGAATGTCTCCACCCTCATCCGAGTAAAATTTTTAAATTCGTATGGATCTTCGATTTTTAACTCATTAAATACTAAATTGGCAGCTCCCCGACCTTCATTTCTTCTCATTAACCACTTTCTGGACCAGAATCTTCGTTTCTTCCGACTCATTTCTTTTTTTCTATGTTCTTTTAATTGCAGTTGAAGCAATAGGGAACAAGACGCAAGTGTTAACATTTTAAACAAATGTAATGGTTCGTCAGCCATCCTTGTTCAGCGAAATTATTGTTAACAAATTTAATTAATCTAAATTACTATGGTTCTGTCTAACCTCGAAATTTTCTTTTGTTTACGTTTATACACAGAACTTACGTCTAAGTTGGGTTCTATGCGTCTTATATCGAACCAAAAAATCGAACAGTGTAAATAAGTGAATCGTCCAACAATTTAAACTGTCAAAATAATTTGATGAAAAAATCGAACCAAAACATCGAATGAAAAAATCGAATATTGTAAAGGCACTATAAATGTGGAAAATACCGCAATTCAATGTCCCAACGTGTTAGAGAGAGAAGTACATTTTCGGACACAATATGGCGGATTACAGCTACAATCTGCCTGTTTCATGCCTATTGTTGTGTTTTGTGGATTGTGGGTTATGTGTCATAGTGTGTCATATTTGTTTATTTTATTGTATATAGGTGTAAATTAATTTTTATGTACATTTTTCTCTCGCGAAATTTCGTTTTTACTTTTTGGGAATAAAAATGTCAAGTTATTGTTTTATCTTTTAAAACGAGCAAATTTTTGTTTTCTATTTTGAATTTCGCGCGGCGCGGCGCGGACACAATATGGCCGCCCATTGCGGTACTTTCCTCATTTAGTGATTTTAGTTGACTCACCCATACAGAGCCATCTTCCTTTTGATCAATCTCAAGTCCCAGGAAAAATGACGCTGGTTTTGACGTTATCTTGAATTCCCGTTTCAAGTTGTTGATGAAACTATGAAGCTCCTTTTCGTCATTGGCTGCGATTAATCCATCGTCCACATAGAGAGCGAAGAAAATCTTCCTGTGTCCATTGCGTCTTATAAACAGACAAGGATCAGCCTCACTGTTTTTAAATCCCAGTTTGATGAGATAATTGCTGAATTTTTCCAAACATCGAGGAGCTTGTTTCAGTCCATACAAGCTCTTTTTCAAGCGGCATACTCTCCCAGATCCGTCGTCACATCCTTCTGGTTGCTGCATGAAGATGGTTTCCTTCAAGTCTCCATAGAGGAAAGCTGTAGAAACGTCAATCTGCATGAGTTTCATCGCCTCATTTGCGGCAACGCTAAGAAGAGTGCGAATTGTCGACGTCCGAGCGACGGGGCTGAATGTTTGGTCGTAATCAAGTCCCTTTCGCTGTGAGTAACCCTTGATTACCAGTCTGGCCTTGTACTTTTCAATCATTCCATCGGCGTTGCTTTTCACTCTGAACACCCATTTGTTCGGAATGGCTCTTTTTCCTGGTGGTAATGTCACCAAATCCCAGGTGTTATTTTCTTCTAGGGATTTCTTTTCACATTCCATGGCGTTCATCCACTGGACCTTTTCGTCAGAATTCATAGCTTCATTGTATGTTTCCGGTTCATGGAAAAAGGTGGAAGTATGCATCACGTAATCTTCGAGCATCGTTGGTTTTCTGAGTGTCGATCTATCACGCAGGCGAGTAGTTCCACTGACGTTTTCTTGAGGTTCACCTTCTGGCGTCTCAGCTTGATTCGGCTCTTCTGGATCGTCGTCTTCTGGTTCCCGGTTTTCGTTACTTCCATCGCTGTCCACTTCAATAATAGATTCTTTGGTCTGAGATGGTGAGTCCTGGTGGTGACTAGGCACTTTGTCGTCAACTGGAACGCTTGTACCTTGGTGTCTACCAAGTGTTCTCTCTTCAAATACGACGTCTCGAGATCTGATGACTTTATGTTCTTCTGGGCAATAAATCCGGTACCCATCGTCATGATCGTATCCAACCAGAATTCCTTTTTCTGCCTTTCGGTCCATCTTCTTCCTCTGCTGTTTTGGAATGTGCACGTAGCAAGTGGAACCTATCACGCGTAGACGTTGGAGTCCAGGTTTCGTGCCATACCATAGCTCATAGGGAGACGTTCCTGGAACTTTGGTTGGTCCTGTACGATTTAACACGTACGTTGCTGTATTTATCATTTCGGCCCATAGTCTCTGTGGAATGCTACCGTGCGCATGCATTATAGCTCTGGCAGTTTCTACTACAGTTCGATTTTCCCTTTCACTGCATCCATTTTGTTCTGGCGTGTAAGGCATCGTGAGTCGATGAATGATTCCTTCCTTGTAGAGGATATTTCGGAATTCTTCATTGTCGAATTCCTTGCCATTATCACTCAAAAGTACCTTGACAATATGTCCTCTAGTTTTTGTTTCAGCTAAGAATCGTCTCAGCTTCTCTGGCACTTCAGATTTCCGCTTCATCAGGTAAATCACCCTGAACTTTGTGTAGTCATCCTTGAATAAAACAAAATATTGAAATCCTGACAGCGATTCTTCGAATGGGCCGCACACATCCGTGTGTATGAGCTCCCCCGGTGCTGTTGATCTTTTCCTGGTGCCAAAAGGTGACCTGTGGGCCTTCCCATAGACACAACCTTCACACAGCTCGCTGTCCAATTCGACTTCGACGTTTAGTTCTCTGCTGAGTAATGACTTCACATGGCGCTTGTTCTGGTGTCCGAATCTCTCATGGTATACGGGCAAGAAAAACGGAAGTGCAAGAAAAACCAAGGAATACTTACAAAAAAGGATTGATCACCTAGAAGCACTATGGGGGAAAGCCCAAGAAACCAACGAGGCGTTCCATGAACTTGGGTTTGACGATCAGCACAATTATATAAGATCCCACTATTTCAAAAGGATCGAGGAAAACTACAAGACAATTCGACTGTACCTGACGTCAAACGAATAAAACACCCAAGAAACAAGTCTATGAGGTACAAATACAAGACCCAAAACCGGAAGTGAAGAAACCCAAACAACAGACCGAACAGAATTACTGACGAATCGAACTTAAAGGTAAAAATAACAAACAAACAAAAAACTACTTAGACAAGCTGAAAAAGACATGGCAGAATCAACACCAAGATGGTCATGCACGTACTACGAGCAACAAATGCCCAAAACATGGAGCGCACTTCAAGACACAATGAAATAGAGTGATTCCGCAGACGCAGTGTTCCTTTAAACCTGGAACGAGTAGCATTCCACTACGACCCGGAAATAGATTATTGTGCCGAAGAATCCGTAACGATTGGAGAAATGACAATCGTTTGTCAATATCGTAAAGCGTTAAAATGCAGCGGTGAAGCTACTGGAATTATGTTGTGCTGGTGGTAAAGTAAAATTGCCGTAATTGTTCCCACCACCAGATCCATTACCTTCTTTAGTTTCTGGGGTGGGAAATGACTCTAAATATTTCTTGGCCGACATCCAAACGTATAATAATTGCTTTCAAATGACGTCGTTTGGTGCAACGCATATTGTACAGGAAAATTTCATACCTAATTTCAGGGTAGTTTTTCATAAATTATTTATTAAAAACTAGCCGTGACCCGACCACGCTTCGCTGTGGCTCAGTTTAATATGAAATAAATGAGCAATTAAATAAAAAATAGTTAATCTAGCGAATATAGATTTACCGAGAAAACAAATAATTTATTTCAATACCATGCATTGCATTGCTGACATTGCTGTGATTATATTGTACAATGTTATGAAGAGGGAAAAATATTTTTTATAACCGATGTAGGTACTCGGCTTCGCTCGGGGGCGACCCTGTCTCATCCCTTTTTCCACACTCCATGAAAATGATTCCAATCAGCGTGCGTTATTTGTCTTGATCGAGCAATGCATACTCCTTCGATTTCCAATCTTGCTTCTCTTTGCTCGTCTGTTTCAGATAAAGAGGCTCCGAACATGTATCGAAATCGAGCTGTTTCTGCCTCCCTGGCTCTTTTTTCGACGCGGAACCATTTCAGAAACCTTCACGGACATGCGCCCGACAACTCACCAAAGTTTCGTTGCAATCGAACGAATGGTATAGGAGCCTATGCGGAACATACACACAAACATCCATTTTTATATATATAGATTTAAAAAGATAATATACAATTGCTAATACAAGGACAGTTTGCGGAATAAACTTGGAGTTTCCCGGTTTCGCGCATGGACAATTATACGTCGCGTGTTCGCGAGTCGTAAAACCATCATCTTTATAAATTTACGCACCGCAAAAAAGACGGAAAATATAGTAGATCAGAAAGCCTTAAATTGATTATGTGTATAACTGTGTTGCATTTAATTTAATGTAGATAAAAATTTTGTATTGTTTTGACTTTTTTTTTTTTCAAAAATATATGTAGATGATAGGAATTTCACCGGGTCATCTAAAATTTTTATTTATCTTTTTTCTTTAAACTTTACGTGGCATTGCGACGCATGCCGAGTACGGCTTGTTTTTAATAAATATTATTGAATTGTCTTGGAAAGTTGTTGTAACTCGGGAATGAAGAACTTTACTTTAAAGGACGAACCGTTGTGCACTTATTTCATTGTGTGTTTATATTCGAATGAGATGTGTTTATGTTTTAAAAGTAATAAAATTTGTTTTTATTCAGAAGGTGCCAAAGAAATCATTTTAAATGTATATAAAGCTAAGTATTCTTTAATTTAATTGAAACAAAATGAACCCTTGTATACATAGATCGTTAAATATATTTTCTAATTATCTTTGTCTCTTACAGGAACAGCTATTTCAGATAAATTATAATCTACTGAAGCCCTAAACAGAATAGTTGCTTTAGGTAAAGCTTCAGTGGCTACGGTACGCAGACTATTAAAAGATGGTCGTAGGGAGAAGAAAACAAAGCGAGATAAAGAAAGGTGTATCGAAAATAATAACTGGCGCTTCTTTGAACACTATGAAAGAAATAATTTATAAAATGTATGCTGAAAATAATTACGATGTATATGCTATATACATTCATGACGTGGGTGACGGTCCTACTACTGTTGTAAACTTAAGAGATCCAACAAAAGGACAGTGTAGAATTACTTCTTGGAAGCATAGCTGTATAAACATATATATATATATATATATATATATATATATATATATATATTACAAAAAACTATGCTTCCCCTCTCGGTCATTCCCAGAGTGCCTTATTTCGTTTTGTTTATTACGTGGTGTAGGATGGACAAGGTCCGAGTTTAATCGAAAAGTAGACAAAATGATTGGGGTTTTATTTGGATAATAATACAAATAAAATAAATAAAAACATAACCTACAATTCCTACTTCAAGCCAGGCTCAAAAGCAGACAAAAAAAATTTAATACAAACGAAGCTAAGTTAAACTCTGATATTGAATCTGTTGCCAGCAATTTTGGGACAAACTCGAAAACACGTCCTACAGATGAGGTGATAGAGGATACCAACTAGACAGCCCTAAAGTGCGCCGTTTACCATTAAACGTCTCACTTCAAAGCTGCCAGACTTGCATGTTTTGGTCATTCGCGCGAAGGGCCAATCTATGTTTAAAATTTGAAGTGATTTCCTATGAGACACTTTTTTAAGCTCGGCTCACGGCCTATGACCGCTCTAGCCTTTTGGAAGTATGTACTAGCCTTCAGCAATACCAAAAGATGATTGTTTTGGTATGTTTTCACTAGGAACTGCTTCTGGTTGAATCAGCCGAAGATTGCTTGGAACTCTACATTTCAGAAGCTCATATAATCATCCTTTATAAAATCTTTCGAGCGCACTCTTTCATTCTTCGTGTTAAAATCGTCTTTACGTCTGCAAGCCACTTTCCAAACTTTACAACTTGTGGTGTCGTTCAGAAAACGAAAAAACTTAATGACATTATCGCCCTTATTAAAATGCTTAACTTGATCGTCAGAATTACACCCTAACACATTACAACACATCGCTACTCGAAAATTATTAATAACAAATTTCACAAGAAAACAAAACGGTTTCTATATTTTTTTAAATTCACTCAACGATCATAATACAAAGAAGACTATATCATGCTCAACGACTGTATAATAGACTTGACTCGAAACGAATTTATTTGTTTACTTACCGCGTGACGTCACAAGTCACAAGGTTTGGAACATGGCGGTATACCAGCAACGTCATATCTTGTTATATCTACTTTGCGTTACTAATGATCGCATTATTACATCGAAAGTAGTGCAATCATATTCATAATATTACACTACTGTTGGGGTAACTTTTCGTTTTGTTAAATTGGTACATCAACTTGTCACGTAGACGTGCGTTGACGTCAAGGTTAAATTATTCTTCTTCTTCTTCTTCCTTTCATGGATTAGGCTGTTGTAGCCTGTTCCGAAGACCATCTCTTCCTCGGGCGTCCTCGGCTGCGATTTCCTCTTGGTTTGTAGTGGTAAATGGCCTTAGGTATTCTATCGTCTTTCATACGTTGCAGATGTTCTGTCCAGTTTCTACGACACTACGTCGCTAAGCCGTTGACAAGGCTCACGGAAGAAGGACGAAACTTCTGTTGGGAGGAGGAATGCTAGTCTGCCTTTGACGAGCTGAAGAAGAAGTTGACCAGTGCCCCAGTGCTGAGTTTTCCTCTGCCAGAAGGACAGTTCATCCTGGACACCGACGCGAGCAATGTGGGAATTGGAAGTGTTCTGTCGCAGCGTCAGGAGGGACAAGAACGTGTCCTTGGATACTTCAGCAAGGTACTCTCCAAACCAGAAAGGAAATACTGCGTCACCCGGCGTGAATTATTGGCCATCGTCAAGTCCATCGAGTACTTCCTAAATACTTGTGTGGAAGGAGGTTTTTGATCCGGACCGATCATGCTGCTCTTAAATGGCTCCTCCAGTTTAAGAATCCCGAAGGACAGATCGCTCGCTGGATCGAGAGGCTCCAGGAGTATGACTTTGTCATAGAACATCGGCCAGGACAGAGTCATGGAAACGCAGACGCACTCTCGAGAAGACCATGCCCTGATGAATGTCCTCATTGTCATAGAGCTGAGGAAAAGTCCGAGAAAGTCTACCGAACCACCGTGGTCGCCGAGGAATGGACACCATCCTCGTTACGACAAGAGCAAGGAAAAGACCCGGTTCTCAAAGAAATCCTGGTTTGGAAAGAGGGAGGAGAGCGTCCTGAGTGGCAAAAGGTATCACCTGGCTCGCCAAAACTCAAGAGCTATTGGGCACAGTGTGACTCGTTAGTGGTTGAGGATGGACTACTAAAACACGTACTGGAGAGCCAAGACGGGACGGAGGAAAGACGGCAGTTGGTAATTCCCTCCAGTAAAATCCCGGAGGTCTTGCGGCACCTTCACGACGAATCGTCTGGTCGACATTTAGGGATCAAGAAAACGCTGCAGAAGGTACGGGAGCGATTCTACTGGATCAACTGTTCAGACGACGTGAAGGACTGGTGCAAGAAATGTACTACATGCTTCGCAAGTAATGGGCCATAAAGACGACCGAAAGCTCCCATGAAACAATATAATGTTAGATACTTTTTAAAATACTGCAAATCTAGCAGTCCTATTTTAAAATAACGTAGAGGACCCGGATTATATAACAAAGTCTCTCAGGCGGCCCTGGTCGGAGACTGAATCGCGATACCTCAGTTCCGCCCGGATGCCACCGCTTGACATTGACATCGACTATTCTAATTTATATAAATTAATTGATTTTCGGATGAAATCTAACATCAGGTGTGGGGTACACGTGTATAGTGCCTATTTGTGCCATCACTAGTGCGTCGTCACAACGGAAATGGCGGAAGAGGGAGATTTAAGCCGATCATTAGGAGCGATTGCTGCAATTTTGGAGGATCTACAGCATCGCGGGAATTCCCCGTCTCCAGCAACTTGTACTACTACCCACTCTTCGATACAGACACCTGCTTCTCTGGCTTTACCAAGTTTTGATCCGGACAGAACGGATAGTGGCCTTTGGCTAGAAAAAAAATCGAAGGGTATAAGATTGAATTTGGTTGGTCGGATCGAGAAACTGTAAGTAGAGCTGCTCCTTTTCTTTTAAAATCCGCCCAAAAATGGTTCTCGTCATGGCAGCCAACGGATGAAACATGGGAAAATTTTAAACTTGATTTTTCTACTTCATTTCCGAAACAAAAGAATTTTTACCGCCAGCGTATTTAAAAAGTTCATCGAGTATTTTGGCATCGAATTACACGTGACGACCCGGAGCGTATAACGCTCTAACGTAACGGCCACAGATCGAGCGATATATGCGCACAATCACAAATCTATTGAGAATCGAATCAAGGCGAACATCAGGTTGGCCGAACAAGATATGGAAAGTCCAGTTGGTGATAAACACTACGAAACAAAAAACTACTGGTTGTTCCCTATTTAAAATCGTGTTTGGACGTGATGGTAACACTCCTCAGATCAGTACCATTTTAGATGATTTATCCATTTCCGAATCACTTACCGCTTCAGTTGACTATGATGGAATTTTAACTCGCTTAATAACGAACGCAGCAAAACCGGCAGATTCTCTAACCAAAAGGCGAAGGCGTAATGAGGTTTTTAAAGATTTCTCAAATTTGTTGCAATCTGATGAAAGTGAGTACTTCAGGTTTCACATTATCGGTTGCCGTGTTAGATTGAAGAATTCGATTTACAGATTTTGCAGAATTGTACCTTTGGGAAATTTGAATTTTGAACATTTTGGAAAGTTTACAGCATAAGTTTGAATTTGAATATTTCGGAAAGTTCACAGAATGATGGAGTTTTACGGTGTAGCCTCTGAGCTGAGTATTGCTAGACATGCTATGACCTTTGAGTATTGTAGTTTTACGGTGTAGCCTCTGAGCTGAGCAATACTAGACACGCTATTGCCTTCGAGTATTGAAGTTTTACGGTGTAGCCTCTGAGCTGAGCAATACTAGACACGCTATTGCCTTCGAGTATTGAAGTTTTACGGTGTAGCCTCTGAGCTGAGTATTG
Source organism: Cryptocephalus moraei (assembly GCA_946251905.1). Taxonomy (NCBI): domain Eukaryota; kingdom Metazoa; phylum Arthropoda; class Insecta; order Coleoptera; family Chrysomelidae; genus Cryptocephalus; species Cryptocephalus moraei. The sequence goes on from OX276459.1 coordinate 23,050,943, forward strand.
CTAGACACACTATTGCCTTTGAGTATTGGAGTTTTACGGTGTAGCCTCTGAGCTGAGCAATACTAGACACGCTATTGCCTTCGAGTATTGAAGTTTTACGGTGTAGCCTCTGAGCTGAGCAATACTAGACACGCTATTGCCCTCGAGTATTGAAGTTTTACGGTGTAGCCTCTGAGCTGAGCAATACTAGACACGCTATTGCCTTCGAGTATTGAAGTTTTACGGTGTAGCCTCTGAGCTGAGCAATACTAGACACGCTATTGCCTTCGAGTATTAAAGTTTTACGGTGTAGCCTCTGAGCTGAGTATTGCTAGACACACTATTGCCTTTGAGTATTGGAGTTTTACGGTGTAGCCTCTGAGCTGAGCAATACTAGACACGCTATTGCCTTCGAGTACTGAAGTTTTACGGTGTAGCCTCTGAACTGAGCAATACTAGACACGCTATTGCCTTCGAGTATTGAAGTTTTACGTTGTAGCCTCTGAGCTGAGTATTGCTAGACACGCTATTGCCTTTGAGTATTGGAGTTTTACGGTGTAGTCTTTGAGCTGAGCAATACTAGACACGCTATGACCTTTGAGTATTGAAGTTTTACGGTGTGCCTCTGAGCTGAGTATTGCTAGACACGCTATGACCTTTGAGTATTGTAGTTTTACGGTGTAGCCTCTGAGCTGAGCAATACTAGACACGCTATTGCCTTCGAGTATTGAAGTTTTACGGTGTAGCCTCTGAGCTGAGCAATACTAGACACGCTATTGCCTTCGAGTATTGAAGTTTTACGGTGTAGCCTCTGAGCTGAGTATTGCTAGACACACTATTACCTTTGAGTATTGGAGTTTTACGGTGTAGCCTCTGAGCTGAGCAATACTAGACACGCTATTGCCTTCGAGTATTGAAATTTTACGTTGTAGCCTCTGAGCTGAGTATTGCTAGACACGCTATTGCCTTTGAGTATTGGAGTTTTACGGTGTAGTCTTTGAGCTGAGCAATACTAGACACGCTATGACCTTTGAGTATTGAAGTTTTACGGTGTGCCTCTGAGCTGAGTATTGCTAGACACGCTATGACCTTTGAGTATTGTAGTTTTACGGTGTAGCCTCTGAGCTGAGCAATACTAGACACGCTATTGCCTTCGAGTATTGAAGTTTTACGGTGTAGCCTCTGAGCTGAGCAATACTAGACACGCTATTGCCTTCGAGTATTGTAGTTTTACGGTGTAGCCTCTGAGCTGAGCAATACTAGACACGCTATTGCCTTTGAGTATTGAAGTTTTACGGTGTAGCCTCTGAGCTGAGCAATACTAGACACGCTATTGCCTTCGAGTATTGAAGTTTTACGGTGTAGCCTCTGAGCTGAGTATTGCTAGACACGCTATTGCCTTTGAGTATTGGAGTTTTACGGTGTAGTCTTTGAGCTGAGCAATACTAGACACGCTATGACCTTTGAGTATTGAAGTTTTACGGTGTGCCTCTGAGCTGAGTATTGCTAGACACGCTATGACCTTTGAGTATTGAAGTTTTACGGTGTAGCCTCTGAGCTGAGCAATACTAGACACGCTATTGCCTTCGAGTATTGAAGTTTTACGGTGTAGCCTCTGAACTGAGCAATACTAGACACGCTATTGCCTTCGAGTATTGAAGTTTTACGGTGTAGCCTCTGAGCTGAGTATTGCTAGACACGCTATTGCCTTTGAGTATTGGAGTTTTACGGTGTAGTCTTTGAGCTGAGCAATACTAGACACGCTATGACCTTTGAGTATTGAAGTTTTACGGTGTGCCTCTGAGCTGAGTATTGCTAGACACGCTATGACCTTTGAGTATTGAAGTTTTACGGTGTAGCCTCTGAGCTGAGCAATACTAGACACGCTATTGCCTTCGAGTATTGAAGTTTTACGGTGTAGCCTCTGAACTGAGCAATACTAGACACGCTATTGCCTTCGAGTATTGAAGTTTTACGGTGTAGCCTCTGAGCTGAGTATTGCTAGACACGCTATTGCCTTTGAGTATTGGAGTTTTACGGTGTAGTCTTTGAGCTGAGCAATACTAGACAGGCTATGACCTTTCAGTATTGAAGTTTTACGGTGTGCCTCTGAGCTGAGTATTGCTAGACACGCTATGACCTTTGAGTATTGAAGTTTTACGGTGTAGCCTCTGAGCTGAGCAATACTAGACACGCTATTGCCTTCGAGTATTGAAGTTTTACGGTGTAGCCTCTGAGCTGAGTATTGCTAGACACGCTATTGCCTTTGAGTATTGGAGTTTTACGGTGTAGTCTTTGAGCTGAGCAATACTAGACACGCTATGACCTTTGAGTATTGAAGTTTTACGGTATGCCTCTGAGCTGAGTATCGCTAGACACGCTATGACCTTTGAGTATTGAAGTTTTACGGTGTAGCCTCTGAGCTGAGCAATACTAGACACGCTATTGCCTTCGAGTATTGAAGTTTTACGGTGTAGCCTCTGAACTGAGCAATACTAGACACGCTATTGCCTTCGAGTATTGAAGTTTTACGGTGTAGCCTCTGAGCTGAGTATTGCTAGACACGCTATTGCCTTTGAGTATTGGAGTTTTACGGTGTAGTCTTTGAGCTGAGCAATACTAGACACGCTATGAGCTTTGAGTATTGAAGTTTTACGGTGTGCCTCTGAGCTGAGTATTGCTAGACACGCTATGACCTTTGAGTATTGAAGTTTTACGGTGTAGCCTCTGAGCTGAGCAATACTAGACACGCTATTGCCTTCGAGTATTGAAGTTTTACGGTGTAGCCTCTGAACTGAGCAATACTAGACACGCTATTGCCTTCGAGTATTGAAGTTTTACGGTGTAGCCTCTGAGCTGAGTATTGCTAGACACGCTATTGCCTTTGAGTATTGGAGTTTTACGGTGTAGTCTTTGAGCTGAGCAATACTAGACAGGCTATGACCTTTCAGTATTGAAGTTTTACGGTGTGCCTCTGAGCTGAGTATTGCTAGACACGCTATGACCTTTGAGTATTGAAGTTTTACGGTGTAGCCTCTGAGCTGAGCAATACTAGACACGCTATTGCCTTCGAGTATTGAAGTTTTACGGTGTAGCCTCTGAACTGAGCAATACTAGACACGCTATTGCCTTCGAGTATTGAAGTTTTACGGTGTAGCCTCTGAGCTGAGTATTGCTAGACACGCTATTGCCTTTGAGTATTGGAGTTTTACGGTGTAGTCTTTGAGCTGAGCAATACTAGACAGGCTATGACCTTTCAGTATTGAAGTTTTACGGTGTGCCTCTGAGCTGAGTATTGCTAGACACGCTATGACCTTTGAGTATTGAAGTTTTACGGTGTAGCCTCTGAGCTGAGCAATACTAGACACGCTATTGCCTTCGAGTATTGAAGTTTTACGGTGTAGCCTCTGAGCTGAGTATTGCTAGACACGCTATTGCCTTTGAGTATTGGAGTTTTACGGTGTAGTCTTTGAGCTGAGCAATACTAGACACGCTATGACCTTTGAGTATTGAAGTTTTACGGTGTGCCTTTGAGCTGAGTATTGCTAGACACGCTATGACCTTTGAGTATTGTAGTTTTACGGTGTAGCCTCTGAGCTGAGCAATACTAGACACGCTATTGCCTTCGAGTATTGAAGTTTTACGGTGTAGCCTCTGAGCTGAGCAATACTAGACACGCTATTGCCTTCGAGTATTGTAGTTTTACGGTGTAGCCTCTGAGCTGAGCAATACTAGACACGCTATTGCCTTTGAGTATTGAAGTTTTACGGTGTAGCCTCTGAGTTGAGCAATACTAGACACGCTATTGCCTTCGAGTATTGAAGTTTTACGGTGTAGCCTCTGAGCTGAGTATTGCTAGACACGCTATTGCCTTTGAGTATTGGAGTTTTACGGTGTAGTCTTTGAGCTGAGCAATACTAGACAGGCTATGACCTTTGAGTATTGAAGTTTTACGGTGTGCCTCTGAGCTGAGTATTGCTAGACACGCTATGACCTTTGAGTATTGAAGTTTTACGGTGTAGCCTCTGAGCTGAGCAATACTAGACACGCTATTGCCTTCGAGTATTGAAGTTTTACGGTGTAGCCTCTGAACTGAGCAATACTAGACACGCTATTGCCTTCGAGTATTGAAGTTTTACGGTGTAGCCTCTGAGCTGAGTATTGCTAGACACGCTATTGCCTTTGAGTATTGGAGTTTTACGGTGTAGTCTTTGAGCTGAGCAATACTAGACACGCTATGACCTTTGAGTATTGAAGTTTTACGGTGTGCCTCTGAGCTGAGTATTGCTAGACACGCTATGACCTTTGAGTATTGAAGTTTTACGGTGTAGCCTCTGAGCTGAGCAATACTAGACACGCTATTGCCTTCGAGTATTGAAGTTTTACGGTGTAGCCTCTGAACTGAGCAATACTAGACACGCTATTGCCTTCGAGTATTGAAGTTTTACGGTGTAGCCTCTGAGCTGAGTATTGCTAGACACGCTATTGCCTTTGAGTATTGGAGTTTTACGGTGTAGTCTTTGAGCTGAGCAATACTAGACAGGCTATGACCTTTCAGTATTGAAGTTTTACGGTGTGCCTCTGAGCTGAGTATTGCTAGACACGCTATGACCTTTGAGTATTGAAGTTTTACGGTGTAGCCTCTGAGCTGAGCAATACTAGACACGCTATTGCCTTCGAGTATTGAAGTTTTACGGTGTAGCCTCTGAACTGAGCAATACTAGACACGCTATTGCCTTCGAGTATTGAAGTTTTACGGTGTAGCCTCTGAGCTGAGTATTGCTAGACACGCTATTGCCTTTGAGTATTGGAGTTTTACGGTGTAGTCTTTGAGCTGAGCAATACTAGACACGCTATGACCTTTGAGTATTGAAGTTTTACGGTGTGCCTCTGAGCTGAGTATTGCTAGACACGCTATGACCTTTGAGTATTGAAGTTTTACGGTGTAGCCTCTGAGCTGAGTATTGCTAGACACGCTATTGCCTTTGAGTATTGGAGTTTTACGGTGTAGTCTTTGAGCTGAGCAATACTAGACACGCTATGACCTTTGAGTATTGAAGTTTTCCGGTGTAGCCTCTGAGCTGAGTATTGCTAGACACGCTATGACCTTTGAGTATTGTAGTTTTACGGTGTAGCCTCTGAGCTGAGCAATACTAGACACGCTATTGCCTTTGAGTATTGAAGTTTTCCAGTGTAGCCTCTGAGCTGAGTATTGCTAGACACGCTATGACCTTTGAGTATTGTAGTTTTACGGTGTAGCCTCTGAGCTGAGCAATACTAGACACGCTATTGCCTTCGAGTATTGAAGTTTTACGGTGTAGCCTCTGAGCTGAGCAATACTAGACATGTTACGAGGATAACCGCTGAGCTGTGTATTGCTAGACACGCTATGACCGTGAAAATCCGAAATACCCATTGGTAAACTTGAGCTGCACCATTTTCATTGTTATACATTTATTCACCTATTCATACGGCAACCGTTAAATTATGTTACCTACGTTAAACTATGCGAGACACTTGAGTAATTTTCATCCTTTGTTGCTGTCACCCTAGATGTCGATGTAAATCCAGACAGTATCGAGTAATCCAAGCGAGAAGCTGTGCTTTATTCAGCCTACTACTGCATCAAAGTAGTGACGAGGAGAAGAGTGTTTTCATTTTAATGTTCATGTATTTCCATTATGATATTTCATTATGTCTTTACGTTATTTTATTTGCAAATACAATTACTTGTTTGATCTCCAGATTTATGGCTTATTGTAAACACGGAAGAGAAAATATTCCGGGAGCGGAATGATGTCAGTTTGGCCGTGTTAGATACTTTTTAAAATACTGCAAATCTAGGAGTCCTATTTTAAAATAACGTAGATGACCCGGATTATATTACAAAGTCTCTCAGGCGGCCCTGGTCGGAGACTGAATTCGCGATACCTCAGTTCCGCCCGGATGCCACCGCTTGACATTGACATCGACTATTATAATTTATAATTTATAAAAATTGATTGATTTTCGGGTAAAATCTAACAATATTTAAAAGCAGTACAAAAAAGTTGATTACGAGAATATTATTGTTTATTGTTCAAAAAGTTATGAATTCTCAGATAGCTACTTTATTTCTAAAAGCAACAAAGTTGTTCAAATAGAAAATATAACTGTTACTTCAAACAATGAAATATTGATACTCCGCAAAAATTTATGAAGTATGACAGTTTTTATTTCTATCCCATCGAATCCAACCTACTTGGTATTTTTGTTGTAAATAACAATAATAGGGCGAATAATGATTGGGTTTGTTTTCCAGTTTTACATACTGCAGTGTAGGTAATGCAGATTACATTTTTGAAGGGTCCCAAAAAAGCAGTTAGGTACATGTTTAATTGAAACTAATATTACATGGCACAGGGGGCATCGTCCAGACAATGCTTTTATTTTACATATGTTATCGATGTAAAATCGTAAAATGAGTTATTCCGAACTTCACATTTAAAACGCAAGTGGTGAGAACACACACATACACACACTTATACTAACAATTACAATTAAGGTTGTTCGATAGCTTATTTTTGACCCTATGTTGTACCATGGTATTTTTTATCAAAAGTAGAAGACAAACGGATCGTTAAATTTTCAAATTTATTTCCCTGTACAATTCTGACTGTATTTAAAATTTATATATTGATATCAAAATTTAAAAAAATTAAACATTTTTTAAAAACAGCTCTCAGTAATGCAATTGTAATAGTCGGAATTGTACAGTGAAAGAAATTTGAAAATTTAACGATCCGTTGCCTTCTACCTTTGAATAAAAATAGTTTGGTACCTACGGCATAGGGATTAAAATTAGGTATCGAACGACATTAAGACGATAATATTATAAAACTTGTAGGTCCCATTATTTTTGGTATTACAGTTGTTTTTTTAAGTGTGAATATTAGTTTAGGAATTTTTTTAATTTGAAATGTAACCTATTATGATATTTTTAACGTTGTAATAAATTTTTTGCTATAATCTGTGTTTTTTTTTAGAACCAAGGAGCTACTGACAATAGGTAATACCTATAGTGGCCTGTAAGAACCCCTTCCTTGGTTGAGAGGTTTATAATTTTACAAACCTGAAAAGGGATGGACATGGGCGCCGCTACATAAGGGCAAGGGGGGGCAGTTGCCCCCCCCTGGATTTTACCGTTTTCTTGGTTTAACGGAACTAAAAGCAATGGATGTTAAAAGCTCAGAAGGGTAATCATTCCTTGCACAACCATCGTTGTGCAAGACCCATCAGGTTCTTTAGGCAAGACCTTTTCTATAAAAAGTTTACTTCTATCTTTTGCCTATAATATTAATCTAACATCAGCTTTACAGAATATGTCTACTTAATTAAAACAGCCACAAGTGTATGCACCAGGGCGGGCAGGCGAGGGACGATTGTTTCACACCCTGCATTTTAACCAAATTATAGTCATCGGGCGGCAGGCGGCATTTGCACAAACGAAGCAAAAAAGCTCTTAAAACGTATTATCAGGAAAAGTTTTATTTTCGTCTTTACTTAAACATTTTTCAGAAGGAATGGTAAAAAATGATATCTACTAATTAGACGCTTGAATAATAAAATAAGGTGTTTATTATCTAATAAGTCATATGCACTATTATAGAATCGCATTTTTTTGCTCTTTCCAATGACACATCATTCGATATGACACACTTATGTAAATTGAAATTCGTTAATTAATTTTCTTTAATTCGAAAGTTAATTTCCTGTAATTTTACTTTACATAGATCAAATCATGTCGAGTGAGGTGTCGTTGGAAAGAAAAAAAAAAATGCGATTCTAGTTCATATGATTTATTTGATGATGAACAACTTATATTGATTTTATATTGATGCGTTTATTTAAAACATTTTATTGCCATTTCACTTCTTCCAAGAAATTATTTAGTAAAGATAAAAAATAACTACTCTCTTCGGTCTCCCGCGGTGGCGGCGGTCACTTTTATCTGTAGGTACGTAGTATTTCAAAGCTTTTTTGCATCGTTTGTGCAGATACCGGCTGCCGCCGAATTTTCATATAACATTGTGCTATACAGTATCAAATTTAAAGAGAGAAGTATTACTTCAGTAGTTAGTAGTTCAGTCTCGTCACGACTGCCAGAGGAGTTAATTAGACCAAGTCTAACGTACTACTGCACTTAAACAAGTATATGAAACAAAAGTCGATAATACAGTTAAAGTTACAGATATAAGCTACAGATTAAAGTTATAGATTAAAGTTACAGATAAAGTTGTGCAAATTGATGCCAAAATTGTGCCATTTGTACCTTATCTTGCTGTAAACTGTAAGTTAAAACTATAGTTTTAAATTAGATACTGATTTATCAATTATGTGTTCTTTATATTATAGACAAATTAATAAAATTATGGATATCCGAAAATTTTTCAACGTGAATTCCTCAAGCAAATTGGAGGATAAATCAGATAATGAAAGTTCACCAAAAAAAAAACCCAATCTAAGTAATGAAGGGCGATCCTGTGTTATAGTTGAAGGAGGTGCGTCGATAGCTTCGTGCTCATCCGACAAAACTATGGAAGAACAAGAAAACGGAGGTAATGACCTGGGAAACTACATAGGTTTGCAAGAAGTGAGCAATTCACAAAAATATTTTTTCTTAACTAGTCCATGTACCATGCCTTTAGACAGTTATGATTTTAAAAAGGATGGTCCTGAAAATAGACGATATTTCAGGCGTGAGTGGTTAAGCCAGTTTGAGTGGTTGGTTTATTCGATAAAATTGAAAGGAGCACTGTGTAAATATTGCGTTCTTTTCAAACCAGCTGTAAAAAGAGGTTTTCAAGGTTCTTTTATTGTTAAAGAATTTACAGACTTTAAGCACTTTCACGAATCTGCCAAAAAACATATAAAATCAGAATGGCACTGCAATTCCATTTTAAAAGCAAATAATTTTATGAAAACTTATTCTGGTCAGAAACCTAATGTCATTGATCTGTTGGATAATAATGAAAGACAAATTATAGAAGAAAATAGAAAAAAACTAATACCTATTATTTCAACAATTTTATTGTGTGGAAAACGTGACCTAGCACTAAGAGGTAAAGAAGATGGTAATTTTGAGGAACTCTTAAAATTTAGAGTTGAAAGTGGTGATAAATTACTAGAGAGTCATCTAGCGACATGCTCTAAAAGAGCGAAGTATACCTCTCATCAAATCCAAAACCAACTTATTGAATTGTGTGGAAGTGTAATTCGTCAACATGTTATAGATGATGTTAACAATAGTCTTGCTTTTTCTGTACTGGCTGATGAAACAGCCGACATAGCGGGCAAGGAGCAACTCTCCATTGGTGTCAGGTATTTAAATAAAAGTAATATTGTCAATGAACATTTTCTTGGCTTTACCGAATTAAATGCAATGGATGCTCAAACCATTTCAGGTTCAATATTAAAAACACTGAAAGATTTGAAAGTAAATTTAAATAAACTTGTTGGTTTGGGATTTGACGGGTGTTCCACGATGGCTGGTAAAGAGAAAGGAGTTCAAAAATTAATCAAAAACGAATACCCGAATGCAACTTTTTTTCATTGTTCCTCACATAAACTAAATTTAGTTATCAATGACCTAAATTCTGTTTCAATTATACAAAACTCTGTAGGTGTTATTAAGGAAACAATTAATTTTTTCAGAGATAGTCCTAAAAGGAGAGCAATGATTTCTAATTTGCCATTGTTGAGCGAAACCAGGTGGTCATCAAAATATAAATCTATTAGGCTTTTCCATGAAAAATTTATTTCTATTGCAACAATATTACAAAATATCTCGACAGATGAAAATTTTAATGCAAAAACAAAGTCAAAAGCTCAACAATTATTATGCTCAGTATCCTCATCACAATTTATTATTTGCCTTAATATAATTGCAAAGTATTCTGCTTTATTGGAACCAGTGGCAAATAAACTTCAAGAGGTTTCAATTGATTTGCTTTCTGTCAAAAAACATGTTGATACATTAATCACCATGTTTGAAAATGACAGAGCAAATGCAAATTCCAGCTTCTCAGATATATTCAAAAAATGTTTGGAATTTGCTAATGAATTAGATGTCGACATTAAAACTCCCCGAACAGTTTCACGCCAAATCAACAGACCAAATATTCAGGGCAAATTACCAGAAGAATATTTCAGGATTTCTATTTTTATTCCTTATATGGATTCAATAATAAGCTCTCTCAAAACTCGATTTGCGTCTGATAACACAGTAGTATTTTCTTTATCCCGGTTTCATCCACTTTGCATTAAACAGGGCATTACTCTTAATGAATGCCAATTAGAAGACATTTCAAAAAAGTTTGGTGTTGAAAATTTAAAGGCGGAATATTCCACATGGCAGCAAGTGTGGAAGGACAGAGAGTTTTCAGAAGATATAACCAAACTTCTAAATGAGGAATGTGATTTTTTTCCCAACATTAAAAGTTGTTTGACATTTTTTGTAGTTATGCCCCCTACAACATGTTCAATTGAGCGGTCGTTCAGTACACTTAGAAGAGTCAAGACTTGGCTAAGATCGACAATGAGCGAAAATCGCCTTTCAGGACTAGCTCTTATAAGTATCCACAGAGAATACGTTGACAATAATAAATTAGAAATAATTAATAAGGTCATTAATTTATTTGGCTCAGAAAGAAGAAATTTAAAATTTCTCTTTGACGAATAGGATTACTGGGGCCTTTTATTACATATTTATATATATGGTTTGTTTCGACTTTTATTTTGGACAAAAAGAATGTTTAATTATATATTTTCTTTACTTATACTGATATTACCAGTACTAATAAGGTATTAAGTGCGTATATATACATATAGGTATACCTATTTATTTTCGGTTTTATTTGTGTTATGGGAGTTTATTTACCAATGAATAGGTGATTTTTGTTTATCTTTGTATTTTTATGACGTTTATGTTTTTGCAGAGTTACATTTTTTGTTCATAGAATAAATCGATGTTTTTAATTCGTTGTTATACTTATCCAACTTACCTGCTTTGTACCATTTCTGTAACTTCAATTTCCATTAAAAGCACTTTCAGACAGTGAGAAATGTACACCACATAATTATTTCGAGCATAATTTCACCTAACGACGAATAGTCATGTCATATGTCATATGCTATCCCAAAGTAATGAGGTGAGTTCATAGTATTAATCCCCTAAGTAATTATCTCCTATTAGTAAGTAATGGTGACTGGTGAGAAATATCTTCATTTTAAATTAATGCAACTTTTTTATAAAAAAAATTATGCCCCCCCCTGACTCATTTCTTAGTGGCGCCCATGGGGATGGATGAATGGTATATACCCATGTTAACGACGGGTTCCATCTCGCCCGTAAAGCGCCTACAGCGTAGCAGGCCTACTTAGCTAAAAAGTGCTGAGTATGGGATGGCAAGACGAGGCCATGGCGAAATTGTAGATGTAGAGTTAGTGAGCAATATATCCTTGATTAGAGCGGTTGTAGTGTTTCTTTTGTCCGATTATTAATCTTAAACGACCCCAAAAGTTAATTACTTTATACTTATTTGAAGTACGAGTACCTTTCACCATCCCAGTTCAGAGGATGTAAAATTGTAGCCCTATTGGTGTAAATTTACCTAAAAGTTGAATATAAAAAGGTAATTTTTATAACCAGAATCACATATTTTGGACATCATAAAGCCGTCAATATCATATCGTTTTAGGATACTATTGACGTCATAAGTAGGTCTACTATTGACGTCTTTTTGGCTGGTCTTATAACGTCTTTAAAACATACAATAAGACGTCATTCGGACATAAAACTGACATACGGGATGTCCTTATTATGACGTTATTTTGAGGTCATTCTGCTATCTGGGTGGACTATTTGTCATTTCTATGAATGCGTAAGTGACGCCTTAAACCACTAGATTGAGAAAAACTCTTATTGCAATGTGAACATTTGAACGGTTTGTCACATGTATGCATACGTAAGTGAACATTTAAAGAACTCGACTCAGTAAAGCTCTTATTGCAATGTGAACATTTGAAAGGTTTGGCATGTGTGCGTATGCCTAAGTGAGTATTTAAATCATGCGCATGAGTAAAACTCTTATTGCAATGTGAACACTGAAAAGGTTTCTCACCTGTATGTATGCGTAAGTGAAGATTTAAAGAACTCGACTGAGTAAAACACTTATTGCAATGTGAACATTTGAAAGGTCTGTCACCTGTATGTACACGTAAATGAGCATTTAAATGACTCGACTTATTAAAACTCATAGTGCAATGTGAACATTTGAAACGTTTGTCACGTGTATGCATGCGTAAGTGAACCTTTAAAATATTTAAGTGAGCAAATCTTTTATTGCAATGTGAACATTTAAAAGATTTGTCACCGGTGTGTATGCGTAAGTGTGTATTTAAATGACTCGACTGAGTAAAATTCTTATTGCAATGTGAACATTGGAAAGGTTTGTCACCTGTATGTATGCGTAAGTGAGCATTTAAATCACTAGAATTAAAAAAACTCTTAGTGCAATGTGAACATTTGAAACGTTTGTCACCTGTATGAGTGCCAATGTGATCATTTAAAGTACCTAAGACAGCAAATCTCTTATTGCAATGTGAACATTCGAAGGGTTTTTCACCTGTATGAGTGCGTATGTGAACTTTTAAATTACTCAATTGAGTAAAACTCTTATTGCAATGTGCACATTTGAAAGGTTTGTTACCTGTATGTATGCGTAAGTGAGCATTTAAATTACTCAATTGAGTAAAACCCTTATTGCAATTTGAACATTTGAAAGGTTTCAAACCTGTATGAGTTCGCATGTGAATCTCCAAATTACGCGAGTAATTAAAAGTTTTACCACAATGTGTACATATACGGTTATTATTAAATTTCTTCTGGTTAACTATATAGTCTGGTAGTACTTGGCGTTCTAAGACGACCCGTAAAACTAACCCAACCTTTTCTTTGCCACCCGACGCTGTAGGATAAACAGGATTGGTCACTTCATCTTTCCAGATGTCATCTTCATTGATGAGATGGTCCTCAATGTCAATAAAAGGTTCCTTTTTAATCTTTTCAGCCGACAATACTTTCTCCATCGTGGAATTGATACTCTTAACAGGAGAATTTGAGCAGCCTGCTAGCATTTGTCGTTCAATGAAAACTCCACTTGACACTGCAGGACGATAGGAATTCAACTCTACTTCATTTAAAAAGGACAGATACGCGATGTCAATGGAAGGTTCATCTTTGATCTCTCGATATAAATCGAAAATCACTCGTAGCGTGATTTACATTTGTGGTAGATATTCTTGTGGGATGTCACAATCGGATCCTGTAAGCAAAGATGTCAGTTAGGACAGTTACATCTCGAGGATAATGAAGTGGCACAGCACGACCAAAAACTTCCAAAACTTTATTGTAATTCCACAAGTCAAAAGTGTGATGTAAAATGCGCTGCTCCAAATGCGCCCCATACTCACTTCCGTGCCGATTGTTTTTCAGAAACGCCACAGCTTCTCAATGGTTTTGCATTCGTGCTTCTTGCAAGCACCGAGCACCCAGTCGGCAAGCACCAGTCGCAGTCTCCACTTCTTCCGCATTGTCGCGCACATTACCAATACCACACATTGGTAATGGTAATCCTATCTATTGATCGGTTGATCCAGGGTGGGTCACAGAACATATAATATGGTCATGGGATGGGTGGGTAGTGCACTTACATAAGTTACATAACACCCTGGTTACATATAATCAGCTGAGTCTTTGAAATAGTTTGCGAACATTTCAATGGATGGCGCCGTCGCATAGAACGGCATAAAGTCACTAGCGTGTTTGTCATGACACTCATGACCTTCAGTTCTTACCTTCTGCCGAGGGTTTTCAGACCTGCTAATTTTCTGCCACTATCGCACCGCTCTTCCTTGAGGACCAAAGAATGTACGGAAAAAGTTTTTCACGTGTACCTTATCGGTTTTTGTCATGGTAATTTTCCGCGACTTTGAATCATTTCTGCAGAGGGTTGTCCGACCTACTAACTTTCTGCCATTGTTACACCGCTCTTAGTCAAGGTCTAGACAATGCCTGAACAAAATTTCACCCGTGTACCTTATCGGTTTTTCGCCATTTACATATCTGGCCTATGCAAACTGGCAGAACAGCCATTTGGTGTTGAGTTCATGATTTACAATCGGTTGAACTCAAATGTCGTGTACCTTATCGATACTGTTTTATATGTAGCTAGCTCTTGGACTATTTGAAGTCGGCGATATGCAGAAGCCACTTTAGTCTGTGCTTTGGTCTATTTGTTCCAACCACATTTGTTACCTCCTCTCTCTTTTATCTCTATGGTACAGTCGTACAGTGGGATGAGATCGGATTATTTGTTTACAGTTGGATGTCATTTTGGGTCAACGATTATAGACTACTACCAGGATTGCTCAGTTCGCCGAATCTGCCTGCCAAAAACTCTGTGACGTCACCACCGGTGCTGGACAGAAGATAGAGATTTATTCATTTTACTGTAGTAAACAGTAAGATTTATCATTGTAAACTGTACGGTTTACGTACGTACTCTACGTAATCCATATTTACGTACGATATCCACATCACGTCTTCCACAGATCAACACGTAAACGTACTTCAGCACCGGTGGTGACGTCACAAAACTGTCCAACATTGCTCAAATGTAAGTGAGCAATCCTGGTTAGTCTATAATCGTTGATTTTGGGTAGGTACTCTAGATTTTTGTACTATGTATGTGTGGGAAATTAAGGTTTTGAAAACCTAGTCCTTTCATATTACGTTTTGATAATGTAATATCTCCTTTGCAATGTTTACAAATTATATTATTTTGTAAAGACAGAAATAGCGCAAAATTTACAAAGCAGTAACTTACAGACTGATTAATATTGACTTCAAAATGCAGATGCACTTGTTCCGCTTGTATAACCTGAATAACCTGAACCTGAACTACGACACTACGACCATAGAGAAAAGAGAGAGGAGGTAACAATTAAGGAGAGGGGGTAATAATTTTGTAGACGGAACCGGCCATATTGAGAAGCCACTTTTCGTACGCGTGTTTGCGATTGTTTTAGTCGGAGAGCTCGCTACATAAAACAGCATCGATAAGGTTGTAGTGCGCCGGCAAGACCTATCAACTTTAAATAGGTTGCCTCAAGCGATCCTGACCTACCACAACAGCGCGCGACCGATCTACGTCACACGGCGACCAGCGATGCAAAAAATATGTATGTACTTTGAAAAACTCAAAACTGTTGTCAATTACAAACGAAAACGCCAGCCAAACGCCAAACTGTCAGGGTAATACAGAACATAGGTTAAACCATTAGATTAAAATGGATTAAACACAGGTAATAAAACTCAGACCTGGGTCGCCAGTCTACGTCACGAACTCCGCCTCCCCCACACGATCCCCTCGCCACGGAGCTGTTCAATGAGGTAACTTATTTAAAGTTGATACGCCTTGGGCATTCCTGCCCAATGGGTCAAAATGGCGGCCTTCAATATTCCGCTGTTCGCGCAGGTTGATGAGCGTTCTCCCCCTCTCTATTTCTCTGTTCCAAGCCTAATCTTCCATTTTGTTTTGGCATCTTGTGTGCTTGTGCTTTGTCGAGTGATCTGCGATTTGCTTTTCTTTTCTTTGGAGTGTTTTTGTATTTGGTTTCTGTTGTTATTGTTGATATTTTGTTTTGTTCGTGGAGTTTTTTTTTTAATTTCATTGTTTTGGTAAGTAATTCATGGGCATACTGTAGTAGTATTAAGAATTATTTCATTCATAGTAGCAATAACGTTCAGCACATATTCTACAATTAAATACTTATGTTTCCGTTGATTTCGTCAATAAAAAACGCTAATGGTGATTAGCAAAGAACGCATCTATAAAAATGGCTTGTATTACAGGTGTGTACTTCTACTGTGAGAACTATTCAGTTGAAGAGTTGTACCAGGAATTTTGATAGTGCGGTGAGTACAACTTGTGAATTGTTACATTACATTACTCTGTCGAATCTATGGTTAAAAAAAATTGTCTATTCAGCCAAATTTTCATTAAAACCCTCAAGGTTGTATATTGCAATTTTGTGATTTTATGTAGTGAACATAATCTCTATTTAACAAGTTGTTGAAAAACAATAAGTGCAATACATAGCTTATGTGTGTAATTGTTACCGGCAATGTCCATTGTGGAGTTTGCCTGCCTCCTGCCTCTCATTTGGCAAACCTAGGATTGTTGCATTCACACCGCAGGTAAAGCCCAAAATAGGGAACAATTTCGGGCATTGCCTAAAGCAAGCAGGCAATGCGGACTTTACACAAACTGAATATGAGTGCACAACGGACATTCTCGGTAACATAATCATCACGTTGTAAGAAACGAAAAGGCAAGTTTGTAATAATTTTTTTATTTGTAGCAGTAATATGGTCCGGTTTCGAAATTGTGCAGTGGATGGTTGTGAGGATCAACATTCGCATCGGCATCGTTTTCCAGATCCTGTTAAGTATGGAAAATTGTTCGAAACATGGGTCACAGCTTGCTGCAATCCAAGGTTAGACAACCTCGACCCACAACAGATTTACAAGAGTTACAGAGTGTGCCACCAACATTTTACTCCTGAAGATATTTCTTCAAATATGTATTTAAAAAAAGGAATAAGTATTCCTACTCTGAAAATGCCAGAAATTATAAGTAAGAGTGAATGTACTGAAACACAGCAATTTTACTAATTATTTATTTGTTATGATAGTTGGAGCGCTCGAGACACTGCCCTCAACATCAGGCATTGGAAACATGGGTACTCTATCAGATAAACCGGTAGTTACACATCAAAAAGCTGCCGATGAAGTATTTTCAAGTACTTCGGGAACTATTATTCCAGATAGTGATGCAGAAAATGTAGAAACTGCAAGAACCTGTACTCCTATTGTTGTAATCCAATCATTCGGTACCTACTTCTAATTATACTTTATTCCTTTAATATTCCTATTTCCACTTAAATACTTAAATTCATACTTTGGTTATATTGTAAACCCTAAAAACCATCGGTCCCTTTGAAGATATTCCTCTTTTGTTAATTTAATCTTCCCTCGTAATGTACCCTCAGTCATTAGTAGTTAGTAAACAACCCCATAACCTTTATTACCAATTTCCTTTACAATAGTTGTTATCATACTTCCACTTAAATTGTACATATTTGAACCTAAACTTTTATGATAAGATTCCGATGGTTATTGTTATCAAAGAGTGCCGAAGGTCGGATTACGGGTGGTCCCTGACAATAGAGGGAAACTCCCACCACCACCATATTTTTGAGTACACGTAGTTTTAAGAAGACGGCATTCCATTATTCCATCCGATTCCGTCAATAGCTTAGAATCGTTCAATTGTAACAATATTTTATAAAATAAAACGAGTTAAAATTAAACAATTGTTTAAAATTCATTTTACAAAAACTCGGACGCGACGTGAGCGCCCATAACATTTTGGTGGCAGCAGCAAGCCCATAACACTATGGAAGGTAAGAAAATTTAACAATAGATAAGTAATAGTAGACTCCATTTCACATAAGAAGAACCGTGGCCTTGAGTTCCATGCAGGCCGCATCTCCGGCACGAAGTCGCCCGATCGGCATCTGGACAGTAGCGGTCCGAGTAGTAATCGTATTAGGGGATAATATTAATTAGTGTATTGTTAGTTGCCTATGTTGTGTAAACAAAAAGAATAATTTAATCTAAATCATTTCGCTTTAGTCAAAATACACAATGCACAACGTACAAAACTGTAATAATAATAAAATAAACGACCGTTACGTTACGTTAGATACGCGAACGCCGGGCTACAAGCGACAATGCCGAAAAACACACCAACGCGCCTACGCTAAACCTTCACCCTCCCGCCACTGCTTATACACGAATTACATGAAACTATGGAAACCGAACATAGCCGACGTAATATGTTGTTCCGTGTAACTCTAGCCCACGGTTCTTCTTATGTGAAATGGAGTCTAGCATCCGAATCTGACGTTACTTTCCTTGAAAAGTGCACATATATCAAATAAATAAATATTACATTGCCTCTAAAATTAGCTTTCAGTGCAAAACGAATTCAATAATGCAACGAATGTCAACAAGGAAGAATATGAACATATAAATTATATATTTAACAAATTATGTTATACAAATTCCATACAGGGTTGCTGATATGTATGGAAATGCTCGATGATTTTTTAAAGTACGGTGACTAGCGAAAAATGTAAAATACAAAAGTTTCAGTTTTAAAAAATGTATTTTAATAAAAAAAATTAGGATGCCTCTAAAAATGTGATAAAACAATAAATTTACCTTTTCTAGGTAGTCAGGACCATGGCCGAGATTTGATCCTAAAAGATGTTGGAATTTCAAGACAACACCATTTAACTCCGAAAGCCAGGAAATTATATACGCGCGCAGCACGACTTCAAAAGTCGACAAAACAATTGAAGAGACGGGTTCTGTTCAGCAGAAGGAAACATACTGTGATAGCTCAACAACTTTTAGAGAAACAGATGTCGTTAATGAATCTTTCTGTTAGAAATTTTTTTGAAACCCAAATTCGACTGGCGAATACAAAAGCGAAAGGAAGGCGATACAATATAGATGATAAGATCCTAGGTTTAATGTTACAAAAGCAAAGTGGAAAAGCATATAGAGCTTTGTCTAGAATATTTCCTCTGCCATCGAAAAAGACTTTGTCTACTCTGCTCAGTAGGATACCAATAACCACTGGAATAAATCAAGGAATATTTGACAATCTAAAGATATATGTGTCAACAATTTGAGAGAGAAAGATCGAAAGTGTATTGTTCTGTTCGATGAAATCAGCATAGAACCGCATATTGATCCTTGAAAATCCCCGAGTAACGACTTTGGAGCGTTTCTCATGAACTATGCAATTTCCCCCCAGAATGGCCCCGCACGTGCCCGCGTAGAGTCGCCCCTGCCTGAGCACCCCCGGGAAATTCCAACGCCAGAAATGAATTCGGCATCCCCGAAAACCCCCGAGTAACGAGTTTGGAGCGCTTCCCATGCACTAAGCAATTTCCCCCCAGAATGACCCCGCGGGTGCCCCCGCAGAGCCGCCCCGGGTAATTCTAATGCCGGAATCGAGTTCTGCAGCCCCAAAAACCCCCGAGTAACCATTTCCGAGCGATTTATCCGAGTTTCCAGTCCTTACTATAATGGTGTAAGAAATGATGCATTTGGAAAATGCATTTTCCGGCCCAGAAGGCCATTTTCAAAAAATGGCTAAACCAGACCTTGTAGACTTTTTTCCTGGCACCTTCCTGAATACAATGCAGAAAACCGCATCTCGATACGAACTGTTGCTAGGTTTTTCCGCTATTCGGCTTATTTTGATCTAAAGGCCCTGGACTACAGGAACAAGAGGGTTGGAACATATCAAATATAATCGGTGCCATAGATTGTGTGCACATACGAATTATAAAGCCGGCGGTTCAAGGAGAGGACCACTTTAATAGAAGCACTCTGCTCAGTAAACGTGCAAACTACTTCTTTCACAGAACAATGTAAAAGTGTGGACGCTTCGTGGCCAGGTTTAGTCCACGGCAGTAGAATTTGGAAAACAATAAATCGATTCTTTGTATCAGCAACGAAAGGATTGCTTCGTGGCCAGGTTTAGTCCACGGCAGTAGAATTTGGAAAACAATAAATCGATTCTTTGTATCAGCAACGAAAGGATTTTCAATGCCAACTGTGTGACGGGGAAATATTAATGAAACATAACTGTTACCTACAGAACTGGCAAGTATGGAAATTAGTTATTTCGCAGCAATATCAATAAATAGTAGGTTTTCTACTTCTACTTTTCATTGTAAAGACACATTTGCTACAAATAATCATACAAAACATAATAAACATTCGAAAATGCAAAATAACACTCAATTCTCTTTTTTAAACTACAAAAAAATGGCACTTATATAATATATTTGAATAAAAGAAGTATTAACTGTAACTGTTTTCAAACTTGACAAGCTTATGGTTTAAGTTAGTTCCGCCCCGAAATAATTGTTATCGTTAACATAAAGTGAATTGCTTTTCATACAAAACTACAAAGTATTGCTATTTCATAACTTTAAAAACAATGAAATGTACGAAATGAACACATCGCAACAATTGATAGTATCTTAAATTGTTGAAAAACATAAAACATTGATAGAATTCTTATTTCTGAAATGAACAGAAAGCAGTCGCTAGCTGTAATGGACCAGATGTTAATTCAATTTCTAATTTCCAACATTCCAAACTTTTCAAGTAATGGATGTGTTTCGTCTCGGAAACTAATGAACATACCCTCGAGTCGATCTATTTCCAAAAAACTCAACGATTCAGCGCGGGAAATGAAATTGCGACAGTTTTCTTCGACTTTGTCGCGACTCCCTTTGTCTGATATATTATTTAAATCATACAGAGCATGCCGACATTGTTCTGTTAAAGCAATCCTTCGATGGATAAACTTCTCGAAGAGTTCATCTTCGTGCTTCGCTTTCTTCGCTTCGTCCAATTTCAGTTTCAGTTGCCTCTCGCTCAACCTGAACTCACTCAACGTCACGACCAACTTGTTCGTTTTGCCCGTTGACATTTCCGAAGCGGACACAGTTAAGATGCCATCTTCGTTTAAATGGAAGGTGACATTAAATCTTACGTCGCCTGCTCTTCCTTTCGGTAGGTCCGTTATAGAGAAGCTGCCCAGTCGGTTGTTGTAGTTTGTATTTTTCCTTTCGCCTTCGAAAACAGGGAATAGAATATAAGCTTCATCATTGCCAGCTGTTACAAAAACATTGGTTTCAGTTCTTGGTAATTTACTGTTCTTTGGTATAACGATATTCATAAGGTCTCCATAACCACCTAAGCCAATCGATAACGGAGTGACTTCTGAAATCATATACTTCTCCAATTCTCGAAATTGCCCAGTTCGCTTAAGGGCTGCGGCTTGTATGCAAGCACCCATCGCTACTGCCTCGTCTGGATTCAGATCGGTTCTCAATTTACTCTTGCCAAATACCTTCTCCAAAATTTCCTTAACTTTCGGTATTCTAGTGGAACCTCCTACTAAGACGACGTCACTAATGTCACCTGGATTCAAACCGACGTCATGAAGTGCGTAATTCACTATATCTGCGAGCCTTTCGAAGATGCTCCTGTTCATTTCGTTAAAGTTTTTCCTCGTCAAGCGCATCTTCAAGTCTTTGATACCATCGTACAATTCGAGGACTGTAGTGAATTCGTCGGCGACGGAGAGATGTTCCTTTAATTTGACGCAGTTTCCCAACAGACGGCGAATAAATTTCTGAGGTTGTCTGGTCACTTTGATGTAGAAATGATTAAATACAACTTCGTCTACGTCCCTTCCGCCGAGTCGACTGTCTCCATAGACGGCCTTCACTTCGATCGCTTTATCGTCTACGTCGATGAAGGAGACGTCGAGAGTGCCGCCGCCCCAATCGAACACCATCGACTTGGACTTGAGGTTTCTGTTCTTGATGTAATGCAGAGCGGCAGCGACCGGTTCAGTGATCAGCCTCAGAACGTTCAATCCGGCCGAGGTGGCGGCCGCGACGGTCGCCTTCCTCTGAGCATTACTGAAGTACGCCGGTACCGAAATCACCGCTTCGGTGACCGTTAAGCCATTGAAGTATTCCTCTGCGCTCGCCTTGAGGTACTTCAGCACCTCGCCACTCACCTTCTCCGGCTTTACGCGCACAGGCCTCCCCTTCACCTTCACTTCGTAGGCGACCATGTCGTCGGCTCCTCTCACGAGTGAATAACTCGTCTCCTTCGAAGCGATGATGAGTCGCACAGCTTCATCGTCGTATTGTCTCCCTAACAGCCGCTTCGAATCTGAAACGTTAAATCAGGTTAGTACCGAAGGAAATGTAGTGCCCTCTAATTAAATAAACTGTGAGAACAAATGTTATTTGTAATTAAGCACAGCATCAGCTGACACTAATCGCAGGCCGGTGCAGGACATGACAAGTTACAATTGTTCGTCTCAGAATGGGCCACAACTGATTTAGTGTTAGCCATATTCATGAAGGACTTCGAGTTCCGTAAGGTAAGAGTAAATTTAGATAATTTCACTTCGAACTTTAATTAAATTAAATTAATTAATTAAATTAATTAATCGAACTTAAAAATGTTACGTAATTAAACAAAAAAGGCACTTAATTGTTCATACAACTTCTATCGGCAGATATAAGTTTGTAAGGAATCTCGAAAATAATACCTTTTAAAAGATTTCGAGGGCACATAGCCGACAGCTCGTAGGCAGTCTCACCGACGAAGTACTTTCCCGTTTTTGGACAAACGTATACCATGGAAGGTATTAATCGTTTCCCCCGTTGATCTCCGATGATGTTCCCCTGTCCATTCTCATAGACAGCAATCGAAGAGAAGGTGGTGCCGAGATCTATGCCAACAGGAGGCGCCATCTAGAAAAAAGGACGAATTGTTAAGCTTCCACCACATCTACGGAATCTGAAGTCTTTCCAGATTTTCAGTACAACTTTCCAAATTCTACAAGGAAAATTATCAATTCGGAAAATTCACTTCTTTCGCGAGGGAAGAATGTTAGAACGTTTCGGGATCGAGGAATAAAGTTAACCATAAGAATATTCCATTATAATGAACGACGAAGGGCCGTCGGAGAAGACGGTACGTGCAGGGTTGCCAACAGGTCGACACCGATATACTCACAATTTGTTTGGGGATTACTCACAAATTACTCACAACTACAAAATACAACGTGATCAAGAATGACTGTTTGAGTTGGCAATACTGAATTTCATTTTTAAATGGTACGACTGGAGTAACATCCGGTTGGTGACACTGACAGCGTCATTGACAGATGCCATTTGCTATTTCAAATTCGAATTTCTGGTATTCTTTTCAAATTTATTTATTTAAAATGGTTTTCACGTTACAACACGATATTTTCATTAGAATGGCGTACTTTAGAAGCGGGATTTATAACCCAATTACTGGTTGGCAGTACTCCCTTGAAGCGACATACCAGCAATTTCAAGAGTTGTTTCCTGAGACTTTGGTCACTTTTGCTGTCTTTCTGCAACATTGCATGCGAGTAGTTGAACGTTATTTAAACACAGGGAGCATAAGCAAACAAAAATCAACTGGTAGACCTTCTAAACGAGGAAGTTGTCGAGGATATCAGAACTCGAATGCAAACAAGTCCTCGCAAATCCTTAAGAAAGCTCTCCCTTCAAACAGGTTGGGTCCTTATGCCTCCTATTCAACCAATTTTCATTCTTATCCATAAGACTTCCACTTTTCCATGTTGTTCTAGTTCACGGTTTTACAGGCTTAACATATGGAAGTTGCTCCACTGTGCTTAAAAAGAAATTAAAGTACCACCCTTACAAAATTTCCATCGTCCAGTCATTAACCCCTCCTGATCACCCGCAGAGAGTTTTATTTTGCAATTGGTTCAATGACATATTAAATAATAATGATATCCTTGACAATACCTTCTATTCCGACGAAGCCTGGTTTCATCTCAACGGCTATGTGAATAACCAAATTACAGAATTTGGTCAGGTGAAAATCCTTACGCTATCAGAGAGACACATTTACACCCGGTTAAAGTTTGTGTTTGGATGGCAGTGTCAAGTACGCGGGTGTATGGGCCAATATTTTTTAATTTTACCGTCAATTAGGAGAGATATATCAAACACCTTTTGAGGCCTTTTATAAACCAATTAACAGACGAAGAGCGTCAAATTGGATATTTCTAACAATACTCTGCAAGGGCACATACGGCTCGTGCCACTATGGGATATTTAAGAGAGAATTTTGGCGACAGAGTACGGTATTAGTCGGTGCATTTGGTGAAGCAGGTCACCAGATCTCACTCCATTAGATTTTTCGTTATTTGGACTCTTGAAGGACAATGTCTTTAGGAACGTATTGCATACTGAAAAGAGCTGCAATAGGCAATAGTTCAGGAAGTGGCAAACATTACCCCCAATATGCTGGTGAATATCTTCGAGAGCCTAAAAAGAAGAGTTAATTTATGTCTGGACCAAAATGGGGGGCATTTTGAGCATTACCTTTAGCCGGTTTAATTAAATCTTTGTTCTGTATTTCGAGGTTCATTTTTAAGCGTTAATTTTTATTCACATAACCTACAATCTTATCGCTGATTGTTCTTCTTCTCCTTTTATTTTGCCTTCGCTGCTATGGCGATCCAGCCACTTAAATAACGCTGATTGTTTTGTCAAATAAATGAAATAAACATATCTGGTTGTCAAGGCCTATCAACTTTAAAAAAGTTACCTCATTGAACAGCTTCTGGCGAGGGGGTCGCGCAGGGGAGACGGAGTTCGTGACGTAGACTGGCGACACAGGTCTGAGTTTTATTACCTGTGTTTAATCTAACTCTGGTTTCATCTATGCTCTGTATTACTCTGACAATTCGGCGTTTGGCTGGCGTTTTCGTTTATAATTGACAACAGTTTTGAGTTTTTCAAAGTATTTTTTGCATCGCCGGTCACCGTGTGACGTAGATGACGTTGTGGTAGGTCAGGATCGCTTGAGGCAACCTATTTAAAGTTGATACGCCTTGTCTAGTTGTAGCATTGCAAACCCTTAGGCAAAAAAATCCTCCAGGTAGCATTGCCAACTCAAACAGTCATTCTTGATCACCCTGTATCAACGTCGACAGATTTTTTCATATATAAGTTATACAAAACAAAGAAAAATTGTGTAATATTTGAATGTGTAGTGGTTAGTGTTTACTATTTTGTACTACAGAACAGATTAAACTTAACCTTGTCGTCTTATTATTTAACTTTGACTGACGTATCTGTCAAAGACCAAGGATAACTAAACACTGCGGTAGGTTAGAATCCACACTTACGGCTGACAGGCCGCCATTACTGGCCTAAATGCCTAATGCTCATCGAAATTGAGAAATTTATAGTCACGTACTCTACTACACTCAAGCAGTACAAAAATTAAAATAACGCTTCAGTGCGAAAATGCTAAAACTATGCTACCAAGCTCGACGCTGGCCTTCTGATATCTCACAATTTACTCACAATTGGTCTTTACTCACAAAATAACTCACAATCCATGAAATTCCTCACAAATGTGAGTAATAACTCACAGATTGGCAACCCTGGGTACGTGTGCAACAGTATCCTGTAGGCCAGGCGATTCGAGGGTCATGGAACGAAGACGTTCAAAGTTCGACGGTTCGATGAGGCCGACGAGGAGTTCTCGTCCGGTCCAAGTCGTCTCTCGCACCTCTAACCTAACTTCCTCTGCACGCTTCCCTTGCGAGTCGAACGCGCTTAACGATGATCTGGCCCTTTGGATACCTGAAAATATACCGAAGAGTCTCTCACCTGCTTCCTTTCGCTTTCGAATCTTCTAAAAAACCTCGATCTTCGACGAGCAACAGGTTCTGTTAACGTAAGCAAAAAACCATAATAGAGTAATTCACAAGAGTAGATCGATCACCACTCCGCGGCACAGGACCCCGGCACGGGTCGTAGGTTTTATACCTGGTTTCATACAACGGCATTTATTGAAATATGTTCTAAGATTTATATTTATGTTTCATGTATGACGGGAGGGGAAAGTCCATAAGCGTGCGTGCGTATTTTTGTTCATTTTGATTAATTTCCTTCATTGAGTTTGTAGTATATCTAGTGACTTTAGTTTGTAGTGGTTTGTAGTGTTTCTAAAGTGTTTCCTGTAGCAGAGAATTATGTATTTCCGAATAAGTGCGAAAGTTCGACATCATTATACATTGCAATACTAGATGTAAATGCACTTACTGAAAGAAAATAATCCCCAGTTGTAGGTTCTAAGTTTAAGCCATTTAAGAGATAAAATTCTCAACAGAGAAAGAGAAGGGTCAAAATAGGACTAAAAATAAACCAAGAAAAAAACAAAAATGATGAATAAAATGAATAAAATGTAAAAAATAAAAAAACTAATGAATAAAACGGTGGATAGTCAAAATAGGTATGCTCAGAATTGAAGAAGTAAGTAGATTCAAATACCTAGGAGTAATGATGACAAATGATGGCAGTAGGGAAGCAGAAGTAAAAGAGAGAATAATGAACACAAACAGGATGTACCAAGCAAATAAAAAACTCCTAACAATAAAATATTGGGAAAGAAAACAACAATTGCGATATATAAAACTATTTTGTAATATTGGGACCCAAGAAAATAGGAATAAATCAATGCACACATAAAACCCACAAAGAAATATTAGAAGCACTGGATTGAGGAGACGTAATTAAAAAAATAAAAATAAAAAGAATCAGATGGTTGGGACATGTGTGAAGAGCAGGGGCTAGATCTGTTATCTACAGTATGGTAGAATGGCAACCCGGTAGAAGAAGAAGGAGAGGCAGACCGAGAACTGGATGGTCGCAGGAAGTAAAAACGGACCTAACCAGAACTGGAGTACGAAACTGGCAGGAGAGAACTAGCGATAGAGAAGCATGGAAACATAACAACATAACATAACGAAAATATAACAAACAGAGAAAGGGGATTGATGTACCCCTAAAACAAACAGTTCTAGAGAGCTCTGCGGCGATACCCCTCCAGAGGTGGCTACCTACAACATATTCAATTAATACGCAAATACATGTGTTAATCACAAGAGAATTATTGCTACACTCTCTGCCTCCTACCGAAGTCCTTACTTACTCGTACGTATTGTAACGTTTTTCTGTTCAAAATAACTAAGACTAGGCGAAATGTCTTAACTAATTCATTCACTACTAACACTAACACTTATTATCTAAATTATATTTCACACAGCTGTCGCTCACAAGTCGATTTTATGACCGCTCCTCTCAGTTGTCGGTCTCCCTTTAATGTCTAGCGTACCGCTTCTCGGACTTTCTGGCCGTTTCAGGAGAAGACTCTCGAATTCTAGGAGCTCCTGTCGCTTCGGGTACATTCTCATCGCTTCGAATTTCGTGGAAGCGACACATCACGACTTGTGTTTATTTTACGGCCAGACTTTCCGTTACAATATTGTACACCTATGTTTAATTGTACTGTATTTAGTAACATGTATGTTATATTGGTCTAGGCTTAATTAAATATTGTATAACTTTTAAATGTTAGGAAATTTTCTTCATTTACTGACTACTGTCGTTTTGGTTGCCTCGCGTTCGTTGTGGTCGCCACAGAACCTTAACAGTGAATCCAAAAGATTTTCTCGACTCAAACATCCTAAATTGTTTTAAAATCAAATCTAGAAGGTATACATTCGTTCCAGGCATTATCAGTTCAGTTTCGAACATCGGAAGGAATGTAGATTATTAAATATTTTACAAGTCTTTCTGGAACCTTCAACCACCAGGAACAATCTTGATTTTTCTAAACGCTCTCAAATACGCTCCAGAAGCTTCTCGTTAGAATTTCAGGTACTAGTCATGCGAAAAAGTTCTTTTACAATTTTGCAAATTTAGAATGGTTTGAAAATTGAATTTAGAAGGTTTTCAGAAGTTTCAAACACAAAACGATTGAAACTGGAAACACAGCCCAAATTGCCTTCGAAACGATGCAATCATGGAAGTTTCAAATTGTTTAACTATCCGAGAGACCGAGAGTACCCCAAATTCAAAGAATTTACTCTCTCAGTGCGCACTATTGGCAATCGCAGCGCGTCACTAGATGGCGCTTCAAAAATCAAAATGGCTGCTATAGCGGTGAACAACAAAGGTGTTTAGCGTGTGTTTGAGGGAGTTAAGATAAATAAAATTGAAATTAATGAAAAATTATTAAATACCTACGGCCAGTCAATAAAGTGTCCATGCCCTAAACATTTTTTCTTTTTTGCAAATTGAACCCGCTCATTCAAAACTAAAAGCAATTCGTATTTGGGGTAAAAAATTTAAAAAAAGGAATAGTGAACAAAAGAAACAACTGTTAAATATTCTATTAAACTGTATTAAAAACACTAAACTGTATATGGAGACTTTTTTGATTGACTGTATAAATACTCATATAACCACAATAACCTAATTACATAATATTATAAAGATGTAAATACAAGGTATTTACATAAGTTAAAGGTAAAATGTGAATTGAATAATCAAAGTAAGTAATGCAATTTTTTAATCTCTACAATTTTATTGTCTGCCAAAAACTCATCAGTTTTTCATCAGAATTTAAAATTTGGGGCAGCTCAAATGATTCCAGAATCTCGATTGTTTGTGTTGACTTCTCCGCAATAAAAGTATTTTGCAATGGGGGCTCTGATATGAACTGCTTATGTTTACTCAATGCCAAACCTGATGTTGTTGGTTCTAAAACATTTTGTATAGCCGTAATGGTATCTGTCTCCATTAAACTCATATCGTCCACATTCTCATCCATTTCGGGTTCATTATTGCCAAGTTATTAGAACATTTTTGTAGCCTGCATTACAAAAGTATGAATAATTAGTACGTACATTCTTCTTAAGCTTCCGTCTTCTATTGGTAGCTGCAAACAATAGCAAAATCCTTAAATCAGCACGGATATTATCTATTGATTCCAATACTTACCAAGGGTAAAATATGAGTCTGCGAAATGAAGTGAGCAAACTAGCATATTCTTTGTGATGGGCTTTCCAATTTTCAATATAATTTTCCATTTTGTATTTAATTTTGCATCAGAAGGAAAGGCGTGGAGTGATATTTCTTCAGTGCAATGTGAAGAGCACTGAGGAACAGCTAGAACATATTTTTCGTGATTTAGTCTTCACTGATTTATGAACAGATTGCATTTTGACGATTATTCAATATTACTTGTAATAAAACAAGTTTAATTTTTTCACAAAAACTTCTTCTAACAATAAATAATAACAATTAAAGTTCAAATTCACATAAGGGGGAACATAACTAAATATTTGTTGTTCACCGCTATACGAGTTCTAAAATATGCCCATAGATGTCGGCCCCTTCGTCAACTATCGCGAATCGAGTTGCAACTGACCGATCGCCAACACGTCACAAACCGGTATCGTTATGTTGATCGCCCATCTCTAGTCGTACCTGTCACTTGTCATTTCGAAACGTCACAAGTCACAACATAACCTCACTTACGCCGTTTCTCCGCGATAGTTTTAAATAGCTTTTCCTAAATCTGTTATGCAGAAATCATCATCGATATCTCAAGTACCATGAGTAGTAATACAAGAGCAACTACTTGCGATTGGTGCTTGCAAGAAGCACCAACCCAAACCATTGAAGACGAGTTATGGCGCTTCTGGAAAGTAATCAGCGCAGAAGTGAGTAAAATTACTGACGCTTAATATCGTTTTGATCGTTATATTACAGCCTAATGGATCTACTTTACGAAACGTACATTGCTGTGGTACATTGCGCCTCATGGCGTCGTTGTAAGGGAGAGACATCATCGGAACAGTGGGGGCCGTTTGAGATAAAACGTCATTGTTTCTGGGTCAACGTGTTCGTTGTTCCTTTGTCCGTTACGTTTTACGGTCGTAAAGGGGTCGGATCCGTTCTTAACCGATACTGAGACTCTTCTCATAACCTTTCGAGATCGTTCGAACCGAGTATTTGGTTGGGATGTACCTCAAACGATCTGTTTCGATTCCACACACCATATCCTATTAAGTTTCTTTGGCTTACCGTTTCTTTACCTCATTCAGTCAATAGCTTCTGATCGATACCTCTACTTTCAGGGTCCGGCGGCGTCGTCTCTCAGGAACATCTGCTGCAAGTGTCAGTCACGTTACGAGGAATTTTCTATGTACATCAAACGGTCCAAGGCCAACGCGGCCGTAATAGACGGACTGCCGTCCGTTGGACGGGTGAAAGACATGCAACGCCATCAAATAAAAGAGAAGGAAATTGACGAGTCTTACGGATGTCCGCACTGTGGGAAGGCATTCCCATGGCGCTCCTACCTGAGGAGACACATGCGGACCCACTCGACCGACAAGAGTTTCCGTTGTTCGTTCTGTGGCAAGGCGTTCGTCCAATATGGCCACCTGAGGAAACACGTGCGGCTCCACACCGGCGACCCATTCCAGTGCTCGACCTGCGGCAAGACCTTCACCAGGCCCGGCAGCCTGAAGGTCCACAGGACCATCCACATGATCGAGAAACCTTTCGGCTGTACCGTCTGCGGCAAGACGTTCACCCAGTCCGGCAACCTGACGAGGCACCGACGGATCCACGCCGGCGACAAACCTTTCAGGTGCACCGTCTGCGGCAGGGCCTTCAGCGAGTCAGGCAATCTGAAGACCCACATGCGTATCCATACGGGCGATAGGCCCGTCGGATGTTCACTCTGCCACAAGACCTTTGCCTATCACAGCAGCCTGAACTGTCACCTGCGCGTCCACGCCGGCGACAAGTCCTTCGGATGTTCGTCGTGCGGGAAGTCCTTCGTCCAGCCCGCCGCGTTAGAGCGACACCTGAAGACCCACACGGGCGAGAAACCCTTCGCCTGTCCGGATTGCGGGAAACGGTTTTTCAATTCGTTCGGCCTCAACAGGCACGTGCATACTCACAGGTGAGCGAACTTATTATGTGGTAACGTTGGTTTAATTCAATGTGGTTGTAGGTAAGAAAACCTGATTTGGCAATACTACTGTATTAGAGGCCTCTTGGTTACTCCGGTTTCGAGACTGATCTCAACATCGTTAATCTCGCCAGGTTCGTCTAGTGATTTCTATCAGTGCTGGAAGAGTTCTGTAGAACGTCCCACGATGGATCTGAGGGTTCCACCGACGGCATCAGTTTCACGTTAGCGACTCTTTAAACCAGAGTTGCGACATTTACACGGAAGTGGGGCATGCGCAGTAGCTGTAGAGAAGGGGCCGGTTTTTGATTGGCAGAAACTGTGGCGCGAGCCTGAACTCTTCGGATTTACACCGTGATCCGACTAATCGAAGCCGGCCGTTACTTGTCCACTACTGCACATGCACCGCTTGTGTAAATCTCCCAACGTCTTAAACCTAATCTTTGCCAATAGTATAGTCCTGTGGTGGGGAACCTATGGCACGTGAATGATTTAATATATATTAATTTTAAAATTAAACCATGTTTTGGATGGAGTTGAGTGTACTTTTGTAAAAAGAACCGGTTCAATCATTGCATAGTGTACATTCATGTACTTACATACAGTCCAGTTAATGAAACGAAATCATTAATGAATAATACCACAGATCACACTATGTTATGTTAAATTGTAGGTATTGTGGTGACTCTGGGTAATTTTCCACCAAACTGCTGTGACTCACCGAGTTCGTCTCTCTTCTCAAAGGCGTTTTGGATTTAAACGCTTAAAAAACTTGATATTTTTACTTTTAATAGCAAAGTTCGTTACACTGTTTCTTGCTGTCTACCTTACAATTCTTCTTTCTTATGAATAACAAGCCGTACCCGGCATGCGTTGCAATGCCACGTAAAGTTTAAATAAGAAAGATAAATAAAAACTATAGATGACCCGATGACCTTCCTATCACTTCATAGATTTTCGGAAGATGTGTTCAAAACTGAATACAAAATTTTTTACATTATATTAAATGCAACACAGTTATACGTTATACACATAATCAATTTAAGGCTTTCTGTAGTACTATATTTTTTGTCTTCTTTGCGGTGCGTAAATATATATATAAAAAACAATATGCGTTGCACCAAACGACGTCATTTGAAATCAATTATTATATTTTTGGATGTTTGCCAAGAAATGTTTAGTCATTTGCCATCCCAGAAACTAATGAGCGTAATGGATCTGGTGATGGGAACAACTGTGGCAATTTTACTTTACCACCAGTACAACATAATCCAGTAGATTCACCGCTGTATTTTAACGGTTTACAATATTGACAAATTATTGTCATTTCTCCAATCGTTACGGATTGGTCGGCACACTCAATAATCTATTTCCGGGTCGTAGTGAAATGCTACTCTTTCCAGGTTTACAGGAACACTGCGTCTGCCTGCAGAATCGCTCTATTTCATTGTGTCGTGCTCGCTGCTGTTGTATTTGATGTGCCCGAACTCGTTTCGTTCTAAGCCTATCTACTTCATAATTATTCACTGTGGAACGCAATTCTGTCATATCAATACGCATGTTATCGTTATCTGTCTCTCTGTTTTCATATATTTTTGGATTTCTCTATATAGATCGAATTCCTTAAGTTTGTTGATGGGGCATTAAAATAGTATGTGGTTTAAGTCGTCTAGTTGTCCGCATTCGCAGAATGTTGTTTTTTTAATACCTATTTTGTAGATATGTTCGTTAGTGAGACAATGACCTGTTCTCATCCTAATTAAGTTTGTTATGTGTCTCCTGTTTATAAATTCTCTTTTTTTATACCATGGCGACGTTGCGAATTTCTCTTTTGGATTTCTGCGTACTACCATTTTCCTTTATGTTTTGTGCTATTGATCCAGTTATTTATTGTTTCTTTTATTCTGTTTGTAACTTCTTTTAGTTCTATTTTCATATTTTTTGGAGTTTTCAGGTTTCTTCCTATGTTTGCCAGTGTGTCCGTTGTGTTATTTCCTTTGATATTGTTGTGTCCCGGTATCCATGCAATTTTTTTTTATTTGTTTGGGAGAAGATGTATTTTTTCTTTGATTATGAGTGTGATTCCGTCTATTTTATTGTCGATTTTTGTTTTGTTTAGTTTTTCTAGTGTGCTTTTGGAGTCTGTGAATATGATGGATTTGTTTATATTATTTTTTTCTATTATGTCTAGTGCTTTTAGTATGGCTGATAGTTCTGCTGTGAATATAGAAGTGTTGTTTGGTAGCCTTTCTGAGTAATTTGTGTTGAGTTCGGGGATGTGTACACCGTATCCTGCCTCTTCATTGTTTTTGGAACCGTTTGTGAAAATGAATAGGTATTCCTTTTTGTATCTGTCTGTTTCCATAAGAAATTTGATTGTTGTATTCTTCATATTTTTTATGGAGTATTTCTTTGTTTTGCCAGTATTGATGCTTATTTATTGTGAGGTCTTTCAGTGTGTTTAATTTTGCTATGATAGTATTGTAATGCGAGAAGTAAACAAAGCGACACATGTTTACTCCTTCAAAAGAATAACTATGACGCGTACAAGACAGGTGCATGAACATTTGCTGCGTAGGCTTCTAGAATGTACTGGAATGTTCTCGATCAGGGTTGGGGGTGTATATATAAGGGGGTTTGTGATCGAGGGAGTTAGTTAGAAGTAGAGAAGCAGAAGTGAACGCGACATACGATCCGAAAGCGGAGCAGTACAAATAAATTATGTAGTGTCTAGTCTAGTGAACAAGTAGTTTAGTGTGTTAAATAAATTAGTGTTCAATTAATGTAAATAAATTATAAAATAAACGTTACATTGGTGTCAGAAGTGGGATCATGAAGAAGTTACGCGAACTAAAAGTGGCCGAGTTAAAAAAAGAACTCGAGGAACGGGAATTGGAAACAGGAGGGAGGAAGACCGAACTCCAGGACCGACTCTCGGCATTTTTGAAAGAAAATGGCCAGGACCCGGAAGTTTTCGAGTTCGAAGACGATGACATCACGAAGCAAATCGCCGCCCAGAGGGAAGAAATCGCCGCCCAGAGGGAAGACATCACTGCTCAAATCGCTGCCCAGAGGGAAGAAATCGCCGCCCAGAGGGAAGAAAGCGCCGCCCAGAGGGAAGACATCACTGCTCAGATCGCCGCCCAGAGGGAAGACATCACTGCTCAAATCGCTGCCCAGAGGGAAGAAATCGCCGCCCAGAGGGAAGAAATCGCCGACCAGAGGGAAGACATCACTGCTCAGATCGCCGCCCAGAGGGAAGACATCACTGCTCAAATCGCTGCCCAGAGGGAAGAAATCGCCGCCCAGAGGGAAGATATTACTGCTCAAATCGCCGCTCAGAGGGAAGATATTACTGCGCAGATAACCGACCAGATTGAGGCTCAGCGTAAGGAGATTGAAGAGAGGATCAAACAGTTGGAAGAACGGCTAGAACAACTCAGTAGCGGCAAGGGGAAAGAAGACGAAATTGAACAGAAGACGAAGCAGTTGGGAGAACAACTAAAGCGGGTCAGTAGCGGCGAGACGAAGGAAGAAATAAAGGCGGTCGTTCAACAGAACTCGATATCCACCAATCGTGTGACGCCCCCAACGTTCGACGGAAAAATTCCGTGGGCCAGTTACAAGAAACAGTTTGAGGCAGCAGCGGAGGCTAATGCTTGGTCCCCTCACGAGAAAGCTGTTTCCCTAACGGTAGCCTTACGTGGAGAGGCGTTGGAAGTTCTTCAGACGCTATCCACCGAGGAAGCCGGGAATTACAATGAGCTGCTGAGGCGACTGGAAATGCGGTTCGGCCAAACACATCTGGAGCAAGTCCATCAATCCCAGATGTCCAATCGCCGTCAGAGATCGAACGAGACCCTGCAGGAGTTCGAAGCGGACGTAGCCAGACTAGTGAGGTTGGCGTATCCCACGGCACCGGAACAGATGATGGAGTGCCTCGCAGTGCAGACGTTCGTGAGCGGGCTGCGGGACCAGGAACTGCAGAGGGCCCTGAGACTAGCTCGACCAAAAACTTTAATGGACGCGTTCGCCATCGCACTAGAACATGAGGCAGCAATGGAAGCCTCCCGCATTCACGGTTGTGCTCGAGCTGTTACCGAGGAGGTAGGCACAGAAAAACTCGTGGAGAAGGCCGTCCAGCAGATCATGGAGTTGCTGTCAGCACAGAAGACGCGGCCCAAAATAACGGTGCCGGCAAAGGCCCCGGAAAAACTAATGCGGGTCGATAAAAGGGAGGGGACGTCGACCCGTGGTAATAGAAACCCCCGGGCCAGATAGCCTCGTTTTCCCACCAATTGGGGAGCGCGTACGTCGATGGCACTATCGACGGGAGATCCCACGCCATGCTTGTGGACACGGGAGCTACGAAGACGATCGTACGCTCGGAAGTTGTGAGGGACCGTAGGAAGATTAGGCCAAGTAGGTGGCAATTGAGAACTGCCACTGGGGAGAAGGCAGTAATACACGGTGAAGCGACGGTTAGCATGACGTTGGGACGAGTAAAGTTTGACCATCCTGTTCTCATAGCCGAAATTGAGGAAGACGTCATACTGGGAATGGACGTCATGAGGAATCATGGATTCCAGTTGGATTTCGGACACCGAGTGTTGAGGATCGGTCAAGAAGAATTACTGCTACACAATCGTGACAATTTTGTGTTAGACGTAATAATGGCAGAGGATGTGATTCTCCCGGAACGAAGCGAAACGATCACCTCTACCTGTCTGAGGGGTGTTGTGGAAGAGGGAATTCCAGCCGTGATCGAACCAGAAAACGATGACAATCGACTGGCTCGGGGGGTACTGGTAGGAAAGGCGCTCGTTACTCTCTCAAGTGAAGTGCCTGTGCGACTACTCAACATCAATCAGTACCCGGTTACCATCAAGAAGGGTACGAAGCTGGGCACATGTATAGCCGCTTCGGCCATCGTCAGGGGCGTTAGTGAGGAAGAAAGGTCCAGTCACACTCCGCAGGACTTGAAACGAATTCTTTCCCAGACCAGTGCGTTTCTCTCGCCCATACAGAAACAAAAGGCCAATGGATTAATAAATAAGTACCAGGACATATTTACCACCGAGAATGGGAAGCTGGGAAAGACCAAGGTCGTGACACATAAAATTGACACGGGCGAGACACGACCGATTCGACAAACAGCAAGACGACTACCCTTGGCCAAACGGGAGGAAGCCGAGAAAATCATCAAGGACCTAGAGCGGGACGGGGTCATCGAGCCGTCAAGCAGTCCATGGGCCTCGCCGGTAGTACTGGTGAAGAAAAAGGATGGGACTACTCGATTCTGTGTAGACTACCGGCAGGTGAACAGTGTCACCAAAAAGGACAGCTACCCGCTACCACGTATCGACGACACACTCGATACCCTTGCTGGATCCACGATATTTTCGACCTTGGATTTAAAAAGCGGCTATTGGCAAGTCGAAATGGACCCTGCCGATAAGGAAAAGACGGCATTTACCTTCGGAAACGGCCTGTGGCATTTTACAGTCATGCCATTCGGACTTTGTAATGCCCCGGCGACGTTTGAGAGGCTGATGGAGAGCGTGCTAATGGGTCTGACGTGGAAAACGTGCCTAGTCTATTTGGACGATGTCATCGTGATGGGCAAGACCTTCGAAGGACATCTGAAAAACTTAGAGGACGTCTTCCAGAGACTGCGGGGTGCGGGGCTGAAACTGAACCCGAAGAAATGTCAACTCTTCAGAAGGAAGGTCTCGTACTTAGGGCACGTAGTGAGCAGAGAGGGCGTCGCCGTTGATCCGGACAAGACAAGTACGGTGAAGGAGTGGCCAATACCGGTAGATAAACACCAGTTGAGGAGTTTTCTGGGCCTCTGCACGTACTACCGACGATATGTCCGGATGTTCTCCGACGTCGCTAAGCCGTTGACAAGGCTCACGGAAGAAGGACGAAACTTCTGTTGGGATGAGGAATGCCAGTCTGCCTTCGACGAGCTGAAGAGGAAGTTGACCAGTGCCCCAGTGTTGAGTTTTCCTCTGCCAGAAGGACAGTTCATCCTGGACACCGACGCGAGCAATGTGGGAATTTGAAGTGTTCTATCGCAGCGTCAGGAGGGACAAGAACGTGTCCTTGGATACTTCAGCAAGGTACTCTCCAAACCAGAAAGGAATTATTGCGTCACCCGACGTGAATTATTGGCCATCGTCAAGTCCATCGAGCACTTTCATAAATATTTGTGTGGAAGGAGGTTTTTGATCCGGACCGATCATGCTGCTTTTAAATGGCTCCTCCAGTTTAAGAATCCCGAAGGACAGATCGCTCGCTGGATCGAGAGGCTCCAGGAGTATGACTTTGTCATAGAACATCGGCCAGGACAGAGTCATGGAAACGCAGACGCACTCTCGAGAAGACCATGCCCTGATGAGTGTCCTCATTGTCATAGAGCTGAGGAAAAGTCCGAGAAAGTCTATCGAACGACCGTGGTCGCCGAGGAATGGACACCATCCTCGTTACGACAAGAGCAAGGAAAAGACCCGGTTCTCAAAGAAATCCTGGTTTGGAAAGAGGGAGGAGAGCGTCCTGAGTGGCAAAAGGTATCACCTGGCTCGCCAAAACTCAAGAGCTATTGGGCACAGTGGGACTCGCTAGTGGTTGAGGATGGACTACTAAAACGCGTACTGGAGAGCCAAGACGGGACGGAGGAAAGACGGCAGTTGGTAATTCCCTCCAGTAAAATCCCGGAGGTCTTGCGGCACCTTCACGACGGATCGTCTGGCGGACATTTAGGGATCAAGAAAACGCTGCAGAAGGTACGGGAGCGCTTCTACTGGATCAATTGTTCAGACGACGTGAAGGACTGGTGCAAGAAATGTACTACATGTTTTGCAAGTAATGGGCCACAAAGACGACCGAAAGCTCCCATGAAACAATATAACGTCGGAAGCCCCTTCGAAAGGATCGCTATTGATATAGCAGGACCCTTCCCTGAGACCGAAAAGGGGAATAAATACATCTTGGTCGTAATGGACTATTTTACGAAGTGGGTAGAAGCGTACGCTCTCCCTAATCAGGAGGCAGAGACAGTGGCCGATGTGCTAGTGAAGGAGACGATCTGCCGGTTTGGAGTACCCATGGAACTACACTCGGATCAAGGAAGAAACTTTGAGAGTGGCCTATTCCGGAGGATCTGTGAGAAGTTTGGGGTACGAAAAACAAGAACCACGGCCCTTCACCCTCAGTCTGACGGCATGGTAGAACGAATGAATCGCACCCTCAACCGCTATCTAGCGAAAATGGTCTCGTCACATCAAAGAGACTGGGACGAACACGTGCCGTTCTTCCTGATGGCCTACCGTTCGGCCGTTCATGAGTCGACAGGACAAACTCCAGCCAAAGTCCTGTTCGGGCGAGAACTTAAACTGCCCTGTGATCTAATCTTTGGCGCTAGACCGGACGAGGACGTTTCGGGGGAAGATTACGTCTCCAGGATGCGGCAAAGGATGAACGAGATTCACGATCAAGTCCGATACCAACTAAATATCGCCAGTGATCGCATCAAAGAGCGTTACGACATCAACGCTAAAGAGGGTGGCTACCAAATGGGAGATCGAGTTTGGCTGTACAACCCACAGAAGAAACGTGGTTTGTCCCCTAAGTTACAGACTAATTGGGAAGGTCCCTATGTTGTGAAGAAACGAATCAATGACGTGGTCTACCGGGTAAGCAAACTACCAAACGGCAAGCCGAGAGTGGTGCACTTTAATCGGTTGGCACCCTATGAGGGGTCGCACGATGAGGCGGAGGTTCCCCGAGTAAGAAACACATTGGCGCAGGAGAACGAACTTTCCTTCGAAGAATTTATGAGCGCCTACGGGGGTACCGGAAAAGCACGGTATGGGGTAACCTGTGAAAAACAACAGGATTTGTTCAGCGTACCTGAAGAATACTCGTTGGCCCATTGTGTGTCCGCCGACCTGGTAATGTCACGAGGTATCGCCACGGTTTTCAAGAAGAAGTACGGGCGCTTGGAACAACTCAGAGCGCAACTCCCGGAAATTGGCAAGGTTCTGGAACTACGTGACCACGTAAGACACATCTTTTATCTGGTTACGAAGGAGATCGGATCCCTTAAACCATGTTATCACGATGTATGGCGAACCTTGCATAGGCTACAAGACCGACTGCTGGAGCTCGACATCAGGAAGCTAGCTGTCCCCAAGTTAGGTGCTGGACGAGATCAGCTGGACTGGAGGGTTGTCCGGAATATGCTGGAAGTAGTGTTCAAGAATACCGGAGTGGAAGTTTTAGTCTGCTGTTTTGGGCCTGCACCATGTCGACTCGGGAAGACGGTCCCCTGTTATTTTGACGCCACGTCTCGCTGTAAGCGGGGGACTAACTGCAGGTTCCTGCATGGGCCTACCAGGGATACGTTCCGAGACGAAACGTCTCTAAGGCGGGGGCAGTGTAATGCGAGAAGTAAACAAAGCGACACATGTTTACTCCTTCAAAAGAATAACTATGACGCGTACAAGACAGGTGCATGAACATTTGCTGCGTAGGCTTCTAGAATGTACTGGAATGTTCTCGATCAGGGTTGGGGGTGTATATATAAGGGGGTTTGTGATCGAGGGAGTTAGTTAGAAGTAGAGAAGCAGAAGTGAACGCGACATACGATCCGAAAGCGGAGCAGTACAAATAAATTATGTAGTGTCTAGTCTAGTGAACAAGTAGTTTAGTGTGTTAAATAAATTAGTGTTCAATTAATGTAAATAAATTATAAAATAAACGTTACAGTATGTTTTTTATTTTTTTCCATTTTGTTACGATATTTACGCATTTTAATTCTCCTCTCTGGTGTTTAGGTCATATTCCCCTGTTTCACTTAATAATGTATGCTGTGCTCATGGTGTGCTTTTCATGGTACCTGTTATCGTTCTTCGTGCTTGATGATGAGTGTGGTGTCCATTTTCTTTAGGTGATTTACCAAAACGTGTCTGTGCGCCGATCCCATTTTTAAATGGTCCTACCTCTAATCATTGTGGCCGCTCAAGTGATCCCTGAAGGCGTCCGCCTCGCCGAAGCTCGAGCAGCACCTCTCGCACACGAA
The DNA here is from genome assembly GCA_946251905.1 of Cryptocephalus moraei. Lineage (NCBI taxonomy): Eukaryota > Metazoa > Arthropoda > Insecta > Coleoptera > Chrysomelidae > Cryptocephalus > Cryptocephalus moraei. Next base: position 23,090,641 of record OX276459.1, read on the forward strand.
ACACTCCTTGCCCGGATGTGACGCCCTCGAGTGCCGCTCGAGCTCGGCGGACTCGGCGTAGCTCCTCCCGCAGTACGGACACGAGAACGGCCTGTCCGGCGGATGCGTCGTCGCCAGGTGCAGTTTCAGGCTCGACAACGAGTAGTACGCCTCCTTGCACAGCGAGCACCTCAACGGCACCACGTGTCCCTTCGAGTGCCGCCGCAGCTGCGACGAGTCGAAGAACCGGCGGCTGCACTGCAGGCACCCGTACTTCTTGACGCCATCGTGGATCTGCCGGTGTCTTTTGAGCGTGCCGAGCACTGTGAATGTCTTGTCGCAGAGCTGGCAGCGGTACGGCCTGAGGCCGGTGTGGACGACGAGGTGCCGCTTGAGCAGAGCGGCAGTGATGAAGCTCTTGTCGCACGACGCGCACTTGAACGGCTTGTCGCCCGTGTAGATCCGTAGGTGCTTCCTGAGGTACTCGGCGGTCGCGAAGCGCCTGTCGCAGTGCGAGCACTCGAACGGCTTGTCGTCGGTGTGGACGTACGAGTGCTTCCGCAGCTTGGAGGCGAAAGCGAAGCGTCTCGGGCAGTGCGGGCACTCGAACGGCTTCTCGCCCGAGTGGATCACCATGTGCGACTTGAGGCCCGCCGGTCGCGTGAAACCCTTGCCGCACAACTCGCACGTGAGGTCGCCGTCGCCGCTGTGGATGTACAGGTGGAGGTCGAGGCTCGACGATGCCGAGAACGTCTTGTCGCAGTGCGGACACGCGAACGGCCTCTCGCCCGTGTGGATGCGCAAGTGGACGCGGAGGCTCGACGACGTGACGAAGCGCTTCTCGCAGTGCGAACACTTGAACGGTCTGTCGCCCGTGTGGAGGCGTCGGTGGGCGTTGAGCGCGGAGGACTGCGTGAACGCCTTGGGGCAACGCGTGCACTTGTACGGCCTGTCGCCCGTGTGGATGCGCAGGTGCGAACGGAGACTCGACGGCTGCGTGAACGTCGCCGCGCAGCGCGGACACTCGACCGTTCGGCGTCTCAGGCAATCGACGAGGACGACGCGCAGCTCCAGCGGCCGCGCCGCTTCGGTTTTGACGATGTCGTGGTCCTCTATGTGCGGCTCGGACGACGGTTCCGGTTTGACGATGACGTGGTCCTCGATGTGCGGCTCGGACGGTTCCGGTTTAACGATGTCGTCGTCCTCGATGTGCGGCTCGGACGACGGTTCCGGTTTGACGATGGCGTGGTCCTCGATGTGCTGCTCGGACGGTTCCGGTTTGACGATGACGTGGTCCTCGATGTGTGGCTCGGAGTTGACGTGAGGCCCGGCGAGGAGGCGAGCGACGATCGACTCGTTGCGCTTGCACGTCTCGATGTAGTCGCGGAAGCGGTCGTAGCGGGTGTCGCAGATAGAGCAGATGTTGCTGCCGAACGGCGCGTGCGCGGCCTAGGACGATAATTTTGAAATTATAAGGTCCTTAAATTAGTTATTAAGAGTTACTGCTACATAGACGAATACCACCCTCTTGGGCTGCATTTGGAAAATTCTCATATACATTGAGAAATAACGATATTCCCATGAACCTAAGACGTCAAGTTTTCAACGCCTGCGTTCTACCTGTTGCGACAAACGGAATGGAAACGATTGCTATCACCCAAACAAATGCCGACTGCGAGAAGGCCTTTGATAGGGTCATGTTACGTTACGATTTTCTCTCAGTACCTGATAAGTGGGAAATGGTACTGATTAATAGGAGAATCTGTACTCACTTCTTTGCTGACTATCTTCCAGAAGCGCCATAATCTCTCCTCGATCGGTCTCGAGGGTGCCCCCTCTCGTAGGCACCAGTCGCACTTCGTAGCTGTCTCCTCCATGTCCTCGGGCGCTCCCTCAGCTGCAGTGCAGCTTCTTCTTCGATTTATTGGCCTTAATCAGCTAGGATTGTTAGCCAGCTCGATCTCCTTGTGATACTTGCAGGTCACCTTTACGTGTATCTGAGCTTTGCTCATACCTGTTTTATTTAGAGTGCTACATGTTAGTGAACGTTACAACATAGGGTATTTAACTTTTCTCGATCTGGGGCAGTGTCAGATCTTTTCACATTCCCCGGGGCTGCCTCGGAAGGATTCCCTTGGGACGGGTATGGGAAAAAGTCTAATGAATTACATGTTTATTTGATTTTGTTATAGGTAATGGTTGATGTTCAATATGTTTTTTTTTTTCTGGGTTATTTAGTATGGTCTGAATGTTTAAGGGTTCGTGTCTTTTTATTTTTATAATTTCTTCATACAGGTCGTCGTTGTTTAGTTTGTTTATTGGGCATTCGAGCAGGATATGGTTAATGTTTTCTTTTTGTCCGCATTCACAGTATGGTGAGTCTTTGATGCCTATTTTGAAGAGGTGTTCTTTTGATAAGCAATGTCCGGTTCTCATTGTTATAGTGTTGGTTATATGTCTTCTGTTTATGTATTGAATTTTTTTATACCAGGCTGTAAATGAGAAGTTGTCTTTGATCTCGTGACTCTTTTTTGAATCGATTTATGATCTCTTGTTTGATTGTAGGAAAAAAATCTATGGTTTCAATTTTGTATTTTTTGGAATGTTGTTTTCTTCCTATATTGGCTAGTTGGTCCGCTGTTTTGTTGAAACTTGAAACTTGGGGAAGTTCATTAATTATAGTTCTTCTTTGATTTATTGGTATTAGGGGTTTTTCTTGTGGAGTCGGTAGTGTGGGGAAGTCCCCAGGATGGTTATCTATCTGTTGGTTAATCGTAATGGTTTTTGGGTACTTTAAAGATGCGTCGTAGTTGTTGAGGTTGTCTGTTGCCATGACTTTTTTGATATTTTTTTGTCTTATGTACTCGGGGCATATTTTCGATGTTGATTTGTGTTCAGTTGATTTACAGTGTATACATATTTGTTCACAATCCCCATGATTTTCTTCATTTTCATCTTTGTGTTTTCCGCCATTGAAACATTTTGATTTTCCTCTACAATGTTTTCTAGTGTGGCCGTACAGCAAACATTTATAACATTGTGTCACGGGAGCAATAAATAACGTGATTTGAAAAGGAAGGTCACACAGGTGTACGTATCTTGGAAGTTCTTTTCCTCGGAATGTTAGTACGATTGATTTAGTGATATATATTTAATTTGGTCGTCTATTTTCGTTCTTCTGTTTAATCTCATTATGTTAATTATTTTTCTATGGCTTGTCGCCATTTCTAATATTTCCTCGTTTGTTATATCGGTGTCTACCTATATATGCCTGAGGATTCCTCTGCATGTTACTTGATTCAATGGTATGTCTAATTTGTACCCTTTGTTAACAAGAAATTCATTTTTACAGAAGTTGTTTGCTGCTACGAAGTTGATTCTATCCCTAGTCTATTAATCACTTTATTCCTGATTTTTGTGATGTCTTTTAATTTAAGGTTATGTAGTATTTCTTTTGCTATTTTCAAGTGGTTATACTTTCCTATATTGTTACCAAATTTTTCGGTGGATTCAATCATTATAATGTAAGGTGCGCTGTCAGTTTTTTCGTATTGTATATGATATGATGTACTTTTGTGGTATCGATTGTTGGCATGTTCTTAGGTTTGAAAGGGTCGTCAGGGGGGAGTTTACCTCCCCCCTCTTTCTCGGTCATGTTCGGTTGGGTTTTTGTCAGTCCTTGGTGTCTGTTTCAAGTTTAAGTCGGGAGGGAAAAGGTTAATTAATAAAGGTAAGATTAGTAAGAAGGTGCACTTACGTTTTTTTGTGTCGCTCTCGATGTGTTGCCTACTCTGGGTTTCGCACGAGAAGTCAAGAGAAATGCAGAGAAATGTCAAAGTGAACGCCATCTTCCGTAGAGTAGCTGTGATACTTCTCGTTGAGAAATCGTTATACAGTGTGTTTCTTTAAGGATAAGCGTTATTGATCGGTCACAGACTGATGGGCACCTTCCGCAGTTAACTGTTAGTGGTCATAGATTCGTAATGGAGATAACCACAATGACGTTTGACAGCTGAGAGAAATGTCAAAGTGAGCGCTATCTTCGGTAGCGTAGCCGTAATAGTTTCTTTGAAAAATCGTCATACAGAGTGTTTCTTATAATTTTGTGATGTCGATACGCATTGAAATTAGGCTGAGTAGTCCAGTAAATAAAGGCCGAAAAACCGCCGAACCTTGACATCACATAGATCCCGGACTTTTATTTTTTTTTAACTTGTAGGTATACATGGGTACATTAATTTCTGAGAAAATGTCCACCGGGAAATGTGCGGAAGGGGCTGGAAAATGTCTTCATGGTATTAAAATCGACTATTTTCCCCGATATTGGTCAAAATATGACACTGAGGCAATTTTTGTGTTTGAACACAAAAGAGGAACAGTTTATTACCTACAAAAATGACCCTTACCATTTTTGTCAAAAGTTTAACCGTTTCCGAGATAACCGGGCCCAAGCGTAGCCTGGATTTCAAGCTGCTGTGCCGCGTCTCGGAAAGCACGCTCCGTGAATGTAGGCATGAGCGGGCGGACAAATTGTCCCATAACTTGGGTAAAAATGATTTTTTTTCATGATTCAAAGTTTATATGAAAGGAGGGACCTGCAGCTATAATATCTTATTACTTTTTACTTTTTTACTATAGACGCATGTACAATACCATACATGGACGCCGCGTGGCAGCACGCGGTGAATAAACGTATATCACAATCAAGGAACTTCGACCTTCCTCGAATAGACGATGCAGAATCGAGAGGTTTGGATCCGGTGAACAATGATGACGCTGGAGGATTATCAGTTGATGAACAGTTTTCTGAAGACGAAAACGACAACAACATCCAAAATCCAATCGAGAAAGACGGTTACAACGAAGAACCAACTGTGCAGAACAATCAAAACCATGACCTAAGAGACAGAAACCAAATCCGTAAACCTGCCAGGTATTTATTTGGAAACATCTCAGTTGTAGACCAGACTGAACCCCAGTCATACGAGGAAGCAATGAGATCCAGTAATTCGGAGAAATGGAAAGCTGCTATGGATGAGGAGATCAACTCAGTACAGAAAAATCAAACCTGGACCCTAGTGGAACCACCATCAGGACAAAGAGTCATTGACAATCGTTGGTGCTACAAGGTGAAACTAAACTCTGATGGCAGCATTCAACGATTGAAGGGCAGACTTGTCGCCAGAGGTTTCAGCCAAACTCCTGGTGTCGATTATCACGAGACTTTCAGTCCTGTATCTAGATTTAATTCCATTCGTCTCATCCTATCTGTTTCAGCTTCCCGAAATCTGTTACTGAGACAATTTGACGTGAAAACAGCTTTTCTCCACGGAGAACTTGAAGAAGACATCTACATGAAGCAGCCTAAGGGATACGAAGATGATAGCGGCCGTGTGTGCAAGCTGAATCGAAGCTTGTATGGACTCAAACAGGCGTCGAGATGCTGGAACAAACGATTTGCAACCGTTCTGGCCAAACTTGGATATCATACAACCAGCGCTGATCATTGTGTCTACACCAACGGTGATCCTGAGAACCTGCTGATGTTGGCCATCCACATCGACGACGGGCTGATTGCTGCCGCTAACATGAAGGCGATCGATAAGATGCTAAGCGAACTTGAAAAGGAGTTCGAAATAACCTCTGGGGAGCTGAGCACCTATCTGGGACTACAGATAGATCGACTAGCAGATGGTTCAATCTATCTCCGCCAGGAAGCGTACTGCAATAGGGTCCTACAGCGTTTCAACATGGAGAACGCAAACCCAGTCTCAATTCCGGCGGACCCAAATCACCAGATGAGTGCAACAATGCACCAGAATGGAGAGAAAGAAGCACCGGGTTTTCCATATCGTGAAGCTGTTGGAAGCCTGATGTACCTATCTGTGGCTACACGCCCAGATATAACCTTCGCTGTCAACTGTGCCAGCCAATACCTGGAAAATCCCAAGAAGATCCACTGGAATGCAGTGAAGAGGATCCTGAAGTACCTGAAGGGATCAACTGGATATGGTCTCTATTTCCCAGCCGACCAGTCCAACCATCTCCAGGCTTACAGAGATGCGGACTACGCAGGAGATGTCGAGACCCGCAGATCTACGTCCGGCGTTGTTCTGAAGATGGGGAAATCAACAATAAACTGGAGTTCCTCAAGACAAAAGTCTGTGGTCCTATCCACCACTGAGGCGGAGTACGTTCCTGCCAACCAGGCTGTGACAGAGGTCATCTCGATGCAGGGTCTGATCAGAGATCTGAACCTGTTTCCAACGCTCAAGACCACCCTTTTCATAGACAATCAGAGCACCATAAAGATCATAAAGAATCCTGAATTCCACAAGAGGACCAAGCACATAGAAGTGAAATATCATTTCATTCGAGAAAAGTATGAAGAGAATGTATTTACTCTCGAAAATGTCGCGTCCAAGAAACAACAAGCTGACCTGCTGACCAAGCCGCTGCCAAGAGTTTCCTTTGAGGAACAAAGACAACTGCTGAACATACAAGATTCCAAGAGTCACCAGACACTACAAAAAAGGGGATAAATGTAATTAAACATCCCACAGACATTCAATAAATATAACATTCAATGAAAGTAAATTTTAAGTTCACTTTTAGTGGGAGTGTTAAAACATTACAAAAAGTTAAACTTAAAATTCAATTGTAAACACGGCTTAAGCCACCTCTGCTCTTTTGACATTGTTTTAGGGCTTTAGCTAATACTCCCACCACACTCATCAGCCATCTTGTCATATATCACGTATCATAAACATAGCCTAATATTCTAACTCTCTCTGTGTCGACTCGTTACACGTTACACTTATAACGAATAAAATCTTCCTGTTAAATAACCATCATAGTTATTATTTATTGTTATACCTGCCTAATGCCCATTATACCCTGCCTAATCAACAGTAGATGTATGTCAAAGGAATTTGTGGCTACTTCTGGGGTTCCCCAAGGTCCTCACTTTTTGCGATCTTCATAAATAACATACCAAATTGTATAAAGCATTCTGAAAGCATCTTGTTTGCAGATGACTTCAAGATCTTTAAACATGTGTCAGCTCCTGAAGATTGTGATAAGGTGATAACCTTCAGCGAGATTTACAATAATACTGTCTTAGATAGGAAAAATGAGTGTAGGGATCTTGGAGTACATCTACAAACAAATCTAAAATTTGTGCAGCACTATGAGAAGATTGTGAATAAGGCATATAAGCTTCTTGGCTTTGTAATTAGAAATACCAAGTATTTTAGAAATATTAGGACAATTATTAATTTGTATAGTGCTTTCATAAGACTTCAGTTGGAATATGCCTCTATTATCTGGTCACCGCAAACTAAAGTCCATGAAGAAATGACTGAAAAAGTGCAAAAAAAATTTTTTGAGATTTATATTTTAGAACCTATGGTATCAATCTCTTCATGGTCAGTTATTCCAGAATGTTGTTAGAATTTGATATGGTAAAGATAAGTGTAAGACAAACATTAATAAATAGAGTAACATTTATGTTCAATATTGTTAACAACAAGAAATATAAAAGAAGTTCCTTTATTAACAAAATTACCTTCTTGGCTCCCAAAATTAGCTTAATAGTAAGAAACCCGCGGTTATTCTCTTGTTCAGCATGGAATAACTGTTCGCCAATAAATGCAATGCTGCATGAATGTAATGTGATAATGCAAAAATGTGATATAGATTTACTTCATACCAGTGCTAAGAGTTTAAAAAGTGTTGTACTAAGCGCAAATTTGGATGTATGGGCAGCATCTGTATGTTAGATTCAGGCTTTGACTTTGTATGCTGATCTTGTCTTGGCCTGTCCTGTCTACAGTATCATGTTAGCCACCTTTGTTCTCTGTAGTTTTAAGTTAGTATTAGGTTAAATTGCTACTCTTGCATGTAATTACTCTCTTCAGTGTGTTTGTAGGAGTATAAATAAATAAATCAAAAAAACATGTTAATTCAATCTGTAATTTCCAACATTCCAAACTTTTCAAGTAATGGATGTGTTTCATCCCGGAAACTAATAAACATATCTTCCAGTCGATCCATTTCCAAAAAACTCAACGAATTAGCGCGGGAAATGAAATTGAGACAGGTCTCTTTGACTCTGTCACGACTTCCTTTGTCTGATATCTTATTTAAATCATAAAGAGCTCGCTGACATTGTATTATTAAATCATCCTTTCGCCTGATAAACTTCTCGAAGAGTTCATCTTCATACTTCGTTTTCTTCGCTTCGTCCAATTTCAGTTTCAGTTGCCTCTCGCTCAACCTGAACTCACTCAACGTCACGACCAACTTGTTCGTTTTGCCCGTTGACATTTCCGAAGCGGACACAGTTAAGATACCATCTTCGTTTAAATTAAAGGTGACATTAAATTTTACGTCGCCTGCTCTTCCTTTCGGTAAGTCCGTTATAGTGAAACTGCCCAGTCGGTTGTTGTATTTTGTATTTTTCCTTTCGCCTTCGAAAACAGTGAAACAACAACTGCCTTGATCATTTTCTCTTGTTCTAAAAACTTTTGTTTCATTTCTTGGTAATTTACTGTTCTTTGGTATAATGGTACTCATAAGGTTTTCATTAATAAGTAAACCAATCGATAACGGAGTGACTTCTGAAATCGTATACTTCTCCAATTCTCGAAATTGCCGAGTTCGTTTAAGGGCTGCGGCTTGTATGCAAGCGCCCATCGCTACTGCCTCGTCCGGATTCAGATCGGTTCTCAATTTACTTTTGCCAAATACGTTTCGCAAAATTTCCTTAACTTTCGGTATTCCAGTGGAACCTCCTACTAAGACGACGTCACTTATGTCACCCGGATTCAAACCCACGTCATGAAGAGCGTAATTTACTATGTCTGCAAGCCTTTCGAAAATGCTCCCGTTCATTTTGTTAAATCCCTCCCTCGTCAAATGCATCTCCAGGTCATCGACTCCGTCGTACAATTCGAGGACTGTAGTGAATTCGTCAGCGGCGGAGAGGTGTTCCTTTAATTTGACGCAGTTTCCCAACAGCCGGCGAATAAATTTCTGAGGTTGTCTGGTCACTTTGATGTAGAAATGTTCAAACAGAACTTCGTCTATGTCCCTTCCACCGAGTCGACTGTCTCCGTAGACGGCCTTCACTTCGATCGCTTTGTCGTCTACGTCGATGAAGGACACGTCGAGAGTGCCGCCACCCCAATCGAACACCATCGACTTGGACTTGATGTTTCTGTTCTTGATGTAATGCAGAGCGGCGGCGACCGGTTCGGTGATCAGCCTCAGAACCTTCAATCCGGCCGAGGTGGCGGCCGCGACGGTCGCCTTCCTCTGAGCGTTACTGAAGTACGCCGGTACCGAAATCACCGCCTCGGTGACCGTTTCGCCGTTGAAGTATTCCTCTGCGCCCGCCTTGAGATACCTCAGCACCTCGCCGCTCACCTCTTCCGGCTTTATGCGCATAGGACTCCCGTTCACTTCCACTTCGTAGGCGACCATGTCGTCGGCGCCTCTCACGAGCGAATAGCTCGTCTCCTTTGAATCGATGATGAGTCGCACAGCTTCGTCGTCATATAGTCTCCCTAACAGCCGCTTCGAATCTGAAACGTTAAATCAGGTTAATAGCGCAAGAAACGCGGCGTCCTCAAATTCGATGAACTGCGAGAACAAACGTTATAGTCTAAGAGCTAGCCCCGGAATCGCAACGTTACAAAGTGCTCGCTGGAAATCCATGTAAATCGATTAATTATTATCTGCTTAACAACATATTAAATTTCTGCCTTCAGAAAGTGGGCCGTTTATTGGTTGTAAACAATCAAACTTGTCCAACGCGCCATCTATAAGAAAATGTTAAACAGTGCTCGGGCAGATTTTTTTTTATAAGCTTAACATTACGTGCTGAACATCATGTCAAATTTCTGCCTACCACAAGTGTGTACTGGAATAATGCAAGTTAACGAACTTTAATCATCATTAATAATTAATATCAAATTTCAACAATACGTCCGGTACATTTACCCAGGTGCAGTGGAAAAGTCATTCAATATTGTATAAACTTACATTTAGCGTAAATCGGTAAAATGTCCATCGACATCCGTCGCATAAAATATCATTACTATTGTTAATTTCATAATTCGTAAACTATGCAATAAACAGCGACAACGATCTTGTATTCGAATATTCATTAATAAAATAAAACCAGTTGCAATTGAACCTCGAAGTGTTTCAGTCCACTTATTTAACCACCCTTCAAAATTACCTGCAACCTCGATCATCACAAGTGGGCCGTTTATTAGTTATAAACAATCAAACATGTCAAACACCCACATGCCATCTCCAAGAAAAAGTTAAACAGTGCTCGGGCAGAATTTTTTTTTACGAATTTACTCGTACATGCTGAACAACATATTAAATTTCTGTCTATCAAAAGTGGGCCGTTAATTAGTTATAAACAATCAAACATGTGAAACGCGCCATCAATAAGAAAATGTTAAACAGTGCTCGGGCAGAATTTTTTTTGCATGTTCATTATTACCTGCAGAACAACATATTTTCTGCCTACCAAAAGTGGGTCGTTTATTACAATCAAACTTGTCCAACGCGCCATCTATAAGAAAATGTTAAACAGTGCTCGGGCAGAATTTTTATTACAAGTATAATGCGAGAAGTAAACAACGCGAGACATGTTTACTCGATCCGAGCGAAGCGGCTACTTCAAGGGAATCGCCACGACGCTTAAAGGACGGCTCCATGAATTCTCCCGGATTGTTGTTTACGGAAAGTAATTTAAGACCTTCTGAACATTTCCTACGTAAACATTATTAAAAGAACAATCGGGTTCCTTCTGGAACTATGGAGAATGTACGAGGGGGTTCCGGATCAGAATCAAGGTGTATATATAAGCGGGCTTGTGATCGAGGATATGATGAGAAGTAGAGAAGCAGACGTGAACGCGACATACGATCCGAAAGCGGAGCAGTGCAAATAAATTAAGTAGTGTCTAGTCTAGTGTACAAGTAGCTAAGTGTGTTAAATAAATTAGTGTACAATTAATGTAAATTAATTAGAAAATAAACGTTACACAAGCTTAACATTCCGTGCTGAACAACATGTCAAATTTCTGCCTACCAAAAGTGGGCCGTTTATTAGTTATAAACAATCGTTGGACGAGTTTCATTGTTTATAACTAATAAACGGCCCACTTTTGGTAGGCAGAAATTTAATATGTTGTTCAACACGTAATAGTGAACTTGTAAAAAAAATTCTGCCGAGCACTGTTTAACATTTTCTTATAGATGGCGCGTTGGACAAGTTTGATTGTTTATAACTAATAAACGGCCCACTTTCTGAAGGCAGAAGTTTAATATGTTGTTAAGCAGGTAATAATTAATCGAGTTACATGGATTTCCAGCGAGCACTTTGTAACGTTGCGATTCCGGGGCTAGCTTTTAGACTATTATTCGAAATTAATCACAACGTCGGCTGACGCGAATCTTAGGTCGGCGTAGGCGCATGCGTGAGCGTCGCGACGCCTTCGTTCCATTCGGACACTCCGATTGATACTCATCGAACTGATTCGCATAATATTGCCAAATATTCTGACGAAATTCATGCAAGTGATCCCCTTCGACGAGCATTTCCTGGCATTCACACCGAAGGGCTACACTTATATCGTTTCTCGTCACGAAATACTCCATTCAGTGCAATCAAACTCAACTTTAGAGGTTAGGAGAGGTGTGAGGAGCATACGCCCGAAAGAGTAGTGAAGACCAGTTCATATGACCGATCATTTCAGTCAATGCTTTCGGCGTTTTAGTCAAAGTCATTGTAGCCTTAATCGGGGCGACATATTTTCACAAAAATACACCAGACAACAAAGAAATTGAAGAACGGGAAGACCAAGAACCAACGAAGCTATCTGGGAAAAAATGGATGCTTTAGAAGAGAACAATACTTGGACCTCGGCTAAACTATCATCAGGAAGGAAGGCAATTGATTACAAGTGTAGATCTACAGAATTAAGCGAGAGGGAGATAGAAAAGTAGGAAAGTACAAAGCCAGATTAATGATCAAAGGATGTGCGCAAAGCAAAGGATTCGCCTACCACAAAACGTATGCACCAGTGGCTCGAATTACAACTTTGAGAACCATACTAGCAGTCTTAAATCAACGAGGATTTACAGCAAATCAACTAAATGTGGAAATTGCCTTTTTGCATGAAGACTTAACTATAACATGAAAACTACAATTATGGCCCCAACAACAGACCTATTAGCAACAATCAAGGATACAAACAAGAAAAAATCATGGATGACTGATGACATATTACAGTTAATGGAAATCAGAAGGTCGTATAAGAATAGAGACGAAAGCGCATATAAGACCATACAGAAAGAAATTAGAAAGAAAATACGACACGCCAAAGAAAAATGGTATGAAGGAAAATGCGTAGAAATAGAAGAACTCCAAGCAATACATGATAACTTCAATCTCCATAAAAAGATTAAAGAACTAGCGGGCATTAAAAGAGCAAACAAAAGCAGTATTCTACTAGACAAAAACGGTAAGATAATTCCAGACACCAAAGGGAAACTAGAAAGATGGAAAGAGTACATCGAAGAATTGTTTGAAGATGAGAGACAACAGAAAACAACAGAGGGAGACACAGACAAGGAACAGGGCCCAAATATAACAAAAGAAGAAGTTATGTATGCAGTTAAAACAGCTAAAAACAATAAAGCTCCAGGACCTGATGAAACACCAACAGAAATTATCAAATTAATTGCAGAAGATCAAATTGGAGTACTGGTAGATCTGTATAACACTATATATAACACCGGAATCATCCCTAGAGGATGGCTCAAATCAACATTTATTACACTGCCAAAAAAATCGAACGCTAAGGAATGCAAGGATCACCGGACGATCAGCCTAATGAGCCATACCCTTAAGATATTCCTTAAAATTATACATCGAAGAATTTTTAGAAGGATTGAGCAAGATCTTAGCGAAACACAATTTGGTTTCAGAAATGCAATGGGTACTAGAGAGGCGTTGTTTGCTTTTAATGTGTTGTCTCAAAGACTCATGGACGTCAATCAGCCAATATATGTAGCCTTCCTCGATTATAACAAAGCTTTCGACAAAGTCCGCCATAATCATCTCATAAAACTCATGAGAGATAAAAACATTGACAGGAATGATATCAGGATAATAACATATCTCTATTTTAACCAGACTGCCAAAGTTTCTGTGCAAAATGAACTTTCAGAAGAGATAAAAATAAAACGGGGAGTAAGACAAGGATGCGTGCTCTCACCATTACTCTTCAATTTGTATTCAGAAGATATAGTACAAGAAGCACTGGAAAATCAAAAAACAACGGGAGTGAAAGTTAATGGGAAGGTTATAAACATCAGATACGCGGATGACACAGTACTAATAGCAGAAACCCTGGAAGAACTGCAAAGGCTAATAGATCTAGTAGTACGGATCAGCGAAGAAAGGGGGCTCACACTTAACACCAAAAAGACTAAATTCATGACAATCACAAAACACCAACAACAGCGAGAAACATTATGGATCAAAGGGGAGCCAGTGGAGAAAGTCTGCAAATACAATTACTTGGGAACAATTGTAAATGACAATAATGATTATTCACAAGAAATAAGATCAAGAATCGGAAAGGCTAGAACAGTGTTTAATAAAATGAGGAATGCATTAACCAGAACAGATCTTAGTCTACATCTTAAAATCAGAATGCTTAAATGCTACGTATTTCCAGTACTATTATATGGAGTGGAAGCCTGGACGCTTAAGAAGCGCGACACTGACCGGCTGGAAGCATTCGAGATGTGGGCATATCGAAGAATCCTCAGAATAAGCTGGGTGAGCAGAACAACGAACAAGGAGGTATTGAGAAGAATGGGAAAGGAGAAAGAAATAATCAACACAATCAAAATCAGAAAATTGCAATATCTGGGCCACGTGATGAGAGGGGAGAGGTATACACTGTTGCAAACTATTATACAAGGAAAAATACAGGGTAAAAGAAGTATAGGAAGAAGACGCATCTCCTGGTTGAACAACCTAAGGCAGTGGTACAACAGTAGCTCTGTTGATTTGTTCAGATCCGCAACTTCAAAGATAAAAATCGCCATGATGATAGCCAACCTTCTTAAAGGAGACGGCACTTAAAGAAGAAGAAGATGAAGACTTGGAAGAAGAAATTTTTATGAACCCTCTGAAAGGATACAAACCCCAAGGAATACTGTACACATTAAACATAGCTTCATAGGGACCAAAGCTGCACCTCGCAAATGCAACGAAAAATTTCACAAACGTGTTAGTAAATTGGGTTTTCGACAATCTGAAAGCCATAAATATTGCTAGGAAAAATATGGAATATTTAAACTGCTCTGTTGACATTATCGTCAACATTATTTATTAAGGGAATTTTAGGTGAACAAATCATAATTTATTGTAACCGAATTTAGGGAACTTTTTACGTAATTTAATCATTGAAATTAATATGCGTTGTTTTACAAAACAGAAAAATCATTCATAATTAAGAACGAGGATAAGTGTGAACAATATTATTGGATTAATTTAACATTCGCACACGAATCAATAACACTGGCGACCATTTCACGTTACTAGAGGAAAACAATTACGAATAAAACGTGAAGCGGTCAAGCTCAACTCAGCTGACTAACGGAAGGTCAGCTGGGTACAAGGTAACGAAAACAATAAAATCGCACTTGACCTATGTAAAATGAATCTGTATAAAAACCCTGAATTTTGGTACAATAAATTAGTATACCTTAGTATGCTCAAAACGACAGTGTGTTGTGATCTTTCTTCACGCCATTTAACCCGACAAACCATAATCTAACGAACTTCAATCCGGAGAGTATGTTACGCCCTCTCTCCAAACTACAAGAACTTCCAGAACTTCAAAGAGATCACGTCACGCCCTGATCTTCAATCTACAAGAACGTCTTCAGCCTTACAACCTGGAGACAAGATTTATCTCCGCAGCCACCCACGAGTTACGAGAGATATCTACATACAGTCCACTCTCTAGAGATCATTGCACACTTTCGTTCAGCTCTCTAGAAATTAGTCACAACTGTAGATGGTATATTATTGACTGAGGAATCTTTTAAAAGATGCCCCTCTGCTATGGAAAATTGTAACCCAGTTAAGACACATATGGAAATAAATCCAATAAAGGAACTACAAGGAAAATGCATAGTGCAAGAAAAACCATAAGCCTGTGGATTGTTTGATGTATCTGCTGCTCACAACTAGGCCAGACATATAAAGTTTTAAGTAATTTGGATAATTACCTTTTAAAAGATTCCGAGGGCACATTGCCGACAGCTCGTAGGCAGCCTCACCGACAAAGTACTTTCCCTTTTTTGGACAAACATATACCATGGAAGGTATTAACTTTTTCCCTCGTCGATCTCCGATGATGTTCCCTTGTCCATTCTCGTAAACAGCGATCGAAGAGAATGTGGTGCCGAGATCTATGCCAACAGGAGGCGCCATCTGTAAAACAGAACAGAACAGTGTAAAGCTTCAGGAAATATAATACAGGAAATCAGAAGTCTCTTCCAAATTTCCGATATCACTTTCCAAATTCTACAACAAAAATTATCTATTCGCAAAAAATCGCTTCTTTCGCGAGGGAAGAATGTACAACGTTTCGGGATCGACGAATAACGATAACCTAAAGAATATCCCATCACTGTAAGCATAATGAACTACGATGGGCAGTCGGAGAAGACGGAACGTGTAGGAGAGTATCTGGTGGTCCCGGCGAGGAGTCAAGGAGGAGGAGGAGACAGGGAATGAAGACGTCCAAAGTGCGCTCTTAGTTCGATGAGGCCGAAACGGAATTCTCGTCCGGTCCGAGTCATCCTCGCACCTAACCTAACTTCCTCTGTTTGCTTCTCTTGCGAGTCGATCGCGCTTAACGATGATCTGGCCCTTAGCATACCTCTAACTATTCTGACTGAAGAGTCTCGCCTGCTTCCTTTCGCTTTTGAACCTTCTTGAAAACTTCGATCTTCGACGAGCAACAGGTAAACTTATCCAACTTATCGTTAGCGAAAAACGTATTGAATATTGAATGGAATGTGGGGATTCACTAGGTTCGATTGATCTCCGCTCCGTGGCACAGAACACCCAATTAAATAGTGATAGGCTAGAGTGCCTAGAAAGGTAGAGTGTGGACAACTATGTAACAAGCACTGATTGGTTTATTTGAAATGTTGGACCATAATGGCGGCACCAATAAACAAGCGAATTGAAATAGCGCGAATTTGAATTTCATTTTGTATGTCCTGTGCAATAGTACATGGGCGGCGCATGAAATTGTTTATTTGCAAGGCGATGATTTTTAAGAAATAAAATGCTTAACCTTGTTTATGAGAGAACAATTATTCGATTAGTGGTGTCCCTTTGCAATAACCATCTTTTGCGTTATATGCATAACAAAAACAAACAAAACGAACAAACAAACAAAAACGCAACCCCTACGAAAAATGAACTAGACAGTGTAATATAATAATGAGACTGGCTTCTAGATCTTGGAGTTGATTCTGGTTAGTACTATAAAACATTAGCAAATCGAAAATTTAACAAAGGTTTATTATTTGTTGATAAGATAAATTTATGGGGTTTGTGATATGATGAAACCCTCAAATAAAACATTGGAAAATGTTACAATGAAAAGGGAAGTAAAATAAAAACAGATATATTTTATTAACACCTTTTATTGTATTGCATGCATTGCCATAGACTCATTGCTACGTGTATGTCTTACATTTAAAGTTTGTATTTTGTGATTGTAAATTCTTAACCAAAACCGAATAAACCTAAAAGCGATTCTTTATTAATATCATGACAAGTTTCTAGATTACATGGTATGTTTCTCATTTTTTCTAAATGGTTTCTAAATTTTTTCTCTAAATGGTTTAAACTTAGAACCTACAACTGGGGATTATTTTCTTTCAGTAAGTGTATTTACATCTGGCATTGCAATCTATAATGATGTCGAACTTTCGCACTTATTCGGAAATACACTGTATGGCCTGAATACAACACAACTACTATGATAATCACTTTCACTTCAATACATACTTATATTGGGAACGCTCTTAAATATGTCCCCAACAATAATTCTCTGGTACAGGAAACACTTTAGAAACACCACAAACCACTACAAACACAATGAAGGAAATTAATCAAAATGAACAAAAATACGCACGCACGCTTATGGACTTTCCACTCCCGTCATACATGAAACTTAATATAAATCTTAGAACATATTTCAATAATTGTCGTTGTATGAAACTTACGACCCGTGCCGGCCGCCATTATGGTCCCAAATCCGTTAGTTGGCCACACTCTACTCTTCTAGGCACTCTATGATAGGCCATTTCGATTATTATTCGGTTAGTCAAGTTAAGGTGAGTTAACGATCAGCTAACAGT
This sequence comes from Cryptocephalus moraei, assembly GCA_946251905.1. Taxonomy (NCBI): domain Eukaryota; kingdom Metazoa; phylum Arthropoda; class Insecta; order Coleoptera; family Chrysomelidae; genus Cryptocephalus; species Cryptocephalus moraei. The sequence continues at coordinate 23,108,112 of OX276459.1, forward strand.
TAACAATTGAGAGAGTTAAGAATTACCACAGACAATTCATGATTATGATTCATTCATTAATGAATTGTCTGTGGAATTACTACGAAATACGCTCGTTCCCGTTCCGAAACGATTAATACGCGATGAAAGTAATGACGTAAGACATTTGGGAGAGGGAATGGTAAATGATAACCATGGCAACTGTTTCTATACTATTTTTTTCTTATTGGATATTAACATGGGAAAATTTTCAAGCAGCTGATAATCTACGTAAACGAAGTTTCTTAACTATCAGCTATTAAAAATAAGAAACATTGAAGTGTGTAGTTTTCTTGCGTATAAAAGAATACATGTCATGATACGTTTTAGAGGGAGGAAGAAAAACGGGATTTATTACGGAGGTGACATTTCACTGTAATTCAAATTTGGTAATTTGGTAAAATTGACAATTTATTAACCAATCAGAAGCGACTACGACATAACAGATTAACCTTGCTTTTCCATTCTCTCAATAAGACTACCAGAATTGCTTACTTACATTTGACCAATGTTGGACAGTTTTGTGACGTCACCACCGGTGCTGAAGTGCGTTCACGTGTTGATCTGTGGATATCGTACGTAAATATGGACTACGTATAGTACGTACGTAAACCGTACAGTTTACAATGATAAATCTTACTGTTTACTACAGTAAAATGAATTAAAATGTATATCTTCTGTCCAGCATCTGTGGTGACGTCACAGAGTTTGTAAGGAAGATTCGGCAAACTGAGCACTCCTAATCCTGGTAGTCTATAATCGTTGCCCTTTCACAGTGATATGTTAGGTTAGGGATATGACACAATGGCTAGTTTTAACATAAGAAAGTGGGCCTGGTAGGCGTGTCTTTCGCTAGTTCCAATATGGCGAAATGTCAGGTCCGAATTTAAATTAAAAATCATAATAATACAACTTTCATTCTCAAACAGATTTATTTCATTAATACAATATTATTTGTAAATCATTTCTTCACAATAATAATAAAGACAATATAATACATGAAAGGTGTATTTAAAAAGTAATTTTTCAAAACTAAATGCAGTCAGAAATGTACAAGTAAATTTTCTTGAATACAACTCTGTACAATGTTGAAACTAACCTATGAAAAGTGATTCCAGTATTTCCAGTGAGATCCTTCTTGTCTATGCGTCCGTTGCTCGTACAGCTACGTCGTATCACACATGAAGCCATTACTTGTAAATGTAAACGCAGTGTAGAAGGTAACATAAACACCAAAAACTCCGAAAAATATCACAATCCAGTGACAATAAAAGTTTGACAAAGCGCAGTGAGCAGTATGGCCGACCTATGCCCGTGCACAACCTCTCCGGGTCATATCCCCTCTTTAACATATCACTGCCCTTTCACGATCACGCCTCTTATTCTAGTGCTTCTGATTGGTTCACAAACTGTCATTGTCATACTTTCTGGCAGATGACATCAAATTTAAAGTAGAGTGAAGTGTCACCTCCGAAATAAATCACTTTTTTCTTCCTTCCTCCATAACGTATCAAGTATTCTTTTGTATACAAGAAAACGACATACTTCGATGTTTCTGATTTTTCATAGCTGATAGTTAAGAAATTTCGTGTAAGTTATAGCGTGTTCGGATGGTCGCTCTAGAGCACTCTGGGAGCAATCTGAGAGCATAAATTGCGTTCGGGTGGGAATTCTCTCTCAGAAGTTGGCGTTTGATTGGGCGAGAGATCAGCTCTCAGTGTTCCGAGATTACTTGACAGCTCCAGGGCAGATGAAATTGTCTCGTCCGAACACGCTATTAGATTACCACCTACTTGAAAATTTTCCCATGTTAATCTCCCATAAGAAAAAAATGGTGTAGAAACAGTTGCTATGGTTACCAAATTCTGACGTCACCCTTTCCTCGCGTATAGAAACAGTTACCATGGTTACCATCCCCTCTCCCAAATGTCCCATGTCATTACGTCATTACTCGTATTAATCGTTGTGGAACGGAACGGGAATGAACGACACGAGACACGACACAAGCTTAGCTTATTTCCACACTTATTTCGTTGTAAAGCGTGAAACAGAATGGACGCGCTCTACGCTCTACACGTCGTGAACTGTCTAATCAGATAGATCAAGTTTGTAGTGGTACTTACAACGTATGCAAACGAATGACGACGAAGAGTCTTGAAAAAGACTATTTGTGGAAATTTAGGAAAAATGCAAAGAAAACAGAAAAAAACAGGGAAAACGTAGAAAATAACCAAACACACCGAATCGTAAACAAGTAAACAATACAATCACAGGACGCAAGAGTCGCAAACACGCAAAAAGATGAAACGTGAAACACATCTATCATATAAGACTATCGCACTTTTAATCGTCTCTCTCGCACCCATGTTTGCGCAGCTTTTAAATGAGTCCACATTCGACGCACTAAACATATACGCTTCTCCGGCTTCTCTTTCTAGTCAGCACGTATGTATATTTCCATCATTGTCTTACTTAAACTGAATAGGTCAATTGCAATCTGATACATAATAAATGTTCTAGGTTCTGTTATATTGAAAAGGTACTAATTATAATAATAATTATAATAATTCGAAATCGTCCATTTCGTAATTATTTCAAACACTAAATAGACGTTAAGTTTCTGACGTTAACGAACGTACGCTCACGTTCATTGTGGGCGCGTTTTCTTGTTTCACTACTTTTAACAGTTCACGGCGTGTAGAGCGCGTCCATTCTGTTCCACACTTAATTCTTAACTCTCTCAGTTGTTCACTGTTAGCTGATCGTTAAATCACCTCAACTTGACTAACCGAATAATACTCGAAATGGCCTATCACTATTCAATTTGGTGTTCTGTGCCGCGGAGCGAAGATCAATCGACCCTAGTGAATCCCCCCATTACGTTTTTTGGTTACGGTTACGGTAGGTTTACCTGTTGCTCGTCGAACATCGAAGTTTTCAAGAAGATTTAAAAGCAAAAAGAAGCAGGTGAGACTCTTCCGTATAGTTAAAGGTATCCGAAGGGCCAGATCATCGTTAGGCGCGATAGACTCGCAAGAGAAGCGTGCAGAAGAAGTTAGGTTAGGTGCGAGGACGACTCGGACCGGACGAGAATTCCGCTTCGGCCTCATCGAATTGACAACGCACTTTGGATGTATTCGTTCCCTGTCCCTTGAATCGCTGTGGCCTCCTCACCGGGACCACCGAATGCTGTCCCTACAGGCAGTCTTCTCTGACTGCCCTTCGTAGTTCATTATACGTACAGTGATGGGATATTCTTTAGGTTATCGTTATTCGTCGATTCCGAAACGTTGTACATACTTCCCTCACGGAAGAAGTGATTTTTTGCGAATAGATAGTTTTCGTTGTAGAATTTGGAAAGTTATACCAGAAAGCTGGAAGAGACTTCAGATTTCCTAGATGCGGTGGAAGCTTAACGATTCGTTCTGTTTTACAGATGGCGCCTCCGGTTGGCATAGATCTCGGCACCACATTCTCTTCGATCGCTGTCTACGAGAATGGACAGGGGAACATCATCGGAGATCGACGAGGGAAAAAATTAATACCTTCCATGGTATATGTTTGTCCGAAAACGGGAAAGTACTTCGTCGGTGAAATCGCCTACGAACTGTCGGCTATGTGCCCCCGAAATCTTTTAAAGGGTAATCATACCAAATTACTTAAAAAATTATATCGGCCGATAGAACTTATATCAGTTATATCGGTTATGTAGATTAAGTGTCTTTTCTTGTTTAATTAAGTAACGATTTTAAGTGGAGTTCGAAGTGAAATTATCTAAACGTACTCTTACTTTGTGATACTTGAAGTCGTGAGTATGGCTAACTCAAAATTAACCGTCGCCTCTTCCAAGACAAACAGTCGTATATTGTCATTTCCTTTCGGTTTATGGTGAATAATTTGTGATATAACACGTGGTAGTTTTTGTAGCTGATTATGTTACTTAACTTAACATTTGTAGCAAGATTATTACTTGACATTACATACGTTCTACAGAGAAAGCAAAATACAAGACGCCTCGGTATAACGAGTTGTAAACTCTAGTTATCTATTCCAACACTCCTCAACTTATGCTCAGGATCGTTTCCATTCCTCAACTAGTTCCAAGATTAACAAACTGATTCAAAGTCAGTCCTTCTGTTAAAATGTTTGCTTTCTGTTGCTGAGAAGGAATGTACTTCACATTAGTGACAGAATTTTGATATAACTCTCAATGTGTACCTGCTTGAGTCGACGGTGTTCCCAATTTTCAAACAAATGGATTCATGATTGGTTATCATCATACATATCTGCCGGTCCATTGATTGAAACATGTAAATTGTTTAATAACGCCTTTAGCTAAATCACTTCGTCCGAAGCAATGGCAAGCGCAACATATTCTGCTTTCATAGTCGAAAGAGCTACTGCGATCTGCTTCTTCGTTACCCATAAAACCGTCGATCCATAGACTTCAAACATGTATCCAGAGGTCGATTTGCGATCAACATCACCGTCCTCAATCTGAATCTGCAAATCTGGTGCAATTTTTCCACCCTTAGTGAACTTTAATTCTAAGTCACTTGTTCCTTTCAAATATCTCAAAATATGTTTAATCCTACCCATTGAGCCTAAGTGGCTTTACTCCAATATAGACTGTACAGATTCACTGCTGTGCTTAGGTCTGGTCGCTTAAGCATACATCCTTTGATTACAAATGTGATCTTGTACTTTTCCACTTATCCATCTTTGTCTCTTAATTTTGTAGATCCATTTGGAATCAATTGCCTTCCTTCCTGATAGTAGTTTAGTCGAGGTACAGAAATTCTCATCTAAAGCATCCATTTCTTCCCAGATATCTTTATTATACCATTGTTCTTTGTGTTCCTGTTCTTCAATTTCTTTAAAGTTGTCAGGTGTATTTTTGTGAAAATATGATGCTTCGATAAAGGCTACAACGATTTGGCTAAAACGCCGAAACGCAAAAGGATTGCTTGAAATAATCGGTCACTTGAACTGGTCTTCACTACTCTTTTGGCCATATGCGTTTGGCGAAGCAGTTCGACAAGTGTCATTTGGAGAGTCCGAAGGGAACGATGGCGTCGCGACGCTCCTGCACGCACCTACGCCGGCTTGAGATTCGCGTCTGCGACGCTGTGGTTAATCACGGATAACATTTGTTCCCTTAGTTCATTCGATTTGAGTTTCCTTCGATACTAACCTGATTTAACCTTTCAGATTCGAAGCGGCTGTTAGGGAGACGATATGACGACGAAGCTGTGCGACTCATCATCAATTCTAAGGAGACGAGCTATTCGCTCGTGAGAGGCGCCGACGACATGGTCGCCTACGAAGTGGAAGTGAAGGGAAGTCCTATGTGCATAAAGCCGGAAGAGGTGAGCGGCGAGGTGCTGAGGTACCTCAAGGCGAACGCAGAGCGATACTTCAACTGCGAAACGGTCACCGAGGCGGTGATTTCTGTACCGGCGTACTTCAGTAACGCTCAGAGGAAGGCGACCGTCGCGGCCGCCGCCTTGGCCGGATTAAACGTTCTGAGGCTGATCACTGAGCCGGTCGCCGCCGCTCTGCATTACATCAAGAACAGAAACGTCAGATCCAAGTCGATGGTGTTCGATTGGGGTGGCGGCACTCTCGACGTGTCCTTCATCGACGTAGACGACAAAGCGATCGAAGTGAAGGCCGTCTACGGAGACAGTCGACTCGGCGGAAGGGATTTAGACCAAGTTCTATTCGAACATTTCTACATCAAAGTGACCAGACAACCTCAGAAATTTATTCGCCGGCTGTTGGGAAACTGCGTCAAATTAAAGGAACATCTCTCCGTCGCCGACGAATTCACTACAGTCCTTGAATTGTACGATGGTGTCAATGACCTGGAGATGTGTTTGACGAGGAAGGAATTTAACGAAATGAACGGGAACATCTTCGAAAGACTCTCAGACATAGTGAGTTACGCACTTCATGACGTCGGTTTGAATTCGGGTGACATAAGTGACGTCGTCTTAGTAGGAGGTTCCATTAGAATACCGAAAGTTATGGAAATTTTGGAGAACGTATTTGGCAAAGGTAAATTGAGAACCGATCTGAATCCGGACGAGGCAGTAGCGATGGGGGCTTGCATACAAGCCGCAGCCCTACGGACTGGGCAATTTCAAGAATTGGAGAAGTATACGATTTCAGAAGTCACTCCGTTATCGATTGGTTTACATAGTTATGGAGGCCTTATGGACACCTTTATACCAAAGAACAGTAAATTACCAAGAACTGTAACCAAAATTTTTACAACAATTAAAAATGATCAAGATGGTATTCTTTTTATTGTTTTTGAAGGCGAAAGGAAAAATACAAACTACAACAACCGACTGGGCAGTTTCACTATAATGAACCTACCGAAAGGAAGAGCAGGTGATGTAGAATTTAATGTTACTTTGAATTTAAACGAAGATGGTATCTTAACTGTGTCCGCTTCGGAAATGTCAACGGGCAAAACTAACAAGTTGATCATGACGATGAGTGAGTTCAGGTTGAGCGAGAGGCAACTGAAACTGAAATTGGACGAAGCGAAGAAAACAAAGCATGAAGATGAACTCTTCGAGAAGTTTATCAAGCGAAGGAATGCTTTAATAAAACAATGTCAGCATGCTCTTTATAATTTAAATAAGATATCGGACAAAGGGAGTCGCGACAGAGTCGAAGAGGACTGTCGCAATTTCATTTCCAACGCTGAATCGTTGAGTTTTTTGGAAATAGATCGACTGGAAGGTTTGTTTATTAGTTTCCGGGACAAAACACATCCATTACTTCAAAAGTTTGGAATGTTGGAAATTACAAATTGAATAAACATGTGATCCAACTGCTTTCTCTTCATGCCAGAAATAAAAAGTTCATCAAATGTTTTATGTTTTTCACCAATTTTAAGATACTACCAATCATTGCGACGTGTTTATTTTGTACATTCCATTGTTTTTGACATTATGAAAAAGCAACACTTTGAAGTATGAAAAGCAATTCATTATGTTAATGATACCGAGTATTTCAGGACGGAACTAACTTCATTGCGTTGTTAGGAGATTAAGCTGTAGACTTCTTGTCAAGTTTAAAAACAATTACAGTTATTATTTCTTTTATTCACGTAAGTGCCATTTTTTGTAGTTTAAAAAAAGAGTGAAGAACGGTATTTTGTATTTTCGAATGTTTTTTATGTTTTGTATGATTATTTGTGGCAAATGTATCTTTAGAAATAAAGAATAGAAGATGGCACCCGTTTATCGATGTTGCTTCAAAATAATTCATTGCTAATAGTTGCCTCTAAGGTAGGAAACAGTTATGTTTTTTTCAATATTTACCCATCACACAGTTGGTATTGAGTCTTTTCGTTACTGATACCAAAAATCGATTTCTTGTTTTTCAAATTCTGTATTACTTTCTGTATTAAATGTAACGAGAACGTTCGGCGAAAGCGTATCCCTTGCGCCCGCCACACTGGCGCCAAGGTTATTATTATCATCTGGCATTTCTCCCATTATTAATTCACCAAATGAATCTACATTTCGACGTCATGTAAGTCAGGACAGTGGCTTTCGATTAACGCCAATCTAAGTATGTAAAATTTAACATAATTACGCTATCAATGCGAAAAGCAAATTGCAGTGAATGCGTCATAAAGATCCGAATGTGGTTATTTCCGGTGCCAGTGTTTTGCAATCATAATTCAGACATTCTAGTATCTAATAAGAAGGCTTCTGAGGTCACTTAGGGATATCCAGATTTTTTTCTAGTGGCCTTCAGAGAATTAAATAAAATTGGAATCTCCTATAAACTTTCTAGTGTCGATATTAAGGCGCTTCTGGTGGTTTATAGTTCCAAAACAACTTCTTGAATATCTATTCTAGATTTTTTCCGATTTTCAAAATCGAATTGATATTACCTTCTATAGATTTGATTTTAAAACAATTTTTGATATTCTTTAAGCTTTCTAATAGTTCAAAATAAAAGTGGAAAAATTTCAAATTTCCCTAATTCTTGGATTCGATTTTAAAACAAATCTAAAGTTTCCAAATTCTAAGTACCTCTAGATACTTCCGTCGGCTTCATTCAGACATTCTAGTATCTGAAATTATATAACAAGGCTAATCTAGATTTTATTTCTAGTGGTCCTTGGGGAGTGAAATAAAATTGGAAACGTTTATAAACCTTCTAGATTCGATTTTAAGGCACTTCTGGCGGCTTAAGGTTTCAAAAGAACTATAAAATCCTTATTCTAGATTCAGTAGGTGATCAAAATTGAATTGAGATTGTTGGTGACTCATGTAAGAAACCTACTAGATTCGATCCCAAGGGACTTTTGGAAGTTTTAAGTTTCGAAAAACTCTTTTGTAACTGTTATTCTAAATTCCTTAAGCTATTTAAATTAATAATAGAATATTTTATGCAGTTGTCTTGTCTTGTCTTATTGTTAACGTCCCTTTTTGCTGCCAGGGCTAATTGGACGGGATCTACAGTTTAACGTGGGGTCCGAACCACGGTCCTCGAGCACGGTTGATATATATATAATTACAAAAGTTGTAAATTATCGAGAACAGCATAATATATACCAATAGCAACAGCAATAACACCATAAGACTGCTGTTCCCTATAATTTACAACTTTTGTATATTGTATGTATACAATACCTTTGTATTGTCGGTTGCTGTAAGCCACCAAGATAGATATGCAACCAATTTTGACCTGCGAGGATGGTCACAGAATGTACACTACCATACGCTTGTACCGGTATTTCCGCCAATTTCCGGCATCATACCCAGTGGATTTCGCTACTTGATTACATGAATTTAACTCATTGCATTTGACGGTTCTTCTTAGGTTCTTCCATCACGGTTTGCATCCACATGTCCCATGATCCTATCGTTTCTTTTGTGTTCCGTGCCTCTGCACTCCTGTCGCCCTGTCAAGAGTGTTAATTCAACTTTGTTTTGGTCCGTACATCAACATGAGCTCCGATAATCCACAAAAAAGTAATTCCTCGGCCCCAATTGACCGAAACGGTCACTCACCGCCACGTTTCCTTTCACAGACGGAGCGAGTTCCTCCGCCGAGAAGCCCGACGATGAGCCCGAGGGAGATCCCGTGGGACACCTGTTGGGACTCTTGTCCGAGAAGCTCAAGCTGACGCAGAAAAGCGACGACGACGAACGGGAAGACGACGAGCCGAAGGTAAATCGTCCCTCGCGCGGATCGAAGGCTCCCACGGGAGCGCGTCCGCGCCGTCGGCCGTCGGATCTCTCGAGGCGACCACGGAACGCGAATTAACGAAATCGACTGTTCCGTGGTTGGTCGTGTCGGTAAGATGGACTGGCTGAGGAGGCTCCTCCGGCTCGCCGGGCCCCGCGAGACCGTTGTATCATTTACGCCGTCGTTCCTTCGAGTCCGTACGTGCTAACAGAGTCCCGTTTCAGGTCCTGGACGACGTGTCGATAGATGGGATCGTCGACTACATCCGCAAGCATGACTGTAGGAACATTATCACATTGGCCGGCGCCGGCATTTCCACTTGTAAGGTGCTACAACACGTAACGATTGCGATAGTAATCCCCCCCTTTACAGCCGCTGGCATACCGGACTTCCGCTCGCCCGGCACCGGCCTCTACCACAACCTGCAGAAGTACGACCTGCCCCACCCGCAGGCGATCTTCGAGCTGAACTTCTTCGCGGAGAACCCGAAGCCGTTCTTCGAGCTCGCCAAGGAGCTGTACCCGGGCTGCTTCAAACCGACCGTCTGCCACTATTTCATCAGGTTGCTCGCCGAGAAGAAGATGCTGCTCCGGCACTTCACGCAGAACATCGACACGCTCGAGAGGGTGGCCGGCGTGCCAGAGTCGAGGATCGTCGAGGCGCACGGCACGTTCCACACGGGGCATTGCCTCGGGTGCCGCGCGAAGTACAAGATGGAGTGGATGAAAGGTACAGTCTCCGAGATCCCCCGAACGTTACGAACTTATACTCCGATCTCCCCCCCCCACAGAGCGCATCTTCAAGGACGAGGTGCCGATCTGCGAGAAGTGCCCTGGCGTCGTCAAGCCGGACATCGTCTTCTTCGGCGAGTCGCTGCCTGACCGTTTCCACGACCGACTGAAGAGGGACTTCCCGAAGTGTGACCTGTTGGTCGTGCTCGGCTCGTCGCTTGCCGTCCAGCCGTTCGCGTCGCTCGTCGACAAGGTGCCGCCGAGGGTGCCGCGGCTGCTGATCAACATGGAGAAGGTCGGCCACCGCACCGGCCTCATGGCGCTGATGGGTCTCGGCGGCGGGATGGACTTCGACTCAAAGGGCAACTCGAGGGACGTCTGCTGGCTGGGGAGCTGCGACGAGGGCTGCCAGCTGCTCGCCGACAAGCTCGGATTCGGGGTAAGCGTTCATGTTTAACGATGGTGCGCAGTACTTCGACAACGTTGAAATGAGGAACTAGGAGATCCAGAAGAACTTTTGAACGAACTTCAAGGAATTAATGACATTGTCGAGTATAAGAATGGACAAATCAAAAGAAAAGCCCTGAATGTTAGGCGATATTTTGAAAATAATGGAACAACATAGACAAGCTAAATCAGAAGAGGTAGAATATAGACAGTTACAAAGGAAAATTATAAAAGAAATAATAAGAACCAAAGAGAAATGGATGAGGGAAAAATGCAAAGAAATGGCTATAATGGCCAAACATGACATCTTTAACATACTTAGAAATGGCGATGTGTAACATTGTAAGACTTTCTTATATGGCCGGACCTGTGGCCGGACCAAATATTTATTAATTTAGGATATTTGCATAATAATAATAATACTTAATAATACTTTGGCGCCTGCGCACAGAGGGTCTTCCCTCTCTTGCAGGCTTAATGTATATGGCTAATAATAAATAAATAAATTTACATTGTAAATTCTTCTGTAGGAGATACATGGCAACATTATTAAAATGCCTTTTAGGGAGGTTTTAGAAAGAAATGTTTCAAATAAAAGTTGTAGCCATTAGTTAGGTCAGTTCAAGTCAAAAATTTGGTAAGAATCGGCACAGCCGTTTAGGAGAAAATGGGGAAAAACTGAAAATTCACAATAGTAAAGGGCTCTTCGCAGAAAGTAAATTAAAAACGTAATTAGTTAACAAAGTTGCATATTTAGAATGTATTCGAAACGGCATTGCTTAGAAAGCTTCCGATGACCCACACCGTCGCACACATCAGGACTGCCATCGGTCCAATGGAGTTCTCATTGTGCCTCAGAAACTGTGAGCAATAGAAGTTCCTCAGAAACTTGAAGTAATTCAAAGAAGTACCGTCGGTTCACTAAAGATCGGCAAACTTCATATACAACTCTTTCAAAAATGCCAAACTCCTATACTTGTCGGATTACAAACATTTTCGAATATCATGTCAGAGTTCCTTTTAGGTTACGTTTTTCTTAAGACAATTTGCGATTGCAACTACGTATTTGTCACAACTTGCTTGGATACTCCACAACTCCTAATTGTGTTAAAAACGCTTCGAGTTACGCTTCGAACTTGTCTTGAATATGTCGTCGACTAGGTACCGAAGTTGTACTTTTCTGACAAACTACTTTAACAATTGTATGAGTTGAGTTGAGTTTTAAACTTCACTTCGTTTAAATATTCCATTGAAATTTCATTACAATTCATTGTCCTTCTAATATGTCGATTATACGTTCCTTATAAATTGTTACAGGAGGAGTTGAGGGAGCTGTGCCGGACGGAACACAAACGTATCGACGACGAGACGGCCTCATCGAAGTTGTGAGGGTCGGAGATCGATACTCTAATGTGATAATAAGCCATTAACTGCACATATTTTAATACCGGTAAACTGATTTATCAGAGTTAACGTTTAAGTTAAGTGAGGTGTTTGTTAACGCATGTGATAGGAGTTCTCATTTTTAATTTTGTGTCATCACCGAAGACTACCAAAATGTAATATAACAGTTGTTAACTTCCTTCTTAGTCTTACTAAAACATGGAAATGTAATAAACTCTAGAACTCCAATCAATCCTGAACAATCTGGCATTACATAAGGCAAATTGACATACTTATGAGTTTGCGCAGTATATATTTCACTGCATCACCAGGACAGGACTAAAGGTATTTGACTTCTAGTTCCATGTTATTCCCCATAAGAAAACGATTTGTGTAGAAACAACAACAATTGCCTTTCTCAAGATGATGAAGATCCAAGAGACATACCTATGCGGATGTGGTGAAGAGGAGGTCACCTAGCGTATATTTTTCAAATGCCCACTTAACTCATATAACATTAATGCTTTGCAATCTCATCTAGATCTCACTAAATTCAAAATCAAACCTTATTCAATGCAAGACAGTCTTTAACAACTTGAACAGTTACAATATTTGTCTCGTAAACAAATTTCTCCAAGAATCGCACATAAGTCTACTATTTGTTCAAAATGTGATGAGGTAAAATTCCAAGAAAACGTGTAGCTCCCTTTGTCGGTATCCGACAATCGCGGGAGTATCAGCAGCGTTAGAAAGTCATTGACGGCGCGGTCGTAGCACTTACCATATTAGCTTTTACGTGCATTCGACATTGACAATAATGTCGAAATTTTTAAGGCACGCCTCTGTCGCGGTATATTGTTACAGTAGTTCCGATAAGAAGGGGTTTATTGGCTTAGTAAGTTCTTGGAATTCTAACTCATCAGATATCGTACGGGCTGTACATGTCTAGTAAGTTACATGTTTATCTGGTTTTGTTTTCAATAATGGTTGTTAATATTATTTTTTTCTGGGTTATTTAATATGGTCTGAATATTTTAAGGGTCCGTGTTTTTTTATTTTTATCACTTCTGCATATGGGGCTCAGTTGTTTAGTTTGTTTATCGGGCATTTGAGCAGGATATGGTTGAGGTTTTCATTTTGTCCGCATTCACAGTATGGTGACTTTTTGATGCCTATTTTGAAAAGGAGTTCTTTTGTTAAGAGGGCTCTCGTCCCAGTCTGAACGAAGTGTGAAGTGGCCTGTGTAGAGAGTTGACTGTATCGTAGCTCGTGGGTGGCTGCGGAGATGAATCTTGTCTCTAGGTTGTAAGGCTGGAGACTGAAGTCGTAGTTGGAGATCAGGGCGTGACGTGATCTCTTGAAGTTGAAGTTCTCGGTGTGTGGAGAGAGGGCGTATCGTGCTCTCCGGGTTTGAAGATCTTGGAGTTAAAGGTTGTAGTATCAGTATCGTGAAGATCTCGTAGAACTCTCAGGGCGTAACGTGAGAGCTTGTAGGTTAGGGTGAAGTAATTCAAGACCACAACACACTCGTTTTGAGCATACTAGGGTATACTGCTATTGTCCCAAATTTCAGAGCTTTTATACATCTTGTTATGTAAAAAGTTCCCTAAATTCGGTTACAATAAATTACGATTTCCACCTAAAATTCCCTTAAAGAATGTTGACGTAAGCGTCAAAACAGTCGGAAACGTCTTTGCACGCAATTCCTTTAAAAATCGACTAATTTTGATGCGGTTTTCACTGACTGAATTACTAGGAAAATTGTTTTCTTTGGGGTTATCTGAAAATTTAATTTTTAGTCCAGAGTAAACTGTAGTTATCGTAACAGTTTATACAATGAAGTGCAATTAACTATTTACGCATATTAATCATGCACTTAAATATGCGATTGTTTGTTACAAAAATACGTTAATAAGCATGTGAAGTGCAAAATAGAAAATGCAGTTTTTTCATCCGCGAAGAGTCGCCCTCACGCGGCTCAATTCCTAAACGTCACCTCTGCCATGGCCCCTCTGCATTCGAACGGAAAGTCGAAGAAGTGTAGAGAACGTCGTGTTAATAATTTCACTAGCCCGCTCCGCTTGCTATGATCCCATTTCCTGTGTGTACCCATTATAATTTGAACGTTAAGAAGAATGATAAGAAGAAAACCAAAAATAACAAACACGGAACCACAAATCCAAGAACAAGCGAAGAATACGCGAGTAAAAGTAATGACCTAGGACATGGGTGGTAACCATGGCAGGTAGGTGCTGACGTCACGCGAAGGGGCGGAGCTTCCATCCAAACCTTTCCAAACAAATCAATCGATAACAGGTGTAATTTGCTCATAAGAACGTTGTAATTATACATTTATTGCCAATTTTGTCGTAAATAAGAGTTGCTAGCTGTATATTTTGATAAAGTTTGTTCAACCCTAAGTTACCACCAAATATTTCTAGATAGGTAAGTAGTATATAGTAGTTTTGGCCCATATTATATATTATAGGTTATGTTCATAGATTAGGTTATGTTATTGTTTGAATTTCATCAAAACTTACCACTGTTGTTAAGTTTAGTGCTGCTGCTGTGTTTAAAGACAATTTTTTTTAGGCTCGTGGTCAATATCTACAGTCATGGTTATGTGTTTTGCGCCTGACTGTAAGCACTACAGTGAGCAAAGAGTTTGTAAATTTTTTACATTCCCTGCTAACTTACAAGAGCGAAAGAAATGGATTAACTTGATAAGGTAATACTATACTGAATACTATGATTAAGTATCATATTTTAAACTAAATCAAATTGCAATTAAAAAAAATTAATGCATTGTAATTTTAGGAGGCAAGATCGAGAACCTTCAAAGCACTCCTTAGTTTGCAGTTGTCATTTTGTTGATGCGAATAGAAAGAACGGACCAACTATTTTTGAATTCAATAGAACGAAGAAATTTCATTTTGAATCTCCAGAAAAAAGGTAGGTATTTACATACATAGTATTAGTAACAAATAAACTGCAGTGATGGCATTTCTGTTTTAATATTTCTTTTTCTACGATCAAAAATTTATTGATGTCTATTTTTGTTTACAGAAGACGAAAAACGAGATTACCCGATGATGATCAAATAGCAGGCTCTTCTACAACTAGCAATTCGGTATCTCCAATTCCAAATATTTTTGAAGAAGGCATTGTAGCAGCCAGTGTAAACAAAGAACCTGTACCTTCGACTTCGAGAAACTTACAAAGTCCATCCAGTGCTGTTTTGGAAGCTGAAAACTATTTTTTAAAAAAAGAACTTGAAGAGGCAAATCAGAAACTTAAGAATTTGACCAGTCGTTTCAGTTATGAACATATCAAGGACAACGATTCCCAAATTCTTATGTACACGGGCATACCATCAAATGCTTTGTTCCTGATACTGGTAGAAACAATGGAAGAGTTTAAGATAAATTATTATGCTGGATGGAATGTTATTTTGTTACCAAAAGTTGACCAAATCCTTATGACTTTGATGAAGTTGAGGCTAAATTTGCCACATGAAGATTTGGCACTTCAATTTAACTGTTGTACGAGTACTGTCACCAATATTGTAATGACATGGATTTATGCCATACATAAAGTTTTTTTTGAAGAACTGATGAAAACAATACCTTCCAGGAAAAAAAATCAAGCCTGCCATCCTGCTGCCTTCTCAAGTTTTAAAAATTGCAGAATCATTTTGGACTGTACCGAAATTCACTCGTCAATACCCAGCAACATGGAAAATCAGAGATTAACCCACAGTTCGTATAAACATAGGAACACATGGAAAATTTTAGTCGGCATTGCCCCAAATGGTGTTATAACATATGTCAGCCAAGCATATCCAGAATCTACTTCTGATAAAGAAATTGTCGAAAATTCTGGAGTGTTAAATCAAATGGTCACGGGTGATTTAATATTGGCCGATAAGGGTTTTTTAATTAAAGACCTACTTCCTGAAGGAGTGTCCCTAAATATCCCCCCGTTCATAAGTACTCCCCAATTTACAGAAGGGCAAGTTTCTGAAACCCAAAACAGTGCCAAAGCACGAATTCATGTGGAAAGAGCTATACGTAGGATAAAAAGCTTCCAAATTTTGCAGCAAGTGCCTCATTATTATACATCACAAATTTCTATTATTTTTCAACTATGTGCAAGTCTTACCAATTTTCAATATCCACTTATAAAGGATGTACAGGAATATTGTTAATATTTTGTTTAATAGTTTTATCACGTTTTTTGAATTCCTACATATAGTCTATTGGCTAGGGGGGTAAGACCATTCAATTGCCGTCCGAGGATAAAACCAACTGGATTCCATGTTTTTGGGGTCGCTGTTTTTGTTTAAAAAGAGTTCAAGAGCAACAACCAAGTTTTCTTTTTGTATTTTTCTCCCCCGAATCTGATTTCGAAGATCGTTTCTGAATTGGACATATGATTTGTTAACAACTTTTGAGGAAAGCGTCCAATTCAGAAACGGTCTTCGAAATCGGATTCGGGGGGTAAATAAACCGGGGCTTATTATTATAGTAAGTGGCAGTAGGCAGCCAGGCCGATGTACATGTATTACCTACATATTGTACGCATTAAATGATTTTACTTTTTTAGTGTGAGCTTATTTCTCATTAATAAGGCACCATTTTTTTGTAACCAGACGTCAAGAAATTAAGAGTAACATTGCATTAGAAAAATGTTCATTTATTGCTATACACTAATCTTACAATAAATAACCAAACTTTTACATTTAAAGTAAATACTACAAATTAACATAATATTTACAAAACAATTTTGGCAGATAGGTGCTGAAATAAAAATGTTCTAAAATAGGTATAGTATTTTCCTTCCATGAAGGATCATAGGGTACAACAACTGTGGTCACTTCCTTAAGAGTCCATATGCATAAATAACATTTGGTTCTCTTCAAAGAAAATAATTATGTTCTTGGTTTATACAAATTTGACCATTTTCATTATAATATATAATATATTTGTGTGGTTGGCATTTGAGCTTTTCTGCCAAGATTCATTTTTATAAGCAAATGGACATTTTATTTTAACAATGGCATCGTCACCCACTATAATCTATCAGGACTTGCCCCTAAAAGTCCAGAACTTGACAGCCAAATACCTGTTCGTTGAACATTCTTCCCCACTATACATTTAATTCCATCTAAATTATATGTTCCTAAAATATACATAAATATTAGTCAAATCTTATACCTACAATAAATAGATAATATATTGTAACGTTTTTACTGTTTACTAAGACTAAAACACTACGCGATTATCCTAATGAATTTATTTCTAACTACACTTTAACACTTATAATTTATTTGACAGAGATGTTTATTTATTTAACGCGCCCGATCTCTCGCTCGCATGTTTACGCACCGGTTCTTCAACTCTCCCGCCTTGGGTCGGGCAATCCTTATAAATGCAGGTAGAAGGCTTCCCGAACTTTCTGGGAGTTCATTCTAGAATTCGCGGAACTTGTTATCGCATCGAACTCTCTCGACTCTTCGAGTCGTCGGCTTCGACCCGTCCTTCCCGGTATCGCGATTCGGCGAAATTGTGTATCTCCCGGCGTGTTTATGCCGCGGCGAGCCGTTTCGTTACACTGCCCCCGCCTTAAAGATGTTTCGTCCCGAAACGTGTCCCTGACAGGCCCATGTAGAAATCTACAGTTGGTCCCCTGTCTGCAACGCGAGGTTTGGTGGAAATAACATGCTACGGTCTTCTTGTGGGGACTCCTCTCAGGATTCCAACAACACACCAAAATGTCTCTCCCGGTGAAGCGAAATAAGACCTCCAGCATATTCCTGACGACCCTCCAGTCCAAGGCGTCCAATCCGCAAGCCAGTTTGGGGATAGCTAACTTAGTTAGATCTTCGCTAAGTAGGGTATCCCTGAGGTCATGTAGTGCGTCCCACAGGTCCAAATAGGTGGGCTTGTGAAAGGACCTCCTCTTGGTAATCAGGTAGAAGAGCGGCCGTTGTGATCCATCTTCCTTAATCCTCAGCGCTCGCCCGACCGCCGCGGTCCCTGCTGATGGAGTTCGGTCCAGTTTGCCGAACCTCGTCCGAAACTCCGCGGCAATTCCCCGGGACATCCGCAGGTCCTGGGCCACACGCAATGAGCCAGCGCATATTCAGTCGGTGTTCCGAAGAGATCTCGTTGTTCTTCCCTGGTCACACCGAATCTGGCCTTCCCGGTGTCCCACCATACGAAGCCATAAATTCTTCAAAGGAAGGCTCATCCTCTTGGGGCCGTAGTTGGCGCACCTGTTGATCTTGGTCGTGGTCTCCCTCGAAAGGTGCTAATCGATTGTAATGCACGACCCTGGGCTTCCCATTCGGGACTTTGCTGATCCGGTAGATGACATCATTTATCTTGGTCTTCACTGTATACGGCCCTTCCCAGGATTTCTGAAGCTTCGGTGATAACCCTCGTCTTCTTTGCGGGTTGTACAGCCACACCAGGTCTCCTTCTTCATACATGCCGTTGTCCGCCCGAACGTCATAGTGATCCTTCATGCGGTCGCTGGCGACTTGGAGATTCGTGCGTACCATGTCGTGAATCTGGTCCATCTTTCTGCGCAGCTCTGTGTCGTAGTCTTCCCCAGCCAGATCTTCTCCCGGTCTGCAACCGAAGTTCAGATCGCAGGGAAGCCTCATCTCTCGCCCGAACAGTACCCTTGCTGGTGTTTGGCCTGTGGACTCGTTGATGGCAGAACGGTAGGCCATCAGGAAAAAGGGGAGATGTTGATCCCAGTCTCGTTGGTGTTGAGACACTACCTTCGAGAGGTACTTGCCCATGGTGCGGTTCATCCTTTCCACCATTCCGTCGGACTGAGGGTGCAGCGCCGTCGTTCTAGTTTTGCGAATTCCCAATTTTTCGCAAACTCCCTGAAACAGCTCGCTTTCGAAGTTACGCCCCTGGTCGGAATGCAATTCCAACGGTACTCCGAAGCGGCTCACTAGTTCCTTCACCAGGACATCGGCGACAGTTGTTGCTGCTTGGTTGGGAATCACGTAGGCCTCTACCCATTTCGTGAAGTAGTCCATCGCCACCAGGATGTACTTGTTGCCGCAATCGGTTTCAGGAAATGGCCCAGTAATGTCTAGGGCGATCCTCTCGAAAGGACTTCCCACATTGTACTGTCTCATAGGGGCTTTCGGCTTGCGGTGCGGTCCATTGCTGGCTGAGCAAACTGTACACTTCCTGCACCATTCGCGAACAGCCTCGGAGCAGCCCACCCAATAGAAGCGCTCGCGCACCTTCTGCAAGGTCTTCTTTACTCCCAGGTGGCCTCCTGAGGTTCCGGC
The DNA here is from genome assembly GCA_946251905.1 of Cryptocephalus moraei. Lineage (NCBI taxonomy): Eukaryota > Metazoa > Arthropoda > Insecta > Coleoptera > Chrysomelidae > Cryptocephalus > Cryptocephalus moraei. The sequence goes on from OX276459.1 coordinate 23,127,237, forward strand.
ATGGATGTGACGTAGCACCTCCGCCACCTTGAACTTGGGCACGATGAGTTGGAGTCGTCTTTCTGCGCCATTATCGGATTCAAGCACCCTCTTGAGTAGTTCATCCTGTAACATCAGAGTATCCCACTGTGCCCAGTACGATTTCAGGGTCCTAGAGGATGGGGCCACTTCCTGCCATTCCGGCCGACGTCCTTCTTCTTTCCACCTCAGGATCCGTTGGAGGTCAGGGTCGCCTACCTGCGCTCGCCGCAGCCCGTCTGGTGACCAGACCTCGTCGGTGACCGTCGTGCGGCAAGTAGAAGCCTTCTTCACTTCTGCACGACTGCAATGGGAACATCCCACTTATGACACCACTGTAACGTTTTTACTGTTTACTAAGACTACACTACGCGATTATCCTAATTAATTTATTTCTAACTACACTTTAACACTTATAATTTATTTGACAGAGATGTTTATTTATTTAACGCGCCCGATCTCTCGCTCGAATGTTTACGCACCGGTTCTTCAACTGTCCCGCCTTGGGTCGGGCAATCCTTATAAATGCAGGTATAAGGCTTCCCGAACTTTCTGGCAGTTCATTCTAGAATTCGCGGAACTTGTTATCGCATCGAACTCTCTCGACTCTTCGAGTCGTCGGCTTCGACCCGTCGGCTTCGACCCGTCCTTCCCGGTATCGCGATTCGGCGAACTTCTGTAGCTCCCGGCGTGTTTATGCCGCGGCGAGCCGTTTCGTTACAATATTTTTTTACTTGTGTAAGTATGTACTGTACAGTACCAATAAATGGTGATGATAATGTCAGCTCACGAGGGTTTGTACTTATGTAATAACATAACATTGAACGTTGGTAAGTATTGGTGACATTAGCAGATCTCGAATATGCATGCATTGTATCACTGCTGATGTAAAAACAAACCCCCATAAAAAATATACATGGTCATCTAACTAGGTACTAACTATTTGAAGTAACTTACCAAAAGACTTGTACTGGAATAATACAAGTTAATGAACTTTATTCATCATTAATAATCAATATCACATTTCAACGATACGTCCGGTACGTTTACCCAGGTGCAGTGTAACAGTTATTCAATATTGTATAAACTTACGTTTAGCGTAAATCGGCAAAATGTTCATCCACATCCGTCCTTCCATAATTCGTAAAACTAAGCAATAAACAGCGTCAACGATCCTGTATTCGAATATTCATGAATAAAATAAAGTCAGTTGCAATCGAACCTCGAAGCGTTTCAGTCCACTTATACCACCCTTAAAAATTACCTGCAACCTCGATCATCACATGGCGATCCTGCCATCCAGTTTTAAATAGTACAGTGAACAAAAAACTGAAAGTGGAAAAACTTAAGTGAACGTGACAAGAAAAAGGACTTAAAGTGCAGCTATGGGGAAAACTCAGTCTAAAGAAGTTATTATAAGTCAAGCTGGAAACAGTGGAGGAACTACGGCTGAAACAAGCGAATCCAACCACGTACAACTTTGGGAAGTATTTGCTATTACGATTGGACTCATCATACTTGTAATAATTTTGGCACTGGCATATTACCGTATAAGAAAAGCCATGGTTCGTCAAATTCGAAGAGAAATTCGACGAAGTCAAGATATCATCGTATAAACTAAGCCCAATAAGAAGTAATATAGCAGTAAAGTAGGTGCTTTTATCCCGACGAAAAGAACACAACTTTCATCAGGGAACTTCAACTAGCTGTACCACACCGGGGCTAGCATCGAGGGAACGAACAGTGAAGCTATAGCGCTGCTGGCTCGCTACGTGGGAAGACGAAGCTGAAGCTGATGGCTAAGGAATCGACCAAACCACGACCCCATCTACTGAATCTCGATCATCACATCACATGGCTCTACGCTATTGGACGATCATACGATCTACGCTACCGAAGTCCCGCCAACAACCATAAGTACCACTTTTTTTTTTCTCTCGTCCGAGAATTTTTATTTTTGTTTGTTTTGTTGTTATATTTACACTATCGCCACGTAACAGTAATTTAGATGAGTAGTTCAGGGATTATTGCTCAAATAAAAGAATTTCACGAAAATGTTAAGAAATTTAATGGAAAATTAGGAAAAGAATCTGTAGATAGGCGTGAAAATTTGGAAAGAGTAAATAAGTTATTAGTAGAGTTAGGATTAATTGAAAAACAAAGTAGTAATATTAAATCTTTAAAATTTGATAAGGAATCAGATTATGATTATACTGTACCGTATGTAAGAGATATAGATAAATTAATTTATAATTCAAGGCAAATTTTACTAGATAGATTAGCTAAATGTATAGAAATTAGAAGTAGCTCGGGATTTGTAGAACCTAATAGAACAGAGAGCAATATAAGTGTAAATATGGCGGATAAGTTTGAATTAAAAACGGCGGCGTCCTTTATACCGTCTCTTGATGGTACTGAGGAAGCTACTTTACAATTGATTGATGCCATCCAATTATATAGCGATTTGTTAAATGATGATGGTAAGCGTATGTTAATAAGTTATGTTTTAAAAACTAAATTAACGCAAAGTGCGAAAATGCGGTTAAACAAAACGTATCCTACCATAGATGAGTTATTGTCTGATATTAAAAAACATTTATTACCAAAAAAATCTGCAGCTGTTTTGGCAACACAATTACACTCTGCTAGGCAAAAAGAAAAAACAGTAGAAGAATTTGCAAAAAATATTGAAGAGTTATTTTTAAATTTAACTTTAGCACAGGCTGATGGCAAAGATGAAAATATACCTTTATTACGGGAAGTAAACGAAAAACTTGCTATCAACGCTTTTTCCAACGGTTTAAGAAACAATGAGTTACGCACTATTATAAAAAGTAGAAATTACGCTACTCTAACAGAGGCTATAATAGGCGCAAAAGACGAAGAAAATGTAAGAATATCAAATTCAGGATTGCATAGTAATTTTCACATGAGAACGCAAAGAAATTTTTTTAGTAATATTCGCGGAAATCGTTCGTCTAGATTTGTGACAAATAATTTCAACAGTAGAAGCAGACCATTTCATAATAATTACAGTAACACAAGACCTTTTAGTTCTAATAATACGCGTAATAATAATAACAACAACAGCAACCAACAAAATTCTTTTAGAGGTCGAGGTCGCGGAATACCTCGTGGACGTGCATATAACCATCAAAGTCAGCAAAATCATAATGCAGGTCGGTCTAGGGCGTTATACTTCTCAGATGTTCCGAGTTCATCAAATTCTGTAACAGAAACAGACGAAGGCTTTGCGAATAATTTAGAATCAAACGAAACCTCAGAACACCGGTTTTTTCGTGAATAAAAATTTCCAAAACGAAGAAATAGTTTTAAATTTAAATGGTATGAATTTTGTGCGAGTGCGATACAGAATGAAAGAGATGTTATTTTTACTGGATACAGGAGCGAGTATTAGTGTAATGTTTTCGGATAATTTACCAGAGAATGAACTCGTCGACTCATCAAAAAAAGTTAAAATAACAGGTATTGGAGGATCTACTTTTGCAATAGGTTCAGCAAATATATTGTTTCATCTAGGTACTGATATAAATCATGAATTTTTAATAATAGATAAATTTAGTTCGGACATACAGGGTGTACTCGGTTCAGATTTTTTTAATAAATTCGAAGCTAATATAAACTACGAAACATTTACATTTTCATTTTGGTACAAAGGAAATAAGTTTTCGCTACCTATGCTATCTAAGCATGATTCCTATATCTCAATACCTCCTAGAAGTGAAACCATAAAATATTGCGTTAGTAAAATTGAGGGTGAGTGTGTCGTTTTTCCAGAGGAGATATGTGAAGGAGTGTATGTTGCGGGAATTATAGCTAAATCAGAAGGTAATAAAATTCCTATTAGGCTTTTGAATGTAAATGATAGGGAAATAAAAATAAGAAATTTTAACCCAAAAGTAGAACGTGTTTCAAATTATGAGGTATTTAACTTTACAGAAAATAAATTATCAGTTGAACGAGTTGATAAAGTTTTAGATTTAATCAATATGAGCTGTCTGAATAGCGAAGAAAAGAATTCTATAGAAAAAATATGTGCTAAATATTCGGATGTATTTTATTTAGACGGTGATCAAGTTACGGTTACCAATTTGTATAAACAGAAACTTCAAGTGAAAGATAATGCGGTACCAGTATATGTAAAACCTTACAGGTTGCCACACGCTCAAAAATCAGAGATTCACACACAAGTTCAAGATATGTTGGATAAAGGTATAATAGAAGAAGCCAAATGCGAATGGTCTTCACCGCTACTAATTGTACCTAAGAAACCTGACAATAACGGTCAGAAAAAATGGAGAGTTGTCATCGATTATAGACTACTAAACAAGCAAATAAAAGATGATAAGTTTCCATTACCGTGTATAACTGAAATTTTAGATTCTCTGTCAGGCGCGTTATATTTTTCCCATCTCGACTTGTCACAAGGATATTATCAAGTAGAACTAGATAAGGAAAGCAGACCTTACACGGCATTTACAACTGATCGCGGGCAATTTCAAATGAAAAGATTGCCAATGGGTCTGAAAATAAGTCCTAGTGCTTTTTCCAGACTCATGACGGTCGCACTATCCGGTCTAAATTACGATTCATGTTTTATTTATTTAGATGACATAATTGTATTCGGCAATTCTTTGCAACAGCATAATCGAAATCTTGTTAGAGTATTAGAAAGACTTAGGAAAGTAAATTTAAAATTAAATCCGCGAAAATGTGACTTTTTGAAAAAAGAAATTTTGTATCTGGGACATGTAATATCTTCCGAGGGAATATCACCCGATCCGGATAAAGCCAAAATAATTGAAAAATACCCTGTCCCTCAGAATGCTAACGATACGAAGCGATTTGTAGCTTTTGCAAATTATTATCGTAAATTTATACCGCGTTTTGCTGAAATTGCTAAACCATTAAACGAATTATCTAGAAAAGGAACAACATTTCATTGGTCAGAAAAATGTCAATCAGCATTTGAGACTTTAAAAAGAGCTCTTATATCACCACCGATTTTGCAGTACCCGAATTTTTCAGACAACAATACGTTCATCCTTAAAACAGATGCCAGCGGGATTGCTCTCGGCGCAGTATTATGTAACGAGAATGACGCTCCAGTTGCTTACGCGTCGCGCATCTTAAATAAAGCGGAACAAAATTATTGTACGGTAGAGAAAGAACTATTGGCAATAGTATGGAGTGTAAAACATTTTAGACCATACTTATATGGTAGAAAGTTTCAAATATTTTCGGATCATCGCTCTCTCATATATTTATTTAATATGACCAATCCTTCTAGTAGATTAACTAAATTTCGACTAACCTTAGAAGAGTACGACTTTTCGGTTCACTATATAAAAGGTTCACATAACGTTGCAGCAGATGCTTTGTCAAGAGTGAAGTTAGAACTAAGTGAACTCAAAGAAATGTGTGCAATGGTAATGACCAGGGCACAAGTAAATAAACAAAAACCACCAGAAAACCAACAACAATCAAATCCTACTAATATCAGGCTTGATCACCCTGGTGTAGTAGAAATTTTAAAACGTCCAATTAACAGTGTTGAGTTACAAATATACGACAAACAATCTTTTGAAAACATTTCAAATAAAAAAGTTCCAGGCCGTTATGTTCGCTACGGTGATTACGTGTTTGATGAGATATCTCAAATAATTTACTTAATCCTAGATTACCGATCAACGTTTGACTTAGGTACTTCGTTGAGGAGTCTCGGGAATTTATGTAAAAAATATAACATTGGAGAACTATGCATAGTAAAAACGGAGGAACACAAAAAATTTATAAAAGACATATCGCGATATAAAAATGAAATTAAGCATGCTAACGTTAAAATATCGATAATAAAAGACGTAAAGCGTATAGAAGACAAAGAAATGAGACAATTAATTCTAAATGATTTCCATAACCTACCTACAGGAGGACATGCTGGAATTAACCGTATGTTCAATAATATTAAAAAGTTTTACATTTGGTCAGGGTTAAGGAAAGACATCGAAAAGTTTGTTAAGAAATGTGACGACTGTCAAAAATGTAAATTTAGTAGGAAGGCTAAACAAACATTAACTTTAACTTCTACAGCTACATCAGCGTTCCAAAAAATTTATTTAGACTTGGTTGGTCCTCTTAAACTGGACACTGACAATAATTTATACATTTTAACTATCCAATGCGACTTGAGTAAATTTGTAGAGTGTTACGCGTTACCAACTAAAGAAGCTTGTGTTGTTGCCAAAGCATTTGTAGATAATTTTATACTTCGTTACGGAATCCCTCAGGATACTGTAACGGATCAAGGCAAAGAATTCATGGCAAACGTTTTCAAAGAATGCTGTAAATTATTAGAGATAAATACTTTACATTCTACAGCGCACCATCATGAATCGCTTGGAGCCTTGGAAAATTCGCATAAGCATTTAGGAGCCTATTTACGAATGCAAGTATCGAAGCATGGTGATAACTGGGGTACTTGGTTACCATATTGGTGTTTTGCATATAATAATACAGTACACAGTGAAACCGAATATACCCCCTTTGAGCTTGTATTCGGTAAAATAAGTAATATACCATCAAACCTTCTAAATAACTTAGACCCTTTATACAATTTCGACGATTACTCGAAAGAACTTAAGTATAGACTCCAAAGTGCGTGTGCGGATGCTAGGAATAAATTGATGACATCAAAAAATAAAAGAAAGGAATATTTTGATATAAAGTGTAAAGATGTATTATATTCAGAAGGAGACGAAGTTCTCATAACTAATGAAAATAGGATAAGTAAGTTAGATCCATTATATTTAGGGCCATATATTGTAGTTAAGGATAAACATCCCAATGTAGTATTAGAAATAAATAAAAAACGGGTAGAAATACATAAAAATAGGGTAAAAAAATATTGTAAATAAGGTAAATATATATAAAAAAAATATGTATTGCAACTATTTTTTTTCTTTTTCACCGGGGAGGTGTACTGGAATAATACAAGTTAATGAACTTTATTCATCATTAATAATCAATATCACATTTCAACGATACGTCCGGTACGTTTACCCAGGTGCAGTGTAACAGTTATTCAATATTGTATAAACTTACGTTTAGCGTAAATCGGCAAAATGTTCATCCACATCCGTCCTTCCATAATTCGTAAAACTAAGCAATAAACAGCGTCAACGATCCTGTATTCGAATATTCATGAATAAAATAAAGTCAGTTGCAATCGAACCTCGAAGCGTTTCAGTCCACTTATACCACCCTTAAAAATTACCTGCAACCTCGATCATCACAGACTCTCCGGGTATCTGTTAATTCTACAAGCTCCCAAAATTGAACCAAAGTTGCTCGGTGTAAGTCGAAACTTTCTAATTAAAAACCACTTCTCATACCATTTTGATCCATGGTAAGATCTGTTAGTCTCCTTAATTTTCTCATCACTCAACTAACATCTCTCCTTAAACAATTCAGTTTTATTGGAGACCCCAATAAAATCGTTCGAAGTGATTATGTCCTCAATAACAGGAAGGTCTTTAACATCCTCATCGCTGACTTCGTCTTGCAGCAGCCATGTGAAGCCTACTGTGTATCCAAATTGAGCCAGTTTTTGTCTCAATTTGCTTTTGTTTTCCTCAGTCAAAGGGTCCTCGATAGCCACATTATGGTTTTGGAGCATAAATTTCTTCGGCTGTTTTTAACTGGCAAATTCTTTTAGTTTTAAAGCATTCCATTGACATTCTTTATCAGTGACTGATATATTATAACGCCCAAAAAGAGCCAACGTAGCAATATGATGGCATTTTGTACCCTTCGGGCAGGTACAAGTAGCCGAAGTAATCTCTCCTGATTTATTTAGTGTAATCTGCAATAGGAACATTTAATAAGACAAATATATCTATAAAATCTATGGAAACCAGAAGAGCTACCTGTACAACTTTATATTTTTTCCTTCATGCAGGCATGTATTTCCCCTCTAATACTCATAAATCAGCATCAATAAACTGCATGCTTTTTACATGATTGGATTCCAATGCATTTTCACCCCTTTTTATCATCTTATTCTCGTCTTCAAAAAACTCAATAATGTCGCAGATCTTCAAAACATATTTGGATGCCATTTTCAATCAAAATTCTGACTTCAAATGGTTTGAACAAAGTGGTTTCCTATAAAAAAAATTGTGTAGAAACAGTTGCCATGGTTACCAAATTCTGACGTCACACTTACTCATCCTCGCGTATAGCCACAGGAGTTGTTGAGGCATAAGAAGGGAAAAAAATTGCCATGGTTTACATCCCCCTCCAAATATGCTACGTCACACTAATGATGCGTATTTGCGTTGTAGAATTTGCTATATTTTTATGTTAAAAACCCCGCTTCAGAAAGTTGGGACGGCCGTCCACGTTCTGTGCCACAGAACAGTAAACTGACTTATATGTTTCGTGGCGTGGATTTCGCGTCCCATCGAGAGCGAGGTTATGTCCGCGAACGAATCAATTTATTTTTCAGGCGATTTCCGTTCGAACGGCGAGAATCTGACGTGCCGTGCCTTTCCCGCAGGATGTTTCGCAGGGGCAGGAATGCGAACAAGGCCAAGCTGGAGCACAAGCTGTACCTCGTAAGTAATACCCCCCCTTTCCGTGCGTGACGTCCCACGGGATATCTCCTTTTTTCAAGGCGCGAGAGAGCCCGGAACCCGTCTTCGACCTGAGCGAGTGCGAGCTCGTCGCCGTCCCCGCCGGAATATACTCGTTGTGCAGGGTGTTCCTAAAGGAATCGCTGCGTCTTGAGCGGAACCGCCTCACCTCGCTTGACGGCGGCGGCGACCTGCGGGACCTGCGCCTCCTGAGGATACTCGACGTCAGCGACAACCGCTTCCGTCGCCTACCGGACGAGATACGGTACCTCACGAACCTGCAGGTAAGGCGCATCATACCGAGCGCCCTCCCGAGTAATGAGCCGACCAACATTTCTATGTCGCCGTTACAGGAACTGTACATCGCCAACAATCGACTCGAGAGGCTCACCGATGGCGTCTGCGAGCTCAAGGCGCTGCGCGTACTCGACGTGTCCGACAACGGGCTCGCCGAGCTGCCAGAACGTGCTGGCGAGATGCGTGGGCTACACGCTTTGACGGCGACCGGTAACAGATTAACACGACTCCCGACGAGTTGCCACAGGTGGTCCGGCTTGAGGGAGCTGCGGGTCGACGTTGACCGGTTCGAGTACCCGCCGACGGAGGTGGTGGCGGATGGCGCGCTGGCAGCCGTGCGGTTCATCTGCGACGGTAACGATCGACGACGATGACGGTGAGGGCGTCGTAACCCATATCCGGTTTTCAGATCTTGGCGTCGCCTACGATCGCGTCGACGAGACGGACCGCGCCGAGACCACCCATGGGAGGCGACGGGACAGCACCGACAGCCTACAGGTAACGACGAGGCGACGGTACGAGCGGCGGTAGATTAATCGAAACGTTGCGTTTTCAGGGGAGGCTACGTGAGCTCGACGACGTCAAGGCATGTATCGGATTTGGGCAGCACGGGCGATTTTAACCTTTTGACTTGTTGCAGCTACAGAGAGTGAGGGAGTTCCTGGAGATCGAGCGGGTCAACGAGCTGTCGCAGCGACAGGAGTTGGAGGTCGCCGAGGCCTCGAGGCTCGACAGACAGAAGGTAAACTCCTTAAGAAGGTAAAAAGAAGATAAACTGCTAAACCAGGAGAGCAAATTTGAGAAATGAAGACAAAAGCGAGCGGATAAATTGTCCAATAACTCGAGTAAAAATGGATACTTTTTGATGTTTCAAAATTCACGTGAAAGAGAAAACGCATAGCTATGGTATCTTGGGTCTCGGGTCTTATTTTTGTTTTTCTTGAATATTGGAGACCCAGGCTGAATTTTTTTTCTTCGATATCTCTCGACGAGCTAAAACATTTGTTTTATGCAGAGATTAGTATTTTTTTTGGGAACAGTACACACTTAAGAACACTAAACAATAATGACTTGTCGATTTCCAGCTGCTGCTCGAGCTGACCGAGCGGCAGACCGAGTTCGACGTCGAGCTCGGCAGGATACAGCGGCGCAAGGACAGCGAACGCACCGAGCTCATCGAGCGGCTACAGGAAGGTAACGTCGGCGGGTCGGATTTCTCGAACCGTACGAAACCTCTTTACCCGTTCTAGCCGAGAGCGCGGCCGACGCCTCGATAAGGCAACTGCTCGCGACGGGCCGCGAGCCGCACTCGCAGCTTCTCGAGCAGGAGCGGCTCGAAGAGGAGGAGGAGCGCCTGCTGCAGGAGGCGGAGCAACGCGAGACTCTACGCAAGGACGAGATCCTCGCCGCGATGCGCAAGCTGCTCGAGGAGGAGGCGGACAGGTTCAGGCGGATGGACCGCGACAGGAACGAGAGCAACCGCACGTTGCTCGAGAGGTACGGAGGCGCAGAGATGCTAGTTTCCATCCAAGTGGTGCATGCGCAATAGCGGACGTGTAACGGTCGCCTTCGATTAGTCGGATCGCGGTATAAATCCGAAAAGTTTAGGTTCGCGCCACAGTTTTCCCCAATTAGGAACCGGTCCCTCCTCTAGCTGCGCATGCACCACTTGGATGGAAATCTAGCTACGCTGTACGAAGGTACGACGCGACGTCGTCGGCCGTTTTCATAATCCGTCATTACATTCCGTAGGCAACTCGAGGACGACTCGACGCTCGCGGAGGCGCTGCGTAGCCGCGAGCACCGCAAGCGGGACCTGATCGAGCGGCTCAACTCGGACGATGACCTGCAGAGGGCGGCCGTCGCCGCCCTCCTCGAGAGGGGCGACGCGAGGAGCTGGGGCCTCCTGCAGCAGATCAAGTTGGTCGAGTCGCAGCTCGTCGCCCTCACGGACATCGAGCTCGACAAGAGGAAGCTTCGCGTCGATCAGCAGACGGTAAGAACGGTGATCCGCTCATCGACTCGTATCAATGAGAACTATACTCGCTCGTCGATGAGAATGATACTGACTGCTCATTGATGAGAACGGTGTTCGCTTATCAATGAGAACGGTACTCGATCATTGACCCATATAGAATAGATGACAACTGTACTCGCTCATCAACTCATATAAATGAGAACTATACTCGCTCTTTGACTCATAAAGATAAGAACTGTACTCGCTCATCGACTTATATGGATGAGAAAGGTACTCGCTTATTGACTCATATAGATGAGAACCGTACTCGCTCATCGATGATAATGGTACTCGCCCATTGACTCATATATATGACAACTGTCCTCGCTCATCAATTTATATAAATGAAAACTGTATTCGCTCATGAACTCATATAGATGATAACTGTACTTGCTCATCGATGAGAATAGTACTCGCTCATTGACTCATATAGGTGACAACTGTACTCGTTTATTGACTCATATCGATGAGAAAGATACTCGCTTATCCATATGAGGACGGTATTCGCTCATCGACTCATAGATGAGAAAGGTACTCGCTTATTGACACATATAGATATGAACTGTACTTGCTCATCAACTCATTGATGAGGAAGGTACTTACTTATCAACTCATATAGATGAAAACTGTATTCACTCATCGATAAAAATAGTGCTCGCTCATTGACTCATATAGATGAAAACTGTACTCGCTCATCGACTCATATCAATGAGAAATTACTCGCTTATCGACTCATATAGGTGAGAACTGTACTCGCTCATCGACTCATATTAATGAGCAAGATACTCGCTTATTGACTCATATAGATAAGAACCATACTCGCTCATTGCTGAGAATGGTACTCGTTCATTGATGAGATGGTACTCGTTCATTGATGAGAATGGTACTCGCTTATTGACACATATACATGAGAACTTTACTCGACTATCGACTCATATCGATAAAAAAAAATACTCGCTTATAGACTCATATAGATGACAACTGTACTCGCTCACAACTGTCCTCGCTCATCGACTCATATCAATGAGAAAGATTCTCGCTGATCGACTCATATAGAAAAGAACCGTACTCGCTCATCGACTCATATTGATGAGCAAGGTACTCGCTTATCAACTTAATTAAATGATAACCATATTCGCTCATCGATGGGAATGGTACTCGCTCATTGACTCATATAGATAAGAACTGTACTCGCTCATCGACTCATACGGATGAAAAAAGTACTCGCTTATCGACTTCTGTAGATGAGAACCATGGTCGCTCATCGATGAGAATAGTACTCGCTCATTGACTCATATACACGAGAACTGTACTCGCTTATCGACTCAGATTGATAAAAAGAATACTCGCTTATCATATAGATGAGAACTCGCTCATTGACTCATCATTGAAAATGGTACTTGCCCATCTACTCATATCGGTGAGAACGGTACTCGCTTATCGACTCATATTGATGAGAACTGTAAATACTTATTGATTGATTAATGACTGATTGATGCGCAGACCGACCTGTGCGACAGGCGCGTCGACCTGAGCGCGTTACTCGTCGAGCTGCTCGACAGGCAGCGGGAGCGCAGGTCGCAGCTCGTGTCGACGCTCGAGGCGATCGAGGAGAGGAACGGGAGCGACGCTGAGGACTTCTGGCTGCGGCAGTACCAACGGCTCTTGAACAGGTACCGAACTTCGATACAAATCCTACTCGTACTTTGTCGATGTCGCTGCTTTGAATTTAAGGTTGCCAGAAGGTCTGGCCCAGGCGCAACGCACCATCGACGTCGAGCTATCGAGGGCGCTCCTCGCCAACGGCGTGATACACTGCTTGCCGTTCCTCGCGAGGATCCTGCTGAGTAACTAACTATGCGGTCCCTCCGTTTGATCGATCGATTAATCTCTGATGTGCAGGTAACGTTCGGGACGTCGACGACTGCGACCTGAGTCGAGTCGGCATCGCTAGTCCCGAGGAGAGACGGAGGGTCCTCGAGGCGTTGCGGTGTTACGAGAAGATGAGTCGGAACGAGGGAGAGGTGGGTGTGCCGTCGGCGCCCCCGCTAGAGAACGAAGGAGGCGAGGAGGAAGAGGCTAGCGCTCCATTACCCGAGAACTTCAGGAGGATCTCCACCGTCGAATGTGTCGTTTGCATGGATTATGAGGTAAACGTAGGGGCGTAGATCGTGATCATAACTTCAGAAGCTACCGTCGACCACTGAGGACGCTCCAGAGTTGCGAGATTTACACGGAAGTGGTGCATGCGCGCAGTAGCGGACGAGTAACGGTCGGCTTCGATTGGTCAGATCTGGTGTAAAGTTTAGGTTCGCGCCACAGGAATTGGCTGAAGGAGCCAGTAGTTGTAGGGAAGGCCTACAACTACTACGCTAGATTTACACTTCCGTGTAAAACTCTGGGACGCTCATATCAAAACCTAACCTCTTAACGTTCGTAATCTGTTTCATGTCTAATCTTTTCTGTTTCAGTGTCAGATCATATTCGTGCCGTGTGGCCACTTCTGCAGCTGCCGCGCCTGCGCCCTGCCGTTATCGGAGTGCCCGATGTGCCGTTCGGGCATCGAGAGGAAGATAACACTCGCCTCGTAACGACGACGCGCGCCGTCGTCTTCCGGAGATGCGAGGTGCGTAATGGAATCCGCTACGAGACTGGCATCTTCGGTGTATATTACGTGTTCGATGCACGCACACTGTGATTTACAAAATTACCATTAAATTTACACGTGGCCTTCGACTCGACGTTCCCTCTCGGCGTTCATACCAAAGTGCCATAACGTGTTATGTTCGCACGCTTTGTTTTTTTGTTATTTTGAAATGAATAAATCCGTTGGTTCGTACGTCATTGTAGTTTCGTTTATTGGTAAAGATATATCAAAGGTTACTTCGTGGTCACTCGGGGGCGTCGTCCGGCGTCGACTCGTCCATCTTGTCAGCGTCGTTCGGTCGCTTCGGCTTCGCCTTCTTCACCTTCTCCGCTTTGAACTCTGCGGACGGGACGAACGTTAGTGATCATCGGAAGAAGAAAACCTCTTCGGTGAGCCCCCCCCCTACTTACCTCTCAGCGACTCCTCAAGCTGTGGCACGAACGCCTCGAATTCGAGCTCCTCGAGGGCGGCGAGCACGTCGCGCCCCGTCAGCGTCTTCCTGTTGACCTTCTGCGCCTGGCTCGAGGCCTGCGACGTCACGTAGAGGACGAAAACGGAGGCGGCCCTCGAGAGCGCAGCGCGCGCGTCCTTGCCGACGAACACCGAGTCGGGCAGCGCCTCCTTGATGATCTTCGAGACGGACGCGTTCGGCAGGCTCAGATCCTCGAGCTTCTCGGCCATACCTAACCTCACTTCGGCGGCACGGGAGTCGGTCGTCCGATGGGGGGTGGATGCAAGAGCGGCCGACGGCGCGCTCTCCCGCAGCGTTTATCGTCCGAAATTCGTAAGGCCGGACTGGTAAGGTGGTAAGTTAAGGTAATCGTCTAACAACGCGCCAGGTTGTGTTTTCGAACACGGTACAGGAAATGGCTTGGATTGCTTGGAACGTGGATTAAGTATTAAGTTTTTGTGGCTATGTTTATAATACCCACCCTTAGAACGCCGCACGGCCATGGTACGATCAGTCAGCACAGGACACTATCACCAATCGACCACGGAACGTCAGATCGTATCTCGTATCTATATCTAACCCTAACCTCACTTTCGCTCCTCTGTGTTCCTCGAAAAGCCCGAGAGACCGTCGAGTCCCCTCTAACTTGTCTCGCGATGGACGACGCGAGAGCGACTACCTGCGATTGGTGCCTGGGGGAAGCCCCCATCGGGACGATCGAAGACAAATTGTGGCGCTTCTGGAAGACGATCAGCGCCGAGGTGGGTACGCACAAAACGTCGACCCGAGTCCGTTAGCGAGACTCGACCGATTCCTCTTCTTCCAGGGTTCGATCGCGGCGTCCCTCAGGAACATCTGTGAGAAATGTAAATCCCGTTTCGAGGAATTCTCTACTTACGTCGAGCGGTGCAGGCGCAACGAGTCCGTCATAGCCATGATCGTACCTACTGGGCGAGTCAAAGACAAAGTACCTTCCGACAGTCATTTGAAGGAGGACGATGAGGAGACCGCTCGACGTAGTAATGCTGGCACGCCCTTCCGATGTCCGCACTGCGACAAGACCTTCGCCCACAACGGCAACCTGAACCGTCACCTTCGTGTCCACACGGGCGACAGGCCGTTCCGGTGCGCGCGCTGCGACAAGACGTTCGCCTGCTCCAGCAAACTGAAGATCCATCAGCGTGTGCATACCGGCGACAAACCTTTCGGTTGTTTACATTGCGATAAGGCGTTCACGCAGTCGAGCACGTTGAGGGCGCACATCCGCGTCCACGCCGGCGATAAGCCGTTCCGGTGCGCGCACTGCGACAAATCGTTCGCCTCGTCCGGCAACCTGAGGGAGCACCTGAGGGTGCACACCGGCGACAAGCCTTTCGGGTGCGGCCGGTGCGGCAAGACGTTCACCCAGTCGAGCTCGTTGAAGATCCACCTGCGGGTGCACGCGGGCGACAAGCCGTTCGAGTGTGCGCACTGCGACAAGACGTTCGCCCGGGCCGGCGGTCTGAAGACCCATCAACGTGTCCACACGGGCGAGAGGCCTTTCAGGTGTTCGCACTGCGACAGGACGTTCGGTAATTCGAGTAATTTGAAGAAGCACCTGCGACTTTACTTGGGAGGGTGAACGCTGTGATATGACCGGTTCACTGGGTATGTCCAATTCTGTGTTACAGATGTAAGTCAATCTGATCACATCCACTACCCAAGTACTTATAACGAAAGGGAGAATGTAATCAGAAATATTTAGGTAATAACTAATGATAAGTATCCTATATCGCCACAAAATATTTCTTATAACATCTATTGTATGTATTTATTTTCAGGAATAAGTTTATTAAAAAATGGAGAAACATCAAAGACAATTATACAAAAAGTATGAAAAAAAAAACATCCGGACAAGCAGCTGATTCTGGAAAAAGGTATATTTATGCTCGGCAGCTATCTTTTCTGCAAAATACTAATGTCCTAATAGAAACTCAATCCACAATAGACAGTAATGAGGACGAAAATGTAGGTACAGTGGTCGACGAAGGTAACAAAACAATACAACCAGGACCATCAAATTCTCAAATCTATGACCAGAGGTCTTCAAAGAAAAAAAAAACGTGAAATCGAAGCCGCTTTGGTCAACTTTATGACGACCCCCATTTCTTGCTCAAATACACCTGCTCACCTTCCAGAACCTAATGCGGACAGATCGTTTTTTGAAAGTATTATTCCGTCAATTAGCGATTTTAATGAAGACCAGAAATTAGTCGGTAGAAAGAAGTCGCATTTCGATTCATCTATCAGCTATCAGATGTTGTCAGCCATGAGGGCATTAGGCCTGTCTCATTGTGTAGCTCCAGTTTATTTCCCAGTCAGAGTTAGTCCTCTGTTTTCATGGCAGGAACTAGAGTTTGTACTGAGTAGAAAACGCAACTCGGCTCCTGGCCCTGATCAATTCTCCTACTCCATGATCTCTAACCTCCCTTTCAAATGGAAAGAGTGGCTCCTTGCCTTTTATAACAAGCTACTCCTGGATCCTTCCCAGTACCCTTCTGACTGGTCAAATCAAGTGGTGTGTCCGATTCCAAAAGTGGGTAGAGAACAAGGAGTCCTCTCCGGATGGAGACCAATTACGCTGTCCTCATCCATGGGCAAAGTTCTAGAGGCGATTATAAAATCCAGGTTGGAATGGCAGTTAGAACAAAATAAACCCACTACAATTTGGTTTCCGGAGGGGGAAGGGAATTAGGGACAACATTTCCATGTTGTACTCCATTGCCTCTTCGGAAATCACTAAAAAGAGGTCAGTGGTTGCTGTTTTCTTGGATTTGAAGTCGGCAACGTGTCTATTCCCCTATTGAGAGAAAGGCTGTTTGCGGTCAATGTCGCGGAGGATTTAATTAATTTGGTAATGAAGTTTTCTACGTCTCGTAAAGTATGTGTTATGGATCCCTACTCTCGCGAATTAATTGGTCCGGTAGTAATAAATAAAGGTGTCCCTCAAGGTCCCCTTTAAGCCCCCTACTATTTAATATATATTGCAATGACATTGGGGAGTTTCCTCCGGGCATACTTTGTTTAGGGTACGGGGATGATTTCGCCTTGATTGGGTACAATAAGGAAGTTAACGTTCTTATACAGCTACTCAATTCCTCTCTCCGTAAAGTAGTATCATTCTTCGAAGGACTGGGTTTGTCTCTGTTACTGGACAAATGTAAGGCAATATGCTTTCAAGTAATTTGCAAACCTTACCCTTCGAGTAACATAATAATTAACAGTAAAACTCTTCCGTGGAAACAAGAAGTTAGATATTTAGGAACTGTACTCCATAAGAACCTGATTTGGAACAGCCATATCGATTATATTTCAAACAAAGCTTTGAAAGGAGTTAACGTAATGAGAAGTCTGTGTAGAACGTGGTGGGGGGCTTCGCCCCCCACTATGCTCTGCCTGTACAAGGCCTTTGTCTTATCCCACTTAGATGTGAGCAGCTTCCTGTTTGGGAAATGCTCGGAGGAAGCTCTGAAAAAACTCGATCGGGCCCAATACCAGGCCTTGAGGACAGCCTTAGGGCTTATGAAATCAACCCCCATACCTTGTATTTTGTCGGAGAGTGGAGAGCTCCCTTTGTCCCTCAGGAGGATCAACTTAGCGGGAAAGTATCTTCTTAAGCTTCACTCATACCACAATCTTATTACCCAATGGATAGATCGGTTGGCTCTCATATGTCGCTCTTTTGGTACCAAATGGCCCGTTGTGACGTTGCTTGGGTGAGCACGGGTGAGGGTGGTCGTGTAGCTCGAAGAATAAGGCGGACGTGGTGTATTAATTTAATCTCTAGGGCCAACAGTAACAGAATATATATAAAATGTACAGGGCGTACGTCGGGGGAAATTGCCCGCCTCTGATGTTCCCGCTGGGACGCTTTCAGAGGGGATTCCTCCAGGACCTGATGTTCCTCCCTACGCTGTCAGGCGGTGGTGAGCGGATCCAAACTCTTTCCTTCGTCTCTGATGTTCCACACCTAGGAAGCTGTCAGGAGAGCGAAGTGAGTTCGAGGATCGAACTGCCGTTCCTGGGCCTGGGCGCTGCATGGGGATGTCATAGGTCGGTCGCCGCGGGGTTCCTCTTCTCATTGGTCCGCCGCCTGTTGCCATGGTGACGCGGGGTAGGAGCGCCCGCGGTACCCGCTCGTGGGGAAGGCTGTCCTGGTGGGGGTGTGGAGTTGTAACGTAAAACGTCGGCGTGGGGAGAACCGCCGTCGGTGGGGATGCGGCTGCGGCCGGTTGACGCCAGAGGGTACTGACAGTACCGTTAGAAGGGCTGCTTGGTAAGGGTTGCTACCTGCGGATAGCGACTGGTCCCGAGGGTAGCCTCGAGAGGGTGCCTGTGTGAGTTGCGACACATGTTTACTCCTTCAAAAGAATAACTACGACGCGTACAAGACAGGTGCATGAACAGGTGCATGAACATTTCCTGCGTAGGCGTTCTAGAATATACTAGAACGTTCTTTATCGGGGTTGGGGGTGTATATATAAGGGGGCTTGTGATCGAGGGAGTTAGTTAGAACTAGAGAAGCAGAAGTGAACGCGACATACGATCCGAAAGCGGAGCAGTACAAATAAATTATGTAGTGTCTAGTCTAGTGTACAAGTAGTTTAGTGTGTTAAATAAATTAGTGTTCAATTAATGTAAATAAATTATAAAATAAACGTTACATTGGTGTCAGAAGAGCGGATCATGAAGAAGTTACGCGAATTAAAAGTGGCCGGCGAGTTAAAAAAAGAACTCGAGGAACGGGAATTGGAAACAGGAGGGAGGAAGACCGAACTCCAGGACCGACTCTCGGCATTTTTGAAAGAAAATGGCCACGACCCGGAAGTTTTCGAGTTCGAAGACGATGACATCACGAAGCAAATCGCCGCCCAGAGGGAAGAAATCGCCGCCCAGAGGGAAGACATCACTGCTCAAATCGCTGCCCAGAGGGAAGAAATCGCCGCCCAGAGGGAAGACATCACTGCTAAAATCGCCGCTCAGAGGGAAGATATTTCTACCCAAATCGCCGCCCAGAGGGAAGATATTTCTACCCAAATCGCCGCCCAGAGGGTAGATATTACTGCACAAATCGCTGCCCAGAGGGAAGAAAGCGCCGCCCAGAGGGAAGACATCACTGCTCAAATCGCTGCCCAGAGGGAAGAAATCGCCGCCCAGAGGGAAGACATCACTGCTAAAATCGCCGCTCAGAGGGAAGATATTTCTACCCAAATCGCCGCCCAGAGGGAAGATATTTCTACCCAAATCGCCGCCCAGAGGGTAGATATTACTGCACAAATCGCTGCCCAGAGGGAAGAAAGCGCCGCCCAGAGGGAAGACATCACTGCTCAAATCGCTGCCCAGAGGGAAGAAATCGCCGCCCAGAGGGAAGAAAGCGCCGCCCAGAGGGAAGACATCACTGCTCAAATCGCCGCCCAGAGGGAAGACATCACTGCTCAAATCGCCGCCCAGAGGGAAGACATCACTGCTCAAATCGCTGCCCAGAGGGAAGAAATCGCCGCCCAGAGGGAAGAAATCGCCGATCAGAGGGAAGACATCACTGCTCAAATCGCTGCCCAGAGGGAAGAAATCGCCGCCCAGAGGGAAGAGCTAACCGACCAGATTGAGGCTCAGCGTAAGGAGATTGAAGAGAAGATCAAGCAGTTAGAAGAACGACTAGAACAAGTCAGTAGCGGCGAGGGGAAAGAAGACGAAATTAAACAGAAGCGACGAAGCAGTTGGAAGAACGACTAAGGCGAGTCAGTAGCGGCGAGATGAAGGAAGAAATAAAGGCGGTTGTTCAACAGAACTCGATATCCATCAATCGAGTGACGCCCCCAACGTTCGATGGAAAAATTCCGTGGGCCAGCTACAAGAAGCAGTTTGAGGCAGCAGCGGAAGCTAATGCTTGGTCCCCTCACGAGAAAGCTGTTTCCCTAACGGTAGCCTTACGTGGAGAGGCGTTGGAAGTTCTTCAGACGCTATCCACCGAGGAAGCCGGGAATTACAATGAGCTGCTGAGGCGACTGGAAATGCGGTTCGGCCAAACACATCTGGAGCAAGTCCATCAATCCCAGATGTCCAATCGCCGTCAGAGATCGAACGAGACCCTGCAGGAGTTCGAAGCGGACGTAGCCAGACTAGTGAGGTTGGCGTATCCCACGGCACCGGAACAGATGATGGAGTGCCTCGCAGTGCAGACGTTCGTGAGCGGGCTGCGGGACCAGGAACTGCAGAGGGCCCTGAGACTAGCTCGACCGAAAACATTAATGGACGCGCTCGCCATCGCACTGGAGCATGATGCAGCCATGGAAGCTTCCCGCGGTCACGGCCGTGTTCGAGCGGTTACAGAGGAAGTAGACACTGAGAAACTCGTGGAAAGGGTCCTACAGCAGATCATGGAGATGCTGTCGGCGAAGAAGAAGGTAGTTCGCTGTTGGAACTGTGGCGAAGTGGGCCATGTGAAGAGTTCTTGCAAGCGGCCCAGAACAGCGGCGCCGGCGAAGGCCCAGGAAAACTAATGCGGGTCGATAAGAAAGGGGGAACGTCGACCCGTAGCAGTGGAAACCCCCGGGCCAGTATAGTCTCGTTTTCCCACCAATTGGGGAGCGCGTACGTCGATGGCACTATCGACGGGAGATCCCACGCCATGCTTGTGGACACGGGAGCTACGAAGACGATCGTACGCTCGGAAGTTGTGAGGGACTGTAGGAAGATTAGGCCAAGTAGGTGGCAATTAAAAACTGCCACTGGGGAGAAGGCAGTAATACACGGTGAAGCGACGGTTAGCATGACGTTGGGACGAGTAAAGTTTGACCATCCTGTTCTCATAGCCGAAATTGAGGAAGACGTCATACTGGGGATGGACGTCATGAGGAATCATGGATTCCAGTTGGATTTCGGACACCGAGTGTTGAGGATCGGTCAAGAAGAATTACTGCTACACAATCGTGACAACTTTGTGTTAGACGTAATAATGGCAGAAGATGTGATTCTCCCGGAACGAAGCGAAACAATCACCTCTACCTGTCTGAGGGGTGTTGTGGAAGAGGGAATCCCAGCCGTGATCGAACCAGAAAACGATGACAATCGACTGGCTCGGGGGGTACTAGTATGAAAGTACTGCCCTGTGATCTAATCTTTGGCGCTAGACCGGACGAGGACGTTTCGGGGGAAGATTACGTCTCCAGGATGCGGCAAAGGATGAACGAGATTCACGATCAAGTCCGGTACCAACTAAATATCGCCAGTGATCGCATCAAAGAGCGTTACGACATCAACGCTAAAGAGGGTGGCTACCAAATGGGAGATCGAGTTTGGCTGTACAACCCACAGAAGAAACGTGGTTTGTCCCCTAAGTTACAGACCAATTTATTGGGAAGGTCCCTATGTTGTGAAGAAACGAATCAATGACGTGGTCTACCGGGTAAGCAAACTACCAAATGGCAAGCCGAGAGTGGTGCACTTCAATCGGTTGGCACCCTATGAGGGATCGCACGATGAGGCGGAGGTTCCCCGAGTAAGAAACACGTTGGCGCAGGAGAACGAACTTTCGTTCGAAGAATTTATGAGCGCCTACGGGGGTACCGGAAAAGCACGGTATGGGGTAACCTGTGAAAAACAACAGGATTTGTTCAGCGTACCTGAAGAATACTCGTTGGCCCATTGTGTGTCCACCGACCTGGTAATGTCACGAGGTATCGCCACGGTTTTCAAGAAGAAGTACGGGCGCTTGGAACAACTCAGAGCGCAACTCCCGGAGATTGGCAAGGTTCTGGAACTACGTGACAACGTAAGACACATCTTTTATCTGGTTACGAAGGAGATCGGGTCCCTTAAACCATGTTATCACGATGTATGGCGAACCTTGCATAGGCTACGAGACCGACTGCTGGAGCTCGACATCAGGAAGCTAGCTGTCCCCAAGTTAGGTGCTGGACGAGATTAGCTGGACTGGAGGGTTGTCCGGAATATGCTGGAAGTAGTGTTGAAGAATACCGGAGTGGAAGTTTTAGTCTGCTGTTTTGGGCCTGCACCATGTCGACTCGGGAAGACGGTCCCCTGTTATTTTGACGCCACGTCTCGCTGTAAGCGGGGGGCTAACTGCAGGTTCCTGCATGGGCCTACCAGGGATACGTTCCGAGACGAAACGTGTCTAAGGCGGGGGCAGTGTAATGCGAGAAGTAAACAAAGCGACACATGTTTACTCCTTCAAAAGAATAACTACGACGCGTACAAGACAGGTGCATGAACAGGTGCATGAACATTTCCTGCGTAGGCGTTCTAGAATATACTAGAACGTTCTTTATCGGGGTTGGGGGTGTATATATAAGGGGGCTTGTGATCGAGGGAGTTAGTTAGAACTAGAGAAGCAGAAGTGAACGCGACATACGATCCGAAAGCGGAGCAGTACAAATAAATTATGTAGTGTCTAGTCTAGTGTACAAGTAGTTTAGTGTGTTAAATAAATTAGTGTTCAATTAATGTAAATAAATTATAAAATAAACGTTACAGTATTATAAAATTAATGCCTAAAATGTCTCTCAATAAATGCTGCTCTTATCATATTTCCTCTAACTTGTTCCGCTGCAGGAATATGTTGTATAACTTCTTCGACGATCATGTCCTTCAGTATATCTACATTGTCATTTCTGGCAATGTTGTGAAGAACAGCTGTAGTTGCAATTATTCCTGTTATCGTTGTTAATTTATTTTGCATAGTTGATGTAAGACAGCGAAATCTTGATTTCGAGATGCCAAATACTCTTTGCACAACATTCCGTGTTGTTGTTTGAGCATTTTGTTATAACGTATTTCTGGTCTTGATTGTGGAATATAAATATGTAGTCTGTTGATAGGCATTGTCAACTGTCTACAGATATGTAAAATGCAATAAAATTATTCAATACCCTTTCTCTCGAGCTAAAGAATTTGTCTGTAAGCACAAAATTGATAAAAAAAGACAATGAAAAGGTGGATACACAGTGTTGGGTGAGTGGATAATTAACTCTGGATTGAAGAGATAAAATGGTGAAGTCAGAGTTATTGGAAGTAATGAAAAGCACAAAAAATATGCGGGATTCTTGATTTGAGGGAGTTTTCGGTTATAATCTTAGCTTCGGAATTTGGATATAAGATTTCTTTTGTTTTGTTGTATATGCCAGGTTCGCACACAGGAGAAGCTCACCTCTTGCAGATGTTAAATCATATGTATCTTTTGATAGTATGTATTAATATACTTTATGTACTTGGTAATAAATAAAATAATTCTAGAGGAAATTTTGGAACTCTCATTCTAGCCATAGATCACTGGTCACCAAATCGAGTGAAAGCTACCATTTGAGACCTTCCTCAATGTCGTGAAATTAAAAAAGTGGACAAACCGATGACCAATGCCCGTTTCTCAACAAAGACTAAACATCATCATCGTAACGTTCATCTAATCTTATCGTCGTCGGTCGCGTGGACGTGCGAATGCCTCCTGAGATGGCTCGACTGGGCGAAGCCCTTACCGCAACGCGAACACTTGAACGGCCTGTCGCCGGTGTGCACCCGCAAGTGACCCTTCAGATTGCTCGACAACGTGAAGGTCTTACCGCAATGCGAACACCCGAACGGCTTGTCACCGGTGTGGATGCGGCGGTGCCGATTCAGGTCGCTGGACCGGGTGAACGCCCTGTCGCACAGCGAACATTTAAAAGGTTTGTCGCCAGTGTGGACGAGGAGGTGCCGACTCAGGTCGCTCGACTGGGCGAACGTCCTGTCGCAGAGCGAACACTCGAACGGTCGGTCGCCCGTGTGCGTGCGTAGGTGCTCCTTCAGCGTGCTCGATCGGGCGAACGCGTTGTCGCAGTGCGGACACTCGAAAGGCCTCTCGCCGGTATGGACCCGCAGGTGTACGTTCAGGCAACCGGATTGGACGAACGTCTTGTAGCAGTGCGGACACTTGAACGGTTTATCGCCCGTGTGAACGCGCAAGTGGATCTTCAATTGGGACGAGTAATTGAAAGTCTTATTGCAATACGAACACCTAAGTGGAGCGCCCCCAAGGACGGCTACCGACGTCGTCGGATGATGGGAGTCCAATACCTCTTCTTCTCCGAAGTGGTACTCGGTATCTATCGAACGTTCCTCTCCGACCTTCCCAGTCGAATCGATCCTAAGAGGATTCGAGTGGCCCATTTCGACGGTCTCCTCCATTTTAACCAACGGATGGTACTGGACGTCGATCAAAGGTTCGTACGACAGCACCTCATCGATCAAGGACGCGTTGGCCTTACATCTCTCGATGTAGCTCGAGAATTCCTCATAGCGCGACTTACACATGCCACAGATATTCTTATGGGACGCCTCGAGCGGACCCTAAAAGATGAGGCGTCCATAACGTTTCACGGGACAAGTGCGACGAGGTACTCTCACCTCAGCGCTGATCACCTTCCAGAACCTCCACAACTCCTCCTCGATCGGTCGCACCGGTACTTCTTGCCAGCACCAATTGCAAGTAGACGTGGTTTTCGTACCGTTAATCGCGGTACTTCGTTTGTTGGCGCTGGAACGGGCGAAAGGTGCCGAGAGTTCGCGCAGCCTTATGGTCCTTCCTGTGTTCGCGATGAACTTGGACTCAAAAGTGAGGTTAGGGTGATCATAGAACACAAAGTATACCATAGACTATAGAGGTGATAAAATTGTTCCATCGAAAGTTTCTTGATCAACTGTGAATGGTAGTTAATTTTAGTAAGTTAAATAAGGCTGCAAATATTCTTCCACATCCGAGTCCTAACTTTGACGATTTGTTAGAAAAGTTACATGGAGTTTGACTAATCATTACTTTAGATTTAGCTTGGGAATAGTTACAAGCTTTAGGTAGTTTAGGTTTTAGGTTTTCAGGTTTAACACAAAGTGCTTTAGGCGGGCGTGGAAGCTATAATTGGAGTAGCTTATTTGCTCTCCAGCAGAAAAAGTGATTTATTTCGGAGGTGTCAAGGATTGTTAATGTCATACTTTCACAAGTGGCACCAAATTTGAATCACAATAAAATGCCACCGTCGTAATAAATCACATTGTTCTTCCTTGCTCCTTAACGTATAATGTATTTTTTTATATACAAGAAAACTACATACTTCAATGTTCCTTCTATTTCAGAGCTGATAGTTCAGAAATTTCGTTTAAGTAGATTACCAGCTGATTGAAAAATTTCCCATGTTAATCTCCCATAACAAAAAAAAATTGTATGAACAGTTGCCATGGGTTACCATCCCTTCTTCCAAATGTCCTACGTCATGACTTTCCTCGCGTATAAAACATGTAAGTCTATTTCTAAGCAACATGACAGTCGGTGTTGTGAAATGGCCATATCGCTGAAGAACCAAACAATACCACAACAATATACTGCGGTCGGCTAGGCAGTCTTATTTACAACAAAATTAGGAATAAATGTAGAATTAAAACTCTCTCATTTGCGTGCTTTCGCGATTTGTTTGGAATTTGGAAAGGTTTGGAAGCTCCGCCCCCTCGCGTGACGTCAGCACTTAGGTAGTCTATTTACCGATATTAATAGATAATCGTATTATAACCAGGCTACACCCTCATTCCACGACCCCTCGACTACAATACACAATCAAGGAAGCAAAAAAGTGTTTCCGTTTTATGTATAGTTTATAATCATTCCAGATTTTTGTCACTGCTCATTCAGTTTTGCTTCAGTATGCTTCAGTCATGAACTGTTCAGATTTACTCTAGAGTCTAGAGCTAAACTGGCTAAACTGAAACAAACGATAAGATTCCCTCCAAATAACATTAAAGATGTGTTCTATGTCTCCCGTAATACGTGATCTGTGCATTTTATCCTAACCACGAAACATTATTTTTATTACCAACTATGATTACCAATTATGTGCCAATTATTACCTAACCTCGCTTCCTCCACCCACTTGTTGTTCAGCGTGGCCGAATTTTTTGCAGTTCCTGTAAATTTGTATAAATATTTAAAAAGAACTCCACTCAGGCTCAATATACCGCCTTTTACCATGAGTACTACGGAAGAGACTGGTACTTGCAATTGGTGCCTCCAAGAAGTCCCAGTGCAAACCATCGAAGATAAGTTATGGCGCTTCTGGAAAGTAATCAGCTCAGAAGTAAGCATACACCATTCACATCATATATTTAACTATTTAGTGAGTTAGTCAGAGTACGCACCGTTTCTCATTACATATTGCTTGTTCGGTAACATCCATTTGTTCCTTTTGCCCAGACTATCCGGCAAATACCATTCGATCTCGAAGGCAAAGCGGAAGTTCCCCAAGTTAAAAACGTTGCAGGAGACGTACATACGTTCTTAGATTTAGTAACGTATGACTCATCATGAGATTACTGGTTGGAACCAGTTGCTCACTGGTTGGGGCAAATGCAATCAAAGTAATTTCAAATCAAGGCACACCCAAATCAACCTTGTCCGCCATTAACTTATTCCGTGTTCTTTTTATTTCTAGGAGCTGAACGGAGCGATTCACCGTAACATCTGCGGTAGATGTAGGTCTCGTTACGAGGACTTTTTCATTTACGTCGAGAGGTGTAAGATCCACGCGTCGATCATAGACGAGATGCTGTCCCGTGTCAAGGAGGAAACTTCTATCGATACCCGGGATTGTCCGTCAACCAAGAGAGAAGATTCGATCGGGGAGGTGGGATTCGGTGGCGCTGATTATCCGTTGAGCGTGGTCGTGATCGAACCGGGTCACTCGATGTTTCCGGATAGGCCTGAGGAGTCCCGAACGGCAGAGGAAGAGAAAGTCAAGATCGAGAATCATGAGATAGCCGAAAGGAAGATTTCGGATTCGGATACAGGTGAAGAAAGGAAGGTCGGTTTAGTTTTACGAGTCGTCTTGGAACGTACGATACTGATGAGCTATGTGACGTTCCAGAAGGGACCCGGCGGTACTTTTCCGTGTTTCTTTTGCGATAAAACGTTCAAGGACCGCGCCGGAGTTAAAAATCACTTTATTGTCCATACGGGCGAGGGACCTTGTAAATGTCCCCACTGCGACAAGAGTTTCGCGCGCCTCGCTTTATTGAATCGTCACATGGTGATCCACACAGGTTACAGGCCTCACAAGTGTCCCCAGTGCGGCAAGACCTTTGCCCGTTCCGACAGCCTGAACAGCCACCTGCGCACCCACACGGGCGACAAGCCGTTCAAATGTTCGGTATGCGACAGGGCCTTCGCCGATTCGAAGTGCAGGAACCGACACATGCGCATCCACACGAACGATAAACCATTCAGATGTTCGATCTGCAACAAGAGCTTCGCTCGACGTTGCATCCTGAAGGTCCACCTGCGGACGCACACTGGCGAGAAACGGTTCCAGTGTTCGCAGTGCGGCAAGACCTTCGCCCATTCGACCGGTCTCGTAAGTCACTCGCGCATTCACACGGGCGAGAAGCCGTACCGTTGCTCGTGTTGCGGCAAGACTTTTGCGTTTTCCGGCAGTCTGAGCAGCCACTTGCGCAAACACACCGGCGAGAAGCCGCACAAGTGTTCGCACTGCGGCAAGGCCTTCAGGGAGTGCAGCTCTTTGAACTCTCACTTGCGCGTGCATACGGGTGAGAGGCCGTATAAATGTCAGCTGTGCAGTAAGTCTTACCGTTACTTGAGCGCGTTCAATATTCACATGCGAAACCATAGAGGCGAGAGGCCATTCGCGTGTTCGGTCTGTGGCAAGGCTTTTAATCGTTCTTATGCTTTGAAAGTTCACTCACTGATCCATTCGGGCGAGAAACGCGTCAAGTGTCCCCATTGTACTAAACGGTTCATACATTCTTCTTATCTGAAGTCACATTTAGTTGTACATTCGGGTGCCAGGCGTCGTAAACGAAATTCGTTGCGGTGTGAACTTCCGAAAGGATCGTCACCTTTGTAATTAGGTTCTTAGATGTGTAGGTTACGGTTTCTTCAAAAACTCCTATCGCACACTTTTGTTCTTCTTTTCGGCTTGAACTGGGAAGCTGAAAAGTTGACGTATATCGTAATCAGCTGTAATAATTGGCACATATCGTAGTTGTAGTGGGGGTGAGATCCACCCTGTCTTCGAAGACCGATGACGTTTCATCCCAGGGTCAATTTTTTTACTGCCTTTGTTGACTTATTCCTACAAAGTCACCTTTGATCGATTGTGATTGTGAGATTTCGACGGAAGAGGGTCACTCTAGACTTTTTATTTAGGAGTAAAAGTATGGTAATAATGTAAAATCTTGACTTGTATTAATTTTAACATGGACCGCTTTACTAACTTACAAAGTCGACATTCGAATCAACGAGGGATCCCTGCCACAGAACATCCCTGCCTTAAGTGTCTATGACCTTAAGTCCTTACATAACCTCACTTTTACACCTACGTGATCGATTGATGATAGATGTTGGTCGCAAAAACTTCCTCAGTTATGACATTTTGCGTGGTGACTTTTTCGAGATTCTGTTGGTTTTTAAATACAATTAGCTCAACATTTCTAATTGTCGCTTACATACAAGGTCTATCAACTTTAAATAGGTTGCCTCAAGCGATCCTGACCTACCACAACAGCGCGCGACCGATCTACGTCACACGGCGACCGGCGATGCAAAAAATGTGTACTTTGAAAAACTCAGAACTGTTGTCAATTACAAACGAAAACGCCAGCCAAACGCCAAACTGTCAGGGTAATACAGAATATAGGTTAAACCACAAAGTTAGATTAAAATGGATTAAACACAGGTAATAAAACCTAGACCTGGGTCGCCAGTCTACGTCACGAACTCCGACACCCTCGCCCGGGAGCTGTTCAATGAGGTAACCTATTTAAAGTTGATACGCCTTGGCTTACATACCCAGCAAAGGACCTTTCTGTAAAGTCCCCTTCTGTAATTTCTAAAAGTTTATGTTCTGTGTGATCTCTACCGTATGTCCTGCGTTTTATGTTCCATGGAATCTAATGCATTCCATATAAACAATTTGTTACGAGTACATGTTCAATAAAGTAACGACAGAATATTTATCGTTCTCATAATCCAATATGCCTCTTGCGCGTTTCGAGTACAGACCATGGGACATAGAACACAGACGGGCGAGATTGAGCTCGGCACATAGTACAGTGCAAATAGCAAGAGACTAACTTATAGCGTATGGAACCGACAATTAAAAATGTTAAGATGAGTTGTATTTTTTTGTTTCAGCGTATTAATGTATGACGTCATTTTATGCTTTATGCGTTGAACGTTATAACTTTACCTAGTCACCTATCGGGTGTTTTATTTAAATTTCACCTCATAGTAGGCCGTGGATAGTGTTTGTGAATGCGCCTTACTAAAAAATGTCAAAATTGACATAACCTCACTTTTTTAATAAAAATTGAAACTGCTCCAATCAGTAATCCAATAGTAACTGATTGGAGCAGTTTCAATTTTTATTAAAAAAGTGAGGTTATGTCAATTTTGACATTTTTTAGTAAGGCGCATTCACACACACTATCCACGGCCTACTATGAGGTGAAATTAAAAAAAAAACACCCGATACTTTCCCTTCAAGCCAGAAAGAAGAAGAATTAACCTACATTTTGTCTTTTAAGCCTAAGTTCGATTTAAGCATTTTTTGTATACTTAGGATGGAGTATTCACTACCCTTCTCAGTCGATAGTACCAGTTTTTTCACAAGTAGAGGGCTGTTGGATACCCCAGTAAACAATATTGATAAATTACCTAACCAAACATTCACAACTGACACAATTGACAAGAGCAGGAATCTTAGAATACCTCAGCGAAGCCGCTTATAAGCGACAAGCAGCGTACTCGTTGGTAACATCATTACTTAAAACACGAGTGCTGCATGGCGCATTCCATACGCTGAAGCAAAAAAATGCAGCTCTAATCGCATTTAAAAATAAAAACCAACGGAATCTCAAAAAATGAGAACTGTCAACTGTCATAACTGAGGACGTTTTCGCGACCGATCCGACATTCATCCATAGACATAATACTGTATAGACTACGGATCGGTATAGGGCGCGATGTGCCGAGTGGGAGCGAGAGGCAAATAAATAAGGCGACTTGTCTCTCACTCTAAATGAGCGGAGTTGACAACTCTGTAACCATGACGATCTAACCTCTTGCCTTGTCAGTTACGTCACGTTCTTTTATTTTGGAGGTCGCGGGTTCTAAACTCCAAGAAAACGATCTTTTTCTTCTCAATTCCACTATTTTCCCACTATATTTACAGTTTTATTTAATTTCTTGTATTTCCTCAATAATTTTTGGAAGATAAATGATAACAAATTCTTGATTATGTTGACACATGATTGACATGAGGCTGTAGAGGTTAGAGCGTCATGGTTACGGAGTTGTTAGCTCCGCCCATTTAGAGTGAGAGACAAGTCGCCTTATTTATTTGCCTCTCGCTCCCACTCGGCACATCGCTCCTTATACCGATCCGTAGTCTATACAGTATTATGTCTATGCATTCATCACGTATGTGTAAAAGTGAGGTTATGTAGGGACTTGAAGGGAGGGATCCCTCTTCGACTTTGTATGTTAGTTAAGCGATCCATGTTAAAATTAATACAATATTTTACAGTATACTTTTACTCCTAAATACAAAAGCTAGAGCGGCCCCCTTCCTTTGAAATGTCACAATTACAATCGATCAAAAGTCACTTTGCAGGAGTAAGTCAACAAAGACAGTAAAAAGATTGATCCTACCATGACACGATACCCGTCTTCGAAGATAGGGTGGGTCTCACCCCCTCTACCACTGCGATACGCTGCAAATTATATATACGGATTACGACGGAAGAACAAAAGTGTGTGATAGGAGTTTTGGAAGAAACCGTAACCTACAAATCTAAGAACCTAATTACTAATTACAAAGGTGACGATCCTTTCGGAAGTTCACACCGCAACGAATTTCGGTTACGACGCCTGGCATCCGAATGTACAACTAAATGCTTCTTCAGATAAGAAGAATGTATGAACCGTTTAGTACAATGGGGACATTTGACGCGTTTCTCGCCCGAATGGATCAGTGAGTGAACTTTCAGAGCATAAGAATGACTAAAAGCCTTACCACAGACCGAACACGCGAATGGCTTCTCGCCCCTATGGTTCCGCATGTGAATATTGAACGCGCTCAAGTAACGGTAAGACTTACTGCACAGCTGACATTCATACGGCTTCTCGCCGGTATGACGACGCAAGTGATTACTCAAAGAGTTGGACCCCCTGAAAGTCTTACCGCAGTGCCGACACTTGTACGGCTTCTCACCAGTGTGTTTGCGCATGTGGCTACTTAGACTGGCGGAAAACCTAAAGGTCTCGCCACAGCGAGAGCATCGGTATGGCTTCTCGCCAGTGTGAGTGCGGAAGTGACTCACGAGACCGGTCGAATGGGCGAAGGTCTTGCCACACTGCGAACACTGGAACCGTTTCTCGCCTGTGTGGGTCAGCAGGTGAACCTTCAGGATGCAACGTCGAGCAAAACTCCTCTCACAGATCGAACAGCTGAACGGTTTATCATTCGTGTGGATGCGCATGTGTCGGTTCCTGCACTTGGAATCTGCGAAGGCCCTGTCGCATACCGAACATTTGAACGGCTTGTCGCCCGTGTGGGTGCGCAGGTGGCTGTTCAGGCTGTCGGAACGGGCAAAGGTCTTGCCGCACTGGGGACACTTGTGAGGCCTGTAACCTGTGTGGATCACCAAGTGACGATTCAATAAAGCGAGGCGCGCGAAACTCTTGTCGCAGTGAGGACATTTACAAGGTCCCTCGCCCGTATGGACAATAAAGTGATTTTTAACTCCGGCGCGGTCCTTGAACGTTTTATCGCAAAAGAAACACGGAAAAGTACCGTTGGGCCCCTTTTGGAACGTCACATAGCTCATCAGTATCGTACGTTCCAAGGCAACTCGTAAAACTAAACCGACCTTCCTTTCTTCACCTGTATCCGAATCCGAACTCTTGCCTTCGGCTATCTCATGATCCTCGATCTTGACTTTGCCTTCCTCTGCCATTCGGGACTCCTCAGGCCTATCCGGAAACATCAAGTGACCCGGTTCGATGACGACCACGCTCAACGGATAATCAGCGCCACCCAATCCCACCTCCCCGTTCGAATCTTCTCTCTTGGTTGACGGAAGATCCCGGGTATCGATAGAAGTTTCCTCCTTGACATGGGACAGCATCTCGTCTATGATCGACGCGTGGATCTTACACCTCTCGACGTAAATGAAAAAGTCCTCGTAACGAGAGTTACATCTGCCGCAGATGTTCCGGTGAAACGCTCCATTCAGATCCTAGAAAGAAAAAGAACTCGGAATAAGTTAAGGGAGGAAAAGGTTGACTTGACGTTACGTCGACTGTATTTGCTCCAATCAGTGATCAACTGATTTCAACCAGCAATTTCATGATGAATCATACGTTACTAAATCTAAGAACATACATATGTCTCCTGCAACATTTTTAACTTTGAGAACATCCACTTTGTCTTCGAAATGGAATGGTAGTTGCCAGACAGTTTGGGCAAAAGGAGCAAATGGATGCTACCGAACAAACGGTGCGCACTCCGACTAACTCACAAAATAGTTAAACGTATGAAGTAAATGGTGTATGCTTACTTCTGAGCTGATTACTTTCCAGAAGCGCCATAACTTATCTTCGATGGTTTGCACTGGGGCTTCTCGGAGGCACCAATGGCAAGTACCAGTCTCTTCCGTAGTATGCATGGTAAAAGGCGGTATATTGAGGCTGATCAGTGTATTTTACAAATATTTATACAGATTTACAAGAATTACAAAAAAAATCTGCCACCACGCTGCACGCTGCGCAACAAGTGGTGGCGCCTGGCGGGTCGGCGGGTGGCGGTCGTGGCGGAAGCGAGAAGCAAGGTTAGGACCACAGAACATCTATATTCTATATATTCTTCTTCTAAATTGATGGGCTCGACTCTGAGGCCATTTAACCAGAGCCATGGCCGTCTTTACTGAAAGGCCGGAGCACAGACCATTAATATAACTAGACCTGGTGTTCCCATTAGAAACTGACGTTTGTTTACATGCCAACTTAGCCAGCCTATAGGCGCGGTGTAAAGGGGGAAGGAAATATGGCCGCCGTTGACGAATTTTGACAGCGTACAAAATAGGTACCCATAGGCGTATCAATAATAAGAGGCAAAAAGGAAACAAAATTAAGAAAATAATTTACTTATTTATTTAGATCAACGGGCAATGAAGCCCTTTACATGCTGGGTAACAAAGGTGCGAAATAAGAGACAAATGAAGTATAGAAGGACATAGATTATCAAAATCATCATGACACTAATAATGCATGCAATAAGTATAGTCCAAGACCCATCTGTCAGAAATTTGTTTTAGATTGACATAAGAGGTAACCGCAATGTATTTACATGAATACCTCGGGAATAATGTTTAGAATAAGGATTGATCTATCCTCCAAAGCGCAGAGGTCGGGAACATTGCTTAAAATGCAACAATTTAAAAAGAAATTAAAAACCGCGTTTTTTCCCGACTTGTTTTGCTTCTAACTTTTTAAGTATTGAATTTAGAAAAAAGTTGAAGAGAGAAAAAAGTTACAGAATCGCTTTTTACATAAAATGGCATGGTTATAAATTCAAAAATTTATTAGCGGTTTTGCCAAATAGTAATAAACAACGAAAAATCGGCCCAAAAAAGTGTTTTTTTAACTTATTATGTTAGGCACTTTAAAATGTTGTTAGGACTTCCATATCACAAGTACAAAATCTTGAAGTTATAATAAAAGAATCCCGTAAATTTCGTTTCGATCGGTTTATTAGATTTGGCATAATAATTTTGCAATCCAGAAAAATTTATACATATTGAAAATTTTCAAAATTGTTTAAATTTTTTTCCACTATTTGATTTTAATAAAACTAGCGGTCATATATAAGAGGGAACAAGCTTTCATGCACTTTTGTCAGAATTAAAAAATATTTATTAGAACGGATAGTCATTGTTTAAAGTTGTCGGTTTTTTTTGCTTATAAACAAATAGCTTATCTCGGCGAATTTTTTGTTAAATGAAATACTGAAAACATGGCCGGAAAGTACTCGGAAACACGCTTCATTTTATACATAACAAGTTGCTATTTTGCTCTTTACCTTCTGAGATATAACTCCTCAAAGTTGTTTAGTGTTTAATAAAATTACTATTTTTTCTCATATCTTAAGAAATAATTGTTTCTCACCAGTAACCAGTATAATATTTTTGTTGAAATTTACATTAAAAAGATTGAAAATTAAACTTAAAAAAATGTCACGCTTCCAATTTTGACAAATTCATAAATTTGATATTTCTATTAAACACAGTTACAGGGTAGAAATTAATTACCTCGTAGTACTTTTAGGTTCAAAAACTTGATGCATCGGTAATGGAACAGCATCTCTCTTTAAATATCTAGCATTGTCGGTTGCACCTATTTTAGACACAAAATCATCTTTACTGAAATGTTTTGAGCAAATATAGGACGATTTTGTTATGTTATCATTTTCGCTAAGTCCCAAAACACTAATCCAAATATTTCTTTTAATCGGCTCTACTGGAAACCTAAAATAATAACACTGATAGAACGCCACTGAGATGATACATAACCTCAAAAAATTTCATTAATAAATCTCCTTATTTACCTATGAAAAGACAATCCCGAGGCTTTCCCTGCATCGCTATAAACGTTGCATATCTTGCACCTATTAGCCATTGTTAAATGTTTCCTATTTTTATCAAAATTACTCCCGGTTAGTTTTGGTTTGGTTAGGTTAGCGTGTGACAGACTATGACGCGATGTTGCCACGTTGCCTCTCATAACGAAAGTCTATATTATTTTAGATTTACGTAAAACTGACCAACCGCAGGCGAAGTAGGCTGGATGTATAAGCAAATCGTAAGCGAGAATTCTTCATTTGCATTCATGCAACAGCGCAAAAAAACGCTTAGAACGTGCTAAGATCTTGTCAATACAGTATTTTGTAAACAAACGGGTCTAGTTATATTAATGGTCTGTGGGCTCGACTCTGAGGCCATTTAACCAGAGCCATGGCCGTCTTTACTAAAAGGCCGGAGCCCAGACCATTAATATAGGCCGCGTTTTTAAAGTGTTCGAACACCGGTTCGAGTACTCGAACAGGAAAATCGCGTTTTAAAATGCAGTTCGAGCAAACAGTCGAGCGTTTTAAAATTAACAAACTTGCTCGAACACAATTTTCATGCACCGGGGCCGCTATTCTTGAACGTTCGACTAACTCCCACGAACAAAGTTCATTCGTGTGAGATATTGATTATTTGACTGCTTCATTTGTTCATTCATTAAATAAATCAATAAAGTATAACTTGAAAATACATTTGTTTTGTACTGCATTGACCGTTATAAATCCATGAATATGATTGGCGTCCCGCTACGTACTAAATCCAAAGATTCCATATAATTTGGAGAAATTCCTAGTTTTTTGCGACTCATTAATCAGACTGTTACTTTTCTATGATATATTTTGTATATTTTATAGAGCCCCCAGCTGTATCAGTTGAACTAGCAGGTAATTTTCTTTTGGTAACAATTTGATTATTGTTCATTTAGACTGATTTTTTGCTTCCCAAATTCACGGAGAAAGAAAATAGAGCTCCAATACTTCGAAATAGTCTCGAAACGCCCTTTTATCTTAAATGGAGCGAAGTTTGGAGAGAAATAATCTTTTTAGTGAACTGTGCACCACGAACAAAGCAACCCATCAAATTTTATTTGGTTTCTTATCGCACTTTGGGAGCCACAATTAGGGGTAACTTTGACATTAAACGCCCCACTTCAAAGCTGCCAGACTTGCACATTTTGGTAATTCGCGTGAAGGGCAATCTATGTTTAAAATTTGAAGTGGTTTCTTATGAGACACTTTTTTGGACTCCGCTCACGGCCTAGTATGTGCGAATGTCTTTTAAGCACATCATGAATATATTCACAGTATGCTCTATACTATATCATATTATCTCTAGGCTTACATAACCGTAATGAATTCTATAATAAACAAAAAGATTGTAGAAAGTGGATTTGTGAAATCATAGAACCCAGCGCAGAACCAGATATCTAGGCCACATAATGAGAGGAAGAATGTATGAGCTATTAAGATTAATCATAGAAGGGACAAGATCTGTCGGCAGACGTCAGAATTCCTGGTTCAAAGATTTACATAGATGGTTTAGGTGCAAAATCTAGATATATTCCGAGCAGCGGTTTCGAAAACAATGATTGCCATTCGGATCGCCAACCTCCGTATGGAGACAGTGTAGAAAGAAGATTTACTTACAACATAAAATTTAGTAGGTAGGTACCATTCATCTTTGTAAATTACATGAATTCATACAAATTCACTACTTAAACACAAATTATGTATACAGTTTGAAAGTAAATTTTTAATTTATTCACTAATTGTCTCTCGATGTTAATTTAAAGAAGACAGTGAAAAGAGGATCGAGTATCCAGGATCGATGAACATGCAACTGTCTTCCGAGATGATTTAATTAAAAGTCTTTGTATATAACAGTGAACATTTATTTGTCATTTGTATGAAGTCGCAAGTGATACTTTAAACTTTTAGAACGACTAAAACACTTATTGCAATGTGAACATTTGAACCGTTTGTCACATGTATGAATGCGAAAGTGAAAATTAGAGCACAAATCTCTTACTGCAATGTAGACAATTGAAAGGTTAGTCACCTGTATGAACGCGTAAGTGAGCATTTAAAGAACTCGACTTAGTAAAACTCTTATTGCAATGTAAACATTTGAAAGGTTTGCTACCTGTATGTATGCGTAAGTGATCATTTAAATGACCCAACTGAGTAAAACTCTTATTGCAATGTAAACATTTAAAAGGTCTGTCACCTGTATGTATACGTAAGTGATTACTTAAATGACTCAACTGAGTAAAACTCTTATTGCAATCTGAACATTTGAAAGGTCTGTCACCTGTATGTATACGTAAGTGAACATTTAAAGAACTTGACTGAGTAAAACTCTTATTGCACTGTAAACATTTGAAAGGTTTCGCACCTGTATGTACACGTAAGTGAGTATTTAAATTACTCAACTGGGTAAAATTCTTATTGCAATATGAACATTTGAAACGTTTATCACCTGTATGTATACGTAAGTGAACATTTAAAGAACTCAACTCAGTAAAGCTCTTATTGCAATGTGAACATTTGAAAGGTTTGGCACCTGTATGTATGCATAAGTGAGCATTTAAATTATTTAACTCAGTAAAACTCTCATTGCAATGTAAACATTTGAAAGGTTTTTCACCTGTATGTATACATAAGTGTTCATTCAAATGACCAAAGTGAGTAAAACTCTTATTGCAATGTGAACATTTAAAAGGTCTGTCACCTGTATGAATACATAAGTGAATATTTAAATCATTTAAGTGAGTAAATTTTTTATTGCAATGTGAGCATTTGAAAGGTTTCTCACCTGTATGAGTTCCTAAGTGTATCTTCAAATTACAAGGGTAATTAAAAGTTTTACCACAATATTTACACACAAGATTATTATTAACCTTCCTCTGATGAACAATAGAGTCTGGTAGCACTTGGCATTCTGGGACCTGTAAAACTAATCCAGACTTTCCACTGACATCTGATGTAGGATAATCAGGATCAGACACTTTTTCTTTCCAAATATCTTCTTCATATACGAGATAATCCTCACTGTTGATGAAAGATTCCTTTTTGACATTTTCAGCCCACGGTACTTTCTCTATTGTGGAGTCGTTGCTCTTCGTAAGAGAATTTGAGCAGCCTGCTAGCATTTGTGGATCAATGAAAACTCCACTCGGCACTGCAGGACCATAGGAATTCGAATCCACTTCTTGCGAAATTTCTGTTTTAATTAAGG
Organism: Cryptocephalus moraei; assembly: GCA_946251905.1. Lineage (NCBI taxonomy): Eukaryota > Metazoa > Arthropoda > Insecta > Coleoptera > Chrysomelidae > Cryptocephalus > Cryptocephalus moraei. The sequence continues at coordinate 23,165,273 of OX276459.1, forward strand.
GAGGATACTCGATGTCGATGAAAGGTTCATTTTTGACCTGTCGAATAGATAACAGCTCATCTATTTTGGACCTGTTGATTTTACACCTCTCGATATAAATCGAAAATCCCTCGAAGCGTGATTTACATTTGTCACAGATATTCTTGTGGGACGTCACAGTCGGATCCTGAAAGGAAAGATATCAGTCACGTCATGTAGATAACTGGAGTGGCACAACAAGAACAAAAACATTACTACAATTCCACAGGTCAATCGTGCGCTCCATACTTACTTCAGCGCTGATTATTTTCCAAAAACGCCACAACTTCTCCTCAATGGTTTGCACTCCTGCTTCTTGCAAGCACCAGTCGCAAGTAGTTTCCACTTTTTCCGTATTCCTCATGGCACTTGATGTACAGAGACTGATCGAGCACTTTACAAACAACAGAAACTATTAGAAAAAGGCACACAAATTACTTTCTGCTATATGCACACCCCTCATATATGCCTCATATTGCCCTTCAGTGCCTCATACGCGTTTCTGTTTTGAAAGACAGAAGTGACAGAACACAAAAAGTCACAGCTTTATTAGGTTATGCTGGATCAAGGATTGTAGACTACCAGGATTGCTCAGTTCGCCGAATCTGCCTGGCAAAAACTCTGTGACGTCACCACCGGTGCTGGACAGAAGATAGAGATTTATTCATTTTACTGTATTAAACACTAAGATTTAACATTGTAAACTGTACGGTTTACGTACGTACTCTACGTAATCCATATTTACGTACGATATCCACATCACGTTATCCACAGATTAACACGTAAACGCACTGCAGCACCGGTGGTGACGTCACAAAACTGTCCAACATTGGTCAAATGTAAGTGAGCAATCCTTGCGTAGAACCGTCGGCGGCCGCAGCATCACACAATGTAGGCAACACCATACACTCTCGACCCAGTCAGTTCTGTGTTCAGACTGCCTAGCTGGCCGCATATGCTTCGATTTGCTTCTAATTATACTGATTGAGTTAGTGAATAGTAGCGATAATGCATCATAGTGATATAGATTAAAGCCTTAGTATAATATAGTTGCGCAATTGATAACAGAGAATTTAAATTAGAGCCTCTTTGAATCATAGACTGCAATTTTTCCAAAATAATAAGTTCAGTCTTATAAGCTCCAACCGAGGCTAGGAGACCACAATTTAATATACTATATACATATGCATGATATTTCGTTTGCAAGACTTTAACAGGTAGATTCTTACGTTTGTTTATAATGTACAAAAAGTATCTACATCTATTTACTACTCTCTTGATATGTAGATCCTGTAACGTCGCGTACGTATCAGAAATTCCGATTGTCTTAGATCGTTATAACTGACCGGTACACTTCACGCGCCAACTTAATATTGCGTGAACAGTTGGGAAATGATAACACGTAATTGTAACTTCGGATTTACTAGACTATTAAAATGCAACAACTTAACACAACGGAATAGGTGAAGATAGATGATAGTGATTCTCTCGTAGTTGGACGAAGAATGTTTCTTAAAATTAAAGTACTCAAAATTAGAGACGAGAAACGCGATCTCCGCTTATTGGCCGATTGCATTGCAGCCCTCTTTACTCGTCGCTTATTGGTTGCAAATCACATCGGTAATGAGTAGAGGGCGTGCTGACCATTGCTGAAGATCCTCGCTTTCATCTTATACAGATGGTGAACACATGTTTTAAATCGCGAGGTACCCTCTACTTCCTCGATTCCCGGAGGGTCTTTATTACCCTTACGGTTAAATTGTCTACTTGAACAGTGATTTATAGGGAATAAATCTCGAAGAAGTATCGGGTACTCGAGGTGACAGCAATATATCTGTAAATCATCATTGGTTCAACAATAACTTAAAAAATGTCACTTCTCTGAGACGGAACACGCCGCCCCCTTTGAACGGTCTCCGTTCAAAATAATAGCAAATGATGATTTTAAAATAATACTAATTAAGAATACCTACTAAGAATACAAAACTAAATTTATAATAAATTTGCATAATAAAAACTACGAATATGGGTAAATAAGGAAATTAACTTGATAATATGGTCGTATACGAAAAATAAAATGTAAATAATTAAAGTATAAAAAATAAGATTATTCATCATCATTGTATATAGGAAGAGGACATAAACGTTTAACACTTCGTTTGTACACACCACTCGCGGTTTTCACAGTTGCGACACGCACTATGTTGTCCTCCCCTGGATGGACTGCGACAATACGGCCAAGGCTCCATTGCAAAGGAGGCAGATTGTCCTCCTTTATAATTACCAAGGTGCCTACCTTGGGCTGCTCCGAATCTCCTTGTCGCCACTTGCTACGTGCTTGTAGCTGATGGAGATACTCCTTATGCCATCTTACCCAGAAGTGACGTTTCACTTTTTGAATATGTTGCCATAAAGAAAGTCTGTTAATGGCACACTTCTGATAATCAGGTTCCGGTATACTTGTTAAGGAATCACCTATGAGGAAATGACCGGGAGTAAGAGGTGTAAGGTCATTTGGGTCCGAGGATAATGGAGTCAGTGGTCTGGAATTTAAGATCCCTTCGATTTCGATTATATACGTATTAAATTGTTCGTAAGTAAATAAATGATCTCCTACCGTTCTGTATAAATGAAATTTTAACGACTTTACGGATGCTTCCCACAACCCACCGAAGTGTGGTGATCGAGGTGGTGAAAAGTGCCAATTAACCCCTACGTGTGCTAAAGTGTGCCTCATATTGCTATTATGAGCTTCTGATAACAAAAAATTCTTTAATTTTAGTATTTCATTCTTTGCACCAATAAAATTGGTTGCATTGTCTGAATATATATTTTTAGCTACACCTCTTCTGGCAAAAACTCTTCGAATGGCTGCTAGGCATGCTTCACTTGTTAAATCTGTGACTAGTTCCAAGTGTACTGCCCTTGTAGTGAAACAAACAAATACCGCTACGTAAACCTTTATCTTATTTCGATTCCTAAATTTTTTCTCCTTTATAAAGAAAGGTCCACAGTAATCTAGTCCTATATTTTCAAACGGTCGCGTTTTGATAACTCTATTTATAGGTAAATTACCCATTTGATACCTTGGTAACTTGGGACTTAGCTTACTGCAACGTACACATGTATGTATTATCCGACGAATCGTGTTTTTACCGTCAATGGGCCAGTAAGTGAGTCTTACAAAATTTAATGTTGCCTGAGTTCCGGCATGCCAATTTTTTAGATGAGCGTTTGTTAATATAAGTTTCGTTAAATGATTAGAACGTGGTAATAATATAGGGTGTTTTTGCGAATAATTTATTTGAGCATTTTTTAACCTGCCACCAACGCGTAAAATACCTGTTTCGTCAATGAATGGACTTAATGGTAATAACTTGCTTCTCTTATCTAACTGTTTGCCCTGATTTAATTTGTTTAATTCATCGGAAAATGATTGTTTTTGAATTAATTTAATTGCATAAAGGTGTGCCTCTTGCAATTCTTGAGCACTAAATTGACCTATTAATTGACTCGTCCTTTTATATTTAAGCCATCGTAGGCAGCATGCTACAAAATAATTTACAGTTTTAATAGACGAGAATCTTTCAAAAATATTCTCCTGAAATTTGGTACCTGTTAAGGTTACCTTAATCCGTTTTTCCGGAACATCAATAAAAGGGATCGGTGTCATAACCCAATATTCCTCCGATTTAGAGAGCCAACTGGGACCTGTTAACCACCTTTCGGTACCCATAAACTCCGAAGGGCTTTGACCTCTCGAGATGAAATCTGCCGGATTATCGTGAGTTGAAATATGGTACCAATCATCTGAATTTGTGTTTGACTGAATATCTGCTACACGGTTCGCAATAAACGTTTTCAATAAATGTGGGGATGTCTTTAGCCAATGCAGGGCAATAGTGGAATCTGACCAGAATCTAACCTTTACATAAGTTAGTTTTAAAGCTAACGTGGTTGATTTGAATAAGTGTGCTAATAAAACGGCCGAGCATAATTCTAAGCGAGGTAGAGTAATGGTTTTAATAGGTGCTACTCGTGACTTAGCACATACTAATTGAACAAAATGTCGATTGTTTTTATCAGTTGTTCTTAAATATATGCAGGCGCCGTAGGCCTTCTCACTGGCATCACAGAATCCATGTAACTGACATTCCACAAAATTATCTAAACTAATCTTACGTGCGACTTTAAAATTATTTAATATAGGTAATTGCTCCTTAAATTCTAACCATCTTACATACAAAGACTGAGGAACAGACTCGTCCTAATCCAGCTTAAACTTCCATAACTCTTGCATGATTAATTTGGCCCTTGTAATGACTGGACCAAATAAACCCAATGGGTCGAATACTTGAGCAATCTGAGATAATATTCGTCGTTTGGTTACACGTTCATTGTTTGAAAATGGCTCTATAAAATAATGTATTGAATCAGTGGTTGAATTCCACTTTATTCCAAGAATTTTCTTTGGTTGCTTTGAATCCAAATATGGTCCTAAATTTTGATACTTTCTTAAGAATTTTACGTAATGAGTTCGTAATTCGCTATTTTTTGCTAATTTTCTCTCTAATGAGTAAAGACGTTTTAGAGCGATATTATATGAATCACCGATTCGTGCCTTATTTTCATTAAACGGTAATTTAATTATATACCTTCCATCGCTATCCCGAACGGTGTTTTCACAAAAATGATTTTCACACGATACCTCTTCTTCAGATAAATATTTTTTATACGGCACTTCTTCTACTTCCCAAAATTTATTGATTTGATTTTCCAATGTGGTGACTAGGTGACAAGATTTATTAACATTTGACGATGCATTATTCGTAGGAATACTGACTTCACCCGTCACAATCCAGCCTAATAATGTTTTCTGTAATACTACAGAATTGTGTAATTTAAACTGTCCTACGCTTAATAATCGGTAAAACACTGTATTACCTATCAAAGCATCAACTTCTCCACATTTATAAAAATCTGGATCAGCTAATGTTATAATTTTCGGTATAGCGAAAAGATTTTTATTCAATTGTCGCGAAGGTAACAGTCCTGTTATTGATGGTAAAGCTACAAATGTTAATTGTGAAGAGAAGTTTGAAATCCTAGACGCCAATTGGGCTTTAATTGAATATTTTGCCGTTGTTTGCAACTGACCTAAACCTGAGAAGGGTAAATTAATAATTTGTTTTGGCAGTCCTAAACGATCTGCTAAATTTTCTGTTATGAAGTGTGTTTGAGAGCCACTGTCAAGTAAAATTCTACATATATGCTCATTATTGTACTTATCTAGTATCTTTACAAGAGCTGTGCCTAACAAAACCTCCGAATCAAATGCTGAAACATATGAACTTGCCGATGGTTGAGATACCAATTGATTTTCGGAAGGAACAACTTTAGGCTCTTTATTTAAATTTGAATGAGTAGGCACAGTATAAGTGTCCTTAATATTTGTATTCTTCGGTTCTTGCTTGAAATGCAGTAACGAGTTGTGTTTTTTATTACATATTCTGCATCCCTTAGCATAACACTTATTTGTTGAATGATTATTTCGGAAACAGTTTAAACAGAGTCGCGCCTTTCTAACCGCGTCTGCTCTTTGCTGAGCTGAATACGACATGAATTCTTGACATGCGAGAATTCTGTGATTTTCATTACAGATCGGACAATTCTGTGCATAAGTCCCCAAATGTGATTGCACTTGTCTCGATTGTTTGTTAAAAGAATGTTTTTCATACGAGTTATTGTTATTTGATTTGTTATTAGTATTAAATTCAAGTTCTTCTCCGCGAGATTGTTTATTTAAAAATTTAATAAATTGATCGAAAGTGGGCATTTCATCATTTTCTAGCGTACGCTCCCAAGCTCTACGCGTAGTTTTATCTAATTTTTTAGTCAATACGTAAACTAAAAATGCATCCCATTGATCTGTAGGCAACTGAAGCGTTTTTAATGCGTTAATGTGCAATTGTGCAGATTCTGATAATGTTCGCAAATGTGACGGAGAATCTCGAGAAATTTCCGGCAATTCTAAAAAGGCTTTCAAGTGTGCTTGCACAATCTGCCGCGGTCTATTACAACGTTTTTGCAATAAGTCCCAGGCTACTAGGTAATTTTCTTCTGCGGCATTAAGTGACGTGATTACTGCAGCTACCTCTCCTTTGAGTGATGTTTTTAAATAGTGAAACTTCTGTACAGAGGGAAGCTCATTATTTTCGTGAACTAGCGACCTAAATGTGTCGTGAAAGGAACACCATTCAATCGGGTTTCCGTCAAAAGGGTGTATTTGAATGTTTGGTAATACCGAATTTGTTTGTTTTACCGTTATTGCATTAGATAATACAGGTAACTGGTTTTGATTTGTATAAACATTCGTTCCAGCCCTTTGTTCACGTAAACCTTTATTAATAATTTTTGCACAAGAAAAATATTGGGTTTCGAATTGAGACCTTTCCTCCTCATCTATAGATTCGTCTGTATCGATGCGTAATTGAACTTCTAGGAATGATTTATTAATTTCCTCCAATTTAGTCTTACGAATTTCTAATTCGTCAATATCAAGATTTGAATTTTCATTTAAATATTTTTGCAAACGAGTCAATTGCGCTTTAAGAGTTGAACGGTTTTTAATTAATGCCCTTTGATCTTCCATTATAACCGAAACGAAAAGAAATTTGAAAGGATGGGACAATAATAGGACGATGATTCCTAATGATAACAAGTACCTGTTGATTCCGATGTCCTCGTTGAATAGCAAAACTTGCTAAGATCCACTGTTCCGTCGGCTGCTCCCCTACTAGGTGTCCGAAAGGCTGCTCCCTTAAGTGGTGTCCAGGTGGCTGCTCCCGAAGTGGTGTCCAGCTGGCTGCTCCCTTAAGTGGTGTCCAGGCGGCTGCTTCCCTATGTGGTGTCCAGACGGCTGCTTCGTGGTCTTGGAGTTCGGTTTTGGATTCTTCTTGCACCTTAACCCTTGTCTGTTGCTGCTTTCTAGTGTAATCGTTTCTTGCGATTAGACACCTAACACTGTAAATCCGGCTCGAAGGACCATCATGTAACGTCGCGTACGTATCAGAAATTCCGATTGTCTTAGATCGTTATAACTGACCGGTACACTTCACGCGCCAACTTAATATTGCGTGAACAGTTGGGAAATGATAACACGTAATTGTAACTTCGGATTTACTAGACTATTAAAATGCAACAACTTAACACAACGGAATAGGTGAAGATAGATGATAGTGATTCTCTCGTAGTTGGACGAAGAATGTTTCTTAAAATTAAAGTACTCAAAATTAGAGACGAGAAACGCGATCTCCGCTTATTGGCCGATTGCATTGCAGCCCTCTTTACTCGTCGCTTATTGGTTGCAAATCACATCGGTAATGAGTAGAGGGCGTGCTGACCATTGCTGAAGATCCTCGCTTTCATCTTATACAGATGGTGAACACATGTTTTAAATCGCGAGGTACCCTCTACTTCCTCGATTCCCGGAGGGTCTTTATTACCCTTACGGTTAAATTGTCTACTTGAACAGTGATTTATAGGGAATAAATCTCGAAGAAGTATCGGGTACTCGAGGTGACAGCAATATATCTGTAAATCATCATTGGTTCAACAATAACTTAAAAAATGTCACTTCTCTGAGACGGAACAGATCCCATTTCAGGTGACAATCTACTTGAATACCCAAATACTTTACATTATTTGCTCTTTTAATCCTAGTGTCCCCAATTATTATGTTAGTATTGTCAGGCACAATGTCGATATATCACCCGAGAGTAACATACTCGGTTTTTTTGACATTTACTATCACCTTATTTTCAATAAACCAGTCATTAAGTAGATCAAGATTTCTATTCATATGCATCTCAGCACACATCCAGTTTTTCTCTATAATAAAAAGTAGAGGACCTCATACAGAACCTTGAGGAACTCCAATTTTAACTGTTTGCTGGCTACTCAATGTTTCATTGATTTTCACGAATTGCTTTCTATCACTTAAATAGTTTTCTATTAGTAAAAGAGGTAACCCTCTAGTTACCCACGTACTCGAATCTATTTAATAAGATTTTATATACATGAACCGCCCATCTGCCTCGGCCTAGTGATAGTCCTAAACATAGGTAAATAGCCTGCGGACAGTGAAGGAGCTCCTCTGCCTTAGGATATTTATATTAAAATCACCAGCTATGATGTGGTGTTTATGCTTTATTGATTTAGAACTAGTTAGATTTTTTATTACTTCAATTAATTGTTTTTTATCAAAATCAAAGCACCTATACAGTGCAGAAATAAGAACATGAAGGTCTGCATTAAATTAAGCTAAACAATAAAACCATTATAATCAGAGATCTCAATTTCATGTTCTAGTTTATCATCAATAGATATTGGAACACCATCTGCAATATTTATTGTACCATTATTATAATACAATTCATAATTTTGGAGTTTAGACAAACTTGGATTTAATAGAGCTCCCGTCTCTGTACAAATAATTATTTTAGGCTTATCACTAACACTGCTAATGTATGCCTCAAGCATAGATATATTTGCATTCAGTCTCATAATGTTAATATTTAATATAACACAGTTGAATTCCTTTAATTTATTATTCAGTTTATCAATGGTGAGATTTATCGATCTGTTTACTACTATTTCTTCTCTAAATCCGTGTTACTGTGTATGGTGTACGACGACAATTTCTTTCATGGCCATTACTACATCGTAACATATAATGCATAATAAAACATGTGTCTTGCGCGTAGCGCGACACGTCACGTTTTGTCATTACTTTATTGAACCGTGCACACGTAACGAATTGGTCCTATCTCAGCTACAACGCTTACGGCGTCGGCGCACCTGCTCGAACACACAAGTGACTCTTCAAATAACCGGACCAGGCGAAAGCCTTACTACACTGCGAGCACTTGAACGGCTTCTCGCCCGTGTGGACCCGTAAGTGACTCCTCAAAGTACAAGACTGAGCGTACGCCTTACTACACTTCGGACACTTGAAAGGTTTCTCGCCCGTGTGGCAGCGGAAGTGATCATTCAGATGACCGGACCGAGCGAAGGCCTTGTCGCACCGTGAACACTTAAATGGTTTGTCGCCCGTATGAAGCCGCATGTGACACCTTAGATAGTAAGACTGTGCGAAGGTCTGGTCGCACTGCGGGCACCTAAACGGTTTCTCGCCGGTATGGACACGCAGGTGACCCCTCAGATGACCGGACTGAGCGAAGGCCTTGCCGCACTGTGAGCATTCAAACGGTCTCTCGCCTGTATGGACGCGAACGTGAATCTTCAAGTCGCGGGACTGGGCGAAACCCTTATCGCAACGGGGACATTTAAAAGGTTTATCGCCCGTATGTACACGTAGGTGGTTCTTCAAAGTACCAGACTGAGCGAAAGTCTTATCGCAATGATGACACTTGAACGGTTTGTCGCCAGTGTGGACACGCGAGTGGCACTTCAGGGTAAAAGCGCGAGCGAAATCCTTATCGCAGTGCGAACATTTAAAAGGTTTGTCGTCCGTATGTACACGTAGGTGGTTCTTCAAAGTACCAGACTGAGCGAAAGTCTTATCGCAATGATGACACTTGAACGGTTTGTCGCCAGTGTGGACACGCGAGTGGCACTTCAGGGTAAAAGCGCGAGCGAAATCCTTATCGCAGTGCGAACATTTAAAAGGTTTGTCGCCCGTGTGGACACGTAGGTGGTCCTCCAAGTGGCCGGACCAGGAGAACGTCTTGCGACAGTGCGGACATTCCAACGGGGCACTTCGGTGTTCCGTCGAGCGAGGAGGATCGGTGAGAGACGCCTCTCCTTTGATCAAAGAATTGTGCTCAACGTCGATCGCTGGCTCGTCTTTGACCATCTTGACAACAGACTCGTTGCTCTTACACCCGTCGATGTAGTCGGAGAAGCCTTCGTAGCGGGTCGTGCACTCCTCACAAATGTTCCTTAGGGATTCAACGGGTGGATCCTGATAGAGAAATTAGTGAGTATGAGTTGGATTTCTTTGCAAAGAGGACTTTATCACTTATTACTCACACATGAAATGGGAAAGGGTGAATTACAACTTAACAAACCAGTTCCTAATGAAATGTCCCCCCCGTGGTGTACCAAGACCCATAACTCACTTCTTTACTGATTACTCCCCAGAAGCGCCATAACCTCTCCTCGATCGTCCGGACCGGTGCCTCTCTCAAACACCAATCGCAAATGGTCACTTTAGTATCGCTCATCTTGTTTTTGGAAGAAGATAAAATATATGAATTTTTTTCTTTCGTATTTTTTTACAAAGTAATGACCAAGATATATATTATTGTGAATGTTTGGTTAGGTAAACCATCAATATTGTTTACTGGGGTATCCAACGGCCCCCTACTTGTGAAAGAGGTGGTACTATCGACTGAGGAGAGTAGTAAATACTCCATCCTAATTGTACAAAAAAACAAAAATGACACAAAAAATGATGAAATTGAATAAAAACTAAAACTCATGAATTAGGTTAACTTCTTCTTCTTCCTAGTTTCGTTCTATGGACTCGGGATACTGCTCCAGCTCCATCCTCCCAGCTTCGATGACTATCCTGTGCCTACGCCTGTGCCATCCTTTGATACTTCTTTTCTGGGTGGAACTGCAGTGTTGTCTGTCAGTTCTTGCTTATGGTATGTTATGGTCTTATTTCTTGTTTATAGAGGGTTTTACTGTTAGTGGGGTTTTGTGTTTGGAAGGTGTTGATAGAGGTTTATATTTATTTTGTTTATCCTTATTCATTCAAAAAGTAAGGACTGATGGTTCCTATCATTCCACACATGCAAAGAGGCCAAAGAGGGTCTTCTTTGATTCTAATTTTATATAAGTGCTCTGTTGTTCTACAGTCAGAGTTGCTAGATTTAGACGGAAGTAATGCATGCGCAGTAGCGGACGAGTAACGGTCGGCGTCGATTGGTTGGATCGCAGTGTGAATCCAAAAAGTTTAGGTTCGCGCCACAGCTTCCGCCAATAGGAAACCGGCCGCTTCTCTACGGCTACTGCGCATGCACTTATTCCGTGTAAATCTAGCAACTCTGTCTGCAGTGTCCTTACCCTAACAAATAGGTTTAATTTAATACACAGAGTCAAATCCAAGTTAAACGGTGGGCTTATTTCAGATCTGCAATCTAATTGACCCGGCGAGCTGAACTAAACTCATAACTTGAATAACGGTACAATTTTCAAAAATATCAGTTTCAATGTGTGAGTTGCCAACTGACCATAGATTAACATAGGTTTCTAGATCGGAAACTGCAATGCTAAAAGAAGGCGACGCGGCGAGCGCCCCCTGGTACTTGGCGGTGAACTAATCTCTTCTTCTTCGCATTAGCGGGTAATTCGAATGAAATCTTTCCTCTTACCCCCCCCCTTCCCCAACTGAAACTACATTTATAACAAAAATATATATATTTCATGTTGACAAGCATTATGAAATACATTGTATACATACATTACAAAACACAATATCAATGTTCACATGACTTCGGGATAGCAATGTAATTGTTAGTTCCGATTTTTAGATGAAGTGATCTACATGACGTAATATCATGTACAGCTGTATATGAGGAGAAATACTTGCAACAATTACATTTCCATTAACATTACATCATTAAGATAAACATAAAACAAATTAATTTATTCGAGCATAAAGGCGGTCGAAAGATGGTTGATGGTTATGCATCGCAAAAGTCATTGACGTAAAAACATGAAATATGTATTAACATCAAGAAGATTGAAATATATATGTACATATATATATAAACTTAAAACTCTTGTGATATCGGGGATGCAGCGTGGGGGCGGAGAAAGGAAACTCTTTTTTCTAGTAAAACGTTTCGATTATATTCTAATCTTCTTCAGTTACTCTACAAAGGAAGAAATGGGTATACATAAAACTATTGTGATATCAGGGATGCAGCCCCGATATCACAAGAGTTTTAAGTTTTTACATTATCAGCCAATATTATCTTTTTGCTTTTTGTAAAATGGGGTTCCTTCAGGACATTACACTTGCGTTTAGAGCTATGACAACCAGACTCCTGAAGAATTGGGCAGTTTTACTAGAAAACAGTTTTCTTTCTCCGCCCCCAGGCTGCATTCCCGATATCACAAGAGTTTTAAGTTGTTATATTATCAGCCAATATTATCTTTTATTTTATTTATTCAATATACAGGGTGGTCGTGATATAACCTTACAAAAAATTCTGGGTCATTAGGAGGATCCAACAATTCAGAAAAACCCATATTTGGTAGGTACAAAATGATGAAGAAAAATTAACCCCTATCCACACTCATTTGACGCCACTGACCACAAAAATAAATACATACATATTTAACCAAGATTTAATTGTTAGTTACCTAGTTACAATAAATTGACAATTTGCTTTCAAATTTGATAGACGTTTTCTTTTGCCAGTGATTTATTTGTCAGTTTGCATATGTCAGTTGTCATTTATATGTCGTCGCCTTTCTTGTTTTCAATGTATTTTTTCTCTTATAATCATTTTTGTACAAGAAGTCTATAAAACCAGTCTTTTTCAAGACTTCACTTGCGTTTGTGTTTGCAGTTTGTAAGTAAATAGCAAATTTCATGGGTCAAGACAGTAACGGATAATCATGATTGTGGTTTTAGGTTAGAATCTGCCGATAAACACAATATTAAACAAAGAACAACGATCTCAACTTTAAACGGCAAAGGCAACGTCAAGTTTATAAATCGGCTTTAATAAATAACAAAAGAAAACCAGTGTTTTTTTTTTCGCATATTCTTGATTTGTAAATTTCATTTCTACCGCAAATTCAAAATCATTGAATTTGACAAATGTCATTCAGTTTACTGGTTGGTACAGGTACCGATTATCGTTACTAGACAACCAAGATCACATTTTTTATCCTGATTAACTCATTGGCGTACAGCAAATTTTATACAAATTTTCAATTATTTTTATCTCGAAAACGAAAAGACTTTTACTAGATTTTTTTTTGTATATGAATTCTAATTATCGTCACCTATTACCGTTTTTTTTTTGTAAGGTTATATCACGACCACCCTGTATATATATATATATATATATATATATATATATACACAGTGAAACTCGCATAAGTCGAATTTGAAGGGACTTAAAAAGAAAACGAGTTAAAGAAATATTCGACTCAACGAAGTTCGATTCATGGGACTTCCGTTGTATACGTTTATATATAGATGCATATGTAATATGTATAGAAATGCGAAATGGCGATGTGGTTCATTGTAAGACTTTTTCATATGTTCGGACGCTATATTCATGGCGACATTAGCACCGTTTAAAGAAATAAATTCAGTATGGAATATTAACATATTAAATAGTTCTATTAGTTGTTTGTTATATGCCAAAAAGTCTTGAAGAAATTTTGAATACAATAAAGTGTTTTGAAACGAAAAAGAAATGTACTTCAGTAATATAACAACAATTTTCAATGTAAATAATTTGAAATAAGAATCCAATTGTAGACTCGAAATAAGTAAAGCAGCTTTAATTGATTAAGATGCATCGGTTAGAATGAATTAATACTCTACAACATGATGCAAGCTGGGTGACCTGTATGACAATTCTACATAGAAATGTTTCAAATAAAAAGGTAACCTAAGTTAATAGAACAGATATCAATAAAAAAAATTGTATGAAAAAATCACTGATCGTTGCCACAATTTGTAAACCGGCACGAGCACAGTGATCAATAATGATGGAAATTAGGTGAACTAAATGGTATGTTGTCGTAGCACCCCGGCAGAATGTGTAACACAATGGCTTCTTCCATCTTTGTGTTATGCCTTTCAGCATAAACACACATGCGTGGTCGCATATCTTTGATGTCACTGTGTCTGCAAAAAATGAAAAATAAAATTACTATCATGCATTCTTAATGTGTTATATTTAATTAATACACACAACAATACACATAATTACTCACCACCCATGTCTTCAAAGCCCTCGAATTCCTTCATATGACAATTGACATTTACTTGGGGTTCTATGCTCATTTCGTCAAACATTAAAACAGCTACCTTATCTCTGTCTTCCATAGATCGTACAATCAGTTCTAGATTATCGAACACAGATTCATTAATTCCAGCAACAATTGGTATTCTCTTCAGTAGCGTACTGTTAGTTCTCGGAGAAGGTAGTATGAATGCTCTTCTTAAAAAATTATAGGTTTTCGGCCCTTGCTTCTGTAGAATTAACCCAAATATTTTACTGTCCAGGTCGTAACGTCGCCCTTGAGGTTTCCGGTCGTTCAGCTCAATCTGCATGTTCACGAACTGGGCCATAGCTTTAGGAAGTGTGGCCGTTACATTCTCAACTATCATCTTACTCTTCACTATTCGTTGCAGCTTCCTTGACTTCCGTCTCAATTTGTGCAGGGTCTTTGACAATTTCCTAATGTGACGGTATAACTTTTGAGCTTTTGGTGTCAAATCTTTTACTTGATTCACCCCTAATTCATGCAACACAGATCCAAAACCTGCAATATTTCATCAATATTATAGCGTCCATTTACATTACATACAAATTATACTTACCACTACTACTAGGTGTTGTGACACTTCCAATTGATGCAGATCTATGTTCATCTTGTGTTTCTTCTGCGACTGATTGAAATATCTCCTCCACTTCCACTTCGACAGCAGCATCCTCTTCGATACCATCGTTCTCTTCTATGATTACATCATTTGGAGGCGATTCTTGTTGTCGTTCTAAAAATACTTTTATATTTCTCTCCTTTTCACATTGCATTTATACATACCGGGCAGATACAATGAGGGCTTTGCGTAGCGGAACAGGCGGCCATGCGGGAATACTTCTTCCTTAGAGAAATGGGCCTCACAGACTCTACATTTATTGTAGACGTCAACTGGATCCTGGGTTCTCAAGCTCTCCACCCCTATTAGTTTCACCCACTCATTGTAAGTTGTCATATCTTCCCTCGGATTAGGGAAACGGAACATCCTACCTGTTCTCCTTTCACAGCCACTTATTACACACAAATGAGGCATTTTCCTAATATGCCCCTTACGCAAAAAGAAAAACTATGAACACTGCAAAACCAATTATAATAACAGGCACACTAGGTCTACAAAGCTCTCTCAGGCTACTATTACTTAGATCAAGTAGAGCACCAACTCCTATACCTCAAAATCAGCGACTCCAACTACTTAGACAAACATTACCAAACATACAAATCAAACACGAGTAATAATTGTAGCGCAAATTGTACAGGTATTGCTACGAGGTAGTATCTACTTTTATATCACGGCAATCGCAAAAACAACTAGTACAAACACTGCAAAACCAATTACAATGACACTCCCACAACGTCTAGAAAAAAAGCTCTCTCACGCTACTATTACTTTTATTACCTATGCGGCCTACTTCTAACCTCTAAATCAACAACTCTACCAACTTATATAAATATATATATATGTATTGATACTATCTACTAACTACTTCTATATCACGGCAATCAACTAAAGGTAATCCTATACTTTAGGACCCCGAAATTTGTCCTTGACTTTGACATGTACGCAAACCTCCACACTGTTGCCACTGATTTGTGTTGGAAATATCGACGGTATGATAATTCAAACGTAACGGATGATTTACTGCCAAAGAAATAAATAAAAAATTCCATTATCCACAATGATTAAAGTTGAAAGCGACAAGAACAGCTGTATTGCTGCAATTAAATTATTTAGCAGACTGTCTATTCAATTGAAAACTTTGTTATTGACAATATTAATACTGATTCGTTAATGTACATACCTATATTGATATAGGTATCCTATTACTGATATATAATAACAAGTAAACAATAAAATCACTTAATTACTATGGCGATGGAACGCTTCAAATTAAATTGTAAAAATTGTTTTTAGTTTCAGGCCAGGATACTTGTACCAGTCCTAATTACCTATTAAGTTTATGTTGCATCAAAGATGATCGCACATCATCTTTGGTTGCATATGTAATTTAATTTAAACCCAATTGCTTCTAACAACTGGTCATATAAATAAATAAATTAGTATTGTAAATTGTACATTATAAGTAAGAATACCAAGCAACCCGGGATCAATTTCAGGGACACACGGAATATTTCAACAGCTGGAAGAACTTCAACACATATATAATTAAAGTAACTAAGTAATTAGGAAAATTCTCGTATAGTTGGTTGCATACTTTAAACACGATTGAATACACCATTCGCTTCTGCGACAAAAAATAAATCTGGCAACAAAACTGTCAATTGATGCGTTTCGTCACGTTCTCTACTTTTACGTTCTATGGTGCTTGAGTTTCGGGGTCCTAAAGTATAGGATTACCTCAACTAAATACTTCACTACCAAACAAGGCACACAAATAATTAAAATAGCTTTGGTTTGCTTCGAAATCGAATATTCACGTGTAAACGCTGACGCAGCTCACAGGCAAACACAGAACATATATTATTAAGAAGCGCAAGTGCCGTGTTATTTCAAGGCGACACAGATGACATTTGCCGCCATTTTGCCTTGTTCCCCCACCACTGACCTTAGCGGGAAATTCGAAATTGGCGGAAAATTTATAAACTAAGTTGTATAGTCCGTTGAAAGACATTTCGGACAGGGTTTCCAGGTAGTTGAATACCGTCGCCGACGGCCTTCAACTACCTGGAAATCCCGTCCGAAATATCTTGCAACGGACTATACTTGCATATTCTAGTGGTTTTATGTGGTTTTACTAGAATGAATGTCATCTCAATTTTCTGCAATGTTAAGTATTCACAAGTAATGGAGAAAACACACATTCAAACAAAATATTTATACATTAGTGACAGTTGAATTGAAATGAAATTGTCTTACATCAGAGACTGTTTATTGAAATGTAACTTTAATAACAGGAACAGTTATAAACAATTTTACTTGCAAAACTTCTCAGTAAGATTTTCCATCCCCCATCGTTTTGAACTTCACAATTCCTAAAAGAAATTCCTGATTAGAGTAGAAGTCACGTGTGCGTAATGAAAGAAAGTTTACCTTCCCTTTTTTTTTGAAGAACCGCTAGCAAAAGTGTCATCGTCCTTACACCCTAGGGCAGACATTGGAGAACTCAGTGAATGACCGTTGTGGACAATTTTAGTTACAAAACTTCTCAATAAGATTTTCTATTCCACATCTTTAGTTTTCAACTCCACAAATCCTAAAATAAATTCCTGATTCTTATTGTGATCAAACTCGATGGTATTTTGCAACAAGCAATTGCAAGTATTTTTCAGTAGGTGCGGAACGTCAAAAATTGTGCATATTGCACAATTTTAATCCCTTGCAATTGCATTATAACATCGACAATAATCCCTTTTAACGATACAGTACTAACGGTATCCTTAACAAAATAAAAGGCAACAACTTGTTTGTAGCTCTTTCTGAGTCCCCATATCATGAAAACCAGAACGTGGTTAGCAAAATTGTTGGTTCTTTCATACCCTAAATCTTCAAATCCATAAATCCGTTCCCGATTGTATTGATAAGACAGACCTCTACTAAGACTCATTTTATCAAACATTACGGTTCAACACTGATCAAGTTCTTCCATATGCTGTATGTGTGATCTTAGTTTGTGCAGTACTGGCCTGATAACACCACATTCAAATGAAATTGAGGACAGAAGTGACTTTAAATTTCTCGATGAAGGTAATTGAAAAAAATGAGATATTTATATAAACGACTACGTTTATAGACTGATAAAGAAAAGGCTGTATCCTGCACAGTCCACTTACATCATTTGGGAGGCCTGTTCACATTACGAAGTTGACAGCGGAACTGACTGCGGAAGAAGCTCGACCTACTAGAGGAGAGCATTCATGTCGCGCTGGGGCCGTCGGCGTGTCGATGCTGATGGGTTCGCCCTCGTTGCCCTCGATCTTGGCAGTCGCCGCCGGCGAGTGTAGCTTGCGCACCACCTCGCCTGGAACAAGAAAACGGTACCAGGTGGATGAAATCTATAAAAACAATTATCAAAATCGTAACGACTGCAAATGTTTTGAGAGAGACTCGCTAAAGAATGTGTCTTATCTTCTTCTTCTTCTTCTTCCTTTTGGATGGCCTTAATCTCCTCCGATTGTTGGCCAGGACTATCTTATTGGGATATTTCCAGGTCACCACAACGTGTGTCTGAGCTATTGCTCATACCTGTATATTTTATTTTTGAGTGCAACATGTTATAAGACAATACAACAAAGGTTTTTTAACTTTTCTCGATCTGGGGCAGAGCAGATCATTTCACAAATCCCGGGACTGCCTCGGAAGGAATCCCTGGGTCTGGGTTTAGGATTATGTCAAATTTTTATTTGGTTTTTCTGTAAAAAATGGTTAATTTTAGTCACTGTTGTTTTATTGATGTCGTATAGTATGGTTTGTATATTAATCGGTCCGGTTGTTGTTTCTTTTTGTAATTCTCTGTATAAGTCAAAGTCGCTTAGTTTGTTTATCGGGCATTGAAATAATATATGGTTTATACTCTCTATTTGATTGCATTCACAAAAAGGTGTGTCTTTTATTCCGAGTTTGTATAAGTGTTCATTAGTGATACAATGTCCTGTTCTCATTCTTATTATGTTCGTGATGTGTCTTCTATTTACGTATTCAATTTTTTTATACCAGGGTGTGCAGTTGAATTTATCTTGTATTTCGAAATACCATTTTCCGGTTTTTCCAAAGCTCTCTATCCATTTGTTTTTGAATCTTCTTATTATGCTTTCTTTCAGATTGGTGGTTTGTTCTTTGAGTTCTACCTGGGTTTTTTTGGGGATGCTTAAGTTTTTTCCTATGTTTGCTAGTTGGTCTGCTGTTTCATTTCCTTGTATGCCACTATGTCCTGGAATCCATGAGAATTTTACTGTTGAATTATTTGCTATAATATTTCTGATTTTCTCTTTAATGTTGTATATTATGGTCTCTTTTTTGTTGTCTATTTTGGTTTTATTTATTTTTTCTATGGTGCTTTTGGAATCTGTAAAAATTATGCTTCTTTTTATATCTTTTTCTTCTATTATTTCTAACGCTTTTTCTATGGCTGTAAGTTCTGCTGTAAATATCGATGTGTTATCTGGTAATTTTTCGGCGTAATTCAATTTTTTTTCTGGTATGTGAATTCCATAACCCGTTTTTTCCTCTGTTTTGGATCCGTCTGTGTATATGAACATGTATTGCTCTTTGTACTTTTCCGTTTCCATTTTGAATTTTATATTATTGTATTCTTCATTCTTTTTTAATTTTAGTTTAATTATATTTATGTTCTCAATTTGTGTGTAATAATCTTGTTCGTAGCATGTCAAAGTATCATGGGATTGGAAATTTTTTATATTATTTTCTATTGTTTGTATGGCCGTAATTAATGGTGGTATTTTTTTATTTCTCCAATATCTATGGTTCGTTTTTATTTGATGGTTTATTTGTTGTATCTTTTCTATTATTGGGTGTTCTTTTATTTTTAGCCATTTTGTTAAGATGTTAATACTCTTGATCTCTCTTCTGGTCTCCAGGTCATACTCTGCGGCTTCGCTAAGTAATGCGTTAATGGGAGTTGTTTTCATTGTTCCGGTAATTATCCTTAAGGCTTGGTGATGTATGTTGTCTAGTTTTTTTAGGTTCTTTTTTGAATTTATACCGCATATAATCGTGTTATCTTCCAGGTGTGGTCTTATCATTCCGTTGTATATCAACTTTAGCGTTAAGGGGTCTGATCCCCACCAGGTCCCGCATAATGCTTTTAGGATTTTGATATTATTACTGGCTTTCTGGATCATTTTTTCTATTTGTTTGTCCCATTTAAGATTTTGATTAAAGTGTACTCCTAGATATTTTATGTTTTTTTTGAAAGGAATGATCTGATTATCTATTTGTATAGCCATTGTGGGTTTGTTTTTAACTTTTCCTTTGGAAAATATTATCGCTTCACTTTTTTGTTTAGATATTTCGAGGTCATGTTCCCCAAGCCATCTCTTGATATCATCTAGGATTTTGTTGATGTTGTGAATTGTTGTTTGAGTAGGGTCTCCTGTGTGTAGTAGCATCAGATCATCGGCGTATGATAGTAATTCATAATTCGTTGGTATGATTTTAAATATTCCCTGTATATATATATTAAATAGTAAAGGACTTAAGGGGGATCCTTGTGGAAGTCCTTTTGAAGTTGTTTCTGGTCCATGTGAGTTTAGTTCGCTGTCCATTATCGTGATTGTTCTGTGTTCTAGTATCTTTAGTATTAGGTTGATTATATACTGGGGAATTATTTTGAGATCTGTCATTATGTTGTATAATTTATATATGTTAACGTTATCGTATGCCGCTTTTATGTCTATCATGACGGCGATTGTTTTTTTGTTATGGGTGAAAGCAAGTTGGTTGTATATTGTTAGGTATGTAATATTGTCTGTTATTCCTTTTTCTTTTCTGAAGCCTGTTTGGTTTTTATGTAATATATTCTTGTTTTCTATAATCCATTCCAATCTGTTTTTTATCATGATTTCCAACGTTTTAGTTATGCATGGTATAAGTGTGATTGTCCTGTAATTTGCTGGGATTTCCGATTCCTTGTTTGGTTTTAAAAATGAATACATTCTGTGATGTTTCCATTTTTTTGGTATGTCATTTCCGTTTAGTAATTGATTATATATGTTTAGAAGGTATTTTTTTCCTATGATGGGTAAGTTTTTTATCATGGAGTAGGATATGTTGTCTGTTCCTGTGGTTGTGTCCTTGTTTTTTTGTGCATTGATGAGTTCATTGTAATTGAATTCTTTTATTTCTTCTGTGTTTCTTATGAATGTAAAATCTGGGGGATAATTAGTTGTGGACATATTGGAGATTATTTCCCTTGCAATCTCTCTGTCAGGTATTTTTTTGGTGTTATTATTTGTGTAATTATTATTGAATTTTTTAATGATTTTCCATACGTAAGTTGAATCCGTTTCTCGGTTTAAGGTATGGCAGAACGCTTTGAAGCTATTCTTTTTTTTGTTTTTAAGGAATTTTCTAGTTCTGGCATTTGTGTTTATATTGTATAAAATTTTCCATGGTAGGGTTTTCTAAGTATTTTTTAATTTGCAATTTCCTTTCTTCTATCATTTTTGTGCATTCTTGGTCCCACCAGATGTGTCCCGTTCTGATTTCGTTGTTTACTTTATTATTATGGTTTGGAATGTATAAGTTGGCGGCCTCCTCAATGATGTTTGTTAGCTGTTTTGGTTGTTGGATTTCATTGATGTGCAGGTAGCTTGCTATATGGTTATGATATTGTTTCCAATTGGCTTTTTTGAAATTCCATTTTTGTTGTATAATTTTCTCTGTTTGTTGAAATTTTTGTTTTTTGTTGTATGTTATGTTGATTTTTGTGGGAAAATGGTCGCTGTTTCCATTGTCTGGAATTAGTTCCCAATCCGTTTTTAATATTAGTCTCTCTGAAATTATGCTTAAGTCTATGATGCTTATACATTTGTTTGTGGGTGGGGATATTCTTGTGGATTTTATTTCATTCATTATTGCACAGTTGTAGTTCTCTAAAACCTTTTTGAGTTGTAGCCCGTTTTTGTTGTTTTTGGAGCTTCCCCAATTTATGTTATTTGCATTTAGGTCTCCCATGATCACGTATTCTCCCTCTAGTTTATTTATGATATTTTCAATGTAGTCGCTTTCCAGATTGTTTTGTGTTATGTAAAGGTTAACTATGTTTAGATCCTGAATTTTTATTACTATGTGTTGATATTTATCTTCGTTTTTGATTTTATTATTAATCTTGATTTGTTTGAAGGTAATGTTGTTTTTGATTAATGTGGCAATTCCACCCCCCTGTTTAATGCGGTCATCTCTTATGATTTCGTAATTTTTGATTTTAAGGAAATGTTCTTTTTGTAACCAAGTCTCATTCAGTAATATAATGTCGGGGTTTTCTTTGTGAATAAGATTAATTAGTTCTATTCTGTTGGAGTTGATGCTTCTAATATTCCATTGGATAATTTTTATTTTGTTTTTACTGTTCATTTATTTAGTGATTTATTTTGGTATTGCTATTCTTGAATTGTTTTTAATTATTAATATTCCATTTCACTTTCTGTAGAACTGTTTGTGTTCGTGTTATCCTTGTATTTTGTTTTCTTTTTATCTAGTTTTTTATTTTCTTCTTCAATTTGTTTTATGGTTTTGTTGTATTTATTTAAATCGTATGTTAATGTATATTCTTCTGCACTATTAGGCTCAGAGTTGGAATTTGTATTTCTATTTTTATTGTTATATTGATATAGTGGATTGTTCGAATTGTGTGGTAGGGGTTTGGTGTTATGATCTGGGTGAGCATGTGTTTTGGTTGGAATTTCATCGTATGTGTGTGTTTTTTTACTTTTTTTTTTCTCTATTTGGGTGTTGGTCACTTGTGCGAATGTTCTTTTAGATACGTGGGGTAATTCATTAATGATGGTTCTCCTTTGATTAACTCTTATTAGAGAGGATTCTTGTCTTTCTGGTAGTGGTGGAAAATCTTTTGGGTGATTATTTATTTGTGTGATTTGTGTTGTATTTTTGGGGAATTTTAATGAAGCGTCGTAGTTATTTATGTTATCTGTTGCCATGGCTTTTTTAATGTTTTTTTGTCTGGAGTGTTCTTCACATATTTTTGAAGTTGATTTATGATCCGTGCTTTTGCAATGAATGCAATATTGTTCGCATTCTTTGTGTTCCTCGTCGTTCTCTCCTTTTTTTTTTTCCGCAATTGAAACATCTTGTTTTTCCCTTGCATTGTTTTTTGGTATGTCCGTATAAAAGACAATTATAGCATTGAGTGACCGGTGGGATAAATAATGTAATTTGGAAAGGTAATTCGCATAAGTGGATATATCTAGGTAATTCTTTGGTTCGAAAAGTTAATACTATGGATTTTGTAGGAATATATTTGGTTTGTCCTTCAACTATAGTTCTTCTATTTAATCTGAAAATATTTATTATGTCTCTTGGGCTGGAGGCCATTTCTAGAATTTCTTCATTGGTAAAATCGGTGTCTACGTGTCTTATTATTCCTCTACAAGTTACCTGATTTAGAGGTATATATATGTTATATCCTTTTTCTTTGAGTATTTTATTTTCACAAAATTTGTTAGCCGCTAGATAATTGTTGAATTCAATGCCTAGCCTGTTAATTCCTTTATTTCTAATCTTTGTTATATCTTTTAATTTTAAATTATGTATTTCTTTTGCAATCTTTAGGTGGTTATATTTGCCGATATTATTTCCAGATATGTCTGTAGCTTGAATCATCACTATGTATGGTGCGTTGTCGGTGTTATTGTAAAGAATGTTGTTTTTACTAAGGTTTGAGATGTTAGTTGTCGATTGTCCGTGTGCTGTTGTGTCGTCGGGGGGGAGATTATCTCCCCCCTCTAACGTGGTCATTTTGTCGTTTGTTTGATTCCCTGTAGATTGTGTTTTTATCGGTCTTTGTTAAAAGGTTGTCTGATATTAACAAGGGGGGAAAGGTTTCAACAAAGGTGTGTTAATAAATTGCACTCACTTTGTGTCGCTCTCGCCTCTCGATGTTCCACTGTCGGTCGCCCAACATGAACTGCTGTGTCTTATCCAATGGAAAAGACGGGTTTTACGTAACTCATACTCATTAATTGAAAATTTCATCCTTGTAGGTTATATATGGCACATTTAACAATTCATATGTTATACCAAAATATACTTACCGCATTTATGCACAAGTCTTACACCACAAAACATACGTTATTCAATAACATACACTTCAATAATTAGATTACCACACTAATTAAACACCTTAATTTCTTCCAGACCTCATGGATAAACATGCAATATTGAACATTGAACATAGAACACAGAACAAACTTCAGTCCTTCAGAATCAGCTTGAAACAAGAAAAATTGTCGCCATTTTGCCTTGGTCCGTGTCGCCAGTTCCTGAATGTAACTTTCCCCCCCATGCAGGCAAATGGACCCGTGTAATTGTAATCAAATGAATGGACCGAAACGAAAAACAGTGCGTCATTGGCGACCTTGAATCATAAGAAATTGTAATGGCGCCATCTACATGTTGGCACGGAAACTTTCCCGTGTCGCCAATTCGCCCATAAGACCTACAAAGCCCTGCAACTGACGGCTAAAATTTTTGTTCCGTGATCCGTGTCAATTAATATGTTCCGTGGTTCGTTGGCCTAACCTATAACCTATATGCGTAACGTGTAAATTAATATTTTGTTAAATCCACGGCAATTGGGGCGCTTTAATTAATTTATCCTGTTCGGACACCACGATGGGCGATATGGACGTGACGACTTGCGATTGGTGCTTGCGAGAATCGCCTGTACGAACTATCGAGGAGAGATTATGGCGCTTCTGGGGGATAATCAGCAAGGAAGTGAGTTATGGGCCTTGTTACACCACACTGTAGATATGTCGCTAGAAACCGATCTGTAAAGTTATCGTAATTCACACGTTACAGGTTGAGATGAGTTTGAGAGATGCATATCTGTGTCTTACAGTTTGCTGATACTTTTCCAAAATTTTGTTCCATTTATGATGATGCTCTTTCAAGTCGTTTCGGACCTTCCCTATTTAACAACATTAATGCGTATCAGGAGGTGTCCCTTGTGAAAATGGACCGTACTTGGGATATTTCAAATTTGACAATAGCTCGAAACGCCTTGAAAAATTGTGATGTGATGTCGGTGTAGCCTCCATGTAGATAACTTGTGGTTTATCGTTCCTCTTTCTCCTTACGTATGTAATTGCCAATTCATATGATAACTTTGATCGGCAGGTTCCTTGATGTAGACTTAATGTTTCTAACTCCCCTATTCTCACTTCTAGGATCCGCTCGTCGAGTCCTTGAGGAACATCTGTGCAGAGTGCACGGCGCGCTACGAAGGCTTCTCCGACTACATCGGAAGGTGCAAGGGCAACGAGTCCATCGTCGAGATGGTCCTCGCCGCGGGGACGGTCAAAGACGAGCCGGAGATCGACATCGAATACCGTCCGTTGATCAAGCAGGAGAGTTTTGACGATTATGACGAAAAAGTTGATTTCACCGACCCGAAGGAACGGCCGGCGTGCGTGTGGTGCAATAAGACTTTCGATAAATCCAGTCACTTGAAGAGTCACTTACAGGTTCATACGGGCGAGAAGCTGTTTAAGTGTGTACAGTGTGATACGGCTTTCGCAGAGTCGAGCAGTTTGAGAAGGCACTTGCGGCGTCATCACACCGGCGACAAGCCATTCAAGTGTCCACAGTGTGATAAGACTTTCGCTCGGTCCGTTTATCTGGAGACCCACTTGCGTGTCCACGCTGGTGAGAAACCGTTCGAATGTACGCAGTGCGATAAGACATTCGCCAATCCGTCCTACTTGAAGAGTCACTTACGTGCCCATACGGGCGAGAGACCCTATAAGTGTCCGCAGTGCGATAAGGCTTTCCCTCGTTCGAGCGATATATCGGGTCACTTACGTGTCCACACGGGAGTAAAACCGTTCAAATGTGCGCAGTGCGATAAGAGCTTTGGTAAATCTAATCACCTGAAGAGTCATTTACGGGTTCATACGGGCGAGAAACCGTTTCAATGCGTACAGTGCGATAAGGCTTTCGCAGAGCCGAGTAGTTTGAAAAGGCACTGGCGACGTCACACCAGCAACAAGCCGTTGAAGTGTCCACAGTGCGATAAGACCTTCGCCCGGTCCGTTCACCTGGAGACCCACTTACGTGTCCATGCTGGCGAGAAACCCTTCGAATGTTCGCAGTGCGATAAGACTTTCGCGAATCCGTCCTACCTGAAGAGTCACCTACGGGTCCATACCGGCGAGAGACCTTTCGAATGTACTCAGTGCGACAAGACGTTCCTTCGGTCCGGTCACCTGAGGACCCACCTGCGGTCCCACACGGGTGACAAGCCGTACGAATGTTCGCACTGCGACATGGCCTTTGCCCAGTCCATCCACCTGAAGACCCACCTGCGCCTCCACACGGGCGACAGACCGTTCAAGTGTCCGCACTGCGACAAGTCGTTCGCCCAGTCCGACAACCTGAAGACCCATCTACGCGTCCACACGGGCGAGAAGCCGTTCGTGTGTCCGCAGTGCGGCAAGGCCTTCGCCCGCACCGGCCAGCTGAAGATCCACTCACGTGTCCACACGGGCGACAAACCCTTCAAATGTCCGCACTGCGATAAGTCGTTTGCCCATTCCGGCCAGTTGAAGATGCACCAGCGCGTCCACACGGGCGAGAAGCCGTTCGAGTGTTCGCACTGCGGCAAGACGTTCGCCCGGTCCGGTCAGTTGACGGTCCACCAGCGCGTCCACACGGGCGAGAAACCGTATGGGTGTCCGCGGTGCGATAAGACGTTCGCCGATCCCGGTCACTGGAAAAGGCACTTACGGGTCCATACGGGCGAGAAACCGTATAAATGTGAACGGTGCGATAAGTCCTTCGCCCATTCCAACAGGCTGAAGAGTCACTTGTGTGTCAACAGGGGTGCTTCGAATTGAATGTGATGTATTTATACTCCTACAAACACACTGAAGAGAGTAATTACATGCAAGAATAGCAATTTAACCTAATACTAACTTAAAAGTAAAACTACAGAGAACAAAGGGAATAATAATAATAATAATAATCCGTTATTGCCCAACAGGTAACATCCAATTATAGGACATAATTAAATTCAAATGTGTCACATGATACAATAGTAAATAAAAGTATACAAAAAAAGGAAAACAAAGTGCAAATTGCATTAGTGAGACAAAAACTTGTTATTATTGCAGTAATATAAACTATTAATGGTGATGAACGGTAAACAGATTAATATAGTCAACTCCATATTTGCAATGCTACTTCTTTCATGTGGTTCACCGAACAGTTATTAATATCGCAAAAACTGCATATGGAATTGTAGTTATCACACATATATTTAATAGGAGAGTGCAAGATTAAATTTGTTCGTGCTGTAGAGCAGTAAAATGTGATGTTAAGCATTGAATGAGCCCTTGGTACCCTAAAGTTCAATTCTGATAGGAGTGAACTGCAATCAATTTGGCCGTGCAGCAGTTTATGTAGAAAAATTATTGAAGCACATTTTCTCCTTTTTTCTAAAGAAATGAGTTCAAAGTGGTGTAGGAGGTTATTATGGTCAGAGCCCCTAGTTAGATAGATACCACAGTTCTTGAAGTGCATGAATTTCAAAAACTTTCTCTGTACCTTTTCGATTGTGTACTCATGACAAAAATAAGAGCTCCAAATGACTGAGCAGTATTCATGTTTGGATCTCGCATACATGGAATATTTTCAGAGCATCAACATTTGTAAAGTTCTGACAGTTTCTTATGATGAATCCTAACATTTTGTTGGCTTCAGAAGCTTTTTTATTTATGTGATTGGCAAAAGCCATTTTGTAGTCAAAGAATACTCCTAAATCTTTAATCTCATTACAACGAGTTAGAAAGTTACCTTGAATATTGTATGGGTGTTGGATATATGCATGTTTCCTAGTATATGACATAACTTTACATTTATCAGTGTTCAGTTGTAGACACAGACCATTAATATAACTAGACCCGTTTGTTTACAAAATAATGTATTGACAAGATCTTAGCACATTCTAAGCGTTTTTTTGCGATGTTGCATGAATGCAAATGAAGAATTCTCGCTTACGATTTGCTTATACATCCAGCCTACTTCGCCTGCGGTTGGTCAGTTGTACGTAAATCTAAAATAATATAGACTCGTTATGATAGGCAACCATAGACATAATACTGTATAGACTACGGATCGGTATAAGGCGCGATGTGCCGAGTGGGAGCGAGAGGCAAATAAATAAGGCGACTTGTTTCTCACTCTAAATGGGCGGAGCTAACAACTCCGTAACCATGACGCTCTAACCTCTACAGCCTTATGTCAATCAGGGCCTGTTCACTTGAATTACAGTCTGTGACTGTAACTTGAATAGCCGCACATGGACAGGGAACTTACTGTGCCATCTTGCGTAAATGCTGGAAACGAAAATGCGAAAGGTAGAATGTTATGTCAAGAGGTGGCACCTCGTTCGATATTTAAATACCGTGTACACAATCAGGGTAGCCGTGGCGGGCATGACAGAATCGCGTCAGCTCATACCGTCAGATGTCAGATCACATGTTTTCTCAGGTGAGACTATAAAATATTCGTGAATTTTGTGATGCCGAAGAATTGTTCAGTTCCTGGATGTGATGGTGAAGATACCAGAAGGTAGGAGCATTTTAAATCAAGAGATAAAACATTCTATAGGAGTTATTCAGAACTTGTTATATGTGGATTATAATACGATGTGATTTGTATAGGCTATCATCTCCTGTGGATTCTCACACTCTGAAGATATGGCTGGAACGCATCAACGACCCGAGACTGTCGGCAATGAACCCGATCCAGCTGCGCCAGGAGTGCAAGGTGTGTTCCAGCCATTTTGAATCGGATTGTTTCACAGGAGTAGCCGGCCGCTTGCGGCTATCGAGTGTGGCCTTACCCACAAAAAACTTAACAGGTAAGATTATTTTCGTTTTAATTTATCTGCAGGGATTACGGCTTTTTTGTTCAGGTTATACTATTAGATCCCTTGAGGACAGGTTTTCAAAACTTACCCCGCCTAGGATAGCTGCATCATATAGCATTATTGGCAATTCTTTGATGTCTATTTATATGTCTATATTATCACATAACTTATTTTCATTGAATTGAATTGCTATATAGGAAACGTTGATGGAACTCAGCAGAGCAGTCTCTCTCCAGGGAAATTATCTGTTATACCTCCTAACAGGGTATATGGAAGAAAGAGGCTGTTCAGCATTGAAGAAGACGAACACCCTGGGCCATCATCAAGAATTCAACAACCAACGAGTACGTATATCACAATCAATTTTACGTCATACATTTGTATTTTTGAATCAATGTTAATGATGTTAATGAAACCACTTTTAAATTATTCGAATGCCAAACGCGCAACCAAAAACATTTACCACAAGGTAGACGCTAGACTTTGTATGATAAGGCTGTGGATAAGGTGTTAGCACTTGCTTTATTGAAACAAGGTCCGAAAGCCTATCTTTTCCTATCTAAAGTTTTAAGTTTTCCATCCAGCAAAACTGTGTCATCTCTTGTGAGACAAGTTAAATTTCAATGTGGCATTAACATAAACTTAAACCGATAGATGGGAACTGCATTTTAATGTTTGATGAAATGTCCAGGATCTATCATTAGTCGTTACATAAATGATTTTATGTGCATGTCGTTCATCCAGCACAAAATAAAATTACATCTCAAAATTTAACATTTACCAGTTTTAAGCATACCTCATTAGCTAAATATTTAATATTATGGGCATGATATAAAGGCATACCATTATTTCTTTTCGAAGGAATACATATTTAACATTTTTTAAGCTTTTGTAACGGTTCTAACAAACCGTGTTTCTTTTTTGTCTCTCTGGATGAATGATATAATAAATTATGTTTTAGCGATACATTCTAATATATGGATAGTTATTTTTTTGTATAAATTTTGTCACGTACACTTCTTAATAAAGATTACCTTATACTTATTCTTACTATTATTTCCAGGATAGGTAATGCTTGGGTCGACTATTGTCTCTTTCCAAATGAAGCAATTTCAACACGAAAAATATTTAATCGTAATCGAGATAATGAACGATCGGACGATAGACTCATTTTCAACCAATTAAGATTTGTGATTATCCCGATTACAGTTAAATATTTTTCGTTTAGAAATTGCTTTGTTTATGAAATAAATAAAAACATAATAATTTCAAAATTCCCGCGCATTCCTGTTTAAGGATTACAGGTTTCTTTTTACCAATTTAGCCTTTAACGCGAGTATTTACGCTAGATGGCGCTGACACGTGGACCAATTTCGCAGTATGGGAGTAGGCCATCTAGAACTATATGGGTGATCTGTGATGTCAATCATGTGTCAACATAATCAAGAATTTGTTATCACTTATCTTCGAAAACTATTGAGAAAGTATAAGAAATAAAATAAAACTGTAAATATAGCGGGAAAATAGTGGAATTGAGAAGAAAAAGATCGTTTTCTTGGAGTTTAGAACCCGCGATCTCCAAAATAAAAGGACGTGACGTAACTGACAAGGCAAGAGGTTAGATCGTCATGGTTACGGAGTTGTCAACTCCGCTCATTTAGGGTGGGTATTATAAAACTTGTTTGGCAGTTAACTAAAAGTTAACAGTCGAGTTAACTTGAGCTTTTATAATGCCAGTTTTATAAAAGTCCCATTAAAATTGAGGTTATAAGCACAGAATAGTTAGTTATTGACAGAAGAAATGTCGAAATTCGAAAAAAATCATGAAGAGGGCACAACGATTATAGACTACCAGGATCGCTCAGTTAGCCGAATCTGCCTGGCAAACTCTGTGACGTCACCACAGATGCTGGACAGATGATAAGAGAGATTTATTCATTTTACTGTATTAAACAGTAAGAGTTATCATTGTAAACTGTACGGTTTACATACGTACTCTACGTAATCCATATTTACGTACGTAGATATGTTATATTATGTTATATGTAAATAAATTACGACATTGGCGATAGAGGATGATTTCTAAAAATAAAAATAATTAATATACAAAAGCCTACAATAATTAAAATAGTTACTGCTGACCTATTAGTTGGTCTTTGTAAATTTGCTTCAATGTGCCCCATTAACAAATATACAGAATCTCTTGATAATCGAAAACGATTTCTAAATTCTGATTCGTCCACAAGAGGAAATGGTCTAACCGATTTCTAAATACCCTTTGTCGCCGAGGGCCTTTAACAATATTCACAGCATCTTCTTCATCGTCGGTTAAAAATTCCTCAAAAATATCGTAAATATCGTTTGCTAACATTTTTGACAATTAAAATTACAAGTCAAATGAATAAAAATCTATATCTTCTGTCCAGCATCGGAGGTGAAGTCACAGAATTTGCCAGGCAGATTCGGCGAACTGAGCAATCCTTGGTAGTGTATAATCGTTGCATAAACACAATAAAAAAATTAAGGTTATAAGCACGGAAAGGTTAGTTATTGACAGAACTGTCGAAATTCGAATACAAAACATGATTTTCTACAAAGTTAACTTTAACCGATACCCTTTCCACCCGACAAAGTTAACTCCGACATTTGAAGTTAACTGGCGTATGTGACGTCATTCCCCAAGTTAACTTTGAGTTAACTGTCAGACAAGTTTTATAATACCTACCCTTAGAGTGAGAGACAAGTCGCCTTATTTATTTGCCTCTCGCTCCCACTCGGCACATCGCGCCCTATACCGATCATAGAAATAAGAGGGGAGTAGAACGCGCTTCGACGAGTGCGCATCCTGAAAATCCGGGACACTATGGGGGCGGCCATTTTGATGCACAAATGTCAAACAGTCACCATAGACATGAAAATTTCCATGCCGGTGTCAGTTGATTACTTGTTTTCTGCTAGATTTTTATGAAATCAATCATAACGATCATAACCTTACATTACAAATCTGAGTATGGTGAAGCGAGAACGCGTGGCGTGAACCCATAGAAATAAGAGGGGGGTAGAACGCGCTTCGACGAGTGCGCATCCTGAAAATCCGGGACACTATGGAGGCGGCCATTTTGATGCACAAATGTCAAACAGTCACCATAGACATGAAAATTTCCATGCCGGTGTCAGTTGATTACTTGTTTTCTGCTAGATTTTTATGAAATCAATCATAACATTCATAACCTTACCTTACATTACAAATCTGCCTAATCTGAGTATGGTGAAGCGAGAACGCGTGGCGTGAACCGTGTATCAAGTGATTCCAGTGTGTCTTTTTAGAGCTTAATTTATTTTTGGTGTGTCCTATTTTGTGTGTGGTTTTGAGACATTTTACGACTATAAAAGCTATACAATAGTGATAAACAATGACTTGTTCAGTGAAAGGTTGCGGAAGTGTTCGGAGATTATGTGATGAGAACATTTCATTTCATAGGTAAAATATTGTTGGATCATTGCGGCATATATAGATCATTTTTGCAGATTTCCAAGAGAACCTGACAACATTCAGAAAGCTTGGGTAAATGCCCTAGGATTAAATTCTTCACTTTGGACTTGGACGAGGGCCAAATATGTATGTTCCAAACATTTTCGGGTTGAAGACTATATACAACCACACGTACTTAAGTCTGATGCAGTCCCATCACTCTGTTTGCACATCAGTGTTTCCAACATACGTGGACATGATTCAAGGGGTCACCTAGAAGTCACAGGCAGTTCAACTCTTTCTGTGGAATCAATAGGTGAAAAAAAGTGAGTATTTTTGGTTGTCATATTTTTTCCCCAAATCTTGGTAATTATTCAGTTACAAGATAACATTCAGTTTTCCAGTTTTACTTATACAAGTTCACAAGAATCGCAGGCATTAATAGTCATTTTTAAAGGTTCATATTGCAGAAAAGTGATTAAGAATTTACTGATAAAGAGGAAGGGATGCTGGGTGGGTGAAAAGGCTGGTATAATATAATATTAGATACCTGTATATTTATAGGGGTGGTATATTGAATGAAATCCAACAATTTATAAATGAAAACTAACCAACCAACTTTCCTCATTCCACTTCTTGTTATTAAGCTCTTTATATTTCTGCACAACACAAAACTTTGAAATTTACTGTTAGTCATGTCCTTTTCATAGGAAATATGTGAAGATGGATGTTCCCCCTAAATGAATAAAAACCACTTTTTTCTTGATATTTATTGTATTAATTTGACAAAAAATTACAGCATATCTATAAGCACATCCAGTTCGAGTTCTGGTAGGATGCCAAAACGTAGGAAACATGCCAAAACGTAGGAAACATGCCAACATTGATAGTTCCAGTACCGACAAGAGTACCGACAGTAGTTCAAAACGCAGAAGGGTTCAACTTGTGAAAAAGTTACATAATTACAGGTAAGCATGAAATATAAGCTGTTTCCATTACCATGAAGTAATGCAAACAATTTTTTTTTAGTATCTCTCCATCAAAATTAAAGAACAAGTGTGTAAAGCTGTGAGTCACAAGAACAATAAAATAATAGAATAATGTAATAGAATTAGGTCCGGTTTATCAATGTTCTGTTAGGACACTTTGACTGATAGTTATTAATCAAAGTTAACTAATTGACAGATACTTTAAACCTCTTGGTTTTAACTTACCTTAAATTAAAATTTTAACTAACAGTTAAGTTTGACTAATGGTTATGTAGCAGAGACCTTGACTGAACATTGATGAACGAACTGCTTTATTAGGTGTTAAAGAGATTATTATTGTAATGTACCATTTACTATTCTTATATCGTCCCTCACCCTGTATATTTTAATTAGGATGGTTATTATATATTTTCCTTATT
Organism: Cryptocephalus moraei; assembly: GCA_946251905.1. Taxonomy (NCBI): domain Eukaryota; kingdom Metazoa; phylum Arthropoda; class Insecta; order Coleoptera; family Chrysomelidae; genus Cryptocephalus; species Cryptocephalus moraei. The sequence continues at coordinate 23,198,805 of OX276459.1, forward strand.
TGATCTGTGTCATCTTCTGTTTGACAAAAGGTAGATTTCTTGAAGAATGTTAGATATTACAAGTTCATTTACGTTTATTAATCTTAAGTTCAATAAAACAATGATAAAACAATGAACCGTTTTGATTTCCACTCGAAACCAGGAACATTAGCTTTAAGTCAAACTGTCTATTCTTATAGATAAGGGTAAATATTCAAACTGGACAAGAGAAGCTTCACGTTCATTAATAGATTAATAGTCACTTGATACTGCAAACGTTTATTTTTTCATAATATTGATTTGATAAATACATTTCAAACAGCTAAGAGCATTTTCCTTTCTGGCAGCCGAACTTGACATTGTTACAAGTAGTGGTAAATAATTGCTGACTGCTTTCGACGTGAGCATGATGTTGGATCGCTCAAGGGCTAGCTGACAACTGGCAAGTAATTCTTCCAGGTGTGGTAGAATGGCCGGCTTCTGGCTTGCGGGCTTTCTGAGGACGACAGCGGCAGTAAAGAAGAACTGCTGGTAACAGCATGAGCAGGTTCGATCACGCGACGAGGACTCGGACGAGCACTATTTAACCGGAGTTCCAACAGAAAACACACTGTAAGAGGTCCATCCAAAGCTGGCGAGGTTCTCAAGGGACAGGTCTTGTCCAAAATTTAACATAATCTGACAATAAAGGCTGAAAGAGGCCGGTACTTTAGGATGCGGTACGATTACGATGGTGCTTCTTCCTAGACGCGACAATGCGTTTTCAGAGCGGTACTACAGAGCGTAATTTAATTAAAAATTACTTTTTTGTGGTTAGCAGAGATCAATGGGGTCAATATCCTTTATTAGATCATTGACACAGGTATGATTTGTTTTGACATTTTTGACATTAGTGCATCAAAATGGCGGATCAACAAATCTCCCCAGTTCGCGCAGGTCGAAGCTCGTTCTACACCTTTTCTATTTCTATGCGTGAACCGTGTATCAAGTGATTCCAGTGTGTCTTTTTAGAGCTTAATTTATTTTTGGTGTGTCCTATTTTGTGTGTGGTTTTGAGACATTTTACAACTATAAAAGCTATACAATAGTGATAAACAATGACTTGTTCAGTGAAAGGTTGCGGAAGTGTTCGAAGATTATGTGATAAGAACATTTCATTTCATAGGTAAAATATTGTTGGATCATTGCGGCATATGTGTATATAGATCATTTTTGCAGATTTCCAAGAGAACCTGACAACATTCAGAAGGCAGCTTGGGTAAATGCCGTAGGATTAAATCCTTCACTTTGGACTTGGACGAGGGCCAAATATGTATGTTCCAAACATTTTCGGGTTGAAGACTAAATACAACCACACGTACTTAAGTCTGATGCAGTTCCATCACTCTGTTTGCACATCAGTGTTTTCATCATTAATAGATTAATAGTCACTTGTTACTGTAAACGTTTATTTTTTCATATTATTGATTTAATAAATACATTTCAAACAGCTAAGAGCATTTTCCTTTCTGGCAGCCGAACTTGACATTGTTACAAGTAGTGGTAAATAATTGCTGACTGCTTTCGACGTGAGCATGATGTTGGATCGCTCAAGGGCTAGCTGACAACTGGCAAGTAATTCTTCCAGGTGTGGTAGAATGGCCGGCTTGTGGCTTGCGGGCTTTCTGAGGACGACAGCGGCAGTAAAGAAGAACGAAGAACTGCTGGTAACAGCATGAGCAGGTTCGATGACGCGACGAGGACGAGCACTATTTAACCGGAGTTCCAACAGAAAACACACTAAGAGGTCCATCCAAAGCTGGCGAGGTTCTCAAGGGACAGGTCTTGTCCAAAATTTAACATAATCTGACAATAAAGGCTGCAAGAGGCCGGTACTTTAGGATGCGGTACGATGGTGCTTCTTCCTAGACGCGACAATGCGTTTTCAGAGCGGTACTACAGAGCGTAATTTAATTAAAAATTACTTTTTTGTGGTTAGCAGAAGTCAATGGGGTCAATATCCTTTATTAGATCATTGACACAGGTATGATTTGTTTTGACATTTTTGACATTAGTGCATCAAAATGGCGGATCAACAAATCTCCCCAGTTCGCGCAGGTCGAAGCGCGTTCTACACCTTTTCTATTTCTATGATACCGATCCGTAGTCTATACAGTATTATGTCTATGTAGGCAACATCGCGTCCAAGTCTGTCACACGCTAACCTAACCAAACCAAAACTAACCGGGAGTAATTTTGATAAAAATAGGAAACATTTAACAATGGTTAATAGATGCAAGATATGCAACGTTTATAGCGATGCAGGGAAAGCCTCGGGATTGTCTTTTCATAGGTAAATAAAGAAATTTATTAATGAAATTTTTTGAGGTTATGTATCATCTCAGTGGCGTTCTATCAGTGTTATTATTTTAGGTTTCCAGCAGATCCAATTAAAAGAAATATTTGGATTTCTGTTTTGGGACTTAGCGAAAATGATAACATAACAAAATCGTCCTATATTTGCTCAAAACATTTCAGTAAGGATGATTTTGTGTCTAAAATAGGTGCAACCGACAATGCTAGATATTTAAAGAGAGATGCTGTTTCATTGCCGATGTATCAAGTTTTTGAACCTAAAAGTACTACAAGGTAATTAATTTCTACCTGTAACTGTGTTTAATAGAAATGTCAAATTTATGAATTTGTCAAAATTCGAAGCGAGACATTTTTTGAATTTAAATTTCAATCTTTTCAATGTAAATTTCAACAAAAATATTATACTGGTTACTGTGAGAAACAATTATTTCTTAAGATATGAGAAAAAATAGTAATTTTATTAACCATTATTAACCATTTTATTAAACACTAAACAACTTTGAGGAGTTATATCTCAGAACCTAAGGAGCAAAATAGCAACTTATTATGAATAAAAAGAAGCGTCTTTCCGAGCACTTTCCTGCTATATTTTCAGAATTTCATTTAACAAAAAATTCGCCGAGATAATCTATTTGTTTATAAGCAAAAAAAAACGACACCAACTTTAAACAATGACTGTATCCGTTCTAATAAATATTTTTTAATTCTGACAAAAGTACATGAAAGCTTGTTCCCTCTTATATATGACCGCTAGTTTTATTGCAATCGAATAGTGGAAAAAAATTTAAACAATTTTGAAAATTTTCAATATTTTCCGATTTTTCTGGATTGCAAAATTATTGTGCAAACTCTAATAATCCGATCGAAACGAAATTTACTCCATTCTTTTACTATAACTTCAGGATTTTGTACCTGTGATATGGAAGTCCTAACTACATTTTAAAGTGCCTAAAATAATAAGTTAAAAAAACACTTTTTTGATGATGATGATGATTGATTGATGATGATTTTGATAATCTATGTCCTTCTTTATCATTTGTCACTTATTTCGCACCTTTGTTACCTAGCATGTAAAGGGCTTCAATGCCCGTTGATCTAAATAATAAATAAATTATTTTCTTACTTTTGTTTCCTTTTTGTCCCTTATTATTGATACGCCTATGGATAGCTACTTTGTACGCTGTCAAAATTCGTCAAAGGCGGCCATATTTTCTTCCCCCTTTACACCGCGCCTATCGGCTATGTTGGCATGTAAACAAAGATCAGTTTCTAATGGGAACACCGGGTCTAGTTATATTAATGGTCTGTGGTTGTAGATTATTAATTACACACCAAGCCTGTACCTTCTTCTTCTTCTTCTTCTTCCTCTGTTTATGGCCTTAGTCTACTAGGACTGTTAGCCAGGACGATTTTCTCTAGATAATTACAGGTCACCTTGACGTGTGTCTGAGTTTTTACTCATACCTGGTTGAACTGTTTTTTTTTTTTTTTTTTTTTTTGTGCGAAGTGTTAAGGACGTCACAACAAAGGATTTAAAACTTTTCACGATCTGGGGCAGTAGCAGATCTAAACACAATCCCCAGGTCTGCCTCGGTTGGATCCCTAGGGGTTGGGAAAGGAAATTATTTATCATTATTAAATGTTGATTTTGTTTTTATTTAGATAATAATTAATTTTGATAATTATGTTTTTTTTTTTTGTAGATTTTGTAGTATTGTTTGAGCATTTAGTGGGCCTGTTTTCATATCTTTTTGGATTTCTCTATATAGATCGAATTCTTTAAGTTCGTTGATGGGGCATTGAAATAGTATGTGGTTTAAATCGTCTATTTGTCCGCATTCGCAGAATGGTGTATTTTTAATACCTATTTTGTAGAGATGTTCATTAGTGAGATAATGTCCTGTTCTCATCCTAATTAAGTTTGTTATGTGTCTCCTGTTCATAAATTCTGTTTTTTTATACCATGGCGACGTTGCGAATTTCTCTTGGATTTCTGCGTACCATTTTCCTTTATATTTTGTGCTATTGATCCAGTTATTATGGAAATTAGTTATAATTGTTTCTTTTATTCTGTTTGTAACTTCTTTTAATTCTATTTTCATATTTTTTGGAGTTTTCAGGTTTCTTCCTATGTTTGCCAGTGTGTCCGCTGTGTTATTTCCTTTGATATTGTTGTGTCCCGGTATCCATGCAAATTTAATTTTTTTATTTTTTGAGAGCAGCTGTATTTTTTCTTTGATCTTGAGTGTGATTCCGTCTATTTTATTGTCGATTTTTGTTTTGTTTAGTTTTTCTAATGTGCTTTTGGAGTCTGTGAATATGATGGATTTGTTTATATTATTTTTCTCTATTATGTCTAGTGCTTTTAGTATGGCTGATAGTTCCGCTGTGAATATAGAAGTGTTATTTGGTAGTCTTTCTGAGTAATTTGTGTTAAGTTCGGGGATGTGTACACCGTATCCTGCCTGTTCGTTGTTTTTGGAACCGTCTGTGTAGATGAATAAGTATTCCATTTTGTATCTGTCTGTTTCCATAAGAAATTTGATGTTGTTGTATTCTTCATCTTTTTTTAGGTTTAATTTTATTATATTTATATTTTCTATTTGGAGGAAATAGTTATGTTCAAAGCATGGAATTGTGTTGTATGTCTGGTAATTGTTTGTGCTTTGGTCTAATTCTATTAAGATTTTTATGAGAGGAGGTATTTCTTTGTTTTGCCAGTATTGGTGTTTATTTATTATGAGATCTTTCAGTGTGTTTAATTTTGCTATGATAGGATGTTTTTTTTATTTTTTTCCATTTTGTTAAGATGTTTACACATTTTAATTCTCTTCTGGTGATTAGGTCATATTCTCCTGATTCACTTAATAATGTATTATTTGGTGTGCTTTTCATGGTACCTGTTATCGTTCTTAGTGCTTGATTATGAGTGGTGTCCATTTTCTTTAGGTTTTTTTTTTATGTTGGTATAAGTATTATTGCGTTATCTTCTAGGTGAATCCTAATTAGTCCATTGTAGATTAGTTTTAAGGTTATCGGATCTGATCCCCACCATGTTCCGCATAATGCTTTTAATATATTTATGTTACAACTCGCTTTTTTGTTTATATTTTCGATTTGCTTGTCCCATTTTAAATTGTAATTGAAAGTTACTCCTAGATATGTTATTTCTTTTTTGTAATTGATGATTTGATTGTTGATTTTTATTGGATTTATTGTATTATATTTTGTTTTTCCTCTAGAGAAAATTATTGATTCACATTTTTGTTTAGATATTTCTAGGTCGTGTTTTGTTAGCCACGAATTAATTATGTCTAGTACTTTGTTAGTTGTATTTATGGTTTCTGGGTTGTTTTCCCCTGTGTGTAGTAATATTAAGTCGTCCGCATATGATAATAATTCGAATGTTTTGGGAATTATTTTGAATAGCTCATGGATATATAAGTTAAAGAGTATTGGACTTAAAGGGGATCCCTGGGGGAGTCCTTTTGATGTTGCTATAGGTCCGTGGTTGTTTTGTTGGTTATCTGTTATCGTGATTTGTCTATTTTCTAGTAGTTTGTGTATTAAGTTAGTCATATATTGAGGTATTATTTGTGTTTCTGTTAGTATGTTATATAATTTGTATATGTTCACATTGTCGTAGGCTGCTTTAATATCCAATAGTATTGCAATTACTTTTTTGTTGTTTGTTAGTCCTAGTTGTATGTATGTTATATGTGGTATACGATATTGTCAAGAGTGCTTTTTTCCTTTCTGAAACCTGTTTGAAGTTCGTTTAATATTTGTTTATTTTCTATTATCCATTCTATTCTGTTTTTAATCATCATTTCTAGGGTTTTTGTTAGGCATGGTATTAGTGTGATTGATCTATAGTTTTCTGGTATTAGTTGATTTTTGTTTGGTTTTAGGAATGAAAATATTTTGTGTTGTCTCCATCTGTCTGGAATGTTTTGTCCTTCTAGAATTTGATTATAAATGTTTAATAGGTAGTTTTTTCCTATATTTGGAAGGTTATTTATCATTGAGTATGAGATGTTGTCCATTCCCGTTGCTGTATCTTTGTTTTTTAATGTATTTATTATTTCGTTGTACTTGAATTCAGTTATTTCTTCTGTGTTTTGTATATACTTAAAATCTGGAGGGTAGTCAACTGTTGCCATTTTGTTTATAATTTCTATTGCGGTTTCTTTTTTGGGTAATTCTTTTTTAAATTGTTTGAGGTTGTTGTTATTAAATTTTTTGATGGTGTTCCAGACGTTTCTTGTATCCGTTTTTCTGTTTATCGTATGACAAAAGTTTCTGAAACTTTGTTTTTTCTTGTTTTTTAGAAATTTTCTGGTAATTGCGCATATTTGTTTTAGTTTCATATAGTTTTCTATTGTGGTTTCTTCAAGGTATTTTTTCAGGTGTGTTTTCCTTTCTTTGACTTTCTTAGAGCATTCTTCGTCCCACCATATATGGCTTGTTCTATATATTGTGTTTCCTTTTGGAGTGTTTTGTGGTATGTGTTTAGTCGCAGCTTCTTCCATTGTTTCCATTAGATGTTGTATGTTATGCGGGTTATTGGTATTTAGATTATTTTCAATCCAATTTTGATATGATATCCAGTTCGCTTTTTTAAAAAGTCTTGTCGGTTTATACGTGTTGGTGACTTGTTTTGACGTTAGTTGTTTATTGTTATTTATTGTTACTTTGGTTGGGTAGTGGTCGCTATTTCCATTATCGGATATAATTTCCCAGTCTGTTCTAAGTATCAGTTTTTCTGATATGATTGTGAGGTCTAACATACTAATGTTATTATTGGGTGGAGGGGAAATTCTGGTACTTTTAGGTTCATTAAGAATCATGCATTCGTATTTTTCCATTATTTTATAGAGTTCATTCCCATTTTTGTTTGTTTTTGAACTTCCCCATTTTATATTATTCGCGTTTAGGTCTCCCATTATAATGTAATCCCCTTCTATTTTGTCTATGATGAGTTCTATGTTTTTGCTGTCTAAATTGTTTTGGGTTGCATAGATGTTGATTATATTTAGGTTATTGATTTTGATTATGATAAATTGAAATTTATTTTTGTTGATGGTGAAGTTATCTAGGTGAATTTGTTTATGTTTTATGTTGTTTTTGATGATGGTGGCGATGCCTCCTCCTGGGGTGTTTCTGTCATCTCTTATAATTTGATGATTGTTAATTTTAAAGTGATTTCTATTTTGTAGCCATGTTTCATTAAGAATTATTACATCTGGATTCTCTTTGTGTAGTAGGTTGATAAGCTCTATTCTGTTGCTATTGATACTTCTGATGTTCCATTGTATTATTTTTAAATTTTTTTGTGTATTCATGTGATGTTTGCTTTGTTAGGTGTTTTTATTAGTATTCCATCTCGCTTTCAGTTGACAGTTCCTCGGTTTTGTTATCGTATTCTTTTTTGGATGTTTTGTGTATTTTGTTTTCTTTTTGAATTTTATTCATTGTTTTATTGAATTCCGTTAGGTTAATTGAGTATGATTTCTCTGTTGCACTTTCAGGCTCTGAGTTTGGATTATTTTGTTGAACGTTGTGGACTTTTTCATTGTAATTTTTAACGTGGTGTGGAAGCGGTTTTATATAATGGTCAGGGTGGGCATGTGTGTGTATTTGAATGGTTTCTTGTTTCTTGTACGTTTTTGGTTTTTTGTTGGATGTTTGTGTTTGTGTGACATTGGCATATGTTCTTTTCGATACGTGAGGTTGTTCGTTAATTATTGATCTCCTTTGATTTACGGTGATTATTTGATTTTCCTGCCGCGGTTGGAGGGGTGGGAAATCTCTTGGGTGGTTATCTAGTTCTATGTTGTTGTATGTTGTTTTTGGGAATTTTAAGGAGGCGTCGTAATTATTTAGGTTTTCCATAGCCATGGTTTTTTTAATATTTTTTTGTCTTAGGTATTCCGGACATATTCTTGAAGTTGATTTGTGTTCTGGGCTTTTACAGTGGATACAGCATTGCCCACAGTCCTCATGATTGTCTTCTTGTTCTTCTTCGTTTTTTGTTTTTCCGCAGTTGTAACATCTAATTTTGCCTCTGCACTGTCTCCTGGTGTGTCCATAAAGAAAGCATTTGTAGCATTGAATTACTGGGGGGATGAATACTGATACTGGGAATGGTAGGTCGCAAAGGTAGACATATCTGGGGATTTCTTTGCCTCTAAAGGTTAAAACAATTGATTTTGTGGGGATGTATTTAATTTCTTTGTCGATTTTGGCCCTTCTGTTAAGCCTCATGATGTTTATAATTTCTACTGTGTTGTTAGTCATTTCTCTAATATCTTCGTTCGTGAAATCCGTGTCTATATATCTAATAACACCTCTACTAGTAACTTGATTTAACGGGATATAAATATTGTATCCTTTTTCTATTAATTGTTTATTTCTGCAAAAGTTATTTGCAGCCACATAATTACTAAATTCGATGCCCAAACGATTTATGCCTTTATTTCGTATCTTTTTCATGTCTTTTAACTTAAGATTGTGAATGTCTTTAGCTATTTTTAGATGGTTGTATTTGCCTATGTTATTGCCGGATTTTTCAGTTGCTTCAATCATTACTAAGTATGGGGCTCTGTCTGAGTTTTTGTATTCAATGTTTTTATTATTGTTGATTGATGGATTTGGGTTATTGTTAGTTAGAGAATTTACCGGGGGGAGAGTTTCTCCCCCCTCTTTTGTTGTCATGATTCTATTAGTTTGTTCCTTTTCCTGATTAACTTAGTTTTGTCACTTACCAATGGAAGGATCGGGTTTAACAAAGGAAGTGTTAGTATACGCACTCTCTCTGTGTCACTTTCGCTGTCACCTGTTTCACGGATGAACGGTAACTGGGCCTGTACCTTATCAAAGTCTTCCTGAAGTATTGTGCAATCATTCGCATTTTGGATAGAATTAAATATTTTCAGAGATCATCAGCAAAAAAGAGTTTCATAGAGTTTATTTGCGTATTTAAGTCATTAATAAAAATCACCCGAAATTACTAAATTTTAAATGGATATTTGACAGTAATGACAGACAATATAGAAGGATTAGTAAAACTTGCGATGCCGTCATATTTATTGCCGATTGCCGTTTGTGTCTACCAGATGAAATTTTGCTTTAAACAGAGCGCACTGTTATCCCAGTTAAAAAGAGATAAAGTTGGTACCCATGGGCGCGGTTGCCGGACGATTCCCACCAGAGAAATAGAGAGGGGGAGAACGCTCATCAACCTGCGCGAACAGCGGAATATTGAAGGCCGCCATTTTGACCCATTGGGCAGGAATGCCAACAACCGTCTAGGGATTTCGGTTAATTTTACCTAGTTGGTTTTAGATTTTGCGCGGTAAAATTTAAAAACGAAAAATACAGTACTGTTAGAAAACAGTAATTTACTGATATTAACAATAATAAACATTAATTTTATTTAATGTTGTTAGAAAACAGGGACTTATTGATATTGACAATATTATTATTATTATTATTTATTGTCTTTTTTACATGGTAGTACAGATTCATATACAAAATTCTTCTATGTAAATGCAAAAATAAAAATATACATCGAATATACTATGTATCCTACAGGGGTTTTACAAAAACCGTGTGTAGGGTGGCGCTTAAAACTAGACCATTTTAATTACTAAAACTAATTATTACATTTCTAATTGTACACTTATTTGGTAGTAATTACACTTTATAGCAAATTACTATTTTACTTCTTTTATGTATTCTATTCATATTAACTGTACGTATTAACCATTTTTAAGTTATCTTTAAAGGTTTAGTATTTGATTTATTTTCATCTTGTAATGTACTAGCCTTTATTCACTCCGTATAACATATCATTATTATCTTTGCATATATTTTATGTATCTACTCATTAACACATCGGAAATATCTTTATAGCACTTCTCCAAATGGAAAAGGACCCCTTCTGACAAGCTTGTGTTCGTTTTCAAATCATCAACCACAATTCTTAATGTTGTGATCTTTCTTTTTAGTTTTTTAATGTCTTCAGTTGCAATAACATACAACTTTTTCTTGATTTGGATTGCACTTTTCGCAGTTCTGTATATTTTTTTTTTCAATTTCCCAGGAGACACGCTAAAACAGTTAAATTAATGTTATATGTTAAGTACTTTGAAAGAACAAAAAACCTGTAGTTATGAATAGCTTAAATAAATTTGATGCGTTTTCCTTTTGTACTGCGGGAACTGCTCTGACCTGACGCCTCACTGCAACATAAAATTGTCACAATTTTGCTGCTGTTAGCTATGCTAATTCTTTACCTCCGTGATCTTTTTCGTACAGATTTTTCTATTGAAACATAGGAAGACGAGCTTGACGATAATTTCGACACTTGCAATTCATTGTTCCCATGCAAATTAGATGGTCCTGGAAATTCCACTATTGACTGGAGATGTAATGATGGTAAGGCATTAAATTTTAGTCGATGTTTCTGTTTGCTTTTAATAAAAGCGCTCTCCTTGAAATGCTTCGAACAAACGAATTTGTTCTCTGACCACTGCCAAGTATATTTGGTTTACCCATTTCTGCCCATCTTTTAAAAATAGGTCCTTTCTGCAATCTGTAATGGGTTTATTATTAGTTGAAGAATCATTAAAACTAAAGATAACAAACCGATGAAAAGTAATTGCTTCAAGTTTAAAACGTTTTGCACTCGTGCAACCATCCGCGGCGCACGACATAATTACTGTTCAAAAACACTAATTAATTAAAAACTGGTTGAAATGTACCTATCAAAGATAAAGACTGGATAATAGAGTTTGTTTATATGATTAGGTTAGGGGTTAGGTTAGGTGAGAAATATACACAAATTCACACACAGAACACATTATATTCACAATTCACAAATGAGATGGGTCAAAATGACTGCCACTAAAGTCACTAGATACACAAAGTACCGCAATCGTCCGCCATTTTGGTTCGGTTTGTAGTGGGGGAAATAGCGCGTTATTTAAGTATGCGAACTTGAATAATTCTTGAAGGGGTGAAGTGAATGAATGGAAAAGTTACGTAGGTGATAGTTCTTACAAAAATTAAATTGTTCTAAATGAAGGTTATGTTGGCCTATTTTATGAAACTGCCAACAGCACTCCGTGAATATTATCATTACTAAATCATATGTAATACTATTCTATTATTACAGTACTTACAGTGAAATCTTCAAAGCTAAATATATGAAAATAAAGAACAAAAATAAGTGACAAAAGTAACTAAAATTTAAATAGAGTAGGTAATATCCTTAGGTAGACAGAATCAAAAACAGTAAAGAATTAACACTATTTTTTTTAATGTGAGTGAGTAGAAACATGTTCGTAACATATTTTTCTGTTTACTGGAACAAACCTATCATTTTTATACTTGCCTATATTCAAAAGAATTTGCAAAGATTTACCCTAAACACTGTCAAATAAAACCAAGTGTATGCGTTACAAATTTATATTATTGTAACGTTTATTTTCTAATTTATTTACACTAATACTAATACTAGACACTTCTTAATTTATTTACACTATTACTAAACTAACTTAACTAATTAATTTATATCACACTCTTAATCGTTAATTTATTTCACTTCAACGCTCTCGCTATTTCGTTATTTACTCTCGCGGCTTCTGTCTACTAATAATCCTAATTCGACCACAAGCCCGCTTATATACACATCTCAATTGTAGTCGGGAACCTTCTCGCGTATTCGTGTAATTACTCGAAATATCTTTTATTATGTAGAAAGCTCCAGAATGTCATAAATCACTTTCCTTAAATAATTATCCCGGAGTATTCATGGAGCTGTCTTTTTTTATAGAATTCAATTAAGCGTCGCGGCAACTCCTTTTGAAGTAGCCGCTCAGGTCTGATATGAGTAAACACGTCTCGCGCTGTTTACTTTTCGCATTACATTATTCAATAATGCACGCATGACAATACTACGGCTACTTTGAACATCCGTATTCATATTGTACCAATGTTTCTTTAAATAAAAAAAATATAAACGGCTCCTTAGAAATATCTTAACTATAATTTTGTTACAAATATTGTGGCAACTTAAAACATGTTTAGGAGCTGGAAATTGTTTATGTATTGTATTTAAAATATCACAAGGATTTCACAACACCACACCATTTTTATAAACAAATCCCAATAGAAAAATTAAAAATTTCGCCTCTATTAGAAATTACCGCGATACCACACACCAGGCGTTACCTCATAGCGTTACCTCTTGGAAAAATGATGTTATGATGTCATTTGTCAATAATTGTCACAAATTCGACAACTGTTTAGGGTAGAAAATAAAATTCCTACTAAAATCCCTAAAAATAGCCGCCATTTTGGTTCGGAATGGTTTTATCTCTCTCTTACACGTTGGGTCAATGGATTGCGGTACTTTATATATCTAGTGACTTTAGCTGCCACCATGGTGTCCCTCGATATTATGATGCGCAGAAGGTTCATTAGCGTTCTCCCCCTCTCTATTTCTCTGATTGACACGAAACTTTTGTTATGATTTTGGGGTTGGGGCGGCGGTGGTCGTGTGGTTTAAGGCGCTGGCTTTGAATCAGGCGGTCACTGTCGTCGTGGGTTCGAATCCCACGTAATCCATGGATGTTGTGTGTGTTGCGGGAAGTGTGTAAAATGTATCCAAAATCCCGTTCCTATTCACGCCGGTAACCAGGCCGGATAGGATATCCATGAAAATACAATGTTGAAGAGCGAACTACTTCAAATTGTTATTCAGTAAGTAGAAATAGAAATGGAAACTTTTGTTTTTATTTAATTCTTTTTTTCTAGAAATAAACCGTGACTTGATTGACTTGAACAGTGACTCAGAGTGATAGTGATTTCTAGGAAATATTTAATATATATTTTCTTTAACATCTACACGAACATGTCATCTGTAGTGACTGTGAATCTGAAATCGAGTCTGGTATGTCTGGTATCGCACCTTTACGTATATCAGATTCTGACTAAAGTGAATACATCTTACTCTAGGTATGTGCACATAATGTATCGGGTGTTTTTTTTAAATTTCACCTCATAGTAGGCTGTGGATAGTATTTGTGAATGCGCCTTACTAAAAAATGTCGAAATTGACATAACCTCACTTTTTTAATAAAAATTGAAACTGCTCCAATCTGTTAATATTGTCTTCAAAAAGGCATCTCACTCATCTACGCCTAATTAATAGAACCAAGCTGTCTTTTTCAAGACACTAGTAGCTGATTGGAGCAGTTTCAGTTTTTATTAAAAAAGTGAGGTTATGTCAATTTTGACATCTTTTAGTAAGGCGCATTCACAAACACTATCCACAGCCTACTACGAGGTGAAATTTAAAAAAACACCCGATATTATTAGAATAATATTATGTTGTTACTGTAGTGCATGAATATTTATATAGTAAAACTTTTTTTTAGGTGAACATAAAGTGAAGGCTCGATGGACACATGTAAAGCTGCCAATAGAGAGTGGATATATCTTATTATACATTACCATATACCTTAGTTATCCTAGAACACATGATCCTATTTGAATTGTAATTAGTGTATATAAATGTCTTTGTAATTAAGAATTTCATAATTTCTAATATAATTAATGGGGTGTAAGGGTTAGCGCTAAACATCAATACACCATAGCTATCCAAATGTCAACCTCACCTGCTCGAGTGGTGACTCCAGTCGCCCGGTGCACTCTGCTGGAAAACAGACGAGGCTCTGGCGACCGAACATTGGCGGTATAACCATAAGTAGCAGATATACAGGACTAAATCCCTGTATAAAGTGGAGGAAGGCAACGGGATACCACCTCCACCTTCACTACTCATCCCAAGAAAATCACATGAGATACTATGATGAATACATTTAACTCAAAATTTTCCGGAGGTATAAATAGTTCCCCAATCGGATCTCCGGGGGGAACTGTTTTAAATGAAGTTAAGAAGGAAAGACTAAGTTTGCGAAGCGAAATGAGGGTTGGCACTTGGAATGTGCGTAGTTTGTATGAAGCTGGAAAACTGGACAACCTGATGCAGGAAATGAAGAGATTGAAAATTGATATCCTAAGGTGTCGCGGAAACATGGTGGCCTGATGCTGGAATATGTCGCGTTTCTGGAGGAGTCATGTATTACTCAGGGAATAATGAGAGAAATCATAGGAAAGGAGTAGGAATAGTCCTGACTGAAAAGCTGTCCAAATCCGTAATTAACGTTCTCCCCTTCTCAGATAGAATCATTTTAGTTAAACTATACGCCAAACCAGTCAACATTAATATTGTCCAGGTGTGTGCACCCACAACAGATTCGACAGAAGATGAAATCGAGACGTTCTACGAGGGATTACAGCAAGTACTCCAACAAACGAAAAAGCATGACATAACCATGATAATGGGTGACTTCAACTCTAAAATAGGAGAAGGAAGATATGAGGGATTAGTGGGCCCTTATGGACTGGGAATACGCAATGATCGGGGTGAGCGTCTTTGTCAATTCTGCCAAGAGGAAAACATGAAAATAACAAATACATGGTTCAAGCTGCCACCTAGGCGCTTGTATACGTGGAAAGCTCCCGGGGATCGCCCAGACAACATAATCCGAAATCAAATCGATTACATACTAATCAATAAACGTTTCGGGACATCGGTAAAGAGAGTATGCACCTATCCGGGTGCCGACGTTCCCTCAGATCATGTTCTCTTGATGGTGGTAGTCAAAATCAAAATCATGACCATCAAAACCCATATACCACAGAGAAAGATAGATTACGAAAGACTTAAAGACGAAGAAACAAAAGACAAAGTTACGAAAGATATTAACGAAAAAATAATAACGACCATAGATCCGCAGGTAATAAAGGAAGATAATATAGACGACGTATGGGGTGGAATGGAGGAGGCCATGATCAGTGTTGCAGAGGACAAATTGGGATATAAACAGAGAGCGCAAAAACACAACTGGATGACAGCTGAGATATTAGCGCTGTTTGAAGAACGTAGAAAGTACAAAAACCAAGGGAATGGAGATAACTACAAGAAAATACAGAAAATTATTAGAAGGAAGATTAGGACAGCTAAGAATGAGTAGCTGAAACGACAGTGTGAGGAATTAGAACAACTACAAGAAATACACTATGACTTTAACTTGCACAAAAAAATAAAAGAGGCGGCCGGGATATATAGGAAAAGGCCATTCTCTAATGTAGAAAACGATCAGGGAGGATTAGCACAGGATGACCAACAGCGTAAAATCATATGGGAAAACTATATTAGCAATCTTTTTGCCGATGAAAGACCTGATATGGAAAACATGGGCGACATTAACCTCTCTGGACCTCCCATCACAAAAGAAGAAATTATAAGAGCGATCAATACATCTAAAGATAGAAAAGCGATTGGCCCAGACCGTAAACCTGTCGAATTGCTCAAATTATTTGACGACAAAAGTATCACAGTTCTTCAGAAAATATTTAATCGAATCTATAACACAGGCGAGTTCCCCGCGAAATGGCTAACATAATTTTTTATCCCCTTGCCAAAAAAGAACAATGCAACGAAATGCGAGGACCATAGACTAATCAGCCTCATGAGCCACACGCTGAAGATATTCCTTAAGATTATCCACTACAGAATATCAGAAAAATGCGAAAGGAACATCGGACCCACACAATTTGGATTTAGACGGGGGCTAGGCACAAGAGAAGCATTAGTTGCGACTCAGGTACTAATCCAGAACTGCAATGATCAGAGAAAGGACATAATGCTGTGTTTCATCGATTACGAAAAAGCATTTCACAAAGTTCAACATCATAAACTAATACAAATCCTAAACAGACTCGACATAGATCAAAAAGACATCCGTTGCATTCAAAACTTATACTGGAATCAAACTGCTGAAGTCCAAATTGGTAACGATTTCACAGAAGCAAAATCAATCCGTAGAGGGGACAGACAAGGATGTGTTCTCTCCCCACTTCTCTTCAATCTGTATTCTGAAAGTATCTTTCAGGAAGCCCTAGAAGAATGTACCATGGGCGTTAAGGTGAATGGTGTTTGGGTCAACAATATACGTTATGCAGACGACACAGTTCTAATTGCAGAAAAAGTGGAAGATTTTCAGTACTTGCTCAAGACTGTCGGTGAACACAGTAAACGCATGGGCCTTAATATCAACACCAAGAAGACCAAATTTATGATAATTACTCGCAAGCCACAAGGATTTCAAAACGCAAGCCTAACACATGACAACCAACCAATAGAGCGGGTGAATAAATTCAAATATTTAGGAACGTGGCTGTGTGAAGACTGGGAATCGGCCTTGGAAATCAGATGTCGAATTGAAAACGCCCTCAGTGCGTTCATGAAATTTAAAAAAGTGTTTACCAATACTGAATTTGATCTTGGCCTAAGGATTAGATTTGTAAAATGCTATGTCTGGACGGTATTACTTTATGGTATGGAGGGATGGACACTAAAGGTGAACACTATGAATAAGCTCGAGGCATTCGAGATGTGGATTTATAGGCGTATACTAAAGATTCCTTGGACTGCAAGAAGGACAAACGAGGAGATCCTGAGAATGATCAATAAAGACCGCGAACTGCTATGCACAATCAAACGTCGTAAAACAGCATATCTTGGCCACGTGATACGGAACGAGCGATACCAATTCCTACAATTGATAATTGAAGGAAAGATTGAGGGAAAGAGAGGAGTTGGAAGAAAGAGGATGTCATGGCTTCGCAACGTCAGGCAATGGACGGGATTGAGGACAATGGGAGAACTAATACATACAATATGGAATAAGGAGGAGTGGAGAAATGTGATCGCGAACATCCATTAGTGGATATGCAGCAGAAGAAAAAGAAGAATATAATTAATATATCAATATCTTAATATCTATTTTGTTTGTAAATAATTGTATAATAGCATAATAGTGTATAATGTAAATGTATAATAATACTAATAAAATCATACTGACTAAAGGAGTAAATTCCATGTGCTTACTCATCCTAACACATTATGATTCCTTTTCATTTCTAATTATTGGTGTATACTAATACCTATGTATATTTAATTATTTAAGAATTTTACAATAATCTAAGAGCAAAATTCTGGAAGGACGAAGAAAATGTATACTTTTCGGTTATAAATTTACTAGCCAAACCAAGTCATGTCAAATAAAAAAAAGTTGCTGTGGCGACGTGTTGACATCATAAATTTTGATGACATACACCCCAAGTTATATTAGGTTTGTTCCAACAGCGACAGAAACTGGTTTCAAACTGTCAGAGGTATGCGCAATGGAAAATATTCGTCCTATTAGGTTCAAATTCGTACGAATATCTTCCACTGCGCATGCCTCTGACAGTTTGAAACCAGTTTCTGTCGCTGTTGGAACAAACCTAATAATTCTTCTTATACAGTTTATATAGATACGTACGTATTTATACAATCCCTCAGTGTTATTCGAAAGAAGACAGTGAGAGTGACAAGTAAAGTGAGCCCGGGGGATCAGTGAACATGCAACAGTCTCCTGAGATGATCCAATAAAAGTCATCTATATATCAAACAGAACATTTACTTGTCATTTGTATGAGTGCGTAAGTGACGATTTAAATTACTCGAGTGAGCAAAACTCTTATTGCAATGTGAACATTTGAAAGATTTTTCACCTGTATGAATGCGTAAGTGAACATTTAAATCACTCGACCGAGCAAATCTCTTATTGCAATGTGAACATTTGAAAGGTTTTTCACCTGTATGAGTGCGTAAGTGATCATTTAAATGACTGAACTGAGTAAAACTCTTATTGCAATGTGAACATTTGAAAGGTTTTTCGCCTGTATGTGTGCGTAAGTGACGACTTAGATTATTCGACAGAGCAAAACTCTTGTTGCACTGTGAACATTTGTAAAATTTTTCACCTGTATGAGTGCGCAAATGATTCTTCACCTTACAAGGGTAACGGAAAATTTTACCACAATATGTACACGTATGATTATTATTAACTTTCTTCTGAAGAACCATACAGTCTGGTAGCACTTGTCGTTCTAAGATCAACCCAGTCTTTCCTTTGCCACCCGAGGCTGTAGGATAATCAGGATCTGACGCTTCTTCTTCTTTCCAAATGTCTTCTTCATTTGTGAGATGATTCTCAATGTTGATAAGAGGTTCCTTTTTGACATTTCCAGCTGACAGAATATCTATCATGGAATCATTGCTCCTCATAAGAGAATTTGAGCAGCCCGCTAGCATTTGTCCTTCGATGAAAACTCCACTCAACACTGCAGGACGATAGGAATTCCACTCTACTTGGTCTGATATTTCTTTTTTAATAAACGGAGTATACTCGATGTCGATGGAAGGTTCATCTTTGATGTGTCCCGTTGATAGTAGCTCATCTACTTTGGACATATTGATCTTACACCTCTCGATGTAAATCGAAAATCCCTCATAGCGTGAACTACATTTGTCGCAGATATTCCTGTAGGACGTCATATTCAGATCCTGAAAGGAAAGATATCGATTAACGTTTCGTAGATAAGTGATGTGGCACAGCAAGACCAAATACGTTATTATTACAATTCCACAAGTCAAAAGGATGATGTAAACTGCGCCCCATACTCACTTCGGTGCTGATTATCTTCCAGAAACGCCACAAGTGGTCATCGATGGTTTGTACTAGTGCTTCTTGCAGGCACCAGTCGCAAGCGGTCATCACTTTTTCCTCGTTACTCATGGTACCTGATGTACAGAAACTGATCGAGCACTTTACAAAGTAGGTACAAAAACTATTAGAATGAGCCGGACAGATTAATTACTCTCTTCAGTCTCTGCTGCTGCGCTGTTGGTCAAGTTAGTCAAGTACAAGTACATAGATTAGAATGCACTGGGCACTGGCTCTATACGGCCACAGCCACACGCCACCACAGCACGCCACACGCCACCAGTGTTATTACTAGGGAATTTTTCGTTGTACCGATTTCGACGTTTTCATTGTACTGATTTTCATGTCAATTGTACTGACAGAAGTTTACTTCAATTTAACGTTTTATGTTCTATAGTTTCGTGTATTGGCGGTCAAAATTTGAAATGAAACTATTAAAATTCAAAAAGTATGGCACTTTACAGTAACTTTAATGTCCATAAGTCTAAAAGGATGTTTAAAGTCTGCATATTGAAACAAAACAATATCCTTTAACATTAATATATTTAAAAAATAAAAAACAAAACTTTAAACTCGTTTAAACCTTACACAGAACTTCACTTTCGTAAACAGAACACAGAACAGTAAACGTTTCAAAGGTTTGTCATTTGTCATACGTGGCACGCTTGTACGGCACTGCACACGGCACGTGAACACAGGAGTCACAGGACACAGCGAAACTAAAGTCACAACAGGTTTTGTGACACACAGAACGTACAATTTGGCCAAAATTGCTAATGTATAAAAATTAAAAACATGTTTTTCGTCATTGTACTGATTTCCACCCTAATTGTACTGATGTACTGAAAAATGACCCATTGTACTGATTTCAGTACAATTGTACCGGTAGTAATAACACTGCACGCCACTGACGCCACCACAGAACATATATTATGTCACGTGTCACGTCACAGTCACCCAGAGAACAGTCACGAGTCACAGGACACAAATCACCCAGAGAAATAGAGAGGGGGAGAACGCTCATCAACCTTCTGCGCATCATAATTACCGAGGGCAGTGAACTCTATACTATTCGTACCTGGAACGGCCGCGTCCGTCGCGTATAATAGCGTGCAGTGTGTCAGGGGCAAGCGAAACAAAGATAGACATAGTTACGGGAACCTCTCTTTATCGCACTCAAGCAAATGAGTTCGGTCTATATGCGTAAATTGATTTTAAGTAGAAATTTATGTAGTTTGACGATTATTTTTGTTCGAAACGTGCTATATTAGTGAAGGTCAGTGGCGTATCTAGCAGTGTTCCGTGTGTTCCGGGAACACAGGCCCGGGCCCCGTTAGGGGCCCGGTCGTCGGGGGGAAAATTTAAAAAAAATATCATTGTGTGCGGCGGAAATTTTTGGAACACAGGCCCGGAGCTGGGTTAATACGCCACTGGTGAAGGTATACATTTATTGTATTCTAATACGCCATTAGTTTCGTTTCTAGATCACTTATTTAATTATAGGTGCTTAGCCGAAGAAAACTTTAGCGAATTTCAAGAAAATGTAGTATATTATGATACGAAGATTGTTCTGTTGATTATATTTCTGGGAATATAGTTCGTAATCTGGTTAATACTACTACTTTCAATCATTGTATTGATATATTATTATATAGAGGTAGTATGTCTACTGAACTGACTGAACGCTACTCTTATACTGGTCCTCCTTGGGCTTATAAATAATTCACAAATTTTGTCACTCGAGAATGTCTTCTTTATGCTTCAGATGTGGTGTATAAAATTTTACATTTCACAAAAAAAAACAAATTCGCTTCCTATTAAAAAATGAAAACATTGAGAAAACCAAAATAGACTTAAAAAGAAAAAATGATAAATACAGTTACAAATCATTTTGCTACTAATATATGTCTTTACACGTAAACACCCTGTAAATCAAGACTTTATAGCTGACGAATGTCACGAAATTCAAATTATTCGAAAAATAATTGCCATATATTTAAAGTGCCGAATGTATATATCACCACAGTAAACTATTGAATATTAAATTACATGGGAAAAATGCCACAGTACGGCAAAAAAAAATTACTAAACTGGTTTTATTTAGCAATTGTTAAAATATAATGAAGCATTGTCATATTTAGACAAAAATTGTGTATTTAATTTTTTTTTATTGTATTTCCCAACCCCGTAGGTCAACAGTTAATATTTGACTTAAACGTTATAGTGTCTGCATTATTACTTTTGTCATTTTCCTGATGAAATATTCAGAGAAAATCACGTTTACTGGTAAATAAACATAAAAAGATTAAAAAATATTTAAGAAATACGCGAACGTCCCATTCAGTAACATAAGATAGAAAGAGATAGATATCCGTAACCAATGCGGGTTGCCTATGCAATCGTTTTGCCTCACTTGTCGCTCAAGGCGGGTCCCTTCCAGGTACGTAGTATAGAGTTCACTGACCATAGTCACTGACCGAGGGACAAGAATAGTTAACGGTGAAGGATTGCTCAATCCAATAAGACGTACGTCAGCTGATAGTGGTGACGTCACCCGCAGAGCTCGCGGATTCACGGATACAGATTGTTTGATTGTCATGTCATTTGATTGTTTACTTGTGTTTACTATTCGGTTGTGCTTTGTGCTTGTGCGTTTATTTTTCGTCTATTTTATAGAAAACGTGATTTTAAATTTAAGGAACTCGTTTTTTTCTATTTGTACTAAGTGATATATACATTACCCATAGCCAGTTTTTCTGAGATAGGTAAAATAGTTTTGTGTTTTATAAGTAATATTTCGTTCCTTTAATTTTAGTGAGCAAGAGGTCAAATCTATATAGAATGCCCGGTACACGTTGTGCTTTGTATGGCTGTAACAATACCTATAAAAAAAGGCAGGAAGGAAATGAACATTTTATATTCCATCGCTTTCCAAGGGCTAAAGATCTTGTTTCCCAGACCATTAGAAAGGAGTGGATATTTCGTTGCAATAGGGGAGATACATTTAACCCCGACACAAGCTACATCTGCTCAGTTCATTTTACGGAAAATGAGACCTACAAAATGAATTATTGGGCAAGACGTTCAATGCTTATTTTTTAATAAATTTAAACAAAAATATTCATTTTTTGGTTTATTCATTCGAAAACCCTATATGCTATATAATTAACCACATAAACCTTGTGAAACACTTCCAGAATACATTTTAAGTTAAGAGCAGAGGGCTACGGCTGACGTCACAAATGGGCGGAGCTTCCGCGCGTACATGGCAGACGTTTTCAGCTGATTGAGCAATCCTAACCGTTAACCATTCTTGACCGAGGGACACCATGGTGGCAGCCATTTTGACCCATTGATTTGTGTATTGTGAATATATAGATGTTCTGTGTGTGAATTTGTGTATATTTTTCACCTAACCTAACCTAACCATCAGTTTCGATTGGTATCCCGTAGTGAGAAGATCGAAGAGCGAGACGAAATCCTAAACCCAGAGAAAAGACTGCAAAACATTAGTTATAGAGGTACTGTCCAATTAAATTTCATAACCCCCATAACACAACCACATATATTTCCATTTCTTATCATAAATATCATACCCACAACAGTCACAACTAACCTACAAATAACACGTGGCCGCGAGCCACAAATATGTACGAAGGCGGTGGAGGTGGATCGGATCCACCTCCCAACAAACTAGATGACACGACAATGGAACAAGACAAACAACTAACGACGAATACACAAACAATACAACAAAACCCATCTCAACCTAAAAGACATGTTAACATACTATATACCATATATGACAAGGGCCCCTATGAGGTCTATGTGGAGCACAAGGGAGGACTAAACGTGGGAAATTGCAGCCCACTGAAACTGGCGAAAATCATATATGACCTAAAAATAGATAATATTAAAAGGATAGAAAAGAAAGGAAAGAATCGTATCGGCTTGACCTTCAACAACCCAGCTAACGCAAACAAACTAGTCAACAACCAATCAATTAAAGACAAAAATCTCATAGCATATATACCACTCCACAAAACCACCTGCAAAGGGATTTTAAAGGATATCGATACCGAATACCAGGAAGATGAAATGATAAAAGGCATTACCATACCAAATTTCACCGATGCTAAGATCTTACAAGTTAGAAGATTTACAGTCAAAAATAAAATTAACAAGGAACCTAAATACATTAAATCCACAACGGTACAAATAACAATAACTGGGAACACATTGCCAAGAGAAGTACTCGTTTTTGGAATGGCGCATAGAGTCACCCCATATATACAACCAGTCATATTATGTAATAAATGCCTATTATATGGACACACGAAGAACCAGTGCAGGGCCAACACAGAGAAATGCACAACATGCACTAAACCGAATCATGAGGGGCATTGCCAAAAATTCTGCCTCTATTGTAAAAACGATGAACATTACACATCAAGCAGAATATGCGTCGAGAGAAAGCGACAAAATCAAATAAGGTATAAAATGACTACAGAAAATATATCATACTATGAAGCAAATCAAGCAATACCTAGACAAACAGATAGAATGCACAACAGATTTGAAGTCCTAGCAACACTCGATAATTTCCCAGAACTCCCCAGCACATCAACAAACAACCACACAGACATCAACGAAAGAAGAAATCTTTTAAACACAACTAGACCAAAGACAACATACAGCCAAGTAATCAAAAGGAAAAAGCCTAGGCATACACAAGACATAAGAGAAGAAGGCACGGAACTTACAAGCGAAAGTGAAGCAGAACAAAGAGAAGAACACAACTATACACAAGAATCACACTACAAAACTAAACAGCGACCAACACTACGACAATCAAATTCCGAAACGATCACAGAAAATCTGAACCCTGAAAACCAAACTAAAGAAGAACAACAACAATTTTTTCCACGCATTAAACAACTATTACAAAAAATCAATACCAAAGATTATAAAGATATAGACCACCAACTCGTAGAAAAAACACTAATAAATATGTACCGAGAAGACATGGCGAGAAAAAACGCACATGACAGATCTAGGATCAATTAAAATAATACAGTGGAATATCAACAGTTTGCGAAACAATTACAACAGCTTGAAAATAATTATATATGAACAAAACCCAGACATCATACTAATTAACGAAACAAGAATCAATTCAAATTTCCAATTATCCCTACCAAAATACTACTCCTACCGAAACGATAGAGATGATGGATATGGGGGCATTGCTACCCTCATCAAAACGAATATAACACATCAAATCATCAACTCTAAACACCCCATAAATAAAAATGGATTCCAATCCTTAGCGATTAACCTAATCGATCTGAATATGAATATCATTAACATATACAACCCGCCGAATAACAAAATACAACCGGA
Organism: Cryptocephalus moraei; assembly: GCA_946251905.1. Taxonomy (NCBI): domain Eukaryota; kingdom Metazoa; phylum Arthropoda; class Insecta; order Coleoptera; family Chrysomelidae; genus Cryptocephalus; species Cryptocephalus moraei. Next base: position 23,223,233 of record OX276459.1, read on the forward strand.
CGAATGGAAATCGTTTATTAAAAGCTACACAAATATACAAACCATTATCATGGGAGATCTAAATGGACAACACCCCAAATGGGGCAGTGCAAAAACAAATTACAATGGAAATGTGATCAGAAACTCGATGGATGCACTAAACCTCACAATTATTAACACAGGACAGCCAACTAGGATAACAGCCCCTCACATCAACAAATCAGCCGTAGACATTACACTTATCACCAGCAACTTAATACAAAACACCACATGGAACATACTGGAAGAATGCGGGAACAGTGACCATTACCCCACAATGTGCACTTACATTTACAATGATAATCCGACCAAATACCCAAAACGATTTATGATTAACAAGAAAGAACTAAACTGGTCGAAATACAAAACACTCTTAGAACAACTCCAACTGGACAACAATATGGACAGGAAATATCAAACTTTAACTGACAATATAAGGATGGTAACTAACACGATACTACAACAACAAAAAAAATCGAACAAGACAGATAAGCACTTCAAAATAACACCATGGTGGGACGATGAATGCGAACAAATGATTAAAAGCAAGAGAAAACTTATCAAAGAATATAAAGAAAAACCTAATATGGATACATTTATCGAAATAAAACATAAAACAGCTTTAATCAAACTTAAATTTAGAGAAAAAAAACGAACTACATTCAGGAATTTCTGCGAGTCCCTAAATCAAAACACACCATCAGAGAAAATTTGGTCTACAATAAAGAAATTTTCATACACACAACAAGTAAGGTATAGATCAAACCTCCCTACCACTACAATAGCACAACAAATAGCGATAGACATGAAATCAAAGATGATAAAAATGAAACCTGAACCAAATAGCGACAACAGAAATTTCAGACCAATTTCAATATTGGAGATTGAGAACACCCTGACAAATAAGAGGAAAAAAACCGCACCAGGCTTGGATAATATCACATATCAAATGCTGTTGAACTTGCCGAATAGCTACAAGGAACACCTCGTAAACATCTACAACCAAACACTAGTGACAGGAAATATACCGGAAGAATGGAAACAGACGCTTATTATACCGTTCCTCAAACCACAAAAAGACCCTTCCAATAAAGAAAACTACAGACCCATAACACTAATCTCGTGCATAGCCAAAACACTAGAAACTATTCTAAAAATAAGAGTGGAATGGCAAATGGAAAAACAAAAAATATTCCCGAAACATCAATTTGGTTTTAGAAGAGGAAGAGGATGTACTGATGCACTGGCCCTCATGTACCACACAATACAAAAGGGATTCTCAAAAAATTTACACACGGTGGCGATTTTCTTGGATATAAAAGCGGCATATGACAACATCAATCTAAAACTATTACATGACAAACTAATAAACTACAACGTAACAACGACTATAGCTAAATTTATAATAAATCTATACACGAACAGAATAATATACATACTTGACAACCAACAAAATAAGATAGGACCCGAGCTAACCAATAAAGGGATTCCGCAGGGAGCACCTCTCAGTCCCCTCTTATTCAATGTGTACACGGCCTCATTACATGAGTTACCAAACAAAAATACCACAATGATACAGTACGCGGACGATATAGTAATAATGATACAAGGAATAGACAAAAACTACATAATACAACAGATGAACAAAACACTCAAAAAAATACATACTTGGATCTCGCAACACAACTTTACGCTGTCAGCTGGGAAAAGTTCGGCAGTTATGTTCTCCAAAGGAAAGTGCAAACACACCCTACCATCCATAGTTCTTAACCACGATATAATAGAATGGACATCTACAGTCAAATATCTAGGATTAACTTTCACTGAGAACCTAAAATGGAACAAACATATCACACAAATTAAGAACAACGTTAATAGTAGAACAAACATTCTGAAATCGTTATGCACAATACAATGGGGGGCAAATCCCAGTACATTACTCACCATATACAAAGGATATATAAGACCGATTTTTGACTATGGCTCACAGATACTTGATAATTGCAGTAAGAATGTAATGAAACAACTAGACACATTACAAAACAAGATTCTTAGAATAATAACTGGTGCAATGTGCTCCACACCGATACTGGCACTACAAGGAGAAACGGCCGAAACAAACCTTCAAACAAGAAGAAAAACACTGTCAATGAAATTCGTCTGTAAAATATATTCGGAAATAAACAACCCACTAAAGCAAATACTGGAAGACAGAATTATAAATGAACCATCAAAAATAAAAGAATCACTACTTATGGAAGCCTTAAATAAGATCAAGATAAGATACAAACGAAACAACATACTCCAATATGAATTACATCCTATATATGATGTGGACCCCGTTGACCAGATGAAAAGTATACATTGCCTTACACCCGATTATCAAAAACTGCAAATTAACAACGACCATAGACTGGAGGAATATATCAAGATAAGATACCCACTCTATACAAGCATATATACAGATGGATCTATGGACCCCAGCACTAACAGAGCTGGGATAGGAATTCACATACCTGCAGGCAACATTAACTATGCAGCGAGAGTAAACGACTATACACAAATATGTAATGTGGAAATATTAGCGATTAAAAAAGCAATCAAATTAGCAAACGAAAATAAACTCTCAAAAATAATAATTTTCCTGGACTCACAAGGAGCCATCAAAAAAATTAAAAACACTTCTATAGGGAAAGGAAACTACCTAACATTACAAATTAAAAGTATGATAAGCCAATTAAAACAAGAAGAGAAAGACATTACTATAATATGGATCCCAGGACATACAGGCTTTAAAGGAAATGAAAGGGCAGATACACTCGCGAAAATAGGAAGAGGACTAAACATACCGGACAAGGAACCACTCATGGGAGAAGACATCTACCCACATGAGAAAAGAAGCATCATCAACAATTTCACAGAAGACTGGAAAGAAACACTAAAGAGGACACGAACCTTCTACGGGAATATACAAACCGAGTTTCCAATTAAACCATGGTACAAAGATCAGGAACACTTAACAAGAAAACAAATCATTACACTAATAAGAATACGTACAGGACACTGCTTAACCCCAGCACATTTATATAAAATAGGCATCAAAGAAGATCCCCTATGCAGATGTGGAATGCTTGGTACAATAGAACATATACTATTTGAATGTACCGCCATAAACAAAGCCAACATCAACCTATACTCCCACTTGACAAAAGCCAACATCGCATCCCCTATCAACAACACATCCCTCCTACTAGACATCAACCCTATAGCTATAAAATACCTAACCTTATACATCCAACAAAACGAGATACACTTATGATAAGGGAAAAAAAAATTAAAATATATAACTTAAATTCTCATATTGTCATAGTTAACTATCAAGACAACATTAAAAATAAAAAAAGAAAAAAAGAAGACAACAAGTTAAGAAGACCACAAGGAAAAGAAGACTTCAAGAAAGAAAACTACAAGAAAGAAAACGTCAAGAAAGAAAATATCAAGAAAGAAACATCAAGAACGAAGACATAGCGAAGACATCAAGAACGAAGAAATACCAAGATATCATCAAAGAACTCCTTACATGACCTCGAGTCAGACAACGTAAGAGTTCAAACAAACAAACCATAAAGGATGACAACAGGATAGTCATCGCTTCTGGGTGAATGGACTAGGATCCGAGCCCAAATCTACCGATCATATTAGGTCGGCGATTAATCGAAAGGAAGAAGAAGAAGAAGACTAACCTAACCATATAAACAAACTCTTTATCTATGATAGGTACATTTCAACCAGTTTTTAATTAATTAGTGTTTTTGAACAGTAATTATGTCGTGCGCCGCGGATGATTGTACGAGTACAAAACGTTTTAAACTTGAAGCAATTACTTTTCATCGGTTTGTTATCTTTAGTTTTAATGATTCTTCGACTAATGATGAACCCATTACAGATTGCAGCAAGGACCTATTTTTAAAAGATGGGCAGAAATGGGGAAACCAAATACTTGGCAGTGGTCAGAGAACAAATTCATTTGTTCGAAACATTTCAAGGAGAGCGATTTTATTAAAAGCAAACAGAAACGTCGAATAAAATTTAATGCCTTGCCATCATTACATCTCCAGTCAATAGTGGAATTTCCAGGACCATCTAATTTGCATGGGGACAATGAATTGCAAGTGTCGAAACTATCGTCAAGCTCTTCTTCCGATGTTTCAATAGAAAAATCTGCACTAAAAAGATCACGGAGGTAAAGAATTAGCATAACTAATAGCAGCAAAATTGTGACAATTTTATGTTGCAGTAAGGCGTCAGGTCAGAGCAGTTCCCGCAGTACAGACAATAGTACAAAAGGAAAACAAAATTTTTACAAACGATTCATAACTACAGGTTTTTTGTTCTTTCAAAGTACTTAACATATAACATTAATTTAACTGTTTTAGCGTGTCTCCTGGGAAGTTCAAAAAAAAATATACAGAACTGCGAAAAGTGCAATCCAAATCAAGAAAAAGTTGTATGTTATTGCAACTGAAGACATTAAAAAACTAAAAAGACAGATCACAACATTAAGAATTATGGTTGATGATTTGAAAACGAACACAAGCTTGTCAGAAGCGGCCCTTTTCCATTTGGAGAAGTGCTATAAAGATATTTCCCATGTGTTAATGAGTAGATACATAAAAAATATGCAAAGATAATAATGATATGTTATACGGAGTAAATAAAGGCTAGTACATTACAAGATGAAAATAAATCAAATACTAAAGCTTTAAAGATAACTTAAAAATGCTTAATAAGTACAGTTAATATGAATAGAATACATAAAAGAAGTAAAATAGTAATTTGCTATAAAGTGTAATTACTACCAAATAAGTGTACAATTATAAATGTAATAATTAGATTTAGTAATTATAATGGTCTAGTTTTAAGCGCCACCCTACACACGGTTTTTGTAAAACCCCTGTAGGATACATACTATATTCGATGTATAGTTTTATTTTTGAATTTACATAGAAGAATTTTGTATTTGAATCTGACTATTATGTAAAAAAGACAATAAATAATAATAATATTGCCAATATCAATACTGTTTTCTAACAACATTAAATAAAATTAATGTTTATTGTTGTCAATATCAATAAATTACTGTTTTCTAACATTACTGTATTTTTCGTTTTTAAATTTTACCGCGCAAAATCTAAAACCAACTAGGTAAAATTAAGCAAAATCCCTAGACGGCTGTTGGCATTTCTGCCCAATGGGTCAAAATGGCGGCTTTCAATATTCCGCTGTTCGCGCAGGTTGGTGAGCGTTCTCCCCCTCTCTATTTCTCTGATGTGCAAATACGAAAAATTCGCTCCCTGCAAACGACAGTTGGACGACTACGCAAACGAGTCAAAACTTTAAACAGTTTACTAAAAGTTTTGCGCGAAAAACTGCTTATAACGGTGTAACGCGCTTTGGTGCGGTTACTTGTGAGATTTGGCGCTGGGACGGAGTTCGGGAGTTCGGGAAACGGTTTTAAGAGTCGGTTTTACGGTTTTGCTCGGGCGCCAGATTTTTAAGGGTTTTCTCCCTCGGGAATGTGCCTGGGTAATTTTACGAACTCAGGAGATTACCAGGGTTGTCTGTAGAAATGAAACACACGCTCAAAAATAGAAAATCCTAAAATTATTTTATTTCCAATTGACCGTGAAAATAATTCGTTCGACTAACACCTGCGAGGTCGTCGAACGGAGACCGGAGAAATATAAAAACTTATTTACAATTACTTATAAATCTCGGAAAGGAAACACAAATATAAAAGTATCACAGTTGGAGAGAAATAAAATTTTATTCTAAATAAATCGGAAAGATTATTTAAATAAGCGAAAATGCGGAAACTGAAAAATTACAATACTTTTGTGAACCATAAAATTAAGATTTGAAATATGAAAAACTCTCTAAATATTGAAAATGAGAAAACGGAAAATTATCTTAACAATTCCACAATAAAAGAGAAATAACTAACTACGTAGACTATGGGAAAACGTGCTGTGGCTACTATTCGGTAGTGCGGCTTTTACATATCGAGAGAGCGAGAGTGTGAGAGAGAATACGGTAGGCGGGAATTAACTTTTCCTCAACGCAACGACGGAAAAATTAATTCTGGGCGGTTGGGAAAACGGACGTTTTCGCAGCCGCCGGTTTAACACGTAGCAAACGTTCACCCACAGATAGCTTATATCTAGCGGTCGGTACGCTCACAACAAAAAAAATCACAGATAACGTATAGTCTACTAGCTAGCGGTCGGGGACGCTTTCACAATAGACGAATAACTACGAATAGTTCAGGCGGCTTAAGACTATTGGTCGGGGACAATGTACAATTTACGTACACTCACAAATAACAAATAGTTCGGCGGCTTATAACTAACGGCGGTGACGTTTACAATAGACAGATAGACGGATCGGATCGACTTGCTATAAACAAGTCTTGGTTCTCGCCTTGGATTAACTCGGGCAGAGGACGCCGTAGAGGGCGAGTGGCTCATATTCATTTAGTCTTGATATACAAACGATGGTAGATTGAACAGTGCCTTATTGGTCGCCATCTATTCGAGATAGGTTTGATTTCGCGCTCAATTGTATAGTGGGTGGTATACTCTCAACTCTCTAAAATCGGCTTCGTTACAACGGAATCGGCAGAAGTTTTGAAGGTATGCATTAAATCATTGTGATTTTTTACCGTTCAACAACCTAAATCACTTTTGTAGGCTTCCTTATCAGGCTCTTCGATATCAACGATTATAGACTACCAGGATTGCTCAATTCGCCGAATCTGCCTGGCAAAAACTCTGTGACGTCACCACCGGTGCTGGACAGAAGAAGAGATTTATTCATTTTACTGTAGCAAACAGTAAGATTTATCATTGTAAACTGTACGGTTTACGTACGTACTCTACGTAATCCATATTTACGTACGATATCCACATCACGTCATCCACAGATCAACACGTAAACGCACTTCAGCACCGGTGGTGACGTCGCAAAACTGTCCAACATTGGTCAAATGTAAGTGAGCAATCCTGGTTAGTCTATAATCATTGCTTCGATATCGCCTAAGTTCATGTCGTCTGTAGTCAACACAACAAACCGCTAGTTTTATATGACATGCTCTGTCTAGTACTTGTATCGTCGGTGGTCTCTCCTCCTGAATAGACTACCTAACTGCTGACGTCACGCGAGGGGGCGGAGCTTCCAAATAGTGATGAGCGATACCGTGATTTTTTAATATCGTCGTGATCAGTGAACGTTACTTTTCAATCACGGTGATTTTTAATGGTGACCGTGATCACGGTATTTTGTAAACCTGATACAGTGAATTAGAATCCACCGTTAGTAGTCAAGCACCTTTTAATTGAAGTATCTCAGTTTGTAAAGTCGCAATGTGAATGACATCCAAAAAACCCCCGCAGTTTGTAAAGTTAATAAAAAGCTCCAGGATTTGTAATTTACTTGAGAAAACCCCCGCTGTTTGAAATTAAAACTAGTATATAGTAGAGGTTCCTTTTCTAACAATTATGTAATAATTAATATACTTGCCACTAGATGATAGTTACAAACACTCGCTACTTATAGGATTCTGTAAAATACGCATCCACAGTACGATTCACGGATTTACGATCACGGCGATCACGGATCACGGCCAAAGAAAAGATCACATATCACGGCATTCGGCATTCCGCCCATAAGCCATTCCCCAATTTGCGCGCGGTGAAATAGCAACCGGTGAAATCACGGGTCACCGTGTCACCGTGATTACAAGTATTCAGTCACGGTAGCGACTAGTGATTTTTTGATCACGGTTATTAAATCACCGGTAGTGAAATATCGCTCATCACTACTTCCAAACCTTTCCAAACAAATTTAGAAAGCACACAATTTGTCCGTAAGAGAGTTTAAATTTTACATTTATTCAAAATTTTGTTGTAAATAAGAGTTGCCAGCGATATATTGTGATAAAGTTTGTTCAAACCTATGTTATCACCAAATATTTCTAGATAGGTAAGTAGTATAATGTAGTTTTGGCCCATATTATATATTATAGGTTATGTTATTATTTTATTTTCATCAAAATTTATCATTTTTGCTAAGTTTAGTGGTGCTGCTGTGTTTAAAGACCGTTTTTAGGCTCGTGGTCAATATCTATAGTCATGGTTACGTGTTTTGTGCCCGACTGTAAGCACTACAGTGACCAATAAGGTTGTAATTTTTTTACATCCAGAGGCAAGATCGAGAACCTTCAGAGCACTCCTTAGTTTGCAGTTGTCATATTATAATGCCTAAAAAGAGCCAGCGCAGCAATATGATGGCATTTTGTACCCCTCGGACAGGTACAAGTAGCCGAAATAATCTCTCCTGATATTTATTTAGTGTAAACTGCAATAGGAACATTTAATAAGATAGATATCTATAAAATCTATGGGAAGCAGAATACCTACCTGTACTCTATATATTTTATCCTTCATGCTGGCATGTATTTCCCCTCTAATAATCATAAAGTCAGCATCAAACTGCATGCTTTTTACATGATCGGATTCCAATGCATTTTCACCCCTTTTTATCATTTTATTCTCGTCTTCAAAAAACTCAGTAATGTCGCAGACCTTCAAAACATGTTTGGATGCCATTTTCAATCAAAATTCTGACTTCAAATGGTTTTATTTAACTAAAAAGTACACAAAATAAATCACACTTGCATACAAAAACATAACCCCAAAAAGTAAAATGGGCGAAAAATAATAATTAGACATACCTTTTATCAAAAATACTTTGTTAAAACGTTGAACCGTCCTAAGTTTTCACCAAATATTGACCTGGCCACTCTTATTCACGTCAAAACTAATAACAAACTTGAAAATAAAATCGTCATATGAGAAAACTGTACGCTTTCTCGGATTGTTTGGAAAGGTTTCTTAACTCCGCCCATTTGTGACGTCACGCTTAGGTAGTCCATTAATGTTCTGTGGCATTAACTGACAACTGACATAAAATTTACTTGAATTCTGAATTGAGAATTGAGGAACAGCGGAGCAGCCGAAAGTACTCTGTTTGCCACCTTTCTAATAGTTTTTTGCAATTTGTAAAGCGCTCGATCAGTCTCTATAGTGCCATGAGTAATACGGAAGGAGTAGCGACCGTTTGCGACTGGTGCCAGCGAGAAACGAGAGTGCGAACCATCGACGAGGACTTGTGGCGTTTCTGGATAATAATCAGCACCGAAGTGAGATTGCATCACACGTTCGATTCGTGGAATTGTGATACATACATACTGATATATCTTTCTTTCCAGGATCCAAATATAAGATCCCACAGGAATATCTGCGACAAATGTAAATCACGGTACGAGAGATTCTCAACTTACATCGAGAGGTGTAAGATCAACGCGTCCAAAGTATACGAGCTACTATCGATGGGACAAGTCAAAGATGAACCTTCCGTCGACATCGAGTATCCTCCATTAATTAAAACAGAAATATCAGACGAAGTAGATTGGAATTACTATTATCCTGCAGGGTCAAGTGGAGTTTTCATGCAACGACAAATGCTAGCGGGTTGCTCCAATTCTCCTACGAAGAGCAACGATTCTATGGTATATAATGTACTTTCGGCTGGAAAGATCAAAAAAGAACCTCTTAACGACAGTGAAGATCAATTCGTAAATAAAGAAGACATTTGGAAACAAGAGGCGTCCAATCCTGATTATCCTACAGTGTCAGGGGGCAAAGGAAAAGATTGGTCAGTTTTACATGTCGTCTTAGAACGCCAAGTGCTACCAGATTCTATAGTTCTCCAAAAGAAAGTTAACAATAACCTTATGTGTACATATTGTGGTAAAACTTTCAGTTTACCTCATAACTTGAAGGTTCACTTGCGCACTCATACAGGTGAGAAACCTTTCAAATGTTCACAGTGCAATAAGAGTTTTGCTCGGTCTGATCATTTAAATCGTCACTTACACACTCATACAGCTGAAAAATCTTACAAATGTTCTCATTGCAGCAAAAGTTTTGTTAAGTCGAGTTATTTAAATGGTCACTTACGCACTCATACAGGTGAAAAACGTTTCAAATGTTCACAGTGCAATAAGAGTTTTGCTCGGTCGAGTCATTTAAATAGTCACTTACGCACTCATACAAGTGAATAACCTTACAAGTGTTCAAATTGCAATAAGAGTTTTGCTCAATCTAGTGATTTCAAGCGTCGCTTACACGCCTTCATAGAAATGACAAGTAAATGTTCTCTTTGATACACAATAAGACTTTTATTATATCATTTCAGGAGACAGTTGCATGTTCACCTATCCCGGACTTCACTTACTTCTTTCAAATAACTGTTTTACCTTTGAATATAACTTTCAATATTCTTTTATGTAAATTTAGTAAAGAAAATAATATATTCTCATAAGTAGTACCATTATGCCATAAGACGCAACACTATCAAAAAGGTCAAAATGTATTATTATAAAGCTTTCGGTACTCATAATTTTTCTTAGCTTTTTAGATATAAAAAGCAAATATCTTGCTGTTTTAGTTATATGTGCGATATGATGTGACCAGTTCATGTAACGATCAACATGCAGTCCTAGGTACTTTGTGTGATGAACTGTATTTATACTTTTACCATTCATAATTATGTTAACGTTTTGTGGTAGCATATCGACCCCATTTGCAAATGTTATATAGGCACATTTGTCTAAATTTGTCGCATTTTGTCTAAAGGAGAAAGTTTGTTTTTATCCAACCATTTACATATTTCATCCAATACTGTGTTTTTTTAGTCATAGTCTCCTCCCATGTCCGTTCAGAGACTAAGGCAGAAGTGTCATCTGTAAAAGAGAATATAGTATCCTTAGACACCTCTTCAAATGTATGATGTATATGTATATATAAGAAAGAGTAGTGGCCCCAAGGTGCTTCCTTGCGGAACACCCATGTTAACATCGTTCCAGTCACATGTCTATTTTCTATTATTACCCTTTGCTTCCTGTTTCTCAAGTATGACTTAATCAAATTAATAGTTACACCTACTCTGATAGTGTTTCAAAATTTACAGTGTCGAAAGCTTTAGCCAAGTCAATAGAGACAGCTATAGCAGGCCTACTAGGATTCAGATTTCGGTATATGAAATGTGTGAAGGTAGCAAGAGCCTACTTGCACCCGACACCTTTCTGAAATCCAAATTGTTGTGGAGATATCAGCTTATGTTTAAGAAAAAATCGATAAGTCTAACATGTATTATCTCTTCGAAGAGTTTAGCCGGATTAGGTATCATACAAAAGTATGTATTAAATAAAAATGAAACTAATATTTTTATATTTGTATTCTTTACGAACCCGAAAATATAAATTTAAGTTTGCAGCCAGGAGGAACCGAAATTGAGTCGTAGTTCAACGAATGCCGTAAGGGGCGCTACGGTCGGGGCCCACTTTCACTTGTCACTTGTGTTTCCTTCAAAATATAGATGTAATGTATATAGATTGTTACGTTACGATTTTCTCTCGGTCAATATGGTTAGATTTTAAAAACTGTTGGACTTTTTTCTTAGCAACCGAATTTCGAAGCGAAGCCCGAGCTTATTTACTTAGGATGTGTAGACTATTTTTTGCCAGGACGACTCAACTTTGCGTCGCCACTTACAATTTCATAGAGATTCGTTCGCGATATTTACTTTGGGATAATTAACTTACTTGGAATTCGAATACCGTTAATATCACGTGCTACGATCATGAGCAGAGCATGTGAAGAGAGAGAGAGAGAGAGAGAGAAATTGTTAACGCCCCGTTGAGATGTGACTGGTCAATGATAGGCTGGAAATTAGGAGAACTGGGCAATTTGCCTTGTGTCCAGCCAGCCTCTGCGAGCGCCTACTTACAGGGCGATCCACCCGGACGATTTCCGCCATCCGGCGACTTTCACCGAGCCGTCCGGTGACGTGGAGATTCTAAGGACCTCTCCGCCTACGATCATGTGTGTGGTGATTAGCGCTAAGTGACAGGTATTTTCCCCACTTAAAGGCCTTTAAGTCGAAACGTTTCTATCGAACGATCTGCCCATTAATTAAAAACAAACTTTAGTAAATTATGTGTTTCTGCTATTACTTTGCGAACTCTTCAAGTATTTTAGTATTGTAACGAAACGGCTCGCCGCGATAAACACGCCTGGAGCTACACAAGCTCGCCGAATTGCGATCCCGGGAAGGATGGGTCGAAGAGCCGAGAAGGTTCGATGCGATAACAAGTTTTTATGACACGGAGAACACTCCAAACACGGGAATATGATACTATAGACAAGACAAGACAAGATTAGCATACAAAGCCTAAATCTAACCTACAGATGCTGCCCATACATCCAAATTTGCGCTTAGTACAACACTTTTTAAACTCAGCACTGGTATGTAGTAAAAATCACATTTTTACATTATCAAATTACATTCATACAGCATTGCATTTATTGGTGAACTGTTATTCCAGACTGAACAACAGAATAACCTCGGGTTTCTTGCTCTTAAGCTAATTTTAGGAACCAAGAAGGTAATTTTGTTAATAAAGGAACTTCTTTTATATTTTTTGTTGTTAACAATATTGAAAATAAATGTTGCTTTATTTAATGTTCGTCTTACACTTAACTTCACCGTATCAAATTCTAACAACATTCTGGAATAACTGACCATGAAAGGATTGATACCATACTTTCTAAAATGTAAATGGGTTATTCCATGTCAACTGATCAGGGAGTGAATGGGGTGGTTTTTAAATCGCTACTGGAAGTATCTAGTCGTCTTTAGGATATAAAAATACGTCCGATACTACATTTTCAGCCCCTAATTTTGCGCCATTTTAGATTTGTAACCTATTTTGTGTTTTGTTCATTTTTTTGCAGGCCATGACAAATTTAAAAAAATTCTGACAATTGAAAACAATTCGAAAAAACTTTTTTTTTTTTCAAAGTGCGATAGTATCTAAAAAGTTTATTTTTTTTTAAATATTTGGAAGCTGCCAAAATCTTTCTTTTTACATATACTTTAACGTCAAAACAAATTATCGGTGTGTATTTTGGTTTTGAGTCATAAAACACCCAAAAAACTGTTTTTTTTTGTGGAAAAATGAAATATTTCTCTGTCTAACGCTGTGAAAACTCAGGCAAACATTCAATTTGACATTGTTTGACGTTCCAGTATTATACCTTAATAGTAAAGAAACATTTTCGGTTCATTCCAAAGCCTATAATCTTGATCTTAGCTTTTTTTGCAATTTTTGCCATCAACAAATTGTTCTAAATCACCAATTGGCATATTCAATTTTTTCACTGGAGGGAGGAGTTCTAGAAAATATACAAATTGATGGGAAAACACGTAAAAAATACATTATAAAAACCCAGAAATTTATACTTTATTCATCCAATCTAACTGGTACAGAGAATTTCAGGTATCAAGATCTTCAATGCTAAATTTGTTGAAATGTGTTTGAATTTTGTGTGCCTGAGCGTGTGTGAAGGTAACAAATAAAAATATACATTCTTTCATAAGATAAAAAAAGTTGATACATTCTACCAGAAACGTTAGTGCACATTTTACTTAAAAAAATCTGTAATTTTCTGTTGTTTAACAGCTCTCATTTGCAACTTATTTGCCTGCTTTGCATCTCTTCTAAAAGAACTATGTCGCTGGAATCTTCTCCATGGTCCTTTGCCCAGTGTATGCATTTAGCAAAGTTACTTACCGCTTCTCCGGGTGTCACTCTCACTGTCACTCTCTTCCTCCATTTCGTCAAAATTCTCCACACTCTCCAATATGTCGCTGTCATATATCCTTTCTACGTCTTCATCGCCCAAGGTCCATCTTTTAATTTCTTCATTTGTAGGAGCATCCGATATTTTTTTCGTAAGTTCCACTATCTCGTTTATTTCGTTCATTTCTGATGTTATAGCTCGTCGCAATATAGAAAGAGGGATCAAATCTTCATCTTCGAATGAATCTAACAATCCTGGAGGCAGGAGTTGCTGCCGAGAACTGTTTATCAGACCGGTCTTCACGTTCTGCCAAGCCTCTGCCACAACACAACATCTTTGACTGTGACTTTCTTCAGTTCCTCTGCAATATTTCCAAGAGTCCCCACTATCTTCTTCAAAAGATTCTTTCTGTAGTGGAGTTTTATAGCTTGGATCACATTCTGATCCATTGACTGGATCAGTGATGTGCAGTTAGGCAGAAGAAATATGACAGAAATTTGGGAGTCGTCACTAGCTAAATCTACTGGGCGACCAGGAGCATTATCCAGGATCAAAGCTGCTCTTGGAGGTAGATCTAATTCCTTCATTTTGCGACGCACAGAGGGAACGAAGTAAGAATGGAACCATTCCATTTCTCTTGTCGCCCAAACCTTTTTTTGTCCCCTATAAATTACTAGAATATTCTTGCTTCCGAATGAGCGTGGCTTCTTTGATTCGTCAGTCCTGATTTCAGAAAGAAGTCTCCACTCTAAATTTAAGTCTTCCAGTAAATCAGGACTGACCATGTTAGGAAATTCTGAAGCCAATTGCGATATAGCAGGTTTGTCTTCGTTAAAAATTTTATTCATGTACAGTACCTGTGCAATTTCATTTTAATGTTTCATTGCCAAAATCAATTCTATTTTCAATCAAACTTCGTGCAAAGCGTGTTGCGTTATATTATGTACATTTTCAGCAAGCGTATTTGCAAATCCTACCCCTAAATATATGTCTTGTAATTGCCTAAAATTACGCGGATTTGGCAGGTTTCAAGTATTTATTTGCACGTTATTGGCGGCTTCAACTTTCAAAAAGAATTTAGCAATCATCTTATAATACATGGTGATAGTGGGTATCAAAATGTGGATTCTAGGACTTTCGCTTTGAAACTCTAGATTCATTTTGGAAACTATGTTCAAAATATGTTGTGAAAAATTGAAATACAGTTTATACATTATTTAAATTATCCAAAATTGTGTTTGCACCAAAAACATTTTCTACGAGAGATTCACTCTGAAAATATAACGTTAAAGCACTCCACTGTTCCAAAATCCTGCTTACTACAGCTTGCAAAGAAAGCCATCTAGTTTGACATGGTCATAACATTTTATGTGGTTCTGCGTCAACAAAATTTTGAAATTTTTTGAAGTCGTGCTCAATTAATCCAAAAATTACATCGACAACCTTTTCCTGTTTTCTACAATAATATCTAACGACAATTACTAGACATTTATTAGTAGATATGTCCGTATAATGTATCGTATTTTTTTGTATACAATAAAAGTACATACTTTAATGTTTAATCACTGCTGATAGTTAAGAAATTTCGTTTACGTACATTACCGGCTGCTTGAAAATTTTCCAATGTTATTCTCCTATCTCCTCCTTTATTTAAATACACGGATTTAAAACGTTCTGTGTTTAAAACATCACAAATATTTATGTATTGTGATTTATATGTTCCGTGGTCCTTCGGCCTAACCTAGACGTTTACTTGATCATTTGTGTTATTTAATTTAATTTATTATATCAATATTAATTTATTATTTAATTCTCTTGTCCAAGGAACATGACGACTTGCGACTGGTGCTCACGAGAGGCGCCGGTCCGGACGATCGAGGAGAGGTTATGGCGTTTCTGGGGAGTAATCAGCAAAGAAGTGAGTTATGGGCCTTGTTACACCACACGGTGTACGTTTCATTAACTGGTTTGTAAAGTTGTTTTAAGTCATACTTTCCCCCATTTATAACCTTGGTCATATTTAACCTCACTGATTTCCCTTTCAGGATCCGCTCGTCGAATCCTTAAGGAACATTTGTGAGGAGTGCAGGGCGCGCTACGAAGGCTTCTCCGATTACATTGAAAGGTGTAAGAGCAACGAGTCCACAATCGAGATTGTCCTCGCTTCCGGGATAGTGAAAGACGAACCGGCCATCAACATCGACTATCATCCTTTGATCAAAGAGGAGTATTCGAAAGATAATGATACAGCTGAACGAGCTAATTCAGTGACTTCGTTTGAACGCAAAGCTGTTATTCAGAGCGAACTTGGTGGGTCACTTTGCCTGCGCGGTCCGTTTGAATGTTTGCAGTGTAACAAGACTTTCGCTCGGCCTTGTCACTTGAAGAATCACTCTCGTGTCCATTCGACCGACAGACCTCTGAAGTGTCCACGGTGCGATAGAACTTTCGCTCATTCCGGTAATTTCACGAGTCACTTACGTGCACACATGAGCGACAAACATTTTCAGTGTTCCTACTGCGACAAGATGTTCGCTCAATCGTGTGATCTGAAGAGTCACCTACGTGTTCATACTGGTGAGAAACCGTTCGAGTGTCCGCAGTGCGATAAGTCGTTCGCTCAGTCTTGTAACCTGAAGAGTCACTTACGGTTCCACACGGGCGACAAGCCTTTCAAGTGTCCGCAGTGCGATAAGACTTTCGCTCAGTCTTGTAACTTGAAACGGCACGTACGTGTCCACAGAGGCGAGAAGCCTTTCGTGTGCGCCTACTGCGACAAGACTTTCATACAGTCCGGCGACTTGAAGTGTCACGTACGCGTCCATACGGGCGAAAGACCGTACGAATGTCCGCAGTGCGATAAGGCTTTCACTCGGTCTCATCAGTTGAAGGTCCACTTACGTGTCCATACGGGCGACAAACCTTTTAAATGTTCGCAGTGCGATAGGAGTTTCGCGCAGTCCGACGATTTGGGGGTTCACGTTCGTGTGCATACAGGCTACAAACCTTTCAGGTGTGCGCATTGCGGTAAGACCTTCGCCCGGTCCAGCAATTTGAACGTTCATTTACGGGTCCATTCGGGCGAGAAGCTCTTTCAATGTCCGCAGTGTAATAAGAGGTTCGCTCGGTCCGGTCGTTTGAAGAAACATTTGTTCATTCACGCACATTCGAAACGTTAGAAGGAGCAGGGATGCCCCATTGTCAACTGATGTACCTAGATGATGTGTTTAATGGAAAAAGATTAGGGGTTCAATGTCTAATAATCAAGAGATTGTGGGATAACATTCGGGTCCCTCTTAGTAGTACAGGGTACAGGTCCTATGGTGGTCAGTTCTGATCTGAAAGGGACTTATATATTTTTATCTACTTTGCGTTACAAATGATCTCATTATTTGGTAACTTTTAGTTTTGTTAAATTGGTACATCAGCCTGTCACGTAGACGTGCGTAGACGTAAAGGTTGAATTATTATTAGTATTTCAATAAATTTCTTGAGCAGCTTTTCGTATTTCTGGGGGTGTACAGGTCAACACTACATTTCTGTCTTCCATTTCGCGCACGTAAGTAAGTAGTTATTGAATTTGCCCTAGGGCTACTAGATTTTCAAATTTAAATAGGAAACGTCAATGTCAGTGACAGCAGTGTAACCAACCCACGCAAAATTCCCTAGTATAATACGAAATCTTGAACAGCCAAAATTTAATGAAGTAATAAAGCAAAGTAGGTAAATTAGTATATTATGTATTAGTCGTGTGCATACAACGACGACACGAGAACGCGACTGTCAACAGTCAGCGTCAGTCATGTGGTCAGTCGTGCCAACTACCATATATACTACATTTTTCTCCTTTTAGTTTACAAATCTAATCTCTGCACAGGCTTAACAGTTCTACCTGAACGAGTAAATTTACATTGATTCAAGACTGGTTTAAAACAGGACCCTCCACCAGCCTTGTGATTCATATTAGTTGAATTAAACTTCATCACAAAACTTGTATCAGGTCCTTGGCTTACATGGGGACTATTACTAGATTGCATCAAATCCGATTCACAATCAGGTTTGATAGCGAATTTGTTTAGAGATTCTCTTATATCAATTCTGTTTCTTCTCACTACTTCCCCATTCTCTGACTGAACATTATATGATCTGGGGCTTACATGTTGGCTAATTATTTGCCCAGGTTCCCAATAACATTTGACATGATTAAACATTGTTACACTTTGTCCCGAGGGGATCTCTGAAAGAGATCTCGTTCCTCTATTAAAATACTTTTCATTTTGAGCCAACCTATGTTCCAATTTATTTTTAACATTTTCACACAACATAGGATGTAAGAGATCTGACGAAGTAGGAAGCTTTGTTTTGCACAAGCGGCTCATTAATAATTGCGATGGAGAGTAATTGATGTACTTTAAAGGAGCGTTTCGATATTGAAGTAATGCTTTAAACACATCTTTTCCTTCTTCACAAGATTTTTTTACTATACTTTTTGCAATGCCTGCTCCCTTTTCCGCTAAGCCATTCGACTGTGGGTAATTAGGGCTTCGCGTTACTAATTCAAAATCTCTTTAGCAAAATCTTTTACAACTGAACTACCAAATGGTATGTTGTCACAAATCATTTGATCCGGGCAGGCAAATTTTGCAAATATTGATTTTAATCACTTAATTATTTCTGAAGCGGACTTGTTTTTTAATGACTGAATCTCTAACCAATTTGAGTATGCATCAAACACTACAAGAAAAATGTCATTGGCGTAAGAAAAAATATCAAAAAATTCCAATTCCTTGCCAAGGTCTATCTAGTACTGTACATGGTAATAATGGTTCTTTGATATTTTTTCTTGCAAATTTTTCGCAGATTTTACATTGTCTTATGAACTTTTCAATGTCTTGATTCATTAAGGGCCAATAAAATATCTGCCTTGCTCTTAATTTGATCTTCTCCATACCAATATGACCTTCATAGAGTTTCTTTAACATTAACAGTCTTAGCTTTTCAGGAACTACTAATTTCTTTCCAAAGAACAAAAGATCATCACATACTAATAATTCATCTCTCAACTTAAAAAACTGTCGAAGGTGACATGGAATTTTATTTTTATCTGGCCAACCAAGGTTAACAAAATTTTTGACCTCTTTTAAAATAGGATCATTCATTGTTCCTTGTTTCAGTTCTGATCTTCTCTCAATGGACATAGGCAAATAGTTTACTAGGGTATGTACTACAAGCTCTAGATCTGGATCATCGTGATCAGGAGTGGTTAAATATGCTCTTGATAACGTATCCGCTATATACAAATATTTTCCAGGCTTATATTGCACGTACAGGTCTTTCTTACAAATAGATACAAGAGGTTTATGATCAGTATTTACAACAATATTTTTTACACCATAAATTAAATAATGAAACTTTTTGCACGCAAAGTCAATGGCTAACATTTCCTTTTCAATTTGAGCATACTTAATTTCACTTTGCTACTGGGTGATCATTCTGTAAAAGGCACGCCCCAAGCCATCTTTGGATGCATCAGTTTCAATTTCTATTGCAACTGTTGGATTAAAAAAATGCGAGAACAGGTGCATGAGGCAACAAATGTTTTAGCTGCTTCAGACTCAATATGTTCTTTTGACCATGACCAATCGACATCTAAACGAGTTAAATTTCGCAGTGGCGCTGTTACCTTCTAAAGATTGGGTACAAATTTGCCTAAATATTTTGCCATTCCCAATAATCTTAAAACATCCGACCTCTGTTGAGGTACAGGCATTTCCGTGATTGCTTTTACATATTATGATTCACACGGCTCAGTGCCCTTCTCTGAAAATAACTGGCCCATAAACTTATCTTGTCTCAAGTTGAACTGAATCTTATGCTTATTGAATTTGATTTTGAATTTCTTTGCCCGTTCAAGAACCAATTTCAAATTGTTGTCATGCTCCTCTTCCGTTGATCCTGTAATTATAATGTCATCAAAGTATATTCCTACACCTTCAAGATCTCCAAACAGCTCATAATTCTTTTTCTGAAACACTTCTGGTGCTGATTTAATACCAAATGGCAGGCGCAAAAACTTATAGCGCCCTAAAGGTGTTCCAAAACTACAATATTCCGAGCTTTCCTCAGTGATCTTAACCTGAAAGTATCCATCTTTCATGTCAAACACAGAAATGTATGACTTATTCGCCAGCTTACCCCCCTATTTCCTCAACAGTTGGAATAAGAAATAATTCACGCTCTATTGCATCATTCAAATACTTAGGATCCAAACATAACCTCAAATCTTTGTTTTTTTTTTCTCTACGATAACCAACGGATTCAACCAATCTGTTGGCTTATCGAGTTTAGCTATAATTCCTTCTTTTTCCAACTGATCCAATTTGAGTCTTACTCTAGAATGCAATGCCTGTGGGATCCTTCGTATTGGCTGCACACGTGGGACAGCGTCTTCCTTTAAAATAATTTTATGTGGAGTTGGAAACTCGCCCACGCCTTCGAAAACTTCTCTTTAACATCCTCAAAAGTCTTAAATTGATTACTTATCAAGCTGTCTACCCTTTTTATTAAGTTTAGTGCTAAACATCCATTTAGTCCCAACAAAGGTCTTTGCCCTGGACTGTTTACAACTACAAATGGTATTCTAACCGATTGCTCCCTGACTCTGCATTCTAAAATAACCTCTCCAACTGGTTTTATTTTAAATGAGTTACTACCATATGCTACTAATGTTACATTAGTTTTACAAAGTTTCTTCTTACACAACTCTACTGGTAATACGTTCACTTCTGCGCCCAAATCTAATTTGAATTCGATCGGTCGAACACACTTTAGCCACATGTGCTCACCATTTTCCTGCACAGCATCCACTTGTTTTTCCAAAGCGCTAATGTAGTATTCCTGTGGATCTTGCTCGTCTGCTTCTTCCTGGGTGCCAATTTCATGCACAACCTTCTTTTTGCTTTCACTGCTGTCGGTTGCTTTGATGATCTGCAAACAGCTGCGAAGTGGTTCTTCTTCTGACATTTTCTGCAAAACTGTCCAAATGCCGGACACTTTCCTTTTGCATGCTTCGCGCCACAGTAGATGCACGCCTTCTCATCTACTTTCTTATCTAATTGTCCTTTTTTGCCCAATCCATGTACTGAAACTTCCGGCTGCAACATCTGTGTAGACTGCAATTTGCTTACTTCATTGGCTCGACACAGATTTATAGCCTCGTCTAATTTCAAGTCTGGCTCTCTCATAAGTTCCTCTTGCATTTGCTTACAATGCACTCCCATTACGATTCTGTCACGAATCATATCATCAGGTTGCGAATACTCTGTATTTTTACAGCTTTCCTCAATTCTGTTAAGAATGAGTCAAATGATTGTCCTTCCTTCTGATGAACGCTGTTGAACAGAAACCTCTCGAAGATTACATTCTTCTTTGGTGAACAATAATTCTCGAACTTTGCTTTTACAGCTGCCAAATCTTTCTTCTCGGCGTCTGTTAGATCAGACGTGTTGAATAGCTCCAGCCCCTCATCGCCAATTAGGTTGAGAAACACTGCTACCTGTTGCTCCTCCGATTTTTTGGTTAATTCCGTAGCTGCGAGAAAATAACTGAATCTCTGCTGGAATAACTTCCAGTTCTCTGCGACGTTACCATCAAAACTCAGCGGGTTTGGTGGTCTAAACATCATCATGGCATCCATTTTCTCTCTTCTTTCTTTTGTCCCGATTCGACCTTCAACCGGACACGTTTCGCCACACGCGACTATTTGCGTATTTCAGACGGTTTTCTTGAAGAATCACTACTTCACCGTTCTACACCTGACACCATGTATTAGTCGTGTGCATACAACGACTAACAGCCGATTAATTAAAAGAATATTTAATACTTAGAAAGAGTTTATTAGAAAACTGAGTCTTCCGTTACAGGTCTCCGCCTAGCAACTCGCGACACGAGAACGCGACTGTCAACTGTCAGCGTCAGTCATGTGGTGTCAGTCGTGCCAACTACCATATATATTACATATTACGCCCGTTTAATTAATAATACTTATTGTCACACTCGTTCTATTAAAGCACTCCTCGCTTCGCTTGTCGTGCTTTAAAACTCTCGTGTGACAATACTCCGTCTTATTAAACTAGTTTAATAATATACTATTATGTGATGGGCTCCATGATCATTAGAGGTTTTATTTACAGTGTTGCCAGGGCTAGGGAAATTTCCCTAGATCTAGGGAATTTTCACTTATTGAGGGAAAAAGGGAAACTTTAAGAATTTTGCCCAAAATCTAGGGAAATTTAAAGAATTTTGTTTTGGAGATATTTGGCATTGTAATTCCCGATAAAATCGAGTTTTTACTGTACTTGGCAAATTTAATTTAGGAATGTTTGGTAATTTGTCAACTCGTTCATCATGTTCAGCATAGTTCAGCAATTAACTTACTGCCACCTAGCGAGCAATAGATTAGCCTTACAGTGTTTAATCATGAAAAGGTAGGTATACTATACTGAAAATTTAAATTTTGTATCATATTGTTTTAAATTACTAGTGCCAAAATAAATATTTTCCCAAGAATAGGGATTTTTGTTAATTTGTTTTACGAAAATAAAGTGTTTCCCCCAACAATGGCGATTCTTTTTAACTTACTTGTGCAAAAACAAGTTTCACCCAAGAACAGGGATTTTTTTTTTAAATTACTTGTGCGTACCGCGTACCGAAATACAGGGCGGGTTGTATCGCAATGAGTTAAACACTCGATGATCCACGGATCAATTGACAAGCCGATCAAATTTGACAATTGATCAACGAACGATGCGTTGTATGGTCAAAACTTGACAGTCGATTAGTTGACCAAAGATAGTACACTGTTGCCGGCTCTTGCGGCATCATTTTTATTGTTCCGTGGATGAATTCCCGCGATTATTTAATTTTGTTTGCGCACAGTGCAGGCTTGATTACTTTCGTTTGGTATCCGTTTAGTGTAGCGTTGAATGATTTCAGTTTGTTTCAATTTGTGTGTCATTTATTTTTTAGTTGTTATAGTACGTATTAGTTTATTTTGTGTGTGTATTTCGTTATAGCCTTAGTTCTTAGTTGTATATAATAGGTATAGTAAAGTATAAAATTCTAGTAGAATATTTCTTTTGCCTAGTACTGTAGATAGTGCGCAACGCTCTACTGCAATTTACAATGAATGACCTGAGGAAGTCTGGTCAGTGGAAAAAACTGTGAAATATATTTTCTCATAGGTACCCTTGAATTTCAGAAGAAAGCAATAGGACTCCGAGCTTTACCCTGTCCGAAGAGTCCCTGTTAGTAAGCTTAGTGAGGAAGTTTGCTAATGTCTTAGAAGAAAAGATGACTTATACCCAAACTAATAAGAAAAAAGCAGAAGCTTGGGCTCAACTTAAGGAAGTTTTCAAATCAACATCGGGCGAAGTATGCAGAACTCCTAATATTTTTTAGGAATAAATATGTCAACCTTAAAAGAAGGAGTAAAGATGGAATATCTCTGCAATATTTCCTCCAGGTGATAAAATTTTAACATGTGTACAATCAATGGCCCTGGTGCATTTTGGAAAATTGTCTATTTCAAAAAAATCTTTCTTCAATTTATTAACATCATTCGGAGTATCGAGTAGATTTATGTAATGGGGTCCCATTCTCGCCAAACATCTTAGGACTAAGGTGATGACACGGCTTGTTGTGGATTTATCAATGCCTTTGAAATCACCAAGGATCTGAAGGATACAGCCCGTAGCCTAATAGCGTAATGCGATTAGGTAGCAGCCTTTCCTCTGGCGTTAGGGATGTATTCCTGAAGAAAAGGAAAATATTTGTATATAAATATATCCACATTCAGCTATTAGTGAGATAGTGAATTAATGAAATAAAAATTTAACATTAGGTATAACCACGATATGGAAGTCATGGGTATACTTTGAGGAAATAATTTTAATTCAATCATGTACGTTACTACCATATGAAAATTTGAGATTAAAGTTATTTAGATAAATGACCAAGCATGGGAATTCACACTGTTGATTTAACACGGTGTTTTGAATGCTGGTAATACAATTCAGAAACTAACACACTCCTTCAACAAGATAACTTATCTCTAATGGTTTCAACTAGAAAGTGAACAGTTCCTTTCGTGAAACGAAACTTGTCCTGAAATTCTCTTTCGTTCCATTTCAGGATATAGTCAGTCATTGGACGAAACTGTCTTACAGCCCTCGGGAAAGCTTCCATCATAATGAGTTCTCTGAAGTCTTCATCATCAGCCAACTCTTCTTATTCTTCAAGTAAATTACCTATAGCAAAGGTATCATTTGTAATTTCAGAAGGGATCAAAAATCATTTTACTAATATTTTCCACAAAAAAACTGCAACTCAAAACTTACCCATGTGTTTTTATAAAAATATCGGTGTACCAAAATAACTCCTTAATTCACTTATGTATATGAATTCACAATAAAAATAAATATAAAAGGAAAACGCATTAAACTCCACTATCTAACCTAAAAAACCAGTTTCAAATAATCGTTATAAGACCACAGATCACCGACTTTCTTTCATTTCTGTGCTTGATCCTTTGTTAACTTGCCGAAATCGGTGAATCAGTTTTTCGCATGTTGACAGACTGTCGATCCGAGAGTTAACTCGCCGATCGATGCGATACAACGCAGTTTTCGGACTTGATCCATGATCAGCGGCCTCGATCAATGATCAGTTGGTTAACTCACTGCGGTACAACCCGCCCACAGTGTTTCCCCCCACAATTGGAATTTTTTTTTAAACTTACTTGTGCGAAAACAAGTAATTCAACTAAGGTTACCATCATAGAACTCAATTTTGAGCTCTATGGTTATTATATTTGTTCTATGCCTATAATCAAATGTCAAATATGAATCTAGGGAAAATCTAGGGAATTTTTCAAGTTTTTACTAGGGAAATTAAAATCCTGAACCTGGCAACGCTGTTTATTTATTGTTTCTGCTATGTCCTTGTCTTTCATGCTTTCTGAAGCTATCAGTGAAATCTTCATGGCTTTAGGTGTGTGTCTTTCTACTATGAAGAAGACGTGTGGTTCGTTCTCGCCGTCAAAGGACCTTCCGTGTTGTGGTTTACATATAACCGCGAAACCGTATCTGCAATGTTAGATTTGCCTGGTTAAAATATGACTTTGAATCTGAAAGCCTGTAAACGAAGCAGCTACCGTGTGCGGGAAGCTTGGACGTTGGTTTGGAGATTGCCCCTGTAACGGTTTATGGTCTGTTACGAGTTCAAATTCCAGTCCAGCTACATAGTAATAGAATCTTTCTGTAGCCCACACCAGCGCCAAACTTTCCTTTTCAGTTTGTGAAACCGCCTCGCCTCTCAACGTGTGACAAGCTCTTGCAAGCGAATGATATGACTCTTATTGGAATGCTTCCTATATCGAACTGCAGCAAAACGGCCCCAGAGCCACTGGACTTGCATCAGCTACCAGACGAGTACGGTGCTATATGGTCTAAATATGCCAGAGTAGCTTGGCTAGAGTTAGTTTGAGGTAATCGAACTGTCGCTGGTGATTGTCCCATGTGAATTTTGTGTCGGTCTTCGTCAGTTGGCGGGGCGGTTCTGTGGATGTCCCTAGGTCAGGAATAAATTTCCCAAGATAAGTTACTAGTCTTAAAAAACTGCGAACTTCTTCCTTGTTTTCTGGGGGACGAAATTCCAAGACGGCTTTGACCTTCCTCTCATCTGCCTCGATGCCTTGGATCGGATAGTTTGTGACCCAGGAACTCTAGTTTTTTAAACTTCGTGAGGCAGTTCCCTTCATTCAATGTGACATTGTTTTCGTTCAGTACCCTCATTACTCTGTCGAGGCAATCGTCGTGTTCCAGTTCGGAAGAACCGTACACAATTATGTCATCCGGATAGTTAAAATAATTTTTGCATGATGACAGGATGGCTTTAAAGATTCTTTGGAAGGTCTCAGGAGCGGAATTGACCCCAAACGTCAGATGTTCCTTTGTGCGTAATGAAGGTAGTTATGAGGCGGCTATCCACGTCCAGTTCTAACTGATGGTAGGCACTCACTAGGTCCAGACGTGAGAAATATTTTGCATGTCTTAGCTTGGCCATGAATGATTCAAAGGTGGGGAAAGGATAGTTTTCTCTCAAGATAGCTTCGTTTGCTCTTTGAGTTGCTCGTGCACTTGGCATAATTCGATTATTTCTTCCAGTGTCGCTCCTTGTCGAGTAATTTCCGTTTTAACTCAACTGGTGCCCAGCTATCTCTATGATCTTATCTTTAATATTGATATCAGTTGCTTCTATTTCTATTGCTCCGAACGAACAACGTTTGGCCTGTTGTTTGATTTTGAGTAACAATTTGTTAAAGTAGTCTCGCTTCTTCTTTCCTGGTGTTACACGGAACACATGACGTTCAAATGTGGAGTTCTGTTTCGATGAGAAGTATTCTGATAGCTTCCCGACGAGTGTTTTATAGACGTCGTTATTCTCTTCGGGCTTGTATACTGGTATGGCGTCGGGTAAGTTTGTAAGCGACCTCTTGTAGCTGGCTGCTTCTTAGATGCAGGAGTTTGCTCCTCAAAAAGACAGACTTTGACTCAGTAGACTGCCTGTTTTTAGCATATGCCAAAACTGTTAAAACGTTTTCTGGTAAAGACAAGTTTTAGCGAAAATGAAGATTGCCGAAGTGGTAATGGAGCAGGAATTGCTTGACTTGCAAGAAAAATCTACGATAAATACTACATTATTGAATCAAGCTAAGAGACCAGCCGGTGCAAGTATTTATGAAACGCTGTCTTCTAATACCAACCTCACAGCTATATCTCCACTATCCAGTATATAGACTATGGAGCATCACAAAACCACTTCGATAACTACCAACAACAAAGCACAACCGCTAGAAGCATGGAGTCCAACGATGCAGCCGTTTCAGCTCAAGAAATAACAATGTCCAACTATATTACTCAATTTGACCCTTATAATAAATGAGTTATATTATTTAAGTTAGGTACTTCTAAATGTACATACAATACACCTACAGGTTATTTTACTACATTTGCACGTTTGAAAAATCAATAAATACTTGAAAATGGCTGACTTGAAATGAAAATCATTCATGTATGTAACAAATCGTAGGGGGCCAAGTATACTACCTTGTGGTACCCCTAAGGTTACAGAGGTAACCCAGTCACTCTTTGTTTCTCCGATGTTAACTAATTGTTTTCTATCTTTTAAATAGTCTTTCAACAAGTTTAGCGTTAAGTCCCCTTATATTTATAGCATCCAGTTTTTTAAATAGTATCTCGTGGTCAGTGTTGTTAAGTATTTAAATACATGTATTTTAGATTATATTTAAAATACTTTTAAAATTGTATTTAAATACATGATGAAATACATTAATTTGGTTTGTATCTCAAGTGTATTTAACTCTTAAATATATTTAGACCATGGTCGATAATTTTGAAAATGGTAAAAAGTGAAAAAAAAAATTATAGTAGGATGAAACCCATTGGAAAAGGTAGAGAATATAACAGAAATACACCTATTAACATTTTCCCATGAGAAAACAATTGTGTAGAAACTGTTGCCATGGTTACCATCCCCTCTCCCAAATGTCTACGTCATAACTTTCCTCGCCTACGTCCTACTACGCGTATTGATTAGTTCTGCCTATGTGTGCCGTGCGTATGAATTCTGCTCTTAAAGCGTGCACGAAGCGTACTGCGTACTTGACGAGCAGCAGAAAGTAATCTGTTTGCCTCTTTTTCTAATAATTTTTTGCAATCTGTAAAGTGCTCGATCAGTTTCTATAGTGCAATGAGTAATACGGAAGGAGTGGTGACCATTTGCGACTGGTGCCTGCAAGAGGCAAGAGTGCAAACCATCGACGAGAAGTTGTGGCGTTTCTGGAAGATAATCAGCACCGAAGTGAGTATGGGGGCGCAGTTTACATCACACGTTTGTGTTGTGGAATTGTAATAATGTGTTTGGTCTTATGCCGGGTTTATACAACATTTTACATAGTACATAGTCGTAATCGTAACCATAGTCATAGTTACAGGCTAATCACGATCATAATTTTAAAATATTCAAAAGGTAGTTATACAACATCACAATCACAGTCATAAGAATAAAATCAATACTCAGTTTGCTTATCATGTCATTTGTCAATAATGTCATACGTCACTCTAGAGGCATTCCACGCCAACTCAGCAGTCGATCCCACATCACCCTCTCGGATGGGGCTCAAAATTGGTACATGGATTAGTACTATCGAAAGAAGGATAGTCCCAAACTTTCAGCCCCGGGGACCGCTTCTTGTCCCCAGGGGCCCATATTGAAGTTTCGGGCATAATCTCATCACCAGGTGTCCGCGCTCGGTTTTTCGTGTACTGACGCGGCATTTTAGTCTAAAAAATGGTAAAAATCACACAGCAGATGCCAAATTTCCCGGAGAGTACGATAGTGGCATCTGTTTTTCGATATCTTATAACCGGAGCTCAGAAATCGCAAAAAACCCGCATTTTATTCAAAATCTGATATCTCATGTGGGGCCACTTCAAATTGGCAAAAAATTTACCAGAAGGCTCTTCGATTATTGCTCTTTCGAATGTTCATATGCGTGCAGTGATCATTTTATATAAGAAAAAAGTTATATGTATTTTACCGATTTTTCAGAGAAATTTTCGTAATTTTGTGACTTTAACCCTTCTGTAGGTCGTCCTAGTTAGATGCGAGTTTAAATTTTGTGTCTCGGAAAGCGCCCTCTTTGTTTGTCGACCCTCAAAAACACAAACATTTTCTTTTCTGGTAGGTATTAGGGGAAAAATGATCAGATTGATTCAATTTTTTCGTGAATTTTTCAATGTTTAACAAGTTTATATTTATTGCAGACTAATTCCACCAATCATGGAAAAAGAAACAAAATTGCATTGAAACGCGATCATAATCTTATTAAATTTTACGTTAATACTTCCCAATTCTATAATATTATCGATAATTTGCATATAATTTTCTTAAACATACAACAGCGTCCCTTATTCACTGATATATTGTGACAGATAGTAGCTACCGAGAAAGCAAGTAAATTCACCATAAAACTGGACCAACAGGCAGCAAATTCAAGAAATATAATAATGCTTCCATAAATTAGACAAAACGCTGTTCCATGTGTAAGAAAATTATATGTAAATTATCGATAATATTATAGAATTGGGAAGTATTAACGTAAAATTTAATAAGATTATGATCGCGTTTCAATGCAATTTTGTTTCTTTTTCCATGATTGGTGGAATTAGTCTGCAATAAATATAAACTTGTTAAACATTGAAAAATTCACGAAAAAATTGAATCAATCTGATCATTTTTCCCCTAATACCTACCAGAAAAGAAAATGTTTGTGTTTTTGAGGGTCGACAAACAAAGAGGGCGCTTTCCGAGACACAAAATTTAAACTCGCATCTAACTAGGACGACCTACAGAAGGGTTAAAGTCACAAAATTACGAAAATTTCTCTGAAAAATCGGTAAAATACATATAACTTTTTTCTTATATAAAATGATCACTGCACGCATATGAACATTCGAAAGAGCAATAATCGAAGAGCCTTCTGGTAAATTTTTTGCCAATTTGAAGTGGCCCCACATGAGATATCAGATTTTGAATAAAATGCGGGTTTTTTGCGATTTCTGAGCTCCGGTTATAAGATATCGAAAAACGGATGCCGGCATCGTATTCTCCGGGAAATTTGGCATCTGCTGTGTGATTTTTATCATTTTTTAGAATAAAATGCCGCGTCAGTACACGAAAAACTGATAAAAAACTATAGTGACTTTAATTCAAATTAATACAACAGCCCCATCCTTTGACTGACCAAGTCAGAAAACAAATCTCAAGGTCGCCCATAAGACTTTTTGTTCTATAAACCTTTATTATTTTATGATATAAACTAAGACCTGCGTGACTGCGTGACACAGAAAGAAGATGACGCCTGCGCAGTACCAGTTTTTGTTATTATCACAGTCTTAAAAGTTGAAAATTACCAACTCTCAAGGTCAATAGTTATGCTTATGCTTATGCTTATATTATTTACGACTGCGATTGTGACATGTTGTATAAACGGGTACATAAGATACACAACGTTTAGCTTTTGTGATTGTGACTGTTTCATGATTCGGTACGACACTCGATTTTACTTAAATCTTATGCCGAGAACTCTTCGAGTGTGCGCTGAACATAGACAATATTCAATTATTACATAAACACATAGACACAGTGCTCCAACATTCCACGGGATACCCGGTGTTTATTCATAATATTCTATTTTCAAAACTAGAAAATCTATCAAACATTCTTCACAAGTTTCTCCGAGATAGTGATCTAAAAGTGTAATTTACAATTTACAACGAAAATTGTCAGTACTTGGCTGGATCGCCCTGGTAGCGCAGTCCAATAAACCTATACACACACACACATGCCGAACACACCCGTTAAATTAATAATAGGTGCCAAAGGTTTTTGATTGTGAACTAATAAGTACTAACTAATTCACTTATATTACTGAACGTTATGTACAAAAATTCAACACAACAGTGAGAATATGATAGAATATACTTAACAATGATTTGTGTTTACTCTATTGAGCCACTTGAACAACTACTAATATTTTAACTACGTCTTAAAATGCCTCTTAAAATTATGGGCGTTGCCAACTAACATGGCCCATTTTCGTACCGCTCATTGGCTGGTTGCAAGTACTTAACCAATGAGGGTAGTTTTGGCAGGCGGCTGATGGGAAATCCCGAATGTACCAGATTTCCTTTCCTTACGGCTCCTAATCTTTTCTCAACGTTTCTGGTCACGTTCTCTTGACTTCTCGGAAATTTAGATATCGCGAGCGTTATTGAGGGCCATAAGAAAAGGTACGTCGTGGGAATAGAAATTCAAAGGTAGTCTGCCATAAACAAGTAATATTTTTGATAATATGTCGCTTGTGAACTATACCGATTTATGGCAGTATTTTTCCCAAGGGTTCTACCAAGCGAAATTTGACTTAACAGTGACTATAATTATGATTACGACTACACAAATGTTGTATAAACCCGGCATTACTGTACCACTTCACCATCCATAACTGATATCTTTCCTTCCAGGATCCGATGATGACATCCCACAAGAATATCTGCGACAAATGTAAATCTTGCTATGAGGGATTTTCGATTTACATCGAGAGGTCTAAGGTCAACACGTCCAAAACAATAGATGAGCTACTATCGACGGGACAGTTCAAAGACGAACCTCCCATCGACATTGAGTATCCTCCCTTAATTAAAAAAGAAATATCAGACGAAGTAGACTGGAATTCCTTTCGTCCTGCAGTGTCGAGTGGAGTTTTCATTGAAGGACAAATGCTAGCGGGCTGCTCAAATTCTCTTACGAGGAGCAACGATTCCACGATAGATATACTCTCCGCTGGAAATGTCAAAAAGGAACCTTTTATCGACATTGAGGATCATCTGATAAATGAAGAACACGTTTGGAAGGAAGAAGTGACTGACCCCGATTATCCTACAGTGTCTGTTGATAAACGAAAGGCTGGGTTAGTTTTACGGGTCGTCTTAGAACGCCAGGTGTTACCAGACTGTGTGGTTCACCAGAAGAAAGTTAATAATAATAACCTTAAGTGTACATATTGTGGTAAAACTTTCAATGTTTCTAGTAAATTGAAGATTCACTTGCACACTCATATGGGTGAAAAACCTCTTAAATGTTCATATTGCGATAAGGGTTTTATTAAGTCAAGTAATTTAAAAGTTCACTTACGTATTCATACAGGTGAAAAACCTTTCAAATGTTCTTATTGCAATAAGGGTTTTGCTCATAAGAGTCATTTAAATGTTCACTTACGCATTCATATAGGTGAAAAACCTTTTAAATGTTCACATTGCAATAAGAGTTTTACTCAGTTAATTAATTTAAATGTTCACTTACGCACTCATACAGGTGAAAAACCTTTTAAATGTTCTCATTGCAATAAGAGTTTTGCTCAATCGAATTCTTTAAAAGATCACCTAGGCATTCATACAGGTAAAAAACCTCTTAAATGTTCATATTGCGATAAGGGTTTTATTAAGTCAAGTAATTTAAAAGTTCACTTACGTATTCATACAGGTGAAAAACCATTTAAATGTTCTTATTGCAATAAGGGTTTTACTGGGTCAAATGGTTTAAATGTTCACTTACGCACTCATACAGGTGAAAAGCCTTTTAAATGTTCTCATTGCAATATGAGTTTTGCTCATTCCAATTCTTTAAAAGCTCACCTATGCATTCATACAGGTGTAAAACCTTTTAAATGTTCATATTGCGATAAGAGTTTTACTCAGTCAGGTTTTTTAAATGTTCACTTACGTATTCATACAGGTGAGAAACCTTTCAAATGTTCTTATTGCAATAAGGGTTTTGCTCATAAGAGTCATTTAAATGTTCACTTACGCATTCATACAGGTGAAAAACCTTTTAAATGTTCCCATTGCAATAAGAGTTTTATTCAGTTAATTCAATTAAGTTATCACTTACGCACTCATACAGGTGAAAAACCTTTCAACTGTTCACATTGCAATAAGAGTTTTGCTAGGTTGTGTTCTTTAAAAGATCACTTACGCACTCATACAGGTGAAAAACCTTTTAAATGTTCTCATTGCAATAAGAGTTTTACTGAATTGTGTACTTTAAATAGGCACTTACGCACTCATACAGGTGAAAAACGTTACCATTGTTCGCACTGCAGTAAGAGCTTTGCTCGATCTGATGGTTTAAAGTGTCACGCACGACGCCTTCATACAAATGACCAATAAATGTTCATTTTGATATTTAGTTCGTAGATAAATAATTTAGTTCTAAATGTTGAAAAATCTGTTCTCGACAGATTTTCTCTGTTAAATCTGTTTGGGTAATTATAAAGACTCCGTTCCTGAAATCCTGTCTATAAAAATAAATTGAAAGCAACTAAATAGAGTGACTAATCATATGTATCTTGGTATTATTTTTGACCAACATTTAAAATAGGATTTTCATGTCCAACACATATTTAAAAAAAAATATCTGGTATATGTCTTTTACAGATTAGGATCAATGTTAACACTAAATCAATAAACACAACTCATGCATGGACTTTTTCTTAGTATAACAAATTATGGAATACTATGGTGGGAAGGCCTATATAATAACACTATTTCACCACTTATCAGATTACAAAGTAAACTTATAAATATTAATAAAAAAAAGAACTTAATAAAAAATATTTTAACTTTCAAGCAATCTTTTATACTACACTCACTTATTTTTAATTTTGACACATTGAAAACGAGATTTCTACAAAGTACAACCAGAACAAGATGTAAAACACTGGAATTACTAAAATATAAATTGACTATTCACTATTCGTCGTTAACAAAACGAAGAGGCATATCTCAAAATAACAAGTTTTGAGTAATTCCAATGTATAGATTTTTATTTATTTCAAGCTGAGTTTGCGTAACCGTAAAAGATGTTTATAAAATGCTGATAATATAAAATATTGCTTCGATGCCAATATATATAAAGTAGAGTCAAGCCTCACTATTTATTTTGATTTTAGCAAAGGGTGAAAACTACCCTGAGAAGAGATACGCGCTTTCGTCTTATTTTGAATTACATATACCTTTAAGACATGCAAACTTAATTACGCTTTTTATTAACTTAACTACTATCTCCTAACTAGTGCAGACAGTGTCACTCTTCAGATGGCCGATAGACTCGTAGCGGAGTTAGACCAAAGCAATCAGGTGGGGAAAAGCTACTTTGCGCACGAGTTAGGAACGCTATGTATTCTGCGAGCGCGTGGATATTTTTCCGCAGTTATTTGCTTTGACGTGCTATGAAACTAACCCTTTCTAAACCAAATTGAGTGTGGAAAAGTACACTTTTCCTTCTCAAGTAGAAAAAAAAATAATTTTCTCATAATGAAGAAGAAAATACATACTTTAATATGTCGAATTTTTAAGTAGCCTTTTTAATAATAATTAGCCTTAGGTCAAATCTATAATATTTATACAACATAATTAAAATAATCAGCGTTTATTAAAACGAAACATATAATGTAAACATGTTGAAGTAACTAAAAACTGAAACCAATGGTAAGTTTTGTTACATAATGAAAGCAAATTAATAACAGTTCTTATTTTTATACCAAATTTGAAATAATTAAACAAACTTAACTTAAACATATCTAAGAAAAAGTATGCATTACAATACAAAAATGTTAGTGTGGCAACTACTGGTAAAAAGAGACATGTTCTGGTATTTTAATAATGTGAGTTGTTCCACTACACAGTACCATAAGGTCATTGTATTTCTCAATGGATATTTTTGACAAACCGAGATTGAGGCAAGGTGGCTGTGCTCTATTTACTGCGCAGTTCGTTTCAAGGTGGTATATTGGTAGTTATTCTGTAGATGTAGATGACTATTTTTGAAATAAATCCTATCGTTGCTACTTTTCTGTACCATAACCTCACGTATTTGTTTCCAATCAATTGTACCTCCTTTATCGTCCTCTCTAACCGCCAGTATTTTTAGATCGTTGGAGAGATTCTTGAAATTTAAAAAGTCTATCGAATTTAAACAATGCGCAACATATGGATTTTTTCTTCTTGGGAGTTCTATGACTGGTGCTAACTGAGACGGTACAAGTAAAGTTTTCAGATTTTTTAATACCGCCATCTATTGTACTGTGTGTGCGGAGTCGCCCTCATGCATTCTGGCCGTGGTATGGTTCAAAAAATCTTAAGGAAATAGACTGTAAATTTTGAAAAATGGTAACCGCATGTAAAAGCATCGCAGCCACAATAGAATTTGGACCACGTTTACTCGGGCCTTCATTTCAGAAAAAACACTGGCATTGTTTTTATTTAATATTGTACTACCGAAACGGCTTGCCATGAGATAAACACGCCTCGAGCTACCCAAATTCGCCGTATTCGTAGTCCCGAGAATTCTGAAGAGACGGGAGCTTCGATGTGATAACAAGTTCTTCGAATTCGAGAATCTTCTCCCGAAGTGACCAGAACGTTCCGGCAAACATCTGGAAGGTTCTCGAAAGCGAGGTGCTAGAGATAAAAATGGAGATCGGCGGCTGAGAGAGGTAGTTGAAGAATCGGAGTGTAAGGCTGATCCTCCATTGGAAGCGTTTTCAAGCGATTGGGCGATGAGAGGCGACTTCGAAAAGGCGACCAAAGCGCGACTGCGTTCCTCCTTTGGAGGCGACTACAACGCACGTAGTGTGTGATTGAAGTTCCTACATGATGGATGAATTACGGCAATTACTTTGAGTGGATATCTACCTAGATATCCATTACTATAACACGAGACTGGTTGAGGCAGTCCAATTATTAAATGTTCTTAGAGCCAAATTTAAAAAGGTACATGGAAAATTTGAAAAATTAGTTTTCTCCAAATGTTCCAGTAATGTACAAGCTATCGAAGGATTTTCTGTATGAAAAGCTGTTGCAATAATGTTTACGGGCGACTTTAATTATATAATTGATGTAAAACCAAATATTGCACATGCATTAAAATACGCTTTTTTTAATGAAGAATAAAAACAGTCCTCTTTCTTTCCTTCTTTTATGAAGGAGGCCAGACCGGAAACCGCTTTCTCATTACTTCAGTCTGACCATTGATACGCCATCAGGCGTCCGTCGTTAAACCTTCTTCAGCCTTCTTTGCTTTGAGCACGTTCTCCGCAAAGCACATCACTGCTATCCAGGAGCTCTCGGAGCTAGCCATGAGCGCTACGATGCTTCTGGGATTTGGTGTTACCCCAATGGTCTCCCAAGCGTTCTTCCTTTCCACTATCCAACGTTTACAGTGGAAGAATGTGTGATAAGCGTCCTCCACTTTCTCCTTGCAATATGACTTCAGTAGGTGTAGAGTGAATTTATTTTCAAACATATGTTCACTGGTAGAAGACTATCTTTTCTTATTGAACATTTTGAAAAACATATAGCATTTGCATTTTTTACGAAATTTTATGCATTTTTTTTTAAATGTTCGTGCATTTTTTTACATTTTCGAGCATTTTAATGCGCATTTTTTTTAATTACTCACAGTTCAAAAAACTGTTTTCTTTGTAATTCGGAGTTCTTAAATTTTACAGATCATTTTCTGCTTTTTGGTGTTTTGTTTAGTGTGGGAAACTACTAAATCATTTAATAGAAAGAAAAAATAGGAACCAGGTGTTTACCTGAATAAATAAATTTTCCAAATAACGAGTTTTTTTCTTATTCACCTTCACCTTAAAGGATACTGTTTCAATCACTTTCGTAATTTTTTGCAAAATCAAACTTTGTCGATTGGAAATGCTTATTGCAAATTTCCAATTTTTTGAGTTTAATTTTTGCAAGGAGGTATGAAAGTGATGGAAACAAATATGAAATATATAAATACTACAGTTGAGGGACGGCTACGAAAGACGGCAGTGGCCCGTGGCCTATGGAATCCATCAGAATCCATATAAGTACCCACGAAACATCAAAATCGGACTGTCAATCACTCCTATTATTTCCAAACGGGGTATATCAACGATTATAGACTACTACCAGGATTGCTCAGTTCGCAGAATCTGCCTGCCAAAAAATCTGTGACGTCACCACCGGTGCTGGACAGAAGATAGAGATTTATTCATTTTACTGTAGTAAACAGTAAGATTTATCATTGTAAACTGTACGGTTTACGTACATACTCTACGTAATCCATATTTACGTACGATATCCACATCACGTTTTCCACAGATCAACACGTAAACGTACTTCAGCACCGGTGGTGACGTCACAAAACTGTCCAACATTGCTCAAATGTAAGTGAGCAATCCTGGTTAGTCTATAATCGTTGGGTATATAGAGAAATTAGCGAAACTTGCGGTGCACGTCATCAAAATTTATGACGTCAGCACGTCGCCATGTTGCCACATCAAATTTTTTTACTTGACATGACTGTTGGTTTGGCTAGTAAATTTATAACTGAAAAGTATACATTTTCTTCGTCTTTCATGAATTTTGCTCTGAGATTATTGTGAAGTTC
This sequence comes from Cryptocephalus moraei, assembly GCA_946251905.1. NCBI lineage: Eukaryota > Metazoa > Arthropoda > Insecta > Coleoptera > Chrysomelidae > Cryptocephalus > Cryptocephalus moraei. The sequence continues at coordinate 23,260,150 of OX276459.1, forward strand.
TTAAATAATTAAAATATATAGGTATTAGTATACACCAATAATTACAAATGAAATAAAATCATAATGTGTTAGGATGAGTTAGTAGGTACATGGAATTTACTCATTTAGTCAGTGTGATTTTATTAGTGTTATTATACATTTACATTACCTATACATATTACATTATACACTATTATGCTATTATACAATTATTTACAAACAAAATAGATATTAATAGATTAATTATATTAGAAATTATGAAATTCTTAATAACAAACACATTTATATACACTAATTACAATTCAAATAGGATCATGTGTTCTAGGATGAGTAAGGTATATGGAATTTACTCATTTAGTCAGTGTCATTTTATAAGTTTTTCTAATTTGCCATTATGCATTCTTGTTAATTGAATTACATATCTGCAAGTGCTTTGACTTTATGCATTACTTTGTTATAAAAACTCACTGTCCACCAAAGACCACAGGGAGGTGTGAGTATCACACGAGTATCACACCTCCCTGTGGGAGGTGTGATCCACAGGAAGTGTGCACTTTCATATAAAGAGAAACCCAGTAGAGAATGGACTTGGCACAGCACAGAAAATACAAGATTGAAATTGAATTGTTGACCAAAATGACCTACAATGTAATATTAGGTAATACAAATACAGATGAGAAAGAATAGAGGGCAATACAGAACAAATTAACATGTGAGAAACAAACAACAATAAAGTAAGTAAAGTATCTGCTGCCAGAATATATGTGGTCATCAATTGAAACAAAGAAACCCAAATTAAGCCTACAATTAAAAATAATAAATAGAGAAATTCAAATATAACTGAACTTTTGAGCAATTAGAGGAAACAACTACTTCGAGGACAAATACCCCTACCGACATTGAATTATACCACTAACTTCTCTCACCTGAACTCAGTTTAACATCTCAGTGATTTTTTATAAAGAATACATATATTTTTCGGGATTAAAGGTGCATTTTTCTTTATAATAAATAGAGAAGTATGGAGGTCGGGACTGACATTGTTGTGAAAACCATAAGTATAGAACCAAAAATATTAAGGAATACAGTAGCAAATAGAAGAAAACAAATAACATTAATAGATGACAAATCCAAAACAGAAAAGAAATATTTACACCAATGAAAATGAAATGGAAACACTGCTCTGAAGATAAGCTACAAACTACAAGTATGATATAATAACTGATCTGCAACATTTGGATCAAGAAAGTGTACACTAAATTGGCAGGTGTAATTGGATCGAGGAGCGTAGAGACATTGTAGGGAGGTGCATGTCCAACGGCCTAGAATCTGGAATTCAAGCAGAATATTGTAGTTATGAAAGTCGCGGAAGGAAACACACCCTGGTCAACCCGTCGGAAGTACTGTCTCTTATCAACTCTCTATTGGCAGCTTTACATGTGTCCATCGAGCCTTCATTTTATGTTCACCTAAAAAAAGTTTTACTATATAAATATGCATGCACTGCAGTTACAATATAATAATATTCTAATAATACATTATGTGCACATACCTAGAGTAAGATGTATTTACTTTAGTCAGAATCTGATATAGGTAAAAGTGAGATACCAGACATATCAGGCTCGATTTTAGATTCACAGTCACTACAGATGGCATGTTCGTGTAGATGTTAAATATTTCCTAAAAATCACTATTACTCTCTGAGTCACTGTTCAAGTCAATCACTAAATTGTTAACTTCCATTCTATCAAACATTCGTTCACGATTCCACCATTTCTCAATTACTTGTTCTGTATGCTTGATGGAGTTCATCCAGACCACAGGTGTAATGGTAGACAATGCTTCTTTCCACATGTCCAAACAGTTATCGTTTGCATTTCCATCTCGACCTACATGTTGGTTATAATAATTTTTCGTCACGCCCCATATCAACTCGATTGGATTGAATATACAATGATAGGGAGGAAGACGTAACACTCTATGGCCATATTGTTCAGCCATCTGATCCGTTAGGTATATCTTTTCTGGTTTATTTCTAGAAAAAAAATTACACAAACACAAATGTTTATATTTCATTTCTACTTACTGATTAACAATTTGAAGTAGTTCACTCTTCAACATTGTATGTTCAAATTGAAAGTTATGTTTTGTAAGCCAATCCTTTATAACAGGCTTTGTCGATCCACTTGTAGGAGCCTTATCTACCAATGTACTGTGGTACGGTGCGTTGCCCATAATAATAACTGACGGTTCCTCCGGTTTTTCTTTGGCGACTTTAACACCACATCACTCTTCACTTTTGCGAGATTCTACTCACAGTACACACACTGATCTTCAGTGCAGCTGAAACACGCTAAAATTTCCAATAAGGGCCATAGAAGCTTAATAACCAATAGTATCAATAATTTACCTCTCTAACGCAGTTTAACGGGAGTAAGGGGCCCCCATTATTTCGTTCCAGTTCAAAGTAACTGATTAGAGACGAGACCAGCTGCTGACACAGCCTATTCAATGGTTTAGGCATTTTATTGCAATTCCTTACACTCGAAAACACCCAAACACGTATTTAATTTACAATTTACCGAAGCGAGCAAAGATTTCGAAGTATAACCTCAAATTCTCAAAATCATAACAAAACTTTCGTGTCAATTCGTGAATGGTCTGACAACAGTGCCCACGGCTACCAACTTATATTTTATCGGCTAACATCCGACAGTGTGCTATCTCTTTTTAACTGGGATAACAGTGTGCTCTGTTTAAAGCAAATTTTTATGTGACACCAACGGCAATTGGCAATAAATGTGACGTCATTGATGACGGCACCGCAAGTTTTACTAATTTCTCTATAGATTACCAATTGCTTGAAAATGGTTCCATGTGAATTTCCAATAAAAACAAATAGTGTGGAAACAATGGACTACCTAAGCGTGACGTCACAAATGGGCGGAGTTAAGAAACCTTTCCAAACAATCTGAGAAAGCGTACAGTTTTCTCATATGACGATTTTATTTTCAAGTTTATTATTAGTTTTGACGTGAATAAGAGTGGCCAGGTCAATATTTGGTGAAAACTTAGGATGGTTCAATGTTTTAACAAAGTATTTTTGATAAAAGGTAAGTCTAATTATTATTTTTCGCCCATTTTACTTTTTTGAGGTTATGTTTTTGTATGCAAGTGTGATTTATTTTGTGTACTTTTTAGTTAAATAAAACCATTTGAAGTCAGAATTTTGATTGAAAATGGCATCCAAACATGTTTTGAAGGTCTGCGACATTATTGAGTTTTTTGAAGACGAGAATAAAATGATAAAAAGGGGTGAAAATGCATTGGAATCCGATCATGTAAAAAGCATGCAGTTTGATGCTGACTTTATGATTATTAGAGGGGAAATACATGCCAGCATAAAGGATAAAATATATAGAGTACAGGTAGGTATTCTGCTTCCCATAGATTTTATAGATATCTATCTTATTAAATGTTCCTATTGCAGTTTACGCTAAATAAATCAGGAGAGATTATTTCGGCTACTTGTACCTGCCCGAGGGGTACAAAATGCCATCATATTGCTGCGCTGGCTCTTTTTTGGCATTATAATATGACAACTGCAAACTAAGGAGTGCTCTGAAGGTTCTCGATCTTGCCTCTGGATGTAAAAAATTTACAACCTTATTGGTCACTGTAGTGCTTACAGTCGGGCACAAAACACGTAACCATGACTATAGATATTGACCACGAGCCTAAAAAACGGTCTTTAAACACAGCAGCACCACTAAACTTAGCAAAAATGATAAATTTTGATGAAAATAAAATGATAACATAACCTATAATATATAATATGGGCCAAAACTACATTATACTACTTACCTATCTAGAAATATTTGGTGATAACATAGGTTTGAACAAACTTTATCACAATATATCACTGGCAACTCTTATTTACAACAAAATTTTGAATAAATGTAAAATTAAAACTCTCTTACGGACAAATTGTGTGCTTTCTAAATTTGTTTGGAAAGGTTTGGAAGCTCCGCCCCCTCGCGTGACGTCAGCACTTAGGTAGTCTATTGCCATGGGTTATCATCCATTGTCATTTCTAATATACTATTGTCGCGTGCTGCTAAGGCGTGCTGTGACAAATGTCTTTCCTTTAGAATTAATGTTTTGTGTCATATGACATCCGACATAACCTACAAAATCTGCGATTTGATTTTTGCTCGCACGAGGCGTACTTGAGGACCAGCAGAAAGTAATCTGGGTGCCTCGTTCTAATAGCTTTTTGCAGTTTGTAAAGTGCTCGATCAGTTTCTATAGTGCCATGAGTAATACGGAAGGAGTGGTGACCATTTGCGACTGGTGCCTGCAAGAAGCAAGAGTGCAAACCATCGACGAGAAGTTGTGGCGTTTCTGGAAGATAGTCAGCACCGAAGTGAGTATGGGGCGCAGTTTACGTCACACGTTTGTCTTGTGGAATTGTAATAAATGTATTTGGTCTTATGCTGGGTTTATACAACATTTTACATAGTCGTAATCATAGTGTTATGGGCGCTCACGTCGCGTCCGAGTTTTGAGTAAAATGAATTTAAACGATTGTTTAAGTTTTAACTAGTTTTATTTTATAAAATTATTGTGACAACTGAACGATTCTAAGTTACCAACGGAATGCCGTCTTCCTAAAATTACATGTAGGTACCCGGCAGGCGTATTCTGTCCAGTAAAACTCGGTATTTACCTGGGAAAGTATAAGGGTTCGCTAATCCCATAACCATTCTGTCCGGTGTACGCTTTAATAATGATAACTGAGTAATGGTTAAGAAATCCTGGTAATTCTGGTCTGGTCCTTATTTCTAACTCGATCAGTTCTCCTCCGAAGGTGTTCCTGATTGTTTCATTTAATATACCAATATGACAACTTTAGTGAAAAGTAGGTATCCGAGGAAAAGACTTACTCCTCGTAGAAGGTAACACGTTTTAAAAAGACTGTGAATTAAAAAGTGGAGAAACGTGTTGGAGGTGTTCTCAAAGACGATCCAGATGTACAGCTAAAGTGTTCACGGTTGGTAGTGAATTAACTGTCAGCAGAAGTGACTTGTCGCATAATCATGCAATGGATGAACAAAAATTGTGCAGAAAAATAGTCACCAATTCGTGCAAGCGAAAAGCTGAAGATGGTCTTGCAGAAAAACCCTCGAAATTAATTCGACACGCCAGTTCCAATAGTGATTGTGTTACAGTCAACGATGTAAAGATAATTAGAAGAAATATTTACGACGCTCGTCGAAAACTTCTACCAAGCTTACCGAAAAATCAACAAGAGGTACATGAAGCAGTCGACAATTTTTCCGACAATATTGTGACAAGTAGAGGTGAAAATTTCTTGTTTATAAATAATTCTGATTTTAATATCTTAATACTTACATGCGAAACCAATATTCGCATGTTGTCCAAAATAGAAGTTTTGTATATGGATGGTACATTTTCCTACTGTACCAAATATTTTATATAATTATAATTATATATTACAGTTTGTTAGCGAATTGACATGTGAATAAGTTATGGTAAAATTAATAAAAAATTTTCATGTACTAAGTCCTATAATTTTGACAAAGTATATTTTACAAATTTCTAACCCATAATATCAAATTCCTGTAATTTTTCCTTGAAAAGTAGGATATTTTTTACATACACCTAAACCCACTTCAATTTTCAAAAAAGTGTAGCTACTAAAAAACGAAAAGAGAAATTTTATTTTTACCCTTTTACACTTTACCTCCCGGAGTAAGTACACCGCGAGGTTACTGGACAGATTACATCCGCCCTAGGTATCTAGTCAAAAAAAATGGTGGTGGTGGGAGTTTCCCTCCATTATACGGGACCACCCGTAATCCGACTTTCGGCACTCTTTGACAATAACAATCAAAAACTTATCATAAAAGTTTAGATTCAAAGATGTACCATTTAAGTGAAAGTATGATAACAACTATTGGAAAGGAAATTGGTAATAAAGGTTATGGGGTTGTTTACTAAGTACTAATAACTAAGGGTACATTACAAGGGAAGATTAAATTGACAAAAGAGGAGTATCTTCAAAGGGACCGATGGTTTTTAGGGATTACAATATAACTTATGAATTTAAGTATTTAAGTGGAAATAGAAATATATATGCTAATGAAGTATAATTAGAAGTAGGTACCGAATGACTGGATTACAACAATAGTCATAGTTAGTCCTAATCACAATCATAATTTTAAAATATTCAAAAGGTAGTTATTAGACAACATCACAATCACAGTCTTAAGAATAAAATCAATACTCATTTTGCTTGTCATTTGTCAATAATGTCATACGTCACTCATCTTACATCTTACACTAAACTCCACAAAAAGAAATTCAAAATAGAAAAAAACAAAACTTAAAAATTGGCCAAAATTCACAATACTTGAATAAACATAAACAAACACAGAACCGACAACTGACTGACAGAACCCTAGACCTGGAACATGTACGTAAGTCGTAAATAAACTATAAGCTAAGACCTGCATGACTGCGTGACACAGAAATAAGATGACGCCTGCGCAGTTCCAGTTTTTGTTATAATCACAGTCTTAAAAGTTGAAAATTACCAACCCTCAAGGTCAATAGTTATGCTTATGCTTATATTATTTACGACTGCGATTGTGACATGTTGTATAAACGGGCACATAAGATACACAACATTTAGCTTTTGTGATTGTGACTATGATTACGATTACACAAATGCTGTTTAAACCCGGTATTACTGTACCACTTCACCATCCATAACTGATATCTTTCCTTCCAGGATCCGATGATGACATCCTACAAGAATATCTGCGACAAATGTAAATCTTGCTATGAGGGGTTTTCGATTTACATCGAGAGGTCTAAGATCAACACGTCCAAAACAATAGATGAGCTACTATCGACGGTACAGGTCAAAGACGAACCTCCCATCGACATTGAGTATCCTCCCTTATTTAAAAAAGAAATATCAGACGAAGTAGACTGGAATTCCTTTCGTCCTGCAGTGTCGAGTGGAGTTTTCATTGAAGGACAAATGCTAGCGGGCTGCTCAAATTCTCTTATGAGGAGCAACGATTCCACGATAGATATACTCTCCGCTGGAAAAGTCAAAAAGGAACCTTTTATCGACATTGAGGATCATCTGATAACTGAAGAACACGTTTGGAAGGAAGAAGTGACTGACCCCGATTATCCTACAGTGTCGGTTGACAAACGAAAGGCTGGGTTAGTTTTACAGGTCGTCTTAGAACGCCAGGTGTTACCAGACTGTGTGGTTCACCAGAAGAAAGTTAATAATAACCTTAAGTGTACATATTGTGGTAAAACTTTCAATTTTTCTTGTAGATTGAAGATTCACTTACGCATACATACAGGTGAAAAACCATTTAAATGTTCTCATTGCAATAAGAGTTTTGCTCAATCGAATTCTTTAAAAGATCACTTACGCACTCATACAGGTGAAAAACCTTTTAAATGTTCTCATTGCAATAAGAGTTTTGCTCATTCGAATACTTTAAAAGATCACCTAGGCATTCACACAGGTAAAGAACCTCTTAAATGTTCATATTGCGATAAGGGTTTTACTGGGTCAAATAGTTTAAATGTTCATCTACGCATTCATACAGGTGAAAAACCTTTTAAATGTTCCCATTGCAATAAGAGTTTTACTCAGTTAATTAATTTAAATGTTCACTTACGCACTCATACAGGTGAAAAACCTTTTAAATGTTCTCATTGCAATAAGAGTTATACTCAGTTGGGATCTTTAAAAGTTCACTTACGCACTCATACAGGTGAAAAACCTTACAATTGTTCGCATTGCAGTAAGAGCTTTGCTCGATCTAATTGTTTAAAGCGTCACGCACGACGCCTTCATACAAATGACCAATAACTGTTCACTTTGATATTTAGTTCGTAGATAAATAATTTAGGTCTAAATGTTGAAAAATCTGTTCTCAACAGATTTTCTCTGTTAAATCTTTTTGGGTAATTATAATGACTCCATTCCTGAAATCCTGCCTATAAAAATAAATTGAAAGCAACTAAATAGAGTTGTAATTTTTTATGTAAATCATATGTATCTTGGTATTATTTTTGACCAACATTTAAAATAGGATTTTCATGTCCAACACATATTTAAAAAAATATCTGGTATGTCTTTTACAGATTAAGATCAATGTTAACACTAGATCAATAAACACAACTCATGCATGGACTTTTTCTTAGTTTAACAAATTATGGAATACTATGTTGGGGCGGCCTATATAATAACACTATTTCACCAGTTATCAGATTACAAAGTAAACTTATAAATATTAATCAAAAAAAGAACTTAATAAAAAATATTTTAACTTTCAAGCAATCCTTTATACTACACTCACTTATTTTTAATTTTGACACATTGAAAACGAGATTTTTACAAAGTACAACCAGAACAAGATGTAAAGCACTGGAATTACTAAAATATAAATTGACTATTCGTCGTTAACAAAACGAATAGGCATATCTCAAAATAACAAGTTTTGAGTAATTCCAATGTAAAGATTTTTATTAACTTCAATCTGAGTTTGCTTAACTGTGTGAAACTAACCCTTTCTAAACCAAATTGAGTGTGGAAAAGTACACTTTTCCTTCTCAAGTAGAAAAAAAAAATTCTTATAGTGAAGAAGAAAATACATACTTTAATAATTCGAATTTTTAAGTAGCCTTTTTAATATGTAGCCTTAGGTCAAATTTATAATATTTATACAACATAAATAAAATAATCAGCGTTTATTAAAACGAAACATATAATGTAAACATGTTGAAGTAACTAAAAACTGAAACCAATGGTAAGTTTTGTTACATAATCAAAGCAAATTAATAACAGTTCTTATTTTTTTACCAAATTTGGAATAATTAAACAAACTTAACTTAACAACATATCTAAGAAAAAGTATGCATTACAATACAAAAATGTTAGTGTGGCAACTACTGGTAAAAAGAGACATGTTCTGGTATTTTAATAATGGGAGTTGTTCCACTACACAGTACCATAAGGTGATTGTATTTCTCAATGGATATTTTTGACAAACCGGGATTGAGGCAAGGTGGCTGTGCTCTATTTACTGCAGTTCGTTTCAAGGTGGTATATTGGTAGTTATCACAGACCATTAATATAACTAGACCCGTTTGTTTACAAAATAATGTATTGACAAGATCTTAGCACATTCTAAGCGTTTTTTTGCGCTGTTGCATGAATGCAAATGAAGAATTCTCGCTTACGATTTGCTTATACATCCAGCCTACTTCGCCTGCGGTTGGTCAGTTGTACGTAAATCTAAAATAATATAGACTTTCGTTATGAGAGGCAACGTGGCAACATCGCGTCCTAGTCTGTCACACGCTAACCTAACCAAACCAAAACTAACCGGGAGTAATTTTGATAAAAATAGGAAACATTTAACAATGGTTAATAGGTGCAAGATATGCAACGTTTATAGCGATGCAGGGAAAGCCTCGGGATTGTCTTTTCATAGGTAAATAAAGAAATTTATTAATGAAATTTTTTGAGGTTATGTATCATCTCAGTGGCGTTCTATCAGTGTTATTATTTTAGGTTTCCAGCAGATCCAATTAAAAGAAATATTTGGATTTCTGTTTTGGGACTTAGCGAAAATGATAACATAACAAAATCGTCCTTATTTGCTCAAAACATTTCAATAAAGATGATTTTGTGTCTAAAATAGGTGCAACCGACAATGCTAGATATTTAAAGAGAGATGCTGTTTCATTGCCGATGCATCAAGTTTTTGAACCTAAAAGTACTACAAGGTAATTAATTTCTACCCTGTAACTGTGTTTAATAGAAATGTCAAATTTATGAATTTGTCAAAATTCGAAGCGGGACATTTTTTTTAAATTTAAATTTCAATCTTTTTAATGTAAATTTCAACAAAAATATTATACTGGTTACTGTGAGAAACAATAATTATTTAAGATATGAGAAGAAATAGTAATTTTATTAACCATTATTAACCATTTTATTAAACACTAAACAACTTTGAGGAGTTATATCTCAGAAGCTAAGGAGCAAAATAGCAACTTATTATGAATAAAAAGAAGCGTCTTTCCGAGTACTTTCCTGCTATGTTTTCAGAATTTCATTTAACAAAAAATTCGCCGAGATAATCTATTTGTTTATAAGCAAAAAAAAACGACACCAACTGTAAACAATGACTGTATCCGTTCTAATAAATATTTTTTAATTCTGACAAAAGTACATGAAAGCTTGTTTCCTCTTATATATGACCGCTAGTTTATTAAAATCGAATAGTGGAAAAAATTTAAACAATTTTGAAAATTTTCAATATTTTTCGATTTTTCTGGATTGCAAAATTATTGTGCAAACTCTAATAATCCGATCGAAACGAAATTTACTCGATTCTTTTATTATAACTTGAGGATTTTGTACCTGTGATATGAAAGTCCTAACTACATTTTAAAGTGCCTAAAATAATAAGTTAAAAAAACACTTTTTTGGGCCGATTTTTTGTTGTTTATTACTATTTGGCAAAACCGCTAATAAATTTTTGAATTTATAACCTATGCCATTTTATGTAAAAATAGATTTTGCAACTTTTTCCTCTCTTCAACTTTCTTCTAAATTCAATACTTAAAAAGTTAGAAGCAAAACAATTCGGGAAAAAACTCGTTTTTTAATTTCTTTTTAAATTGTTGCATTTTTAACAATGTTCCCGACCGATGCGCTTTGGAGGATAAGTCAATCCTTATTCTAGACATTATTCCCGATGAGGTGTTCATGTAAAAACATTGCGGTTACCTCTTATGCCAACCTAAAGCAAATTTCTGACAGATGGGTCTTGGACTATACTTATTGTATGCATTATTACTGTCATGATGATTTTGATAATCTATGTCCTTCTATACTTCATTTGTCTCTTATTTCGCACCTTTGTTACCTAGCGTGTAAAGGGCTTCATTGCCCGTTGATCTAAATAATAAATAAATTATTTTCTTAATTTTGTTTCCTTTTTGCCCCTTATTATTGATACGCCTATGGATAGCTACTTTGTACGCTGTCAAAATTCGTCAAAGGCGGCCATATTTTCTTCCCCCTTTACACCGCGCCTATCGGCTATGTTGGCATGTAAACAAAGATCAGTTTCTAATGGGAACACCGGGTCTAGTTATATTAATGGTCTGTGGTAGTTATTCTGTAGATGTAGATGACTATTTTTGAAGTAAATTCTATCGTTCCTACTTTTCTGTATAACCTCACGTATTTTTGTTTCCAATCAATTGTACCTTCTTTATCATCCTCTCTAACCGCCAGTACTTTTAGATCGTTGGAGAGATTCTTGAAATTTAAAAAGCCTGTCCAATTTAAACAATGCACAACATATGGATTTTTTCTTCTTGAGAGTTTTATGACTGGTACTAACTGAGATGGTACAAGTAAGTCTCCAGATTTTTTAATACCGCGATCTATTGTACTGTGTGCTGAGTCGCTCTCATTCTGGCTGTGGTATGGTTCAAAAAATCTTAAGGAAATAGACAGTGTAGCGACATCATTGACCAAAATCAAAATTTTTTCGGTAACGGCTCCGAACGCTACCTGAACACCCGTACCCGCGGTACGGCCGGCGTCGCCTCACGGTAAGGGGAGTAAGTAAGTAAAGGTTCTCCCCCGGACCGATCAATACACGGGTTTTTACCTGAGGGTAGGTAACTACCCTTAGGGAAGGTACGCCAGCGCCGTCTAGACGCGATCCGCGCAACGTGCACCCCCACGCGACGCGGTACGTTAATTCCCTCCCACGCCGTCCAGTACCCCTCCAGGGCCTACGCCGACCATTACCCCCACGCGACTAGCCACCCCCGCTCGATCGGGAAGATCGGCTACTGACCAATGAAGCGAGAGATTCTGCTGGAATGCTGGCTATAAAAGTGGGAACCCAGCCCCAGAATCTTCAGATTTCACCGTCAAACGGATCCCAAGGCAGCCCAGCTGCCGATCCCAGCCCCCCAGGACGACGATGGCCCCGCAGTCCACCAGGACGAAACGGGCCGACACACATGGCTGAGTCACGGTTTTCTGCGGTTTCCCGTGACACAGGAGAAATCGAGAGGGCCGCAGCCTTCCCCCTCCCCCAACACTATGGACCAGTAGATGTAGCGCTAGTAGTTATTGTACATAAATATATATAACAGATGACGACTAATCTTCTTCTTCTTAGGGTACCAACTCCATTCAGTGAAGATCGGCGACAATTTTGGCAAATGCTTCTCTATCTTGTGCACTCCTGAGTAGAGTATGAGAATCCAGTCCCGTCCAGTCTCTGACGTTCTTCAGCCATGAGTTTTGTCTGCGCCCCGGCCCTCTCTTGCCTTCTATTATTAATTTCAGGAGGGCATATTTAGTATTCCTCATGACATGTCCAAGATAGGCGGTTTTTCTCTTTTTCAGGATGGCTAAGAGATCACGTTCTTTGTTCGTCCGCCGCAAGTCTTCGATGTTTGTAACGCGGTCTGTCCAATTTGGCCATTCTAATTTTGATCCTTATCATATTTTGTGTTTCTTTATACTTCGGAAGGTTTGTTTATTTGAAACCTCTCCTCTTCGCCATTAATTGGAGTATTTCTTCAGCTATCTATTCTTTGTGTGGTTTGTTGTTATTTACTCCTGTTAACTGTTCTTGGGTCTCGTGCAGAGCATGTTTAAGTTGTGTCCATAATTCTTCTGTCCTGTTTGAAATTTCTCCATTTGTGTCTTGTAAATATTTATTCCATTGGATTTCATTGAGTTTTCCGTTCAAGCCATCTGATATGACCTGTCTTTGTTGTTCGTTCTTTAGAGAATTCACGACAGAATGACTACTAATAAAGATATTTAAAATTAAGTAAGTAAGTATCTTCAGTTCGTTCCGAGCTCCTAAACCATTGGCTTCCCAATAGGACAGGACTCCGGGTTGTGGCGTTCCATAGACTTGTTCCTACTCGACTCTCGAGGCTTGTACCCACTGGCTTCCCAGGCGGACAGAAGGTCGAGATCATCTTCTGTACATGTACAGAAATTCCAACACCAACTATCACGTAGAACATTTGGAAAAGAGGACAGTAACCCATTGGCAACTGTTTCTCACGCCTCTTATTTTTGTCCTTATTGTTGTATATATAACTGTTGGAATTCGATCTCTGGAGAGCATCGCCTCGTCTATTTGGTCTCTCTAACTGCGTTTAGGTCTGCCTCGTCGTCTTTTTTCCGGCGGAGTCCATTTTAATACTCCTTTCGGCCATCTTCGATCTTCTATTATGGTTGACGTGTTCGAACCACACGAACTGTCCTCTTTCTATTTTCTCCGCGATGTCCTTTTCTCTCCCCATTTCTCTTCTTACATGAATATTTCTTTTCCTTTCTAGCCGCGATACACCCAGACCTCGTCTCCAGTAATACACTTCCGTGGACAACTTCTTTTTGCAATCTTTATGTCCCACACTTCTGAACAATATAATGTGATGCTTTCTACTATCGACTTGAACTCATATTGTAACGCGAAATATAAACATCGTCTCTTATCTAACCAAAGGGGCGCAGTTCAAAGAGAGAAGGCCGCTCATTTAATTGTACCATAAAAACCTTCCCGAACGTTCCGCAAACGTCTTATTAAAGGAATAATTATCTACCCCTTTCGAGAACAAACACTATTAGGGAAAAAAGAATATTCAAGAAGGTTCTCGAGACATAATGGAGGACTATAAAAAGCGGACGCTGCGGACGCAGATTAGATTAGACGAGAAGCCGCGTGAGTAAACAGTGCGAAAAACGACAAGTGAGAATTGTATAAATAAATTAAACGTTAAGTGTGTTATATAAATTCATTAGTTAAGTAATAGTTTAAATAAATTAGAATAAACGTTACAATACATTGTTTTCTTGGTTGTCTTTGTGATAGATTTCTTCCCCCATAATATCGAATTTAGTGCTCTTATTATTTGTCATCCTTTATCTATTCTACATCTTATTTCTTCTCAACCGTCTCCGTTCTTATTACATATGACTCCCAAGTATTTACATTTATTAACCCCTTTTAATGTTTCATTGCCTAATGGCAGATCCCCGGTATTGTTATTGCCCATGCACGTTAATGTACTAGAATTTTATGAAATTTATTCTTATACCTGCTAGCTAATAATCTTCTTCTTTGGTTGCCATCTTTCAAAAAAGGTTGACGATAACCTGTGCAAAGTCATTTCTGTCCCTGGCCATTCTTATTAGCGCTTGAGATTCTAGACCGGTCCACTCGCGAATATTCTTCAGCCAGAAGGTCTGCCGTCTGCCAGGGCCTCGTTTCCCCTCAACTTTCCCTTCGATCAGAAGCTGCAAAAGTCTGTATTTGTCATTCCTATATATGTGTCCCATATACGAGGTTTTTCGGGTTTTCATTATTTTTATATGTTCCCTGTCGATGCCTATTTCTTGTAGGACTTCTTCGTTCCTGATGTGAGCGGTCCAGGGAATTTTCAGCATCCTTTGAAAGATCCACATTTCAAAACTGTCCAGACGCTTGAATGAGTTCACCTTAAGCGTCCAAGCCTCCATTCCATACAACAAAGTGCTGTACACATAACATTTCACCATTCGGTATCGGATTTTTAAGTCGAGTGATTGGGAAGTAAACTAGTGCTTCATTTTTAGAAAAACATTTCTTGCTTGTTCGATACGTGCTCTTCTACATCTTCATCTGGGTCTACTACATCCTTTGTTATCCAACACCCCAGATATTTAAATTTCTCGACATTTTCAATTATGTTGCCGTTCACGTTAATAGCCATGGGCGGATGCTTTGATGTTTTGGAAACAATCATGGTTTTGGTCTTCTTGATGTTGATATTGTCACACGCCTGAGGAACTAGGGTCCAAATGGAGTGCTCGGGTTGGGGGTGTAGCTCGGTGGAGACTAAGAAGAAGGCATGGTGATACAGACAATATTTATTCAAACATTAAATATAGGGAAGAGAACATCGTAAAATAAAATTAAGGCAAGTGATCAAACGTAGAAAAGTGAGAAGAGGTTAATTGGAGGTGGTTGCTTACTTTAGAAGGACGAAGGGCAGCAGGTGCGAGGCTCCTCCAATTAGCGGCATGCCGAAAAGGACGGGCAGCGAGACGTGATACTTGGTGACAGACTGACTCATTCCTGATCGTTATGATCCCGCTGTATAAATACAAGCGGGATGTTTACGAACGTGATGTCGTACCTGTCCGAGAGTCGTATCGTCCTTCGGTTTACGGTCGCCTCGGTGCTGAATAAGCTTAGACGGCGACCTATTTTCGCTAATTGGGGCCGCATCGCGACATTACCCCCCGTCCCGTAAAAAATGGCCCCCATTTTTCAAAGAGAAGAAAAAAGGTAAAAACGGGGTATAGGGCATGATAGTAAAACAACCATCGCATCGCGACAATATTAAGGCCATAGTTTTCTCCCACCGCTTTGATACGATCTAAGAGTGTTTGGAGGTCTTGTTCGCTGTCAGCGATTAAGACCGTGTCGTCAGCGTATCTTATGTTATTAATAATTTTTCCGTTGATTTTGACACCTTCTCTCGATTCATGTAATCATGTATCATGTAGCTGATAATGTTCGTCTTAAACCTTTGTTGGTGCTATGTTATCTTCATATACAGTATGTCCCCGGATTGAGTTTACAAGAGGAAAAAAAATTTTATTTTTCATTTTACAAAAAAATGCTAAAGGAATAAAAATTTTTGCTTAATTTCAAATTACCAAATTTGTAATTAGAATTTCAATACTACATACCAATTTTTTTAGGTATCACTACCTCTTTCAAAAACATTTTTTTTCATTTTCTTCATCGCATTACATCTATTATTTTTTGTGGTAGAAGGCTTTGACTTGAAAACGTCAAACAGTAATTTATTTGTCCAAAATATCTTCAAACTGTAATTCTGTAATTTTCGGTGAAAATGTTAAAGTTGTCACAAAAAATGTATTTAATACAATGTTACGGTACTGGGGGAAAGAGCTACAGTCACACTGCGGAAGAATTTAATGAAAAATTTCCCGGGGTAACTGTTTCCCGAATGGGTATAAAAAAGTTGGTGAAAAAATTTTTGGAAACTGGTTCTGTTCTGAATTTAAAGAAAAAAAAAACTAGTACGTGATGAAGATGATGCTTCTAGAGTTTTAATTTTGGATTTGGTGGAAGATGATCCTAAACTTCCATTGCGGAGATGGGTGCTTCAACTGAATATGAGCAAATCCCATATTCAGAGAGTTTTGAAGGAACGTAAATTATACCCCTATTTTTAATCATACGTCAGAACCAGGAGATGATGAAAGGCGTTTTCATTTTTGCATGTGGATGGGAGATAAAATAATGGAGAACCGAAATTTTCACAAGAGCATTGTATTTTCCGATGAAGCAACTTTTCTAGCAATGGTACTGTTGCGTCACAACATGTTCGCTATTGGAGTGATACTAATCCTCACTTTAGAGTTGTGGTGTGCTGTTTCTTACAATGGAGTAATAGGACCATATTTTTTTGATGCTATTATAAATCAGCACAATTATTTGGAAATGTTGAAGAATTTTTTCTTGGATGGTTTAAGTTATTAAAGTTAATATTAAGTTATTTAAATCGATAAGCAAGTGAATTCCCACGTGCTTATCGGCAGAGGATGTATTTTCAACAAGATGGTTGTCCGGCCCGCTGTTCGTGCATTGTTGCTACCTGGCTCAATCAAGAATTCGAAAATAATTGAATTAGCAGGAATGGTCGTGTTTTGTGGCCTCCAAGCTCTCACAACTATTTTAGATTTTTATTTGTGGGGACGCTTGAAGCAACTAGTCTAAATGGAAAACTTACCTAACAATGTAGAAGTATTAAAAAATCGTATAAGAGATGCTGTTGCGTCCTTGACACTCGAAGAAATTCCCAACAGGTACAAGGAACTGCAGCTTAGAATTGTGTGCTGAAAGGGTGGCGAATTTATAAAATAGTTTTAAATAATATTGTTTCTAGCCTAGTTCTTTTTTTAACGTTGTGATTGAAAAAAAAAAATTAAGTTTTTTAATTCTTACTAAAGGTTCGACAGTTTAGTAATTCTAATTACAGATTTGGTCATTTGAAATAAAGCAAAAAACTTTATTCCTTTATTATTTTTTTGTAAAATGAAAGATAAAATTTTTCTTCCTCTTGTAAACTCAATCCGGGGACATACGTATATTCATCGTAGCTCATATTCATTTTCCACTTATGCCTATTGATAATGTTGTCTTCCACAGTCAACATATAGGAACGCTGTCGTAAGACTTTTCTAAATCTATAAAGGCCAAATGTGTTTCAAGATTTCTTTGAGTTCTCTTTTCGATAAAGATTTTAATGGTATAAATTAGTATTAATGGTATAAAGTATTTTTTGTGTCTCTTTCCTAAGATCGTATAATGGTAGAACCGGAAGGCTCCTGGATCCTGGAAATGTCTTTCCTCAATCTCACTCTCGTCAGTCGTGGCAGGACAGAGCCTACAAAACCTTTCCAGAATGGATGGTAACGCCTATACTACCTACTTATAATTTGAGCTGGGCAAATGCATATTTGCATATTTCTGTCTATTGGCCCATTTCAGATATGTATAATACTGTTGAGTGTATTATAAATTATTTTCCCCCCTCCGTGTATTGTAAGCAACCTATATGCTCATAAGCGAATAACAACCTTACATACCTCACAGAGGCACGGTTCCATTGCATTTATAGGTAAAATTTTACATGCTTTTGCTGAAGTGAGGTAATTAACACGCCTTTATTGTTCAGCAACATTACATTTAGTTGGTACAGGTTCTTCTCAGAGCCCTGTCGGTAGCAATGGTTGGATTGCATTAAGCTAAAAGCCAAAAGAATCGAACGATTCTCAAAAGTAAACTTTACCACTTCAAACTTCACTTTAAATATTCAATTCCATTTTTTTTTTTCAAAAATTTGGTTGTTAATTAAAAGGAACTAAAGTTCCAAACGCGTATCCCCCGACACGTTTTTTTTATCAAGAGATATGGCGTTAATAAAACAATGAAAGAACTTTCAACACTGTTTCATATAGTCAAAAGCACTCGCTCATGTGCTCATAATAGTTTAATCGGCTTTTTATTTCTTAAACTACGTACAGATAAAAGATAAATCAAAAATGAATCTCTCGAGATAAAGCCGCGGTGACGTTCGTCTGGTTTGTTTCGGTTCGTCGCTTGGTAATTTCTGGTGATTTTTTTATTATTGTGTTGGTGTATTGTTAGAATGACCTCTGGCAACGCTGCTTGGACAACCTAACCTAAGGTGATTTGCTATTTGCTATACACGAGGATCTTATAATCTGCTTACCTTTTTGTAATTCGTAAAGTACTCGGTTAGTTTTTAGTTTCTGTACATCAAGTCGCCATGAGTCATACGGAAGAAGTGATGACCGCTTGCGACTGGTGCCTGCAAGAAGCGCTAGTGCAAACCATCAGTGAACACTTGTGGCTTTTCTGGAAGATAATCAGCACCGAAGTGAGTATGGGGCGCAGTTATACATCAAACCATTGACTTGTGGAATTGTAACAATGTATTTGGTCTTGCTGTGGCACTTCACTTAGTCGCGATCCGTAACTGATATATCTCCTTCCAGGATCCCAATATGACATCCCACAAGAATATCTGCGACAAATGTAAATCACGCTACGAGGGATTCTCGATTTATATCGAGAAATGTAAGGTTAACGCGTCCAAAGTAGATGAGCTACTATCGACGGGACATGTCAAAGACGAACCTTCCATCGACATTGAGTATTCTCCGTTAATTAAAAAAGAAATATCAGACGAAGCAGACTGTAATTCCTATCGTCCTGCGGTGTCGAGTGGAGTTTTCATCAAACGACAAATGCTAGAGGGCTGCTTAAATTCTCCTACCAACAATTCCAAGATGGATGAAGTGCTGCCGACTGGAAAAGTCAAAAAGGAACCTCTTATCGACATTGAGAATCATCTTGTAAATGAAGAAGACATTTGGAAAGAAGAGGCGTCAGATCCTGATTATCCTACAGCCTCAGGTGGCAAAGGAAAGACTGGGTTGGTTTTACGGGTCATCTTAGCACGACAAGTGCTACCAGACTTTATGGTTCTTCAGAAGAAAGTTCATAATAACCATACATGTACATATTGTGGTAAAACTTTATATTCATCTCGTAATTTGAAGAATCACTTGCGCGCTCATACAGGTGACACACCTTTTAAATGTTCACTTTGCAATAAGAAATTTGGTAGCTTAAGTAGTTTAAATGTTCACTTACGCATTCATACAGGTGACAAGACTTTCAAATGTTCACATTGCAATAAGAATTTTACTCGGTCGAGTCATCTAAATGATCACTTACGCGTACATACAGGTGAAAAACCTTTCAAATGTTCACACTGCAATAAGAGTTTTACTCGGATGGATTCTTTAAATAATCACTTGTGCACTCATACAGGTGAAAGACCTTTCAAATGTTCACATTGCAGTATGAATTTTACTCGATCGAGTTATCTAAATGATCACTTACGCATACATATAGGTAAAAAATCTTTCAAATGTTCATATTGCAATAAGAGTTTTACTCAGTCAAGTAATTTAAATAGTCATTTACGTACTCATACAGGTGAGAAACCTTTTAAATGTTCACATTGCAATAAGAGTTTTACTTTTTCAAGTAATTTAAGTGATCACTTACGCACTCATACAGGTGAGAAACCTTTTAAATGTTCACATTGCAATAAGAGTTATGCTCGATCTAGTGACTTAAAGCATCACTCGCGCATTCATACAAATGACAGATAAATGTTCTCTTTTCTATAAGACTTTTATTGGATCATCTCAGGCAACAGTTGCATGTACACCGATGCCGGATACAACCTACTTTTCACTGTCTCCTTTAGATTAAAATTGTTGGAAATTTCAAGAATGAGTGAATAAATTAATAACATTACTTTCAATCTATATGTTTGTGATTAAGTAATGAATTGAATTCATGAATTTACAAAGACGAATGGTACCTGCTAAATTTTATGCAGTAAGTAAATATGGCGATAGCTTTTATATAAATTCTGCAGATATAATGTGACGGTACAGACACTTAATTATTTTCGTACCTCCAAATTATAAATATAACCTGTAGTAAATACTAGATGAATATAATATTATTGAAAAGAATGTATGTAAAAAAATTTGTACTTGGAAAATATATAGCCAGTAATTCGCGGAGGTATCGACAGACGCGAAGCTTATTTTGGTATGTGGTAACTCAATGATTTTCCAGGGAAATACCATTGCCACCACATTTGTCTCTATCATTGAAAGCGTTTTTGATTTAAACACTCCAGCTTTATATGCTTACTATTTAATAACAAAAGTTATCTTTACTATTACACTCTTTCTTGCCGTCTAACTTAACAATTCTCCTCTTACAATACACAATACAATACAATAATGTTTATTTTTGAATAGTTACATAATATGGTATTAGTAAATTACAATAATTATTTGGTGCTGCTATAGTGCTATGGCCCTCTTCAGCACAGTGGATCTATTTAATTTATAATAGTATTCTAGAATCAATATTCTTAGTAATTTAGTGTCTTTAATTTAATCTTAGTAATTGTGACTCAATAGCTAATCGTCAGGTATATAGTTGATCTGGGTATGCAAAAACAAATTAAGGAAGAGGTGTTATTGTGAATTTGTAGAAGATATAGAGTGTTAAACGGAAATGAATAATAAAGTAATCGAGAAGAGTGGAAAGTTTGAAATAAGAAAAAGGAGTAAACATGATCATTGATGGGGTATGGGTAGAGAATGATTATATATGCAGGTACTGTGTAGTTGTGGGTTTACAACAGCATTGAAATGATTAGAAGAAATTCATTTGTTGTGGCTTTCCTAATTCTATTAAACAAATAATTCCAAAATTTCCCAATAAGAAATTTCATTTTTGTCTGTGAAGCCAATTTTCGTTCATCGGCTTACGTTTTATCTTCAAAGAGTAACCTCCATTTAGGCACTATTCAATATAAATTTAATTAAACACTAGTCGTATGTACTACGCTCCGAAAAAAATGACAGGAAAACGTAATTTTTTTAATTTTCAAAATATTTTAATGGTTAAAAGCTGATTTTGTAGAGAATTTTGAGGGTCCTCAGATTTGTTAAGTTGGGCTTTTTTGAAGTCCTTCATTTTTAGAAGATGCGATTCAAAAAGGTACTTCTCACACTTACATGCAAACTAGAAATGTCAATATCTCAATTTGTTTTCATCGTAGAAAAGTTAAAAAAAATTTAAAATATTCACAAAAAAACTATACTTTAGAGTTTGTGTATATTTTTCATATCTTTTAGTTTTCAAGTAATATAGAAAAAACGGATAATTTTTATAAAATTTCAAAAAAACAATTGAATACTAAATTGAAGTTTTTTTCAAATGTAAGCATTTCAAACTGGTTAAAATTTGAGGACAAATTGTTGGTACATCTTCTTGTTTATGTGCCATGTCCGGTCGCCCGAACGCTAGCGATTACTGCAGAGAGCGCGTCTCTATCTTCTGCAACCCTGAACAGGTCAACAGCGTTCCGGATGCCTGTCCATTCCCTGATGTTTCTCAGCCAAGAGATTTGCCTTCGTCCAACACCCCGCTTGCCTTCTATTTTTCCTTTCATAATCAACTGGAGAAGATGATACTTTTCTCCGCGCAGGATGTGGCCAAGGTAAGCAATTTTGCGACATTTTACTGTGACCATTATTTGTCTCTCCACCCTGGCTCGTCTCAATACTTCTTCATTGGACAGCAGATCAGTCCACGGAACTCGCAGCATTCTGCGATGAATCCACATTTCGAATGCTTCTAGCCGATTCATTGAGCTAACCTTTAAGGTCCAGCATTCCACCCCATACATAAGAACTGACCAAATAAAACATTTCACCATTCGCTGGCGCAATTTAAAGTTCAGGTTATCGTCACAAAAGAATGTTCTCATTCGTTGGAAAGTTGTTCTTGCCATTTCTATCCGACATTTTATCTCAACTTCGGGGTCCAAGGTGTCCGTTAATATACTACCCAGATATTTAAACTGGCTGACACGTTCTATCACCTTCCCATCAAGATTTAGCTGTTCGTTCTAGTAATTATTTCTGCTAAATATCATAAACTTAGTTTTCTTCACATTTATGCTAAGCCCGAACTCTTGACCAGCCACACTGATTTTGTTTAATAATTGATGCAAGCCATCCATGGTATCGCTCAAGATAACAGTGTCATCTGCATATCTAATGGTATTTAGCAGAACGCCGTTTATTTTGATTCCGTACTCCGCGTCTTCCAAGGCTTCTTTAAAGATTTTATCGGAGTAAAGATTAAACAACAGCGGTGAAAGAATACAGCCCTGTCGTACACCTCTTTGAATTTTCACACCAGATGTAGTCAGCATACCGACTCGGGCTTCAGCTGTTTGTCCCCAATATAGATTTTCGATTATACCGATGTCCTTATCATCCAATTGGATTTCTCTCAACATACTTATCAATTTAGAATGGCGCACCCTGTCGAAGGCCTTTTCATAGTCTATGAAACAAGCAAAAACATCCTTGCGTTGGTCACGGCACTTCTGGAGAAGGACATTCATTTCGAACAGTGCTTCGCGGGTTCCAAAGGCGTTCCTGAACCCCATTTGAGCATCATCAAGGTCGAATTCGCATTTTTTGCGGATTCTGGCATGGACGATTCGGAGGAAGGTTTTTAGCAGGTGGCTCATCAAGCTAATTAGTCTGTAGTCACTGCATTTTTTGGGCGGGGTACTTTAGGAATTGTAATAAAAGTTGACTTGAGCCAGTCCTTTGGGATTATGCCGGTATTATATATCGCATTGAACAGACCTGTGATTTTGCCTATATTCTTTTCCTCTATAAGTTACAATACTATTTATGTACTGTTAGTACATAAATAAAGCTAATTATTACATATTAAGAATGGGTTTTTTAGAGTTTCATTTTTGTGGAAAATTCATTGATTTATTTTCTTTTTTTTATGATATAATCGTTTTGTTTTTGTAATAACTCGGTTATTTTCCATCCAAATCACTTTTGTCGTAGCTCATTTTAAAGGTCTCATTAAGACCTTTATATAAAATACTCTAAGATTTTTGAAGTGAAACTTCTTTGCGCACGTTGTATAAATTGGGATGGGGTGTTGGTCGAAAAACCGCGTCACGCGGGATAAGTAATCCGAGGACAAAGCCGTGTTGCCAGAATGCGCGTAAAATGTACCTCTTCCATCGCGCTCGCGATCCGAGCCGATCGCCAAATCGTTTACATGTGCTACCAAAGAGGTCAACGTGACAATACCGGAGAGCGTCGAGACTTTCGGACAGCTGCCACCCAACCTAACCTCAAACGGCGAGAAACAATAACTTCGAGCCGCGACAAAACGGTGAGCTGTATTGTTTAATTACGTGACATGGACATAGAGAAAAGTGAGGACGCGTCGTGCCTCACCTCACCTCAGATGAGAACATGGAGACACCGGAAGAGATGAAAGCCCACGGAGACTGGTTCCGCGGCGAATGGGTGGTAATTCTCGAACACAAGACGAACGGGCTCGAGGCGACGTACGCACGAATCTGTGGAGACCATTGCGGCAGCAAAAATAATTATCTTTTATATGTCATTTATATATCCAGTCTGACGGTGAGTGTGTGCATATGGCCAAAGAAGTTTACTTCCACCGTCGGGTCCGACGCAGACTTTTTTTTAAAACTACTCCTTTTTACATTATTTGATGATAAAATGTTGGATTGCAGGTTATTTCAAATACACTCTCACCTTCATCAAGCTGTAAGTAGGGTTATGTTGCTGCGATGGAAATTTAAAAGCGCCGTTCGATTCATTATTTTAAAAGGTTTTTTTGTATTCTCATGACTTTTGTGTTAAAATATACTGTTTTCGAGTTATAAAAACCACTCAAAAACATGCATTTTTCAGGTACAAAATCAACAATATCGATCGTGAAAAAAATAAGGATACCAACCATTTATGAAAACTTTTTTTCATTTTTCACCACTATTTTCACTAACCTCGGATAGTTTTCTCGACAATACTAATTTTTAAGCATATCCGTTTAACCAACCGCTAACTATAATTAGAATGTTTAGTGAATGTCTAATGAGGAAAATTATTTAATTCATAGCTTGTCACCACTTGAGAGTTTTTGTGTTGCGTATGATTTAATTAGAAATTTGAAAAGAAGTAAAATATGATAAACTTGATGAAAAACGCATGTTTGTCATATTTCACCATTATTTCAACTGCACTGTGAGTTGAAGGGAAGGAATTTTTTTGACCATTAGTATTGGTTTGCATCTGCAGTATCAAATATTTTAGGAAAAATTTGAACTTTTAGTGAGATGTTTTTTTCAATTTATTTGAATTTACGGTATGATTTTCCACCCATTATTACCACCTTTTCACGGCCGTACGGAAATGTTTCTTATGGAATGTGATTAAAGTATTTGTTTAAAACCTTTCCTTCATAGAAATAATACAAACTTTGATAAAAAATCTAGTTTATTTATATTTCACCCTTATTGAACACCTACGGAACAAGTAGGGAAATTTTGAGGGGTAATGTAAAAAATATTTATGGTATAAGCTGAATTTTCAGTGAGATATTTAAAAATTTTTTAATTAGTTTATTTTGACCCACTAAATACGTCTCGAATACGAAATAGAAAATGTAGAGAACCAGTGGCACAGTGTCAGTGGTTTCAGTTATTTAATGCTTTATTGGTTAATGGTCATGATTTCGGATATATCTCTCTTGAAAGTTGGTTGAAGGGTATGGTTAAAATCGACCATTACAGTTGTGGCACGGTGGTACAGTGCTACAAACACACAGACATTTTCCAAAAACATGTTTTTCGAACTCGGGGCACCTCAAATCGTCCAGAAATGTCAATATCTCAAAATCGAAAATCATCACGATTACACTAACAATACTTTCTTTTAAAGTAGTGTGAAGTAAAAACAGTGTAGAAACAGTTGCCTACCAAATCCTGACGTCACACTTTCCTCGCGTATACACGACGTTTGCACTTCTAATATCTGGATGATCTGTGAGTAATAATATATGTTTTGTGAACCGATAGGGTGATCTGTGACGTGAGACGTGACACGTGACGTGAAGCATAGATTAATAAGGGGTTTAGATGGGCATCTCTTCTCTCAGAAGAGCGACATCTATGCGAGGAGTATTGCGAATTTTGACGAAAGAAACTATTTATGCAGTAGTATCCTGTAATGGTTTGGACGCGGGAAATTTGAAATGATCCAAATTATTATTTTTTTATTTTTAGGAACGCATTATCCTAAATCAGTTCCATACAATTCCTTCTACAATTGAACTACAATAAATCGATCGACATTTCTCATTTTTGGTGTTCAATTTATAGAAGGAACTTATGAAACTGATTTAGAATAACACAATAGGTATTGAAATGAGAAGAGAACTTTGTTTACAAAATATTACTAAAGTATAATACGTAAGAATAATAACAATAAAAATAATAACAAGTAATGTAACAATATGTGGCAACAATAAGGTACATATTAACATTACAATAAGCATATATTGGACCATAAGAAAAATGAATTTATATAAATGTTTGCAACAATCATGCCAAAATCGTAACCGAAGTCGGTTGCTTACTTTCATCGGTAAGAATCTGACACTACCGTTCAAATGTGAGGTGTTCCAAGAAGCATCGAAAGGGATTCCTCTCGTGTGTGTTGCACTTTCCGAAACCTTAGTGCAGATCCTCTTGAAGTTGTTGCTGTTCTCGCAGTGGAGAGGTATCATTGCAAACAAAGACCGAAGAAAATTTCAAAAAGACTCAAGTACAAGGGAATGAAATGAATTAAAAAGGGACAGTTGCAAGTAACTTCAAAAAAATATCATACTTTTGCTACATTATTATATAATTGCAAGTTGGCAGTGAAGCCCACACAGTTCATCTGTTAATTATGATTATTCCCACCATACAGATCTTTACTGTGTGAATGCATGTACCTCCATTAATTTATATTGCATGATATAATTAGTAGGAGGGCAAGAAATTGAAATGCTGATAGTGTTGCTCCCTATTTAAAAAATAATCCAGATATCTCACTAACGTCCTGAAAATCGAGACCGTTCATGAAGTCAATAACTTCAATATTTAAAAGCTAGGAATTACATAATATGTAAGGTGAATAATATGTGTTTTCAGAGAGTGGAAGACTGTGAAGTCTACTTCAAAGTACTATAAGTTGTACCAAAGAAGTTACATGAGTTAAGACACCAAGAATGCCTCATGTTATGAGACAATAATCGTTTTCCATTGTACAACTGTCTGCAACAGAGTAGAGGTAGAGGTGTGGCGAGGACTTCATCCTCTCCCCCTTGTGGTTCAGTGCCTAAAGATAATTTAAGAAAAATGTAATTAATAGTAGTTAATATTGATTTCATGACTGTTTCCTTTAATACATATTTCGATTTTATCGAGAAGAAATAGGTTCCTAGCTATTTTATACTTGAGAAAAATTTATATCTTTTTGATAAGACATTTTCAAATTGCTACTTGTGTAGTTTTTTAGCAAAAACTCTTTTAAAAAGTCTGTAATTTAGAAATATTTTGAAAACAATCACTTAATTGCTTATTTGCGCATATTCTTATTATATCTTTATTTTGAACCATGCTAAATATCGATTTGGTATTTTTCAGAAAGAGTCTTAAATATGTTGGGGGTATGGAAATGTATTATCTAAAAAGTGAAGGTATGGACGAGGACATGGTTTTAAACTGCATACCTTCAGCACACAACACAGGAAATATTGCAATCTCAATGTAATTGCAATGTTTGACATACCAAACTGTGATACTGAACTCATCAAAGCTGCATTTAATTGTTGATGTTACTATTATTATATATGGTCATTAATCAAATGGATACTCATGAATGCCTGACGGGACAGGTTGTGGGCTGAGCCTTCCCACCTTTACGCAGGGCCCTTCCTCAACGGCAGCATGAAATGGCAGCCGCTTCCCATATACGCGTGTGGGGCGTGCCACGCTCATCTCCGGGCTGCTCCCTGAACACATCGTGCTGCTCCCCTTGATGATGTTGATTCCTCCTAAAAAATATTGCTACTTAGATGTTTCATGAGTATTGTGAAGGAATGAGTTAACATACGTCTGAACATTTTTGGAGTGGCGGGGCTTTTCTCTGACCTGGCTTTTCAGGTGGCTGCAGGAAGGTATCATTTGGCATCTTATTGTATCCTAAAACAAGACAGTAATATTTCCAATGTAATAAAGATAGGATACACAACAATATAAACATACCTGGCAACCCCAGGGTCGGAAGTGCTCCCGGTCTTATCCTACCACTCCCGTGGTATTCACACTCGGTCTCGAAATGTGCATGGCACACTCAAAGGTTCCTGAGGGACCTTTCATCCTTCTCCAAGAGAGTCGCATCGCCGATCCTCTGGAGCCATACATTTCGTATGACGGGGTCCCTTGGAATAATATGTCTAAAAATTTCGAGACGATAAATCCAGAGTACTGTTAATTACGCCTTCTACTTTACCCTGCATTGCTGTTACACCCAGGAACACAACAGTGTCTAATCGACGACATGTCGCCACTCACTTTTAAAGTCACTTAACACTATATAATAAACGCTATATACACTAAAGTATAAAAGAA
This sequence comes from Cryptocephalus moraei, assembly GCA_946251905.1. NCBI lineage: Eukaryota > Metazoa > Arthropoda > Insecta > Coleoptera > Chrysomelidae > Cryptocephalus > Cryptocephalus moraei. The sequence goes on from OX276459.1 coordinate 23,287,990, forward strand.
ATGTTCCTAATAGGACATACGGACATAAACACAATAATCACACTAATAATTTAATAAATAAAGAGACGCAAAAGTTAATCACACGGACACGGACACGAATGCTGTGCACGAATCAGCACGAATGTCATAGATCTGTGAATCTGTGAATCACACGGTGGAATCGGCCGCGAGTCGCGACATCTACAAGCATCTCGAAACTACACTAAATCTGAGAAAGTAGCGGTCTTTCTCATTCTGATCAATATTTCCTAACACTAGTTCCTACTCCCTTGGTAGGTGGCGCCAGTTGCGAGAGTTCGCCCCCCCTGACGTGAAGTACTTGACTAGCAGCGGAGGCGGATTAGAGGCGGAGACTGGAGACTGCAGAGAGTAATTAATCTGTTCGGCTCTTTCTAATAGTTTTTGTACCTACTTTGTAAAGTGCTCGATCAGTTTCTGTACATCAGGTCCCATGAGTAACGAGGATAAAGTGATGACCGCTTGCGAGTGGTGCCTGCAAGAAGCACTAGTGCAAACTATCGACGAGAACTTGTGGCGTTTCTGGAAGAATATACAATAAGACTTTTAATAGATCATCTCAGTGTGCAGCATATAAATTAAATCGTATGTGTTGTGTTTGTAGTAATAAATAAATTAAGACCTTTCGCGTAGTGTCTAGTTTTAGTGAACGGTTAAAAATAAACGTTACAGTTGTATCAGAAGTGGGATTAATTGAAGATTTAAGCTATAATATTTCAAATAACATATAAATGTAGCCCCTACGCGAATTTTTTTGTAGGTTCCTGGACAATGTAACATGAAGGTAGAATAATTATCTTTGCAACAAATAAGCAACTGGAATGGCTTGCAAATGCATCCTCGTGGTATGTCGATGGAAATTGTAGCTTAACGCTACCTCTCTGGCATTTTTGTAACTGCAGCTTATGAAGTACCCACAATACATATACCTACCTTGATTTTGAGAAAGCAGTTATCATATATCAATGCAGCTAAATCAGCATTTGGTCACGAAATAACAACAAGAGGTTGGATTTTTTCATACTTGCCAAAGAACCCACAGAAAACTAGAGGAGTTAGGATTACAAACCGAATATTTAACGAACAAAAATTTAAATACTTTTGTGGGTACTATGTTAAATGAACTAGCCTTGTTACTATTAGATAAGGTTACCTTAGATAGGATAGATACTATTAGATAAGGTAATAGTACCTGAAACATGGAATATTCACGATGCTGTAATAGCTGAAGAAGACATGACATCGTACGGGTTTGTAACTGTTATTAATACATCTAACTAGAGACTCATAGTTTGCCCCAATAACAAACTTGCAATGTAGGTAATTTTAATGTTGTTTTATAAATTATGGAATCAATTTTTACAAGTACCTACATTATTTCAACCGGGGCAAAAATTGCAACTTGTGCAATTCTACATAATTACTGCATAGAAAATAATATATACCTATATACAATAAAGACAATATGAATCACAATGATGACACTGTGGGCCCAGATCCAGTAAATGCAAATGTTGTTAACCGTAATCCTGACATAACAATCTTCTGAGAAGAGGAAGGGAGATTCGTGAAATGTTACTCACTAATTATTTTGACAAATTTTTTATAATCATTTATGGACCATCATGAACCATTATTCTACTATGTATCAGTGATGCTGTTTTGCAGTAAACCATTTCATTTTCTTCCTGTGTTTCTCTGAAACATCAGTTTCTTCTTCAGGTTCATTGATATATTTCTCAAATTGTACATTTTTTATATAAGAATGATCTTGTTCAATATTTTCAGATTGAACTATTTCACCACTCACCTCACAGGGCGATCCAGTTTCTTCGAAACGGATTTTCTTCGGCGAAGACTTGGTGTTTTCTTAATATAAAAATAACAAAATCTCAGTACCGTCGGATAATATTTTGCGGAACTTATTTCAAATCTACTTACTACATCAAATTTAGCGAGAGTACTTACCGTTCTCCTTTTTAAATTACACAAAGTCATACAAATTCACTATTTAAACATCTGTGTCTTCGTTGTTTCGACTGCGGCATATGATACGGTGTCGAGATGAGAGGGTCTTCTTTACAAGTTTCTCAGTAAAATGCCACGCAGACAAACAGCAAATCTGATAAATAGCATGCTCTGTGACAGGCCCTTTCAAATACTAACAAAGGAAAGCAAGAGCAAGATAAGGAAACGCAATAACGGCTTGCCTCAAGGGTCTACTAATAGAGAATCTGGTTGTGCTGGAGAAGTACTTTGCTGACTGGTGACTCATTGTCAATATGATTAAAATCGAAGTGACCTGCTTCCATCTTAATAATAAACAGACATACCTACAGCGTACAGTATATTTTGGTAACAACTTACTGCGACATAATCCTTACCCGAAATACCTGGGTATCCTGCTGGATAGAACGCTGTCATAAAATAAGCACTTAGAGAACTGTCTAAGCATATATCTATATACATGTAAGCCATATGCTAAATAAATAAAACTACTTAAAAACATATCTAAAAGCCAATCTCTCCGCCAACCATCGAAGAATTACAAAAGGGAAGCTAAAGAACCAGACACGAAAATCCATGTTAAACCATTAGTGCATGTAGCTCATCTTTCGATAACAGGTTTGTTATTAATAATTGTAGTTTCAATCCTTGTAACCATCATGTTTATGTGCAGACAGAAGATTGTAAAATTCCTCTCTCGAGAAGGGAACCATCCAGAACGTCATAGAAATGGGTACTCTACTCGGAGAAGATGGATGCCATCATCCTGGACACCTACGTGACCATCGACAGGCATGTAGGTGCAAGCATCATTAGCGACCCTAAGATAAGACGTAGTGTATTTAAAAACGCTTTCGTCAACGCCGAGGAACATATAAAAAAATTTAACATCAGAGAAAAACGCAAACCCTGGATGACAAATAGGATCCTGGAAATGATGGACACTAGAAGACTCTACAAAAATAAAAGTAACGAAAAATATAAGGAGATACATCATCAGATAAGGAAAGAAATAGTCATAGCAAAAGAAAACTGGATGACAAATGTCTGCCAGGAAATTGAGGAAATAATGAAGAAACATGACGACAGAACTCTTCACAAGAAATTAAAACAGCTAGCAGGAATAACCAAACAAAAGCCCCCGTGTAATCTCATAAATAGCAACGATAACGCCATAGTGGACTTACGAGACCTAAACAACGTATGGGGACGTTATATACAAGAACTATTCTCAGACATAACATCAGATAGCCAAAAGTATAGGAAACACGAGAACAGTCCACCTATATTGAAGCAAGAAGTAGAGAGAGCAATCAGAAATGCTAAAAACGGAAAAGCCCCTGGACCGGATGACATACACACACAGAAGTCATAAGGCTAATGGAGGAGAAACACTTAGACATCATCCTGAAATCGTTTAATCAGATATATGAAAGCGGCAATATTCCACAAGACTGGCTGAAGTCGATCTTCATTCCTCTCCCAAAGACAAATACAGCCAAGAAGTGTGGAGACTTCAGACTTATCAGTTTAATGTCGCACATGTTGAAGCTGTTCTTGAAAGTTATTCACCAACGCATTTATAAGAAATGTGAACAAGACATTAGCGATGAACAGTTTGGGTTTCGTAACGGGTTTGAGACACGAGAAGCACTTACCAGTTTCATTATACTATTACAAAAATGTCGAGACCAGCAAAAGGATCTCTTCGTATGTTTCATAGACTGCGAAAAGGCATTCGACAAAGTCAGACATGATAAGTTAATGGACTGCCTCCATAGAAAAGGACTGGATGAGAATGACTTTAAAATCATACAGCAGCTTTATGGCGATCAAACTGCAGTGGTCAGAACAGAAGCCGGTGACACAGAACCTTACAGCATCAAACGAGGTGTACGGCAGGGATGCGTATTATCCCCTCTGCTCTTCAACATATATTCGGAAGAAATATTTGCCAAAGCATTACATGAATCGAGAGAAGGTGTCAAAATCAACGAAAAAATTATTAATAACATAAGATACGCTGACGACACGGTCTTAATCGCGGACAGCGAACAAGACCTCCAAACACTCTTAGATCATGTCAAAGCGGTGGGAGAAAACTATGGCCTTAATATCAACATCAAGAAAACCAAAACCATGATTGTTTCCAAAACATCCAAGCGATCCGCCCATGGCTATTAACGTGAACGGCAACATCATTGAAAATGTCGAGAAATTTAAATATCTAGGGTGTTGGATAACGAAGGATGTAGACCCAGATATAGAAATAAGAGCACGTATCGAGCAAGCAAGAAATGTTTTTCTAAAAATGAAGCTCTAGTTTACTTCCCAATCACTCGACCTAAAAATCCGATACCGAATGGTGAAATGTTATGTGTACAGCACTTTGTTGTATGGAATGGAGGCTTGGACGCTTAAGGTGAACTCATTCTAGCGTTTGGACAGTTTTGAAATGTGGATCTTTCAAAGGATGCTGAAAATTCCCTGGACCGCTCACATCAGGAACGAAGAAGTCCTACAAGGAATAGGCATCGACAGGGAACTTATAAAAATAATGAAAACCCGAAAAACCTCATAATATATATGGGACACATATACAGGAATGACAAAAATACAGACTTTTGCAGCTTCTGATCGAAGGGATAGTTGAGGGAAAACGAGGTCCTGCCAGACCTCCTGGCTGAAGAATATTCGCGAGTGGACCGGTCTAGAATCTCAAGCGCTAATAAGAATGGCCAGGGACAGAAATGACTTTGCACAGATTATCGTCAACCTTTTCTGAAAGATGGCACCCAAAGAAGAAGTATTTAAGGATAGGTTTTACGAAGCATAGTTCAGTTCTTATTAGTCATTAGTAATAGCATAGCTAGAGGGCTCAACCTATGTATTCTCAGTCCGTTAAATAAACTATTGTTTTTAAAACTTATTTTTACTCGGTGTTACTTGAAAGAAGACAGCGAGAAGCAAGTTGTATCTGGGATCGGTGAACATGCAACTGTCTCCTGAGATGATCTAATAAAAGTCTTATTGTATATCAAAGAGAATATTTACTTGTCAATTGGTATAAAGGCATAATTAACACTTAAATCACTTGATCAAGCAAAACTCTTATTTATGCGTGCGTAAGTGACGATTTAAACAACCCGACCGAGCAAAACCCTTGTTGCAATGTGAACATTTAAAAGGTTTTTCGCCTGTATGAATACGTAAGTGAACATTTAAATGACACGACCTAACAAAAGTCATGTTGCAATATGAACATTTAAGGGTTTTTCAGCTGTATGAGTGCGTAAGTGAACATTTAAATGATTCGACTTAACAAAACTCTTGTTGCAATATGAACATTTAAAGGGTTTTTCACTTGTATGAGTGTGTATGTGAACATTTAAATTACTCAACGTAACACATCTCTTATCGCAATATGAACATTTAAAGGGTTTTTCACCTGTATGAGTGCGTAAGTGAACATTTAAATTACTCGACTGAACAAAACTCTTGTTGCAATATGAACATTTAAAGGGTTTTTCACCTGTATGAGTGCGTAAGTGAATATTTAAATGAGTCGAGCTAACAAAACTCTTGTTGCATTGTGAACATTTAAAGGGTTTTTCACCTGTATGAGTGCGTACGTGAACATTTAAATGACACAATGTGATAAAACTCTTATCGCAATATGAACATTTAAAGGGTTTTTCACCCGTATGAGTGCGTAAGTGAACATTTAAATTACTCGAGCAAACAAAACTCTTGTTGCAATATGAACATTTAAAGGGCTTTTCACCTGTATGAGTGCGTAAGTGAAGATTTAGATGACTTGAGCTAACAAAACTCTTGTTGCATTGTGAACATTTGTAAGGTCTTTCACCAGTATGACTGCACAAATGAATCTTCAAGTTATGAGAGCAATTGAAAGTTTTACCACAATATGTACACATAAGGCTATTCTTAACTTTCTTTTGGAGAACCATAGAATCTGGTAGTACTTGACGTTCTAAGACGACACGTAAAACTAAACCGTCCTTTCCTTTGCCCCCCGACGCTGTAGGATAATCAGGATCGGACACCTCTTCTTTCCAAACGCCCTCTTCTTCATTTATGAGGTGATCCTCAATGTCGATAAGAGGTTCCTTTTTGACATTTCCAGCGGACACTACTTTATCTATCCTGGAATTGTTGCTCCCCATAAGATAATTTGAGCAGCCTGCTTGCATTTGTCCTTCACTGAAAACTCCACTCGACACTGCAGGACGATAGGAATTCCAGTCTACTTCGTCTGATATTTCTTTTTTAATTAACGTAGAATACTCGATGTCGACGGAAGGTTCGTCTTTGACCTGTCCCATTGATAGTAGCTCATCTACTTTGGACGTGTTGATTTTACACCTCTCGATGTAAATCGAAAATTCCTGGTAGCGTGATTTACATTTGTCGCAGATATTCCTGTTGGACGTCATAATCAGATCCTGGAAGGTAAGATATATCAGTTAACGGATCGAGGATGAGTGAAGGGGCACAGTAGGATCAAACACATTATTACAATGGCACTGCGTCCCATACTCACTTCGGCGCTGATTATCTTCCAGAAATGCCACAAATGGTCGTCGATGGTTTGCACTCGTGCTTCTTGCAGGCACCAGTCGCAAGCGGTCATCAGTTCTTCCATATTAGTCATGACACTTGATGTACAGGTACAGAAACTAATCGACGACACGACGACGACGACGACTTTACAAATTACAAATTACAAAAACTATTTAGAAAAATGCAAGCACCCAAGCACATTAACTTCCTCCTCCTCCTGCTTGTCAAGTCCACAGCATAAAATAATAAAGGTTTGTAGAACAGAAAGTCTTATGGGCGACCTTGAGATTTGTTTTCTGACTTGGTCAGTCAAAGGATGGCGCTGTTGTATTAATTTGAGTAAAGTCACTAGATATTAAAAGTACCGCAATTGGCGGCCATATTTGTTCCCAATTCAGGCGGCAAATTTAAATCTGGATGTCAAATGAAAAACGTGTTGTATTTTGAATGTATGACGAATACGAATCAGATGATAACTATTTCTTAGGGGGCGGGTGGTAGTTCGAACCCGCTACCTTTTCACACAGCGGGGTTTTAAGACGAGTTCCGACCCATCCTACCTGCTCGCAGTGATTCGAATTATAAGTAGAGTGAAATATTGTACAAGGGGCAAGGGAAAGAGGCAAGGAAACTGATTTTTGGGGATCATAGGGGGATGTTTGATAGAGCGAAAGTATATCTTTCCTATAAAACTTTCGAAAAACCGACGATAGTACCCTTACTTTTCTGGAAATGATCGATATGAATCGCATCTGTGTAGGTCCGAATCCTTGACTACCTGACCGCGGTGAATCCGAACTCGCCTCCTCCTTTCTTAGGTTGAGTGTAGACACTTTACAATCTAATGTTTATACAATTCAATGAAATAAATGAAGGAATGGTCTAGAACAGTGAAGATTTAATTTGTAGAGCCGTCTCATGCAGAAAACTCTATTTTGCTAAATCTGTTTTTTGGTTTATTGCAGTGCTATCGATTAATCAGTTGAAAATAAGTTTTTAAACATTTATTTAATATATCATAAGTAATATATAACAAATTTAACCATGGAATGTTGGAAATGGTGCTTTTATTAATTATCATATTTCTGCACTTTAACCTAGTTATATAAAAGTTTTGTCCAAATGTAAGTCATACAATACCAACTATTTAAAAACATGTTACAATGTTCAACAAATGAAAGTAATTTGATTATTGACTTTTATAACAAATATTCAACAATACAATAAATCATGCAATACAAAATTAACATGTGTAATTCCTTTTACATAAAATTTTAAACATTTTACTAATGATACAAAAGTACCCAAGTTATAAATCACAAAATGATGTTCAATGGAACTCTAACTATTTGAACTCCGATTATCCAAATCCCTTATATTCTAGTTTTATTATGACTTGGCTGTCTGAAAACGGATTAAGACAGCCAAACAGCTTACTTTATTTACCAATTCATAAAGACAACGATGCTCACGGTCAGGGCCGTAACTAGACAAAAATTTACTAAAGGCAGCTCGAATTTTGGCGCCCCCTAATAGTTTTTTTGTTAGCGAGTTTGGCGCTCGGCGCCTTGCGCCCCTAGGCAAGGGCTAGGTATAGGCTAGTCAGCCTATGCCTAGTTACGGCCCTGCTCACGGTGATGGTTTACCACATTCATATTTTTTTAGATTTTCAACTCCACTTAAAACAATAACAGATAATATATGGTTCATAAAATAGCTACCTGCAATTCAATTTTTCTTTTACAATTGAAGTTAAATGTGGCTGACAACCTACAGAGAAAGTTCTAAAGGAATCTAAAGAGAAAAAACGCGTTTTTCCATTTTTTCCCTTCAAATTCTTGCATTTTAAACAATGTCCCCGACCTCTGCGCTTTGGAGGTTAAATCAATCCTTATTCTATGCATTATTCCCTAGGTATTCATGTATAAACATTGCGGTTACCACATACGTTCATCTAAAGCAAATTTCTGACTGATGAGTCTTAGACTATATCTGTTAAAGTTTAACATGTTGCGCACACTTCATACCCTGTTAGGGGTCCCTTCACATTGGGTTTCTTGTCCTGGCCGTTTTCACTTACACCTACAAAACGAACGGTATTATCTGACGAGATTAACAAGAATCTAGACGAGTGTTGGTCCAACCAACACCATTTCGCTGTTTTCGATACTTCTGGACTGGATTCCTTCCCCCAGTTTTTTGGTTTCGGTGTTCTCCAGTAGAGAGGAATCCTAAAAATAAAAATAGAAGTAATGTAAGTTTTACCCTAATTGTCTAATTAATTTTTAATATTCATTGTATACAGTAATGTTAATTCTACACCTCACTGTCATGTATATGTAATGAATCATTATTAATTAGTTAATTATTTGAACATCACATACCTGTCCTTTATTTTGTACTCAATCCCACAAGCATAAATACCAACACATGAGTAGCAACAGCATCTTCCTCAGCTTCACCTATCAAAGAACAAACATACATTTATTAAACTAAAGTGGATAAATAAAAAATAGTACTAAAAAGTAAACTAAATTAAACAATTTGGTCTTGAAAGGCTACCTACTTTTCCTTCTACTAAATGTAATATGTGGAAGATGAGGAAAACGTGAAAGGAAAATAAAAACTAAACCAAACTCACAATTTATAACTGCTACATACCTTTAACTCTAACAGATTGATAACATCTTCCAAAATACCTAGTTTAAATTTCAAGCTTTGAAGGCGATGCTGGAGCGTACGAATACTAGGATAAGGAAGATTCTGATTTCTCATTTACAGATTCTCAGACTCAGATTCTTCATGAACCTCAGATTGTACTTCACATATATTATGTGTAGAAGTCGAAGGTTTCACTTCTACACTTGTGTTGAATTCACACAATGTCCTGTGCAGTAAATCAGGAACAGCATTCCACTTCAATAACTTCTTTCCATCGGCCCTATTCTGCTCGAACTGCATTTCAGAAAAATGTCTAAAAGTTACCAAAGTGAAATATTGCAAATTGCTAATTATTTTATAACGAACTAACCTCGCAAATTCTTGCATTTTCTGCAAGATTTTCATGTAATTCCCTGTTCCCTGTTGTCAACAGCCCTTTTCCATATATCTCTTCTGTTTACATCTAAACAAACAAATATCATGTAATGTTATTAAACAATAATTAAATAATTTTAGCTACAATGTGCTACAACTTACCGCTAGGTAATTTGAATAATCCCACATTACTCTCACGAGCATTGTATTTACACACGCAACACGAAGGCATTTCAGACGTTCTTAATAGTCAAATCACACAAACAAATCACAAATACTATATATTTTACCTATCACCACACTGAACGTAAATAGAAACGGAGAAATATAACCTTAAATTCTAATCGATACGTTTTTCCAACAGCTGTTTATATGAAAATCCGCCATATTTGTTCCCAAACGGGTGGTTCTCTCTCTTACTCATTGGTCCAATGAATTGCGGTACTTTTAATATCTAGTGACTTTAAATTTGAGTAAATTTGAGTAGAGAATTTGAAAAGTTTGGCAGCCAACGTAACCTAATCCTGTATTCTGTGCGTTCTGTGCGCTTATCGGCTGATCGAACACCTAACCACAACCACACAGTAATCACATAAACGTGACATTACCTTTTGAATATAAGTGAAATTCGTTTGTGGTGAATAAATTGTGCGGTTTATTTAATAATGGAAGTGAGGCCTTGTGAGGAAAGGGAAAAGGCCTACAAAAACATGCTGTGCCAGGATGTCCTGCAGCTGCGAATATCTCATCTCATCGATTCCCAGCGGTACAGCCGATCAGGAATACCAAACTGCAGACTATGGATAGACAAACTATCTACAGGAATCACATGGTGTGTCAAATACACTTCATGCCTGAAGATATTGTCCCGATTGGCAAGAAGGGCATTAAGTATATTTTCCGCCTTTCCTGCTTTACATTTGCCCCAAGAGACAAATGGTAAGTAACATCTATATTTATCTATGATAAATGTGTTTAGTAACAATTAAAGTCACTAGATATACAAAGTACCGCAATCCATTGACCCCACGTGTAAGAGAGAGATAGAACCATTCCGAACCAAAATGGCGGCTATTTTTAGGGATTTTAGTAGGAATTTTATTTTCTACACTAAACAGTTGTCGAATTTATGACAATTATTGACAAATGACATCATAACATCATTTTTCCAGAAGGTAACGCGTGGTGTGTGGTAACGCGGTAATTTCTAATAGAGGCGAGATTTTTTATTTTTCGATTGGGATTTGCTTATAAAAATGGTGTGGTGTTGTTGTGAAATCTTTGTGATATTTTAAATACAATCCATAAACAATGTCCAGCTCCTCAACATGGTTTACGTTGCCACAATATTTGTAACAAAATAGTCAAGATATTTCTAAAGAGCCGTTTATATTTTTTATTAAAAAACATTAGTACAAATAATACGAATACGGATGTTCAAAGTAGCCGTAGTATTGTCATGCGTGCATTATTGAATAATATATATTTGTAACGCATACACTTGGTTTTATTTGAGTGTTTAGGGTATAACTTTGCAAGTTCTTTTGAATATAGGTAAATAAGAAAATGATAGGTTTGTTCCACTAAACAGAAAAATATGTTACGAATATGTTTCTATTATACTCACTCACATTTAAAATAAATAGCGTTAATTCTTTACAGTTTTTGATTCTGTCTACCTAAGCATATTACCTACTCTATTTCAATTTTAGTTACTTTTATTACTTGTTTTTGTTCTTTAAATTGAAAAAAATGGGTAGATGAAGGAGAATGCAACAAATTTTCATATATTTACCTTTCAAGTTTTCATTGTAAGTACTGTAATAATAGAATAATTACACATAATTTAGTAATGATAATATTCACGGAGTGCTGTTGGCAGTTTCATAAAATAGGCCAACATAACCTTCATTTATAACAATTTAATTTTTGTAAGAAATATCACCTACGTCACTTTTCCATTCATTCGTTTCACCCCTTCAAGAATTATTCAAGTTCGCATACTTGAATAACGCGCTATTTCCCCCACCACAAACCGAACCAAAATGGCGGGCGATTGCGGTACTTTGTATATTTAGTGACTTTAGTAACAATGTACTTCATTCTATTAGTAATTATTGTTATTTTTATTGCTGGTCTGCTGTCTACTTACATTACTATTTTTTGTATTTCATGTAAAATGTTCTAGTGTAATTCTAGAAATTTAAATAATAAATAAATAAATACAATACATTAAAGTTGATTTCTTTACACATTTTCATTCATCAGTAAAGATATCAACTTCTTCGTACCATTATTAGATACATTTTCAAAGTGTAACAAGTGCAAAATGCAGCGTAATATATCATTTATTACACATTTGATGAATAATTGTGAGACGGAAACGTTGATATCTTTGATAATAATTGGCTTGTTTCTGCAGCGGTTGGAAATGGTTTCGAACTGTCAGAATAATTTCTACTACGCATGCCTCTGACAGTTTGAGACCGATTCCAATCGCTGCAGAAACAAACCTGATTACCAACAGCTGGAAGGACGAAACCTGTAAAATCTGTTATCATCGTTTTAGTTGCACTGGGCAGTCACCGACAGCGCTGTAAAAAGTTCCCCCTACCGAACATTGCAGTTTCTGTTCTATAACTCTTTATTATTTTATGGTCCACAGCACAGATCACCCATATAGTTCTAGATGGCCTACTCCCATACTGCGAAATTGGTCCGTGTCAGCGCCATCTAGCGTAAAATCCGGCGTTAAAGGCTAGATTGGTAAAAAGAAACCTGTAATCCTTAAACAGGATTGCGCGGGAATTTTGAAATTAATATGTTTTTATTTATATCATAAACAAAGCAATTTCTAAACGAAAAATATTTAACTGTAATCGAGATAATCACAAATCTTAATTAGTTGAAAATGAGTCGATCGTCCGATCGTCCATTATCTCGATTACGATTAAATATTTTTCCTGTTGAAATTGCTTCATTTGGAAAGAGACAATAGTCGACCCAAGCATTACCTATCCTGGAAATAATAGTAACAATAAGTATAAGGTAATCTTTATTAAGAAGTGTATGTGACAAAATTCATACAAAATAAATAACTATCCAGATATTAGAATGTATCGCTAAAACATAATTTATTATATCATTCATCCAGAGAGACAAAAAAGTTATAAATATTTAGCTAATGAGGTATGCTTAAAGCTGGTAAATGTTAAATTTTGAGATGTAATTTTATTTTGTGCTGGATGAACGACATGCACATAAAATCATTTATGTAACGACTAATGATAGATCCTGGACATTTCATCAAACATCAAAATGCAGTTCCCATCTATCGGTTTAAGTTTAAGTTAATGCCACATTGAAATTTAACTTGTCTCACAAAAGATGACACAGTTTTGCGGGATGGAAAACTTAAAATTTTAAATACGAACCGATAAGCTTTGGGAACTTGTTTCAATAAAGCAAGTGCTAACACCTTATCATACAAAGTGTAGCGTCTACCTTGTGGCAAATGTTTTTGGTTGCGCGTTTGGCATTCGAAGAATTTAACAGTGGTCTCATTAACATCATTAACATTGATTCAAAAATACAAATGTATGACGTAATATTGATTGTGATATACGTACTCGTTGGTTGTTGAATTCTTGATGATGGCCCAGGGTGTTCGTCTTCTTCAATGCTGAACAGCCTCTTTCTTCCATATACCCTGTTAGGAGGTATAACAGATAATTTCCCTGGAGAGAGACTGCTCTGCTGAGTTCCATCAACGTTTCCTATATAGCAATTCAATTCAATGAAAATAAGTTATGTGATAATATAAGATATCAAAGAATTGCCAATAATGCTATGTGATGCAGCTCTCCTAGGCGGGGTAAGTTTTGAAAACCTGTCCTCAAGGGATCTAATAGTATAACCTGAACAAAAAAGCCGTAATCACTGCAGATAAATTAAAACGAAAATAATCTTACCTGTTAAGTTTTTTGTGGGTAAAGCCACACTCGATAGCCGCAAGCGGCCGGCTACTCCTGTGAAACAATCCGATTCAAAATGGCTGGAACACACCTTGCACTCCTGGCGCAGCTGGATCGGGTTCATTGCCGACAGTCTCGGGTCGTTGATGCGTTCCAGCCATATCTTCAGAGTGTGAGAATCCACAGGAGATGATAGCCTATACAAATCACATCGTATTATAATCCACATGTAACAAGTTCTGAATAACTCCTTTAGAACGTTTTATCTCATGATTTAAAATGCTCCTACCTTCTGGTATCTTCACCATCACATCCAGGAACTGGACAATTCTTCGGCATCACAAAATTCACAAATATTTTATAGTCTCACCTGAGAAAACATGTGATCTGACATCTGACGGTATGAACTGACGCGATTTTGTCATGCCCGCCACGGCTACCCTGATTGTGTACACGGATTAAATATCGGACGAGGTGCCACCTCTTGACATAACATTCTAACTTTCGCATTTTCGTTTCCAGCATTTACGCCAGATGGCGCAGTAAGTTGCCCGACCATGTGTGGCTATTCAAGTGAACAGGCCCTGGTCCACAGGTCAAGTCCACTAGATTGGCGACTCCCTGTTCTAATTTTGGTCACAATTCAGCGCCATCTATTACCCCGGCAGAGTACTAAAGCAGCAAATATTTTGGCGGAAAACTTTAACTATACCGCGTTTGGAAATAATAGGAGTGACTGACAGTTCGATTTTGATGTTTCGTGGGGACTTATATGGATTCCATAGGCGTGCGTAGAAATAAAGTCGTGACTAAAGGAATTTGTAAAAAAAATTACTAAAACATTTTTCCAAATAGAAGATACAAATACAAATCAATAAGAATAATACATATTCATGTTTTGTCAAGGTTTCCACGCCACCATGAGGTACTTGACCAGCGCGTTACCTTTTTGGTTGATTATTAATATTAATATTGTCTTACAGCACCTACGTTCATGGAGCGAACCTTGACGAAAGGATTGGTGCATTGTTGCCGTTGTAAACAATCTTTAGCAATATACTTCTATGGTGTATTTCTGGTTGCCGCCATCACCAACAATACTCTTTTCGTGGCTTGCTTAAAAGCACACGTTGAGTGTGCTCAAAAAAGGGATTCATCGCCAAATGTCATTACTCCTATTATTTCCAAACGCGGTATAGTATTTATATATTTCACATTTGTTCCAATCACTTTCATAATTCCTTGCAAAAATTAAACTTAAAAAGTTGGAAATTTGCAGCAAGCATTTCCAATCGACATAGTTTGACTTTTGCAAGAAATTATGAAAGTGATGGAAACAGTGTCGTTTAAGGTGAACGTGAATAAGAAAAAAACGTGTTATTTGGAAATTTTATTTATTGAGTTAAACACCTGGTTCCATTTTTTTCATTCTATTTAAATTAAATACGTGTATCCTACACTAAACAAAACACCAGAAAGCAGAAAATAATCTGTAAAATTTAAGAACTCCGAATTACAAAAAAAATCACAGTTTTAATCACAATATTGATTTGTTTCTGCAGCGATTGGAATCAGTCTCAAACTGTCAGAGTCGTGCGTAGTAGAAATTATTCAGACAAATTTGGACCTAATAGGACGAATACTTCCTGCTGCGCATGCCTCTGACAGTTCGATCGAAACCATTCCCAATCGCTGCAGAAGCAAGCCTAATGTATGCTATGTGAACAAATATAAGGTTTAATATTTATATGATGATTATACGCGCATTCAATATGACCTAAATACTTAGTGTTGCAATGTAGAAATATAATAAAAATGTTAACACATTCTTTAATACAATTGTATGTTCTTTAGTTTTATCAAATTTTTGGTGCCGTTATAGTATGCGGTCTACCTACTGCGCGCGGTCAACGAAGAGTTTATTTGTTAATCCTGAAGAACGTGACGGGTGTTCCACTAAATCTTTTCCAGTCTCATTTAATTTAGTCTACTGTTGGAAGGTGTTAAGAGCAGTACCCAATAATAATTTGTTTGAAACCATTTTAGACCATGACATTAGAGATGTACACAGATATATTTTGTGACAGAACTTAACTTTTCTTTAACTTTATTAAATACCATTGAAATGAAAATGTTCATCATTCTATAGATTTAATTGTAGATAATTAGACTAATAGAATTTCGTATTATATTAATGATCGTTATAATTAAAAATTAGAATTCAAATTAATCATCTAGTTATTTTATTTTTAAGTAAAGTATAAATAAATACATCAATCATTATTACATGTTTATATGCATTTCTTCATAAAAATGTTCGATGAAAAGGGTATAAAGTGAAGTTTAGAAATAAAATACGAAAATAGCAAACTATTTGTACTACTGTCGTTTTGAGTAGATCTATAGGAGTTTCGCCTCGTTTGTTTTTAACGTTACGATCAGCGCCGTTGCGTATAAATACGTTTACAACCTCCAGAATGCGTGAAATAATAACGGGATTAGATTCTTGATGTGTTAAATGTGTTTGTTATTGCCATCCGGGTTAATGATGTGTTTGTATTGTTTGCTAATGGTTTTGTTTTCGTCCTTTTTAATACAGGTATCCATATGTTGTTTACTTTTAAATACCTACCCCCCAATTTACCGTTTTCCATCTTCATGACCAAGACATCCAGAAATGCTATTTGCTTATTTTCTTCCCGTTCCATTGTGAATTTTATATTGGGGTGAATGCTGTTGATGTGAGTCAGGAAATTGTTGAGTTCCTCTTCTCCATTTCAAAGTTCTGTGGTAAAAGATATTTGCCGCCAAGAACGTTTATAACCTGTAAACTGTAAATCAACGCTGATAAAAAACACCTCGTAGTCTGTACAACGCACAACTATCATTTTAAAGTTTATATATTTCTGTCTCATCAATGTAAAACTAGCTTTTAATTAAGTGATTCAAAGTAGTAAGTAATCCCCATTTTATTGGTACAACACACGGTTGCAACACAAACTGTTTGTTTATAGAATGGGAGAATGTTCTCGGGAAGCTGGGATGAAATCAGGTAATGTTCTTGATAATCCCCAAAATAATAACAACTAATTCTTAAGATATATCAAATTGCCGACGTTTCGTTTAAGATTCTGAACATATTCATGGCACTAAATATGAATTTTCTCTGGTCCATTCCTCGTAGTGTGGAAATTACAGAAGCGAAGCTTGTTACATTAGTTTTATCAAATTGGAGCGAACAGAAGAAAACTATTACGCACTCGAATTAACCACAATAAAAAAAAAAGTGAGAATTCACAAACTACGCGACATTGGGCGCGTTTAGCGAACTCAGCAGCTGAGAGTAATCTAGAAATGTTGCTGTGTTTGATTACTTTCATCAGTCCTTGATTCGCTAAACGACGAAACGCCGCTTATTGTCAACTGTACGATTGACATTTGACAGTTTGATTGGATGGGTTTGATGCATTCATCAGCTGGGGGTTGTAGTTGTATTGTTAAGTACTAACGGGTGTTTTTTTAAATTTCACCTCATAGTAGGCTGTGGATAGTGTTTGTGAATGCGCCTTACTAAAAAATGTCAAAATTGACATAACCTCACTTTTTTAATAAAAATTGAAACTGTTCCAATCGGTTAATAGTGTCTTGAAAAAGACAGCTCACTCATCTACGCCTAAGTAATAGAGCCAAGCTGTCTTTTTCAAGACCCTAGTAACTGATTAGAGCAGTTTCAATTTTTATTAAAAAAGTGAGGTTATGTAAATTTTGACATTTTTTAGTAAGGCGCATTCACAAACACTATCCACAGCCTACTATGAGGTGAAATTTAAAAAAACACCCGATATTACTTAACTTGATTAAGTTAAGTACTTGTTAAGACTATTAAGTATCAAGTACTATTACTATTACCTTGCAAATCTTCAGGATCAAAAACTTCTATCGTGATTTCCTCCATTGTTTAACAACAAAAAATGTTGGTATGAAACAATGAAGGTATAAATATTTCTTTATTCACAAAATAAGGTTAACACAACAGTTGAGTTTACGAAATTATCGTACGTCATCTGTCATTCCGCATTTGGTTAACAGTCAGCGTGAATTATTTCCGCTGTCTGTTTTATTCATCAGCTGTTAGTAAGCAGCTTCGCTTTTTGCCGTTTAGCGAATTTGATTATGTCATCAACTCAGCTGCTGAGGTTCGCTAAACGCGCCCATTGTGATGCGTTATCTTCACTTTCTAACACAATTCCCGACTTTCCCACGAGAATGGCAACGTCGCCTCTTTACGACCGATCTTTCAGCTTTACGTCTTTAAAACAAATAAACAAGTTATTAGAACAACTACAAGGCGAAAGCGTTATCTTAAAAAGGTAGTTTCATTTCAACTCGACTGTCACTAATTTAGAAATGTAGGGAAATGTGTTCTCATTATTTGTGATTAGCTAACGTTGCAAAACATGGAGATGACACTTATTCATTCATTCGTTCATGTAAACCAGTGATATGTTAAAGAGGGGATATGACCTAGAGAGGTTGTGCACGGGCATAGGTCGGCCATATTGCTCACTGCACTTTGTCAAATTTTTATTGTCACTGGATTGTGATATTTTTCGGAGTTTTTGGTGTTTATGTTAACCTCTACACTGCGTTTACATTTACAAGTAATGGCTTCATGTGTGATACGACATAGCTGTACGAGCAACGGACGCATAGACAAGAAGGAT
This sequence comes from Cryptocephalus moraei, assembly GCA_946251905.1. Classification (NCBI taxonomy): domain Eukaryota; kingdom Metazoa; phylum Arthropoda; class Insecta; order Coleoptera; family Chrysomelidae; genus Cryptocephalus; species Cryptocephalus moraei. Next base: position 23,306,333 of record OX276459.1, read on the forward strand.
CTCACTGGAAATACTGGAATCACTTTTCATAGGTTAGTTTCAACATTGTACAGAGTTGTATTCAAGAAAATTTACTTGTACATTTCTGACTGCATTTAGTTTTGAAAAATTACTTTTTAAATACACCTTTCATGTATTATATTGTCTTTATTATTATTGTGAAGATATGATTTACAAATAATATTGTATTAATGAAATAAATCTGTTTGAGAATGAAAGTTGTATTATTATGATTTTTAATTTAAATCCGGACCTGACATTTCGCCATATTGGAACTAGCGAAAGACACGCCTACCAGGCCCACTTTCTTATGTTAAAACTAGCCGTTGTGTCATATCCCTAACCTAACATATCAGTGATGTAAACCCACTTAAATGCTGTGTTGCAGAATTTCCAAGTTTTGCCGCGGATTTCAAATTTGCCGCTAGGCTCAGTGGTGGGAGGTAGGACAAAATCAAGCCGGCAAATGTCAGCATTTGCAGCATATATGGCATATATAGATGTTCTGTGATAATATATGTTTTGTGATTCTACGTTCTGTCCTATTGTTACGACACTTGACGTAAAACATAGATAGATGTTCTGTGCGTAAAACGTAAACCATAGACGTAAACAAAGTACGTTTGTTGGTTAAAGTGGTTGGATCGCCCTGGTAGCGGAGGCCAAATAAACATAGCAACAACAATCTGTGGCAACAACAACGTTTGTTGGTTAGGTCAAAATAGAAGTGCTAGGAGTGTTGCTCTTGCTGATATTGCTGTTTATCCCGAAAACACGAGTATGGATGTGAAGGTGAAAAGTGCTTGCGACTGGTGCTTGAAAGAAATAGCAGTTCAGAAGATCGAGGAAAAATTATGGCACTTCTGGGGTACAATAAGCGACGAAGTGAGTTCTTACGGCCTGTATACCGCAGGACTTCAATACGACCTTTTTACACAGTTATTGTTATACTTACTTTGTGGACATCGTTTAAACAATGATCCCGAATATTATTGATACAGCCATATTATTCCCCCCAAGTGAAGTACGTAATCGTAAATGACGACGTAAAATGTAGATAAAATGTTTCAATAATACCTAGTTCTACCACTTCTGGCCTATGGTCCCCTCACGACTACCAATAGATTCATTTCGAAAGGCCTGACACATCTGCATGTATTTCTCATGGGGCGCAGATATACATTTCCATTAATAGAAAACAAAATTCAGCTGCCAAATTCAGATATTGCCATTACAAACGTTCTCGTATGTCACCGACATTCGACTCGATTCATCAGTGGTATATCACTACGCAACTATGGCAGTTGCCTCACAGCCAACTTAACTTACATCGTCCCTGTCTACATTTCGCCATATCCAACGATACGTCCATTTAAATCACAATTCTTTACTCCACTGGCCCATTAGTGCCTTGATTATTTAATGGTACAATACTCGTTTTCTTCATTACTTATTATGTTAGTGCTGAAATCTTGGAGAAATACGAAAAATGGTAGATCTAGAAGTTTACCGCATTTCCTTAATCAAGACAGTCGGTCAATTTAAAGAACTTTTTTCGGGTTTTTTCGCCTTATAACAGACCATTGGCGTGAATAGATGAAACTTTTAGTTCTCAACTGGTGGCGCATTGTCACTATTTTATATTAAATTTGGATATCGGTGAAGAAAATTGCGTGAAATAGGTACCGGGTGGTATAAGCAAATCCTCTCGTGGTACAATGTTGCCAGGTAGAGCACTATATAATACATCTTAAAGCGATTTATGAGCGAGTCTGAGCAGTCGACATCTAGTCATCAGAAATGAATCCAGTAAGTTTTACTACGAAAAAAAGAATAAACAGTTTAAAAAAAACTCTGTTAATTTGTCACCGAGTTGAATTTGGATTGATTTGATTTTTTATTTCTAATTTTTTTAAACACAATGAGTAACTTTTACCTTTTGCGTGTTGCATTTATTTTTTGTTTTTGTATGGTCGATGCAATGGCAGGAAATAAATGTAAAAATCGTACTTGCTTTGCGGGAGAATCATCCTCATCTTCGATTGCTCAGGCTTCAGGTTGCTCAGGTTTAAGTGTTGGAGTACAATACCTGTTGGTGTAATCTACATCTTTTTCCAGAATCCGCTGATGGAATCCCTAAGGAACATTTGTGAGAAATGTAAGTCGCTCCATGAGGGATTTTCCACATACATCGAAAGCTGTAAGAGAAACGAGTCCATAGTAGAGACGATATTAAGTTTCGAAGGAATTAAGAAGGAACCTTCGATCGACATTGAATATCATCATTTAATTAAAGAAGAGGAAGTGTCAGATACAACGTCGGGAGGAAGAGGACAAACTGAATGGAACTTACAAAAAAGACGTAGAGTATCTCCAGGTTCTTCAGACATTCGAGTCGAACCGAAGACTGCCCACATGTGTTCGTACTGCGATAAACAGTTTTCAACCATTTACAGATTAACGAGACATATGCACAGCCACACAGGCGAGAAGCCTTTCACATGTTTAACTTGTGATAAAAGATTTTCTTATTCTTCACATTTAAAGAGGCATTCGCGCATCCATACAGGCGACAAGCCTTTCACATGCTCATCTTGTGATAAAAGGTTTTCTACTTCTTCAGATTTAAAAATACATTCGTGCATCCATACACGCGACATGCCTTTCACATGTTCGTCTTGTGATAAAAGTTTTGCTTTTTCTTCACGTTTAAAGTGGCATTCGCGCATCCATACAGGCGACAAGCCTTTCACATGTTTATCTTGTGATCAAAGATTTTCTTTTTCTTCACATTTAAGGAGGCATTCGCGCATCCATACAGGTGACAAGCCTTTCACATGTTCGTCTTGTGATAAAAGATTTCCTACCATTTATCAATTAAAGTTACATTCATATATGCATACAGGCGACAAGCCTTTCACATGTTTATCTTGTGATAAAGGTTTTTCTACTTCTTCAAATTTAAAGATACATTCGCGCATCCATACAGGCGACAAGCCTTTCACATGTTCGTCTTGTGATAAAAGATTTCCTACCATTTATCAATTAAAGTTACATTCATATATGCATACAGGCGACAAGCCTTTCACATGTTTATCTTGTGATAAAGGTTTTTTTACTTCTTCAAATTTAAAGACACATTCGCGAGTCCATACAGGCGACAAGCCTTTCACATGTTCATCTTGTGATAAAAGATTTTCTTCTTCTTCACATTTAAAGACACATTCGCGAGTCCATACAGGCGACAAGCCTTTCACATGTTCATCTTGTGATAAAAGATTTTCTTCTTCTTCACATTTAAAGAGACATTCGCGCATCCATACAGGCGAGTAGCCTAGAAACATGTTCTAGTTGTAATAGATTTTCTACCTTTTATCGACTGAAGCCACATTCCCGCATACATACGTTGAAATTCAAGGTGTGATAAGAGTTTTTCTCGTTCCAGTAGTTTAAAGAGACATACAGGCGACAAGCCTGTTCGGAATCGGTTCAGGGACGGTGAAATAAGTTCTTGATTCTGACCAAGAACGAGAATAGGGATTCTCTCCCACCCATCTCCCGCCGTCAACGGTTTCTGTGAGGTTTGAGGTTATGTATTTTAAAAATCTTAAAAACAAACAAACTAAACGCAAAATGGGCGATGGTGATTTGGATGAAAACGACTATTTGGCCTTAGAATCAAGTGAGGAAGAAGAATTGTTCTTCTTTAATAACATAGAACGCGTTTTATGCTCCAACAGAACTTCAGAACTGATTCTGGAACTAACACTTTGTTGGCACATGCGCATAAAAAAATTCATTACTAGAATCGGAACGATTCGCAAAGTGCTTGTTGGAACAAACTGTTGGTTCTAAGCTTCTTTTGAGCTATGTTATGTATTGTTCTGTGAAGGTGGCGCCGCCGTCCTCCCACCAAAAAGTACGGTGTGCGCTCTCTCTTCTCTCTACGTCTCTACCGTATGGACGTATGGTACACGGTACACCTTTGTATTAGATGCTTTTTCTTTTGTATTCGAGAAGGATAAAATAAAGGTATTTACGAACAGTGTTGTGTAAATGCGCCTCTGCTAGCCCTATCATCGAGAATCCAACAGGTTATAGGCCTAATACGCTTCCACTGCGCCTGAAGAATACGCTACACAAAAGTAAGTACTAGAGAAAATGGAGGACGGCTTATTAGATTGACCGAATATGTGCTCGTTCAAACATACGCTTGGTTCTCTCTCATTTCAGTTGTTCAAGTTCAAATATTTACAGTCAGAGTTCTACCGAATATCGTATGGTGCTTAGATTAGATGAGGATTAGACGAAAGAAAAGACATAATTAAATAAAAGGCCGATATTATTAGAGGTGTTAGATGTGCAATGAAAGGACTTGAATGCGAGAGAGATGGAGCGAAGCGAACGTGCATTTTTGGTATTAAAATAATAATTTGTTATTAACCATACTAGATGACAATTAATTAGATTCAGCAGAGACTGAGACTAAATTGTTTTTAGATGTGAAAGATAATTGAACTCTCCATAAGTATTTGTGATAATCAGTTCAGATGTTATCCTCTGTAAAGCTTAGGTGGTTATTTAGATCTCGTGTGGGATGCTGTCTACGTGTGCGATCGCTCCTCTTCAGTACGTTATGTTGTTGTACAGATAATTGGAAAGAGAGGAGGCACGAAGGCAGTGTCCGCATGTGTTGAAAAATAACTGCTGATTTCAGACTGAATCTCTCAGATGTTCTGATGAATTTGGAATGAAATCAAGTCTCCTCAACTCTAATAGAATAAATGTTTGGTAGGTTGTTGAATTCTTGAGGAGACAATGGAGAATGATGTCGAAGTGAATGCAAATGGGACAAGCTTGGCCGATACCATTAGGGCTCAGAGCTCGATGGTAACATCGGAATCTGCAGTTTTCACTCCAAGGAGTAAAGTTAACACAAACACCTTATACACAGGTAATATTCTTGGAAGAAAATTCTTAATAATAAATTAGAAGTTTAGAATGCTGGTCAACATTTTTTTTGAATACAGATCTGTCATTAATTAGATTCTTTAGATGAAAAACCAAACATTTATTGGAATAATGTTTTCCAGCACCTGCAGTCCCTAGCATTGCCCAATCCGTAATGGAAACTAGAATTGCAGTGTCAAACTGTACCACTACTTCAATCGGAGGTACTGGTATCGTCACAACATCTACCCAGAGCTGGAGCAACCCAGTGACTACTCCTAGACGAATCAACGACACTGAACTGGAAAAGGGAGCTGCTCTAATGGACATGTTTGCTGCCATAAATGAGGTGCAGGACAAGCAATCAAAGTTTTTGCCATTGATGCAGAACGCTTTACAATCTGCAAAAGAAATTATGAACATATCCTTAGAGCATAAAAGATTAGAAGTTGAAAAGTTGAAGATATTGAGAGATTTAAATTTACCATCTTCGACTGACCCTTTTGCTACTACTGATTTAAATAATTCTGAAAAAACTCAAATTCACACATTAGAGTATAGACAACCTCAAATAGGTAATAGACATGCCCACTGTGGATTATCTCCACAAATTCTAAATTTAGAGGAGCAGCCCACAGCTAATCAGTCAACTCATCCCAGTAGAATCAACCAACATAGTACTGTTTTAGACAATAGTAACGAAAATGGCAACAATTTTGATATTATAGGAGAACTGAATGAAACTTTTGATGCTTTAAAAAAAACCTTGGATTCAAATCAGAGTGTGTCTAAAGTAACGTTTAAAAGAGATTATAAACTAACTTCTACGTCTAACATCAATGTTTGGTTTGACTGTTTACAATCTGAATTGAATGCAAAGGAATTATTAGATGTTATTGATAGCTCGACCCATAACACCAGAATGTTTACCCTTGAAGAAATAGCAAAAAGAAAGTATATGGTAAGAGATATAATAATAAATCACTTAGATGAAGAATATCATAAGAAGGTATTAAATACCACTGATCCTACAGAAATATTAACCAAACTCAAAAATCATAAGAGAAACGAAGTCAACTTAACAGATGCTGGAGTGAGGGAACAGCTATATAGCCTAAAATTAAACAAAAATGAAAAGGTTTCTGCTTTTCTTGACGATTTTGATTCAATTATTAGAGAGTATGAAATGTGTGATACAGCTATTCCTCTCACTGAAGCTGAAAAAAAATCAGCATTCCTCAAAGCAATTAAAGATACTTATCCTAGAGTAGTAGAAGCAAATCTTTTGAGGCAACAAGTTGCCAAAACTGAAATGTCATTTGAAGAGCTTAGAAAGTATTTATTACAGTTAGAAGCCACTAGAAGACTGTCAAAACCAAATGCTCCTGGAGTTGGCCCTCAAGCTCAAGCCAATCGAGTTAATAATAAAAGGAGGCCTGATTGGCAGATTGGTCCACATGCCCATTGTGATAGATGCAACAGGGAGGGACATACAGCCAATATGTGTCCTCTAAAAAAATATAATCTGTGGTTCTGCTACTCATGCAGACAGGAAGTTAATCATACCAGCAATCGCTGTCCTCAAAATCAGGCTTCAGGTGGAGAAAGTTCAGGGTACGGAAAAATTAATAATAAATCAATAAGTTCAGAAAGAGGTAGTGGTAGTAGTTCGGGTCAGTCGTTCAGAGGAAAATTTAGAGGAAGGGGTGGTTACAATAGTAACAAAAGAATTGGAAGAAAGGGAATCTCCAGAGGTGGAGGAAGTTCCACAAATATACCTTACAACAAAAATAAAAGTCAACAAGGCAGAGCTAGGTCCGCACAAATAATATCTCAAGGTAAGACCAAGTGTAATACGGCAAACAATAAGGTTACCTTCTTAGTAGATTCAGGTGCTACGGAGCACATAGTAAATAAAGGTTTTATCTTACAAAATTTTGAAAAATGTTCAGGATCATTCATTAGAAGCGCAAATAAAAATAGGTCAGCAGATATTAAAATAGATGGAAAAGGGGAACTGTACATAAATAAATTAGATCAGTCAGGAAAATCAATAAAACTGACAAATGTATTAGCTGCCAATAATATTTCAGAAAACCTAATGTCTCTTAGACGTTTTGCAGATTTAGGTTTAGGTATATATTTAGATGACGAAACCCTAAAAATATTCAATAAAGAAACAGGTGGGGAATACTTATCAGGTTATTATAAAAAGCCGAACTGGCTGATACAATTGGAAGTTAGAGATCCTTATATAGATTCACATCAATATCAGAAATATTCATGTAAAGCACGGATGATTAGTTTGGAAAATCCAGAGTCTCAATCTCAGTGCACAGAAAATAAACAGTTGATAGATGAAATTAATTATTCTGAGGTTGGGAGGGAGAAAAACCAAGCTAATTCTACGTTAACTGAAAATAATCAAACAAAAGGATGGTTAAATTATAATATTATAGATATTGATAAAGTGGATGATACCCTTAAAACTGATGATTTGTTCGATTCATTAGAATTAGAAAAAATACACACTGAAAAATTAGATGAAGGTATGTTATGGCATGTTAGGCTAGGGCACCCATCACTAGAATATCTGAAAGTTTTACAAAAGTTTGATGAGAATTTAAAGCATATTAAATTTGATAAAAATATAATGAATTGTGAAGTATGTATTCTAGCTAAATTGAGTAGACTACCTTGTTCTGAAAAACGAACTAGAGCTGATAGACCTTTAAAAATAATTCATGTAGATACCATAGGACCTATTAAACCTAGTTCATATCGGGATAACAAACGATTCATTATTGTATTTGTTGACGATTTCTCAAAATATGCTATGGCTTATCCGGTTAAAACCAAATCGGAGTCAGGTGATTGTCTGGAAGATTACTTGAAATCTACAAGAAATCTTTTAGGTAAAAATGAAAAGGTTTGTTATATCAGAGCAGATAATGGTACAGAATTTACTGGTGGAAAATTTCTTGAAATTATGAACAGAGAGGAAATTGAACCGAACTTTGCAAGTCCATATACACCTTCTCATAATGGTACTGCAGAAAGGTTCAACAGAACCTTAATTGAAAGGATTACAGCTCTAATGTTAGATTCAGGATTACCTAAAAACATGTGGCCATTAGGCGTCGAAGCATCCATAAATCTATACAATAGAACCCCTAACAAGTCAATTGACTTTAAGATACCTTTAAAATTAATTAACCCTAATAATAAATGCCATGTGGATAAGATTAGAAGATTTGGAAGCGTAGCGTATGCAAAGAAACCCACACTGGAAACCAAATTTTCGGGAAAAGCTATTAAAGCCATATTAGTAGGCCAAACATTAGACGGTTACATTTTGTGGCACCCCAAAACAGGCAAATTTATACATTCTAAGCATGTTAGGGTCAAAGAAAAACTTACTTATAAAAACATAGCCAAGGATAATGAACTAAGAGTAAATACTGAATGGTCTATTGACACCTTCGATAACTCGGATGAGAGTCCCATACATTTGTATGAGGAAAATTTAGAAAGAAACCCAGATGAAAAAGACGTTCAAAAGGAGGTTAGTAATACTAATTCTGAATCCAAGCGAAAACCTCGGAAGAGAAAATTAGAATATATACATAAGTTAGAAGAAACACAACCTAGAAAACAGCCTAAAAGAACAGTTAAAGTTCATAAAGACTATAAAGCGGTAACAGAGGGTAAAGCTGTATCTTGCTCGGTGACAGATACCAGTTTTGCTTTCTTGACAAACTGTAAAGACATAGACAAAAATGACAGGGATGAAGTGGGATTTGCCTTACTGGCAACTGTTAATTTAGATACAATCAATTATTCGGAAGCCATGAGCACAAAAGAAAATTTAGAATGGAAACGAGCTATAGATGATGAATTGAAGTCTATAACTGAAAATAATGTCTGGACATTAGTAAACAGACCAACTGTAACATTAGAAGGCAAAAGAGCAAATATAATAGACAGTAGATGGGTTTTTAGAAGAAAATTAGATTCAGATGGAAATATTATACACAAAGCTAGATTGGTAGTTAGAGGTTTTAAGGATACTAATCATTACGCACTTAGAGAAACGTACGCTCCCGTTTCTAGACTTTCAATAATTAGAGCTGTTCTCGTGATAGTTAACAAATTTGATTTAGATGTTTATCAGTTGGATGTCAAAACAGCGTTTTTGAACGGCTTATTAGAAGAAGAAATATTTATGGAAATACCTGAAGGTCTTAAATTGGAGGAAGACATTAAAGAAAATAAAGTTTGTAAATTAAATAGGGCTCTTTATGGACTTAAAATTAGTCCCAAGAAGTGGAATGAGCGGCTCACTAGAGAATTGGCTAAATCTGGTTTAGAAAATGATATCAATGAACCCTGCCTTTTTACATACAGAAAAACCGGTATTATGGTCATATTAGTTGTATATGTGGATGACATTTTACTAGCCGGAAATAACTCGCATAAACTTAAAGAAATAAAAGATAATTTGGGTTCCATTTTTAAAATGAAAGACCTTGGAGAACCCAAAGATTATTTAGGCATGAAAGTAACTCGTAGTAGAAATAATAAACAAATAACTTTAAATCAGGAAAACTACATACTAAAATTATTAGAAAAATTTAACATGAAAGAATGCAAGCCTCAAAATACACCTATGGTTACCAGACAAAGTAGAGAAAAATGTACTAAAAACAGTGATCTTAAGTCTCCATTAGAACGAAAGGTAGAATTTCCTTATAGGGAAGCAATTGGTAGCTTATTGTACTTAGCAAATGCCACTAGGCCAGATATATCATTCGCTGTGAATCTTTTATCTAGAAGACAAACAAATCCTACAGAAGGTGATTGGACTGATATTAAAAGAATATTTAGATATCTTAAAGGGACAGTTAATCTTGGGTTGATACTTAAAGGAGACACAGAGTCATTAGAGATTTACACCGATGCGAGTTTCAGAGATTGTTCGGACTCAACATCTACAAGCGGGATGATCATAAAACTGTTTGGTGATCCCATTGCCTGGAGAAGTCATAAACAAAATTATGTAACATTGTCCACATGCCAGGCTGAATACCTTGCCATGAGTGAGGCATGCCAAGAAGCTATATCGTTGGATAAAGCTCTTAGAGATATGCTGGGTCGTACAATGTATCCCGTAACTCTATGGTGTGATAATAAATCAGCCAGAGAATGCTCCCAAAAGGAAGGTAGTCACAAACTCAAAAACTTTGATGACAGTTTAAATATTATTGAAATAAATCTAAAAGCTAGAGAAACGTCAGGTACTAAAAAACACATGGCTGATACTCATGGAGACTACATAAAACAATGTGTAGTAGAAGGGAGAATAAATGTAAAGTGGGTATCTACCAAAGAAAATATAGCTGACATATTCACCAAACCTCTTCCTTTTGAATCATTTAAAATGCTTAAAAACAAACTGATGAATTCCGATTGAATGTACATTGTTTTTCAGAATGTGTGCCAGCTATTCGGACCATGGAACAGAATTAGAAATTTTTATTGCTAAATAACCAAATCATTTTAGATTGTAATAATCATTCTTGATATATATAATATGCATTTTTTTCTTTTTATGTACTAGGAATTATGTATCAATAGTTAACTATTATGTTTTGTATTAGGATGTAAAATTGGTCTAGCATGTTTATTGAAAGTTTAGATGTGCTTGATAAAATTTATGTAATATATCTAGCTCAAACGAAGGGAGGGAGTGTTGGTTCTAAGCTTCTTTTGAGCTATGTTATGTATTGTTCTGTGAAGGTGGCGCCGCCGTCCTCCCACCAAAAAGTACGGTGTGCGCTCTCTCTTCTCTCTACGTCTCTACCGTATGGACGTATGGTACACGGTACACCTTTGTATTAGATGCTTTTTCTTTTGTATTCGAGAAGGATAAAATAAAGGTATTTACGAACAGTGTTGTGTAAATGCGCCTCTGCTAGCCCTATCATCGAGAATCCAACACAAACCAAAGGTTTTTATCATTCTTATAATATAAGGGAGTTGACTGACTGATTAATTAAGTTGGTTAAACGGTTTAATCGCCACATTTTAAGCATATTTTTGATCATGTAGTAAACTGAATTTATTTATAAATTATACATATAATAAAGTTTTATTTCAAGATCCAGTAAAATTTTTAGTTTAAGGCCATTCTCGCAGTACCCATTTTCAGTATTTTACAAAATGCTCGCTAATGTACGATACAAACTCTTTAATTTTTTGCATACATATATATCATGGTATTCCCTAGAATGTCTTGCCTTTAGTTTTTCCGAATTTTACTTGTAGGTACCAAAAAAAAAAAAACGTAGTGAATATTTTTTTTACATTTTTGGCATTTGAAAAACAAGAGTGTGTAGAGATTTTTTTCTCTTTCCAGTCGTGTGTTCACCCATCAAATTACTCTACCTCTCTTGGTAGGATTTTTAAAACCGTTTCTTTATTTGTGATACTTCTCGGTTGTCCGAGAATATCTCGCTCTCTCTCCATCGCGGTGCGGTCGACGTAGACTGCGACGACTGCGTTCAGGTCAGGATCTAAAGAACCGAAGCACGAAGCAGTGGTAGGATGGGGGGGGGGGGGGTTTAGCGTGGCCCCTTACACTAATTAAAAGTGATTATTAAATGTCATAAATGTTATTACTATTAACTTTATCTAACGTGCTGTCGCCGACGGAGTGGAAGCAGTGCAGCCAGAACGCGCGTACCCCTTCCATCACATTTGGCGAACCGAGCCGATCGTCAAATCGAGCTTTCGCTCGGACGCTGTAGCGGAAGAGAGATAGGTGAGTCGCAAGTCAACCGCTAAGATCGATCTCTGTCTATTGTTCTCGCTCTCACTCTAGCTCGCACGCATGGGTCTGGCGTAACGTTACAATGTTTTCTGGAAGGTGTAGGTAGCCCCGCACGTCGATTTATAAGACGTTTATCGCGTCATTTTTTTTTAATCGTCAGATCGACGATACCCCTCAAAAGAATCGTCAGATTTTTGGTCAGCGTGACTGGGACATCATGATGAAGCTTCGGTGTGCTAATCTGACGCGGTCGGGTATTTCAAGATGGCGATTTTTTTTTTACGTTTTCAAAAATTCGCTGCGAGCTTGCGTCACTTCCAAATCGTCAGATTAAGAAATTGGAGCATCATTAGGGTTCACTGAACACCTCCTATAAAAATCAGACGCGCTAGAGTAAATTGTCTTTTTTCAATGTTCACCCCCGCCCGCATAGCCACCAAAAATATTATAATCTGTCAAGCTTCAGTTTTTCCATGTCATTGTTTTTTTTTACAATTTATTTTGAAAATCTGTAGACTTTCCCCCCCATCGCTAAAAGTGAAAACATTATAGGACCATTTACTCTTTTCCTATAGTCTAATCTACCAATTCTAATAGGTCTCCGCGACGCTCGAGTAAATCCACATTTAGCATCATGGTATTGCACGAGTTATCCATCCTTTTCTAGGTATATAATCTTATTTTTAGTTCCTATCGACTTAAATTTTGATTTCTCTACACATTTTTGTATTCCTACAACTAAATTGATTTAAAGCTTCATTAGGATCAACGGATTATTTATTTTTATATTTATTTATTAAACTACTAAACAAACATTTGAATGATACCGTTATTTTCTTAAGAGAAAACCAAACTAAAAATTTTAATGAAGTATTTGATGTATTAGTTGCTAGATGAATGTACTTCAATATTTTCATAGTATTTCTTGTTAAAGTGTGTCCTTTTTCTTTAAAACAATTACGTGGTCAATTACTAGAATGCAATATCTGTCTTAGCGCTCGTAATTGGCCAACATGGTCAACTACTGGAATTTCAGATATATTAAACATTTTATGTCCGTCCCTTTTTTGGCTTTGATATATCCGAATAGGGTAGACAACATTAAACAAAACCGTTATTTCAAAGGGGATCCAGTAGTTGACCACAGTTTTTTTGGTGGTCAACTATTAGGTGTTGTTATGGTCAACAACTGGTACATCGATTTTACTTTATTTGGAGATTGTTTTTATAGGCATTAGTGTTTTCTCATAAGTGATATTGGTTTATTTTTTTTCAGAAAAATCTCTCGGACTAAAAAGACTTCTTTAAATAAACAGAAACACAACTGGAACAGGCTATAAATGACATTTCCAACAATGTATGTAGCATTCGAAAAGCGGAGAGGCTATACGCCGTTCCTCATTCTACTTTAATAAATAAATTAAAAGGAAGGTCTGCTTTGACAAGACAAATGGACCCTTCTACCATACTAACTAAAGGTACCGGTGTGAAGTTATAATTTTTTTACAAGGTATTTTCCTCCCCATATAATGGACATCTTCGCTGTAGTTTTCTATAACAATATTTCTGTCTGTCGTTATTGTTGACCACTGCTTTCTGTAATGTTCATAATAATGTTTTCTTCTTTCCCGGTTTTTTTTTCACTATACACTATTCACTTAAATGTTTTTTATGCATAGTGTGTTAAGGTTCGTAACAATGAAATTGTACATTATACTTATTGGATGCTCTGCCACTGATGTATATAAAGCAGGGTGAGAGCCTGGTTGTATACGTGAGGTAATCGAGGGCCTTTACGTGGTTTGAGTTGGCAGTCTTGCTTGTTGGTTCTGGCATGTTAGGTGGCAGTAAAGCAGTGAACTTAGTGTGTCATATTTGTTTATTTTATTGTATATAGGTGTAAATTAATTATTATGTACATTTTTCTCTCGCGAAATTTCGTTTTTTACTTTTTGGGAATAAAAATGCCAAGTTGTTGTTTTATCTCTTAAAACGGGCAAATTTTTGTTTTCTATTTTGAATTTCGCGCGGCGCGGCGCGGACACAATATGGCCGCTCATTGCGGTACTTTCCTCTAGTGACTTTACTGCCGTTTAGTCGTCCGCGTCCTGTGAGTAATAATATATGTTTTGTGAACCGATAGGGTGATCTGTGACGTGATGTGACATTGTGACGTGAGACGTGACGTGAAGTCATAGAGATAAAAGAGAGAGGAGGTAACAATTAGGGAGAGGGGGTAATAAATTTTGTAGACGGAATCGGCCATATTGAGAAGCCACTTTTCGAACGCGTGCTTGCGATTGTTATTGCTGAATTGTGCAGTGGCGGATCTATGGGGGGAGCTACAGTCTACCACTCGGAACCAAAGTTTAACAATTAATAATAAATACATACATATTTTTAATACAATTTACCCACTACATAACTGAAGCAGCTCTTCCTCTCCTTCCTGGTTTCCTGCTCGTTCTTTGTCTTCCTGGTATACCTGGAGCACATTTCTTTTTTGGTAATTTTTCTTCTATTAACTGATTAATCCCAAAATCGGAAATTTTTTGTTTGTTTCCGTTTTCCAAAGAATGAACAACAGCGTAAGGTTTTAAAAACTGATGTAGGTAATTTTGTTATGAACTATTAGTATAAATATGAGCTAAATTAATCAAAAAAATTAAAAATGAAAATTCTTTATTTAATTCGTATTGAGCAACCTTCGTATTGTTTCAATATATGTTGGCATTTTGTGACATTTTATGGAAAATAAAACTGCTTCATACAAATTATTATTTCATAATTTTAGTTAATGTAATGCTACGCCATTGGAGAGAAAGATTTCTTACAGGAAGTCGGCCATATGCAGAAGCCACTTTGGTCTGTGCTTTGGTCTATTTGTTCCAACCACATTTGTTACCTCCTCTATCTTTTATCTCTATCAGTGCTGCCGTTTCAGTACAATTGTACTGAATTCAGTACGTTTTCGTTCAATTCAGTACGTCAGTACTACTTTTCCTTACAGACCCAGATTTCAGTACGAATTTGACGCACGCTAACGAACGCTCAAAAACTGCGCCATCTACAAACTAATGTTTTAAAATAGACCTCTCTCTGAATTTCTCGTATCGACGACCTGACATGATACAGGGTGATCAAGAATGACTGTTTGAGTTGGCAATACTATCTGGAGGATTTTTTTGCCTAAGGGTTTGCAAAGCTACAACCAGACAAGGCGTATCAACTTTAAATAGGTTGCCTCAAGCAGTCCTGACCTACCACAACGTCATCTACGTCACACGGTGACCGGCGATGCAAAAAATACTTTGAAAAACTCAAAACTGTTGTCAATTACAAACGAAAATGCCAGCCAAACGCCGAATTGTCAGAGTAATACAGAGCATAGATGAAACCCTCGCCAGAAGCTGTTCAATGAGGTAACTTTTTTAAAGTTGATAGGCTTTGACAACCAGATATGTTTATTTCATTTATTTGACAAAACAATCAGCGTTATTTAAGTGGCTGGATCGCCATAGCAGCGAAGGCCAAATAAAAGGCGAAGAAGAACAATCAGGATAAGATTGTAGGTTATGTGAATAAAAATTAACGCTTAAAAATGAAACTCGAAATACAGAACAAAGATTTAATTAAACCGGCTAAAGGTAATGCTCAAAATGCCCCCCATTTTGGTCCAGACATAAATTAACTCTTCTTTTTAGGCTCTCGAAGATATTCACCAGCATATTGGGGGTAATGTTTGCCACTTCCTGAACTATTGCCTATTGCAGCTCTTTTCAGTATGCAATACGTTCCTAAAGACATTGTCCTTCAAGAGTCCAAACAACGAAAAATCTAATGGAGTGAGATCTGGTGACCTGCTTCACCAAATGCACCGACTAATACCGTACTCTGTCGCCAAAATTCTCTCTTAAATATCCCATAGTAGCACGAGCCGTATGTGCCCTTGCAGAGTATTGTTAGAAATATCCAATTTGACGCTCTTCGTCTGTTAATTGGTTTATAAAAGACCTCAAAAGGTGTTGGATATATCTCTCCGAATTGACGGTAAAATTAAAAAATATTGGCCCATACACCCGCGTACTTGACACTGCCATCCAAACACAAACTTTAACCGGGTGTAAATGTGTCTCTCTGATAGCGTAAGGATTTTCACCTGACCAAATTCTGTAATTTGGTTATTCACATAGCCGTTGAGATGAAACCAGGCTTCGTCGGAATAGAAGGTATTGTCAAGGATATCATTATTATTTAATATGTCATTGAACCAATTGCAAAATAAAACTCTCTGCGGGTGATCAGGAGGGGTTAATGACTGGACGATGGAAATTTTGCAAGGGTGGTACTTTAATTTCTTTTTAAGCACAGTGGAGTAACTTCCATATGTTAAGCCTGTAAAACCGTAAACTAGAACAACATGGAAAAGTGGAAGTCTTATGGATAAGAATAAAAATTGGTTGAATAGGAGGCATAAGGACCCAACCTGTTTGAAGGGAGAGCTTTCTTAAGGATTTGCGAGGACTTGTTTGCATTCGAGTTCTGATATCCTCGACAACTTCCTCGTTTAGAGTAGAAGGTCTACCAGTTGATTTTTGTTTGCTTACACTCCCTGTGTTTAAATAACGTTCAACTACTCGCATGCAATGTTGCTGAAAGACAGCAAAGGTGACCCAAAGTCTTCGGAAACACTTCCTGAAATTGCTGGTATGTCGCTTCGAGAGAGTACTGCCAACCAGTAATTGGGTTATAAATCCCGCTTCGAAAGTACGCCATTCCAATGAAAATATCGTGCTGTAACGTGAAAACCATTTTAAATAACTAAATTTGAAAAGAATACCAGAAATTTGATATTGAAATAGCAAATGGCATCTGCCAATGACCGCTGTCAATGTGACCAACCGGATATTACTCCAGTTGTACCATTTAAAAATGAAATTCAGTATTGCCAACTCAAACAGTCATTCTTGATCACGTTGTACCATAGATATTTTGGAGTGGTGATGGTGGTGATAGTTTCAAGGTCCAGTGTGCTGTGTACCTGTACCTGTGTAGGATTACCCAGTTACACCCCCCTGAAACTGCCAGTGTATAGGGACCCTAGTAAAAGAATAAAACATAAAACCCCTTACAAATACAGGAAACTTATTTTTAGTAGTTAGTTTCATACATAATAGATGGCACTGAAGCACAGAACACAGAATAGAATTGGCGTTTGACAAAGTCTCACAGACATTCTTTCTTACATAAAATCATGATAAATGATAAAATCGCACAAAATTGTGGACAAGCAAGGACAAAACTAATAGTATTCACTTACAATAATGGATATTTAAAGGTTTTTCTTTTTTTTTTTTTGTTGCATACCATCATTCAGTACGTTTTTATTCAATTCAGTACGAAATTGAGCTGTCAGTCAGTACGCTACAAAAATCTTCCGCGGCAGCACTGATCTCTATGCGTGAAGTACTTGACTAGCAGCGGAGACTGGAGACTGCAGAGAGTAATTTATTAATCTGTTCGGCTCTTTCTAATAGTTTTTGTACCTACTTTGTAAAGTGCTCGATCAGTTTCTGTACATCAGGTACCATGAGTAACGAGGATAAAGTGATGACCGCTTGCGACTGGTGCCTGCAAGAAGCACGAGTGCAAACTATCGACGAGAACTTGTGGCGTTTTTGGAAGATAATCAGCACCGAAGTGAGTATGGGACGCAGTTTACGTCACACGTTTAATATGTGGAATTGTAATAATGTGTTTGGTGGTGGTGGTTTGCTACTTCAGTCATCTGTGATCTGTTATCTTTCCTTCCAGGATCCGATAATGACATCCCACAGGAATATCTGCGTCAAATGTCGATTACGCTACGAGGGATTCTCGAATTACATCGAGAGGTGTAAGATCAACACGTCCAAAGTGGATGAGCTACTATCGATGGGACAGGTCAAAGACGAACCTTCCATCGACATCGAGTATCCTCCGTTAATTAAAAAAGAAATATCAGATGAAGAATACTGGAATTCATGTCGTCCTGCAGTGTCGAGTGGAGTTTTTATTCAACAACACATGCTAGCGGGCTGCTCAAATTCTCCTGTGAAGATCATCGATTCCACAATAGATATACTGTCGGCTGAAAATGTTAAAAAGGAGCGTCTTATCGACATTGAGAATCATCTCATAAATGAAGAAGGTGTTTGGAAAGAAGAAGCGTTCGATCCTGATTATCCTACAGCGTCGGGGGGCAAAGGAAAGGACGGTTTAGTTTTACGTGTCGTCTTAGAACGTCAAGTACTACCAGACTCTATGGTTCTCCAAAAGAAAGTTAATAATAGCCTTATGTGTACATATTGTGATAAAACTTTCAATTTACCTCATAGTTTGAAGAGTCACTTGTGCACTCATACAGGTGAAAAACCTTACATATGTTCACAATGCAATATGAGTTTTGCTTGGTCGAGTAGTTTAACTCGTCACTTACGCACACATACAGGCGAAAAACCTTTCTATTGTTCACATTGCAACAAGAGTTTTTCTCGGTCGCGACATTTAAATAGTCACTTAGGCATTCATACAGGTGAAAAATCTTACGAATGTTCACATTGCAATAAGAGTTTTCCTGGGTCGAGTCAATTAAATAATCACTTACGCACTCATACAGGTGAAAAACCGTACAAATGTTCATATTGCAACAAGAGTTTTGGTAGGTTGTATCATTTAAATAATCACTTACGCACTCATACATTTGAAAAACCTTACAAATGTTCATATTGCGATAAGGGTTTTGCTCGTTCGGGTGGTTTAAATGTTCACTTACGCACTCATACAGGCGAAAAACCGTACAAATGTTCACATTGCAACAAGAGTTTTGCTCGGTCGACTAATTTAAATAATCACTTACGCACTCATTCAGGTGAAAAACCTTTCAAGTGTTCACATTGCAATAAGAGTTTCGCTCGGTTGGATCATTTAAATAGTCACTTACGTTGTCATACAGGTGTAAAATCTTTCAAATGTTCACATTGCAACCAGACTTTTGCTTGGTTGACTAATTTAAATATTCACTTACGCACTCATACAGGTGAAAAACCTTTCAAATGTTCACATTGCAACAGGAGTTTTGCTCAGTTGAGTCATTTACATTGTCACTTACGCACTCATACAGGTGAAAAACCTTTCAAATGTTCACATTGCAACAGGAGTTATGCTCAATCGGGTCATTTACATCGTCACTTACGCACTCATACAAGTGAATAACCTTACAAATGTTCAAATTGCAATAAGAGTATGCTCAACTGGTGATTTCAAGCGTCACTTACACCTTCATACAAATGACAAATAAATGTTCCTTTTGATATATTGCTAACTAGTGTTTCTAAAAAAATAGTAAAAATTTTACAATTCAGTAACCCAGGTGTGAAATATACCACTTTAAATTCAATTAATATATAAGTGTGAGTCATTAAAATATTACCTCTATCTAAAAGAATTATAATACAATAACCCCCCCCCCTCTAGGACCAGGCATAAAAACATCCCACTCCCTATGTGTGTGTAGTAAGGATGTACCCCAATGTTCTCATTTTTACCGGCTACAATAATATCTAATTCTCTAATACCGACTGGATTAAAAGAACTTAGCAGCTTTAATTACACACCCAAGATTGATCATTTTATAAAAAACAACTTTAGTCAATAAGTGATAATTAAAATATAAAAATAAAATATGTATAACATAGTGATAAATGAACCTGCATTGGCATAAGTATATAAAAAAAATTAATGCTTTATTTAATGGATGGCACTAATATGGTAAAACTATTATTAGATTAGTTTTAAGTTTTAGTTTGCACTAGATTTAAGATGCGGGCTGCGTACAGGTGCTAAATTGTGCACCTCTGCAGGATATATAGTTATGTATGTAACATATATATATAACAAATATACAATAAGACTTTTAATAGATCATCTCAGTGTGCAACATATAAATTAAATTGTATGTGTTGTGTTTGTAGTAATAAATAAATTAAGACCTTTCGCGTAGTATTTAGTTTTAGTGAACGGTTAAAAAAAAACCGTTACAGTGGTATCAGAAGTGGGATTAATTGATGATTTAAGCTATAATATTTCAAATAACATATAAATGTAGCCCCTACGCGAATTTTTTTGTAGGTTCCTGGACAATGAAAGATGAAGGCAGAATAATTACCTTTGCAACAAATAAGCAACTGGAATGGCTTGCAAATGCATCCTCGTGGTATGTCGATGGAAATTGTAGCTTAACGCTACCTCTCTGGCATTTTTGTAACTGCAGCTTACGAAGTACCCACAACACATATACCTACCTTGATTTTGAGAAAGCAGTTATCAAATATCAATGCAGCTAAATTAGCACTTGGTCACGAAATAACAACAAGAGGTTGGATTTTCCATCTTTGCCAAAGTACCCACAGAAAACTACAGGAGTTAGGATTACAAACCGAATATTTAACGAACCAAAATTTAAATACTTTTGTGGGTACTATGTTAGACGAACTAGCCTTGTTACCATTAGATAAGGTTCATGACGGAATGAATTTCTTAAGAAATCATCCAGAGACCGAGCTATTTATACTGATTTATTGGATGATTTTGATCAGACCTACGTGTCAGGTACTTATAGGAGAATTGGAAATCAAGAGGGAGATGCCCATTTGCAAAGAACAGTAGGTACCTCCATTTCCACCTGAAACATGGAATATTCACGATGCTGTAATGGCTGAAGAAGACGACTGATAATCGCACGGAAGGTTTGTAATTGTTATTAATATATCTTACTAGAGACTCATAGTTTGCCCAAATACTAAACAAACCTGCAATGTAGGTAATTTTAATGTTGTTTTATAAATTATGAAATGAATTTTTACAAGTAGGTACATTATTTCTACTGCGGCAAAAATTGTAAATTGTGCAATTCTACATAATATCTGCATAGAAAATAATATACCTATATATATAATAAAGACAATATGAATCATAATGATGACACTGTGGGCCCAGATCCAGTAAATGCAAATGTTGTTAACCGTAATCCTGACAACAATCTTCTGAGAAGAGGAAGGGAAATTCGTGAAATGTAATTTCCTTCTAAAAGTCAATGTTTTTCAATTATTATTAGATTTAGAATCTGCAATGGTCTTCAAATGACCAACTATTGCTGATAAATGTTTATCAAGTGTGTTGTGAATGTCGGTCAATATTTGTATTGTATCTGAATAACAATCCTCGATTACAGCGCTTCTCTTTCTTTTATTTTGATAATTATGCTCTACAAGGTGAAATCTTTGAGAAGTAGGAGTAACAGTATTGTTTTGAGAAATATTTGTTGCGTTTTCTTGATTTAAATTGGGATTCTCTCTATACAATGATATTCATCATCTATAGTCTCCGATGAAGTCATAATGGACGAAGCAGTAGCAGGTTCATTCGTTGAATTTTTAAATTCTGAAACAATTTGCGTGTGGGCAGCTAAAAGTTGAACAGGTTATATATTACTGTAACATTCAAAAACCATTACTTTACTTACTCCAACTTCTGGAACATCCAAGCCCAGGAAACTTGACCCTAGAAGTTGTATAACTTTTTCCTCAAATTCTGTTAAGTTCTTACATGTTGGTGGACCACCTCCCGTTTTGTTACGTTCCCGTTTAATGTCTGCTGCTTTCCTCTTTAAATTACTTTTGAAATCAATCCATGTCTAAAAAACGAGAATTTTTAATCCGATGGTAGTATACCAATCTTCCACAAATAACTACATTTTGTTTGTTATAAAATGATGTACCGCGAAAGAATGCATCAAAACGTAAATATGAACATACCTTGTTCCATTTATCCGCACTTTTATTGCAATAGCCCAAACTGTTCAGGGCATGTTCAGGGTATAATGTATAATTCCACTTTAGGACCCCGAACTTTTGACAGGTAAACATTACTGCACAATGTTGCCACATATTTTTATTGGAAAAACCACAGAGTTATAAGATACACAGAGCTGACAAACCATTCATAAATACGCATTTTCTTGTCGCCAACATTGATATGGAGCGACGCGGGATGTAAACATATAGTGGGGAAAGACGTGAGGTAGGAGTGGGGATAAAAATGGGGATAAATATAACCAAATTTCACTAAGGTAGAAGATAGGTTAGGATTCTTATAATCCTGTTTTCCGCTAACTTTACAGATTTTAACCATTTCTATTAACTGTTTTTATAAAGGCGGGAAGTAAACAAATAGTATCCGTAGCAAACTACACGAGCAAACCAGAAGAAACACCTAAAAAGGCCAAATAACACCGAATGTGAAATCATAGTAAAATTGACCTTGGGTCCCAAGACGGATTGCGCGGTAAAAACCACGTTGCCGGTTTTATTTTCGAATATATTCGATCTAACGATCTGTATTCGTCTACATGTATTTTAGGAGTTTTATAAAACAAAATATACCTAATTTATTTTCACAATTAACATGTGTGTATCGATGGAATAGCACTGTATGTAAGAAACAGGTATGTCTCCTTCTCACACTGTGGACATAGATCTCATTTTCCATAAAAAACTATATTATGTGTAACACTGGCAACATTATTGTTTATCCCCAGTTTCAGCCATCTTTAAACATTCAATGTTGGCTACACGAAAAATGTAAATAATCATCTCTGTTATTCTTATAACTCTGTGGGAAAAACAAACGGTTTTGTAAATTCAAATGGAACGGATAATAACGGTCGGAGAAATAAACCCGCGAAGAGAAAGCCTGAAATAGGGTTATAAGTGCTTTATTAGCCTAATTAATTCGTCCATTGCTCCATACAGGATCCGGTAACATGTGTTCCGTCGGCCCGCTGGCGCTATCACTTGTCATTTTTAGCACTTAGAGAAACGACGATGAAGGGGCGGTGAGGGGGGGTTTGGTGGGTGCTTAGTGTGGTTGCATATCCTGACGGTGATCTGTGGTTGGTTGGAATATTATTCCTTTATTTCATTTCGTCGGCCTCGGCCATGTTGATGTTAGTTGTTGTCGTTGTTGTTAGTGCTTGGGCTTGGCTTTAGTAAGTATTGTTTTGCTTTAATGATTTGCAATGTCAGATCCTACAGCTTCATTGAAAACTTTAGGTAAGTGTAAATTCATTTGCCGCTGTCCTAGTGATAACAACGCTGTCCTTCAGATCGTGAAACTTTAGAGAAATGGCAGAAAATCTAATAATTCTATAGATTGTAACAATTTTCTGTTTGTGAAAATCATTTTCTTCCATTAGATTATCTTTCATCCTCAAAGAAAACTCTACTTTTAGGCTCTATTCCAAAACAACTGAATCCAAAAATAGTTGTACAGAATTTTCGGTTTTTAATAACAAAAATGAAGTTTCAGTAGAACCGAATCCCATTGAAAAACATTTCTATACAAACGATTGTGATATTTCAGACTTGTATTCTGTCCTCTACCATAAGAGACTAGGTATGTTGTCGACAATAGGTATTTCAAGAAGAGATTAAACACACAACCAAGAGAAAATGTACCTAATACATCATAGTATTACCACTCCCTAAAGTAGATTATCATCTAAGCTCCAAAACACACCGAGCCATTTAATTACTAGTAAGGATCTACTTATATGAAGGTGGATGCTTCGAACTAACAGATGGCAATTTGAATGAAATTACTCGTCATTTCATTCATTCTCAATTACACAATTCGAAAAGATCACCTAAGAACATAATCAGGTCTATAGAAAATAACGCTATTGCTTTGTCTATACTCAAAAGAAGTCTTCGTTTATATAGATATCTCAAGATATATTTTCAATTGCCATCGGTATGGATTTTGAAAAATCTATTGTCCATGATACCATCTGAATATGAATAGAACCCATTTTGAACAATTTAGAAGTACAGATTGAAAAATTATCGGAACTCAAAAAATCATGTGTAGTAATGTTTGATGAAATGGGATTAAGCCCTGGATTAATACAATTAATATATACATTATATAATATAGTATATAATACGTTATTATAATATTTTATTTATTTTATGTTACTGTGGTGTATGAGATTTTCTTACAAAATTACAAAAGAATGTACCTAATTAAGTTCTTTATTAGATTTTTGCAGGGAAATATTTTATTTATTTTATGTTACTGTGGTGTATTGGATTTTATTACAAAATTACCAAAAAATGTTCCTTATTAGTACTTTTTACTGAACTATTTTAATTATTTTGTTTTTATGTCAGCACTGTGCAGGCTATTTTCTGTTTTATTTATTAACATGTTTATTTAGCTGTTGTTCTATGTGGTATATGATGATCTTGAGTTGAGTAATTTATTCTGATGTGAATATCTTATACTTAACTCTTCTGATACATTTTAACAAAATAAAATGTACATTTTAATACTTTTACTAATATGTTCTTTTACCTATTTTACTGGAAATCCAGATATATCACTGTTATTTTGTTTAAAACTATGTTGTAAATAAAGATGATAATTTTATATTTTTGTATTCTTTACGAGCCTATTCCCCCAGCAATTGAATTCAAATTTGCCGCCAAATACAGAACGAAATTCAGTCGTAGTTCAACGTCTGCCGTAAGAGGCGCTAGTCAGGGCCCGCTACTAAAGTCACTAAATGTGGAAAGTACCGCAATTCAATGTCCCAACGTGTTAGAGAGAGAAGTACATTTTCGGACACAATATGGAGGATTACAGCTAGAATTTGCCTGTTTCATGCCTATTGTTGTGTTTTGTGGATTGTAGGTTATGTGTCATATTTGTTTATTTTATTGTATATAGGTGTAAATTAATTTTTATGTACATTTTTCTCTCGCGAAATTTCGTTTTTACTTTTTGGGAATAAAAATGCCAAGTTGTTGTTTTATCTTCTAAAACGAGCAAATTTTTGTTTCCTATTTTGAATTTCGCGCGGCGCGGCGCGGACACAATATGGCCGCCCATTGCGGTACTTTCCTCATTTAGTGACTTTACCCGCTACCCGCTATCACTTGTCATTTGTGTTTCACTCAAAATACACGGCGTTTGCACTTCTAAATAATATATGTTCTGTGCATTGCTCTTTAAAGATTCTCGTGGGACTCGTGGCGAGGTTGTGTTTCGACTGTCTCAAAGAGTGATACATTTATTGGGCTCTATTCACGCTCTATTGCTTTCAATTTTTGCATATTAATACTAGCTGTACTGTTATTAACTGTTTGTTACCATTTTTAGGTGTTTTTTTTTATATTAGTTTGTTAATATTAATTGTTGCTTTCAATCTCTTAGAGTTTGCGGTTTTAATTTTGTGGTGAAGGGATTTTAATTATTAATTAGATTAGATTGTAGGTATTAGAAGCAATGGCAAGAGTTACAAGAGATTTTGTCGTTCCTGCTAGTGAGGTACTGGACAACGGTCAAATCCGGAGAGAAGACCCCACTTATATGGATTTGACGTTCCCGGACAACTTGGCCCTAATCCAGTGGTTGTGTAAAAGACGACTCTTACACAATACATCAATATGTGAACGATGTGAGGGGGAGGTAAGTATGTTACTTCCAAATTAATTACTTATATTTTCAATGCAACAAATTTTAGGTGTCGATGTCATTTGTGAAAAAGAAGTCGGTACTTGATGGATGGACCTGACAGTGCAAAGCCTGCAAGTCGAGTATCACCATTCGACAAGGCTCGTTTTTCTCCAGAAGCCACTTGTCACTTCAGAAGTTAGTTTATGTGATGTATGGATGGGTGAAAGATGCTCCACAACAGGACATTGCTCATCAGGCTGGTTTGGATACTGGCCACACCATCATCGTAGACTGGTGCAATTTTTGCAGAGAAGTTTGCGAACAGCATCTCATCGACAACTCTGAGGCGATCGGTGGCTTGGACGACAACCTTGTCTTTAAGGTGGTGGAAATCGACGAGTCAAAATTTTTCCACCGCAAATATCACCGTGGTCAGTGGCGACCTGGCCACTGGGTATTTGGCGGTGTAGAAAGAGACATGGGGAAATGCTTCCTGTTAGAAGTTCCCGACAGGTCAGCGGCAACGCTGACAGCGATCATCGAAGAATAAGATATGTTTCAAAAGAACCTTTAAAGAGCTGTTTTCTTTTACCATAATGGTTTTTTAGTTTGCATGGTTTTATTTTATTTGCCGAATTGTTTGGGTCTAACAAATCTTACTGTATTTTTTGTAAATGTAGGTAAATGTAAATTATAGGTACATACTGCCAGGTACAATTTTATTATAATGTCCGATGGATGGCGGGCATATGCCAATATAGGTGAAATCAACGGTGGGGTGTATGAACATCATGTGATAGTCCATGAGCGGAACTTCGTTGATCCAACGGACGCCAATGTTCATACACAGACAGTAGAGAACATGTGGATGCGCGCCAAACGTAAATTGAGAAGGCAGAAAGGAACATCTGAAACGTTGTTTCCATCATACCTGCACGAATTTATATGGCGCAACAAATTCAGATCTTCAAAACTGTTCCCCGAATTTTTAATCTGTGTTGCAGAGCAATACCCTGTGTAGTGTGTATGTATGTATTGCTACTTTTCCTTTATTTTTCATTACTTTTAGTAATATTATTTTTCAGTTATTTCGAGATCTGGTAGGCTTGAACTGTCAGACACATCACCTTGTATGCTTTTATCTGTTTTTTTTTTTTGTTCAATTTTAGTTATTACTTTTAGTATACCTTTAGTTTTTTATTTTATTATTTTGTTTTCCGATTTTTTCCTCAACTTTTTCGATAGGCAACATTTGGAATTGAATTTAAGACTGGCTGACAAAGTAGATAGAAAACAATTAATGCAGCCATCAGTTCTTTAACCCCCCCCCCCCTTTTTTTTAGTGTACTACCATTTGTTCCAGTTCTGTTGTGAGAAATAAAAATGAAATTCTGATTTTGAACATTTTTTTCCAAATTTTACATATACAGTTTCTCCAATGATGTTTTAGATGTGAATCAAAGTTGATTAATAGGTAGGTGGATATATGGTTATATATATAGTTATGTAGAATATGTATTAATAGTAGGTAAATTATTAATCTATTAGATATTCTACTGTAACATTCAACTTAAGATTAAATTGAACAAACTTATCTTTAAATATAGTCTGTAGGGTCGTATTTATAGTCCAAAACTTAAGATTGACTTGGGTAAGAACGTCTCAAGCATAAGCTTTTACTTATAATTTGTTTTGTTTTATAGTCATATGTTCGGCTAAACTCTGGTGAGACTGTCACAAATGGTATGTTTCCATAGTTTACAGGAACCCCTGTCAAATTTTGAAAGATATTTGTCATTACGCTCACAGTTGCCACTACCGGTCCCAAGCCCGGGTAAAGGAGGAGGGTTTAGGCGTCGGGCCAGCAACCTGGCCCTTAGAAAAACTAACCATTGCTAAAAATCGAATCCAGAAGCCTCGGAACCCGGACGGATATAAACGAGAATCGACTAGGCAAAGAAAAAGGATAATGAATTTGGGATATTGGAACGTTCAAGGGTGGAATAATAAACAACAACAAGTAATCAAAGAAATCAGAAGACTCTCCATAGACATAGCGGTGATATCGGAAACCAAAAAGAAAGGAAGTGGAAACGAATATAAAGGAGATTACATACTTCTCTACAGTGGTGTTGAAAAAGAGAAAAGAGCAAAAGCAGGAATCGGCATAATGATACACAAGAAATATAGAAAGGCCATTAAAGATTGGAACCCAGTGAACGCAAGAATCATTACAGTTGAAATGACATTAAAAAACAGACCTGTAACAATTATAGGAGTATACGCACCAAACGAGGACGCAGATATCGCAATGAAAAATAGATTTTTTGATGAACTCTCGGCTGAAATAGAAAAAATAAAAAAAACAGCACGAAATATTGATCTTGGGAGATTTCAATGGCCGAGTGTGGAAAAGGAGAAACTGTAAAGTTGTAGGAAGATATGGGGAGGACACGGAAAATGACAATGGGCACAGACTCATAGATATCTGCCAGGAATTCTCAATGGGCACTTCCAACACAAGGATATTCATACATATACTTGGACAAGACCGAGTTTGGGACAAAAATCTGTAATAGACTACATCATTAGTAAACAACAATCGTCTATAAAACCATTAGACGTAAGAGTTTTCAGAGGAGTAGAATGTGTCTCTGACCACTTTTGTGTAAAAGGGAAATTCTATTTTACATTTAAAAACAAAAAAGACCCGAACGTGGAAGAAGAAGGAACCCTAAAAGACGAAGGAACAACCTTTTTATATAAATTAAGACTTGCACTCAAAATACAGCAAACTATAGAAGGAAGCGCGAACGATATGTATGCGGAATTAAAAGAAACAATCAAAGAAGCAGCCCACGAAGCATTAGGGACGAAACAAAACAAAAAACATCACAGTAATTTCTGGTGGAATGAAGATTTGGAGCAATTAACAAAAGATAAAAAATCACTATACGAAAGATGGCTAAACACACAAGATGTCGATGATAGGAAAGAGTACAACAGATTCAGATATTTAGTAAAGAAAGAAACAAACAAGGCAAAAAACAACGCGTGGGATCAAAAATGTGCCCAGATCAATTCTTTGTTGGGAAGTTCTAGATCTCGAGAAGCCTGGAAATGCGTAAATAGTTTAAGGAAGAATAACAAGGAGCAGCACAGAATAGAGGTAATAGGAATGAAGAATTGGGAAACATTTTATAAAAAGCTTTTAACAGAAAATAGAGAGGAATTCAGAGATAAAACATCAGAAGACGAAAAAAAAGAGATAGGAAATATAATAAACGAGAATATCACAGTAGAAGAGATAAAGCTGATACTCAAAACGATGAAAAACAATAAATCTCCAGGTCCGGGAGGAATTCCTATTGAACTAATCAAGTATGCCCCTGATCAAACTATCGAAATTTTATGTAAAATATTTTACAAAATAATGAAGGGAGATGAATTACCAGATGAGTGGAATAAATCTTTTATAAGCTCAATATACAAGAAAGGAAATAAAAAAGAATGTGATAACTACAGAGGCATAGCTGTGACATCTTCAATAGGGAGACTGTATGGGCGCATTATTAAGAAAAGACTGGAGAAAGAAATAGTAGAAATCGAGGAGCAAAGTGGATTCAGGCCAGGAAGGTCATGTATTGACAACCTGTTCACTCTGAGGCAGATCTCAGAAAAGTGTATAGCCAGAGGAAAAGAATTACATGTGATATTTATTGACCTAAGGAAAGCCTATGATTCAGTGCCTCAAATTAAACTATGGAGTATTAAACTAAAACTATATATATATATACAGTCAACTCCGTTTATAACGTACCTCAAGGGAACTTAAAAAAAGTACGATAAATGCGAAGTACGTTAAATACATCCGGCTTCTATTTCGCGGATAATTTTAAACTTTTCCCCTACAGAGAACGCTAACCGTTGTTTTTATTGGGATGGTTCGTCATGTTGGGGTGTTTCAGTTATATTAAGGATAATAAACAAATTAGTCGGGTTCGGATCTAGTCATAATTTACGCAGCAGGTACACATAATATATAACAGGTATATTTTTGGGGAAATCCGTGTTTCGCTAATCCTGTTAATTCCTTGATCCCTAACCGTCCTAACGTTTTGTGATTTGTCATGCTAACGCTGACAATTTCTTCGAAATTCGTGGTAATAACGTACTTCCTAAGAGATTTTCGTCCGTTAAATCCGACAATCCGTTAAAAGCAAGTACGGTAAATACGATGCTTATTTCTAATAAAGTAAAGCGCATCAGTTCGGGACTTCCTAAACAGTTCGCTAAATCCGATAGTCCGCTAAATGCGAGTGCGTTGTAAACGAAGTTGACTGTATATATATATATATATATATATATATATATATATATATATAGCGAGGTTTACAGATCATGTCCGTTTCTCGCATCTCATCCTCCACCTTTTCTTATCTATCCAATCATATTCTTCTAAACCTCTATTTTCCATGGCCTCTCTTATACTGTTTAGCCATTCTGTTCTGGGTCTTCCTCTCTTCCTATGTTCTACAGGCTGCCATTCAAAAGCTTTTTTTGGTATTCGGCTTTCCTCCATTCGTTGCATGTGGCCATACCATAGCAGTTTTTTCCTTTCGATTTCATCTAGGATGTTATTTTCGAC
This sequence comes from Cryptocephalus moraei, assembly GCA_946251905.1. NCBI lineage: Eukaryota > Metazoa > Arthropoda > Insecta > Coleoptera > Chrysomelidae > Cryptocephalus > Cryptocephalus moraei. The sequence goes on from OX276459.1 coordinate 23,336,320, forward strand.
ATGCATAGTGTCTCTAATGACATCGTTTCGGATGTGTTGTGTCCTTGAAATACCGGCACTTCTCCTCCAGAAATCCATTTCCGCAGAGAGAAGTCTGTCTTGAATATTTTTGTTGATAACCCAAATTTCCGCACCATAGGTTACACAGCTCTCGAATATCGTCTGATAAATTTGCTTTTTTGTTTTTTCTTTTATATTTTTGTTCCATAGATATGGGTTTAGTTGTCTTGTTATGGTCTTTCCCTGTCCTATTTTTCTTCTTATGTCCATTTCATCCCTGTCGTCTTGCGTAATTGTTACCCCTAAATATTTGTAGTGGTTTGTATGTTTTATTGTATTTCCTTCTATATTCAAATCCCTTGCTGCTCCCCCAATGACCATATATTGAGTCTTTTCTAAGTTGAGCTCTAAACCCCACTCTTTATATTCGTCTATTAACTTTCTGACCATATAGCTGGCGTCGTCTTCATCCTCTGCTAATATTAATTGATCATCAGCGAACAGCAATGTGTGAATATGTTCATCGTTTAATTTTATACCCATACCCTTACTCTTCTTCATCCACTTGTGTAAAGCTTGTTCTAGGTACACTTTGAATAGAGTTGGGGATATTGGGCACCCTTGTCTTAGCCCTTTGTTCGTTTTGAATGGTGTCGATAACCGAGCTCCTATTTTCACTTGGCTCGTTGCCTTTTTGTATATTTTTTTAATTGCTTCTATGTTCTGTTTGCTAATGTTTGTCTCCTCCATAGCTCTCCATAGTTTAATTTGAGGCACTGAATCATAGGCTTTCCTTAGGTCAATAAATATCACATGTAATTCTTTTCCTCTGGCTATACACTTTTCTGAGATCTGCCTCAGAGTGAACAGGTTGTCAATACATGACCTTCCTGGCCTGAATCCACTTTGCTCCTCGATTTCTACTATTTCTTTCTCCAGTCTTTTCTTAATAATGCGCCCATACAGTCTCCCTATTGAAGATGTCACAGCTATGCCTCTGTAGTTATCACATTCTTTTTTATTTCCTTTCTTGTATATTGAGCTTATAAAAGATTTATTCCACTCATCTGGTAATTCATCTCCCTTCATTATTTTGTAAAATATTTTACACAAAATTTCGATAGTTTGATCAGGGGCATACTTGATTAGTTCAATAGGAATTCCTCCCGGACCTGGAGATTTATTGTTTTTCATCGTTTTGAGTATCAGCTTTATCTCTTCTACTGTGATATTCTCGTTTATTATATTTCCTATCTCTTTTTTTTCGTCTTCTGATGTTTTATCTCTGAATTCCTCTCTATTTTCTGTTAAAAGCTTTTTATAAAATGTTTCCCAATTCTTCATTCCTATTACCTCTATTCTGTGCTGCTCCTTGTTATTCTTCCTTAAACTATTTACGCATTTCCAGGCTTCTCGAGATCTAGAACTTCCCAACAAAGAATTGATCTGGGCACATTTTTGATCCCACGCGTTGTTTTTTGCCTTGTTTGTTTCTTTCACATGCAACGAATGGAGGAAAGCCGAATACCAAAAAAAGCTTTTGAATGGCAGCCTGTAGAACATAGGAAGAGAGGAAGACCCAGAACAGAATGGCTAAACAGTATAAGAGAGGCCATGGAAAATAGAGGTTTAGAAGAATATGATTGGATAGATAAGAAAAGGTGGAGGATGAGATGCGAGAAACGGACATGATCTGTAAACCTCGCTATATATATATATATATATATATATATATATATATATATATATATATATATATATTTGTCATTACGCTCATTACGGCTGTTCAGTAACAGAATCATCATGAAAACGGCTAACTATATCGACAAAGAAAAAATAATTTTGACCTCGTTTATGCGAGAAATGGGCGGGGATATAGAAAATAAAAAAACCGATGCTACTTCGCTTCAAAAGAAACAGGACGCATGGAAGAAAATAGCAGCTCATTATAACAGCCAACCAGAAGTAACAACAGCAAGATCGTCGAAGCAATTGAAGAAGTTGTGGGCTAATTTGAAACAGAAGTAAGTTAATGTAATTTTAAATGAAAAATATAATGCGCCTGACACTTTAAAATCTATATTAGGAAACGTGCCGAAAACACAAGAAATATTTTCAGTATGTTGAAAACTGGCGGTGGTCCACCAGAGGGAGAGCCAGCTGATCCGTTAATGAAATTGATGGACGCAGCCGCACCAAGTGCTGATTTGTTTTTAGAATGTGATTGGGACTCAACAGCAGCATTTGGACGTAGTTTTATTAATAACTGATCTAAACTAAAGTTAACGGAGTGTTATATTATAGGTTCTCGTTCTCAAGATACTCATGCTATTACCCTAGCGACAAACTCTTTGACTTCTGGGACGTTTACAACTAGTGCTGCCACTACCGCTGCCGCCACTACAATCAGAACAAATCCGGCTGAAAGCTGGAATTTGGAAGTACACCCAAACTCGAATATTCTATCAACGTGTACCGGTTCGTTTACGATTTACAGTATTATACCTTAAGCATTTTTGGTTCGATCAAAATTTTACTCAATCTTAGTATCTAACCGATCCTGATTTTAATTACAGACAAAAGCTCAGAGCAATTAACGACAACTAAACCTCCTTCTTCACCATTTGTGCCAAAATTATATTCTGCACCCCCTTCTCCCCATGAACAAACGTCCACGATTACTGGCCCAAAACGTAAAACAAAAATTTTTTGGAAGAAAGAAGATGAAGAAAAATCGTTACGAATTAAAAAAATTCAAGAGGCAATCAAACAACGGAATGAATTGCATCAGTTAAGAATGGCTAGTGCGAAAGAGGAATTTTTTGTAGCAACCGCCAACGCAAAATTGGTAGCTTCAAAATTAACAAACGAGCAACTCCAAGAGGTTCAAAAAAGTGTAAAAGAGCGGTTTCCTGATACAATGGATAACTAATTAGGCGAATATTTTTAAATATATTATCTGTGAGTTTTATTGATTTGTTGCTACATAAATAAAAATAATTTTGAAAAGAACAAATATTTATTTGCTAAACAAACAATTCAAAAGTGTTGTTGAATAAATTGTCGTCTGAATGCTAATCCTAAAATATCGTTATCAACGACTGGAATTTCTTCAAGATCTTGTGGAATCTCTTCTTCAAAATCTATGTTGTTATGCTGGATACCAATGTTATATAAGACAGAACAAGCACATATTACTGCTTGTGTTGTATCCAATTTAGTGCGTAACATTCGGCTGAGGCAGGGAAATCCTCGCTTCCACGTCCCAAAAATCCTTTCAATTACGTTTCTTGTACGTTTGTGAGCTCTGTTGTACCTTGCTTCTTGCTCATTTTGGGGTTGAAGCAGAGGAGTTAGCAAATGAGGTCGGCAGGCGTATCCGTTATCACCCAATAATAATCCTCGAATATTTCCCTGTTCAAATCTAAGTCTTGCAGAACTACGATTAAAAATAACGCTATCGTGCGTTGATCCAGGATGCCTTACTACTATATCTAAAATTTCAAAGCGAGGACCGCCTATGACCTAAAATGTAAATTAGGTATGTATATAAAAACTTAAAAAAAGTTGTGTTTTAATACCTGTATATTTAAAGAAAATATTCTCGTTCTATTTCTAAAATTCTCCGCATTTCCTCCACCTGGATTCTGGATAGGTGTATGAGTACCATCTAATACTCCGGCAACACAAGGAAGGCCGTAAATTTGGTTAAAAGTAGAAATTAAATTCCGTTTTGTCCCTCTTCAGTAAAAGGAAATTTAACAAATTTTGCCGTATTTTCAGCCAATAACACAGATACCCTTTTTATTATCTGCGATACTGTTGCTTGGCTGACACCTTGTAAGTCACCATCAACAATCTGTAATATAATAATTGTACTTTCAAACGTTACTACTAATAATTTTCAAAATTACTTACTTGGAAGTTTCCTGTAGCATAAAATCGTAACGTTATCAGCAGTTGCACCAGTGGAGAAATTGGAAGTCCGCGGTTATTAATTTTTTGAAGGCCCTCAATTACCAATGGAAATATAATATCCATAATAGTTTGTTTGCTAAAACGATATCTAATTTCGAATTCTCTATCTCGGAAATACTCCATTGAGTTAATTGTATTCCTTGTATAACGTTTAGGGCGTCTTCTTTGATTTCTTTCAATGTCTTCTTCGACATTTGCTAAATGCTCAAAAAAATCTTCCATTACGTTCCAGGAGGTCTGGTTAACAAATTGAACTGTGTAAGATTTCGTTTTGACAGGAGTGACTCAGGGCCGTATTTATAGTCGCGACTTGAGTTCGTCTCAAGTTGAGTCTGACTCAAGTTCTCAAATTTTATTTTATAAAACGAACTTGAGTGTCAAGTTCAACTCAAGCCTGGGATAAGTTTGAGTCACCTCGAACCCGGACTTGAGTCTGGCTTATATAAGTAAATGACATTGATATGAAAATTTCACTCCTGTCAAAACGAAATCTTACACAGTTCAATTTGTTAACCAGACCTCCTGGAACGCAATGGAGATTTTTTTGAGCATTTAGCAAATGTCGAAGAAGACATTGAAAGAAATCAAAGAAGACGCCCTAAACGTTATACAAGGAATATAATTAACTCAATGGAGTACTTCCGGGATAGAGAATTCGAAGTTAGATATCGTTTTAGCAAACAAACTGTTATGGATATTATATTTCCTTTGGTAATTGAGGGCCTTCAAAAAATTAATAACCGCGGACTTCCAATTTCTCCACTGGTGCAACTGCTGATAACGTTACGATTTTATGCTACAGGAAACTTCCAAGTAAGTAATTTTGAAAATTATTAGTAGTAATGTTTGAAAGTACAATAAAATTATATTACAGATTGTTGATGGTGATTTACAAGGTGTCAGCCAAGCAACAGTATCACAGATAATAAAAAGGGTATCTGTGTTATTGGCTGAAAATACGGCAAAATTTGTTAAATTTCCTTTTACTGAAGAGGGACAACGGAATTTAATTTCTACTTCTAACCAAATTTACGGCTTTCCTTGTGTTGTTGGAGTATTAGATGGTACTGATATACCTATCCAGAATCCAGGTGGAGGAAATGCGGAGAATTTTAGAAATAGAAAGAGAATATTTTCTTTAAATATACAGGTATTAAAACATACCTTTTTTTAAGTTTTTATATACATACCTAATTTACATTTTAGGTCATAGGCGGTCCTCGCTTTGAAATTTTAGATATAGTAGTAAGGCATCCTGGATCAACGCATGATAGCGTTATTTTTAATCGTAGTGCTGCAAGACTTAGATTTGAACAGGGAAATATTCGAGGATTACTATTGGGTGATAACGGATACGCCTGCCGACCTTATTTGCTAACTCCTCTGCTTCAACCCCAAAATGAGCAAGAAGCAAGGTACAACAGAGCTCACAAACGTACAAGAAATGTAATTGAAAGGATTTTTGGGACGTGGAAGCGAGGATTTCCCTGCCTCAGCCGAATGTTACGCACTAAATTGGAAACAACACAAGCAGTAATATGTGCTTGTTCTGTCTTATATAACATTGGTATCCAGCATAACAACATAGATTTTGAAGAAGAGATTCCACAAGATCTTGAAGAAATTCCAGTCGTTGATAACGATATTTTAGGATTAGCATTCAGACGACAATTTATTCAACAACACTTTTGAATTGTTTGTTTAGCAAATAAATATTTGTTCTTTTCAAAATTATTTTTATTTATGTAGCAACAAATCAATAAAACTCACGGATAATATATTTAAGAATATTCGCCTAATTAGTTATCCATTGTATCAGGAAACCGCTCTTTTATAATTTTTTGAACCTCCAGGAGTTGCTCGTTAGTTAATTTTGAAGCTACCAATTTTGCGTTGGCGGTTGCTACAAAAAATTCCTCTTTCGCACTAGCCATTCTTAACTGATGTAATTCATTCTGTTGTTTGATTGCCTCTTTAATTTTTTTAATTCGTAAAGATTTTTCTTCATCTTCTTTCTTGTAAAAAATTTTTGTTTTACGTTTTGGGCCAGTAATCGTGGACGTTTGTTTATGGGGAGAAGGGGGTGCAGAATATAATTTTGGCACAAAGGGTGAAGAAGGAGCTTTAGTAGTCGTTAATTGCTCTGAGCTTTTGTCTGTAAATAAAATCAGGATCGGTTAGATACTAAGATTGATTAAAATTTTGATCGAACCAAAAATGCTTAAGGTATAATACTGTAAAACGTAAACGAACCGGTACACGTTGGTAGAATATTTGAGTTTGAGTGTACTTCCAAATTCCAGCTTTCAGCCGGATTTGTTCTGATTGTAGTGGCGGCAGCGGTAGTGGCAGCACTGGTGGTAAACGTCGCAGAAGTCGCAGAGTTTGTTGCTAGGGTAATAGCATGATTATCTTGAAAACGAGAACCTATAATATAACACTCCGTTAACTTTAGTTTAGATCAGTTATTAATAAAACTACGTCCAAATGCTGCTGTTGAGTCCCAATCACATTCTAAAAACAAATCAGCATTTGGTGCGGCTACGTCCATCAATTCCATTAACGGATCAGCGGGCTCTCCATCTGGTGGACCACCGCCAGTTTTCAACATACTGAAAATATTTCTTGTGTTTTCGGCACGTTTCCTATTATAGATTTTAAAAAAGTGTCAGGCGCATTATATTTTTCATTTAAAATTGTATTAACTTACTTCTGTTTCAAATTAGCCCACAACTTCTTCAATTGCTTCGACGATCTTGCTGTTGTTACTTCTGGTTGGCTGTTATAATGAGCTGCTATTTTCTCCCATGCGTCCTGTTTCTTTTGAAGCGAAGTAGCATCGGTTTTTTTATTTTCTATATCCCCGCCCATTTCTCGCATAAACGAGGCCAAAATTATTTTTTCTTTGTCGGTATAGTTAGCCGTTTTCATGATAATTCTGTTACTGAACAGCCGTACTAATGAGCGTAATGACAAATATGTTTCAAAATTTGACAGAAGTTCCTGTAAACTATGGAAACATACCACTTGTGACAGTCTCACCCGAGTTTAGCCGAACATATGACTATAAAACAAAACAAATTATAAGCAAAAGCTTATGCTTGAGACGTTCTTATCCAAGTCAATCTTAAGTTTTGGACTATAAATACGGCCCTCAGTGACTCAAACTTATCCCAGGCTTGAGTTGAACTTGACACTCAAGTTCGTTTTATAAAATAAAATTTGAGAACTTGAGTCAGACTCAACTTGAGACGAACTCAAGTCGCGACTATAAATACGGCCCGTAATGTATCAATAATCGGTGTGCAAATGGGAAGCAAATAGAGGGTAAACCAATCCGAAATAAATTTCAAACACACAAGTTCTCGCATAGTTGGTTGCATAAATTAAACGTCTGTAGAATTAGTTCAAGAATAGTTAACGATAAAGGATTGCTCAATCTAATAAGACGTACGTTCGCCAGTTTTCGTGCAACAGCGGGTCGACTGGTGACGTCACCCGTAGACCTCGATGCCTCGAGGGATTCAACATTCACGATTTGTTTGTGTGTTTGTTTTGTGTAATATTTGTAACTACTGAACCGACACTAAAAAGTTTTAAAGGAATTTAAAGCTAAACTATTTCTGGGTGACATATGGCTATAGATTTTTTTTCTAAAATTTACATAAAAACATCGAAAAGAAAAATTTAGTATATAGTGTATAAAATATATATATAAAATTATGAAACTAATTGAAAAAGTATCGCTTAAAGTGTAATAAGAATAAGAAAAACCAAGTTTCCGATATATTTTTACAGTGTGTAAATGTCAAATTCTTAAGTTGGATCAGTAAGTGGTTATTGAATTTAAACTGCATACCTTTAAAACTGAAATTTGTGCCAGCGGAAAACGGCTTTTTTATATTATATACAAATAAAACCCTTCTCCCAAATACAACTTCGTCTGTAAAACTCACTACTTACCTAATTCCTATAAATACTGTAATAGAATAATATAAGTTTGTAAACGGTTCTAATTATAATTAAAAATGTAATTTCTATGCCTTTTTTCACTCTTTTTATGCTGTTTTATTCAAATTTGTAGACGTTCAATGTTTATTTTTTAATAAATATAAAGAAAAATATTGGTAGATTTATATCTAGTATTGCATTCGTTAACGAAGTCGAAATAATAGGAATTAAAATGCGGTTTTCAGTTTTTTGGTATCTAGAGATCATACCTAATCATTTCCCAAAAATTTATATATATATATATATATATATATATATATATATATATATATCGGATATAACGAAATTTGTCGGCAGGCTACAGGTCGCATTTTTTAAAGAATCACAACGAAATTTGGTACAAAAATCAGTTGGCCGAAAATCTCGGTCGAGTTCGTTAATGGGCCAAATCGGTCTAGCGGTTTCAAAATGGCGGCTTATTATTTTCAAAAAAAATTCAAAAAACTTTTATTTCGCGTCTGAGAGAAAAATGTTACTTTGGTTTTTTGTTGCTCTTATAGAGGCGAACGACTTTTGTATAAAACATTTTTTCGAAAAATGTACAGAAAAAAAGTTATTTTTTTCAAAAATAAAAAAAAAATAAGAAAAACTTTTATTTCGCGTCTGAGAGAAAAATGTTACTAAGGTGTTTTATTGCTCTTATAGAGGTGAACAACTTTTGTATAAAACAATCTGTCGAGAAACGTACAAAAATAAAGTTATTTTTGTCAAAAAATAAAAAAATAAAAAACTTTTATTTCGCGTCTGAGAGAAAAAAGTTACTTAGATTTTTTGTTGCCCTTATAGAGACGAACAACTTTTGTATAAAACATATCTTTGAGAAATGTACAGAGAAAAAGTTATTTGCAAATATTTTAAAATTTTGTCGTTTGTATTTTTTCACACCTCGTATGCATTTTTTTGACACATAGTGTGTTATATTACTATATATCCTACCCATAAATCTACCTTTCAGCCTGGCATGCCATGGGGTTTTTATTTTCTAGTTTATTCATCCGAAAACCCTATATGCTATATAATTAGCCACATAAACCTTATGAAACACTCCAAGAATGCATTTTACGTTAAGAGCAGAGGTCTACAGCTGACGTCACAAATGGGCGGAGCTTTCGCGTGTACATGGCAGACGTTTTCAGCTGATTGAGCAATCCTAACCGTTAACCATTCTTGGAATTAGTTTATGTGAAATAAAATTGATCTGGCAACAAAACTGTCAAAGTATACGTTCCGCCCCATTCTTTAATTTACGTTCTGTGCTTGTGACAGGTGACAGTTCGGGGTAAGTTCGGGCGTTCGGGGTCCTAAAGTGGAATTATACCCTGTTCAGTTTAATCGCCAGATGATTCCATTTTTCTTTTAGAGTTTGTTTTCCAGAAGGACCATTGCCTCTGCCAGAAACCATGTCTGGATTTTTTTCCAAAAAATGTAACATAATATAATATCCAGAGAAATAGAGAGGGGGAGAACGCTCATCAACCTTCTGCGCATCATAATTACCGAGGGACACCATGGTGGCAGCCATTTTGACCCATTGATTTGTGTATTGTGAATATATAGATGTTCTGTGTGTGAATTTGTGTATATTTTTCACCTAACCTAACCAAACCATATAAACAAATTCTTTATCTATGATAGGTACATTTCAACCAGTTTTTAATTAATTAGTGTTTTTGAACAGTAATTATGTCGTGCGCCGCGGATGGTTGTACGAGTACAAAACGTTTTAAACTTGAAGCAATTACTTTTCATCGGTTTGTTATCTTTAGTTTTAATGATTCTTCGACTAATGATGAACCCATTACAGATTGCAGCAAGGACCTATTTTTAAAAGATGGCAGAAATGGGGAAACCAAATACTTGGCAGTGGTCAGAGAACAAATTCATTTGTTCGAAACATTTCAAGGAGAGCGATTTTATTAAAAGCAAACAGAAACGTCGATTAAAATTTAATGCCTTGCCATGATTACATCTCCAGTCAATAGTGGAATTTCCAGGACCATCTAATTTGCATGGGGACAATGAATTGCAAGTGTCGAAACTATCGTCAAGCTCTTCTTCCGATGTTTCAATAGAAAAATCTGCACTAAAAAGATCAAGGAAGTATAGAATTAGCATAACTAATAGCAGCAAAATTGTGACAATTTTATGTTGCAGTAAGGCGTCAGGTCAGAGCAGTTCCCGCAGTACAGACAATAGTACAAAAGGAAAACAACATTTTTACAAACGATTCATAACTACAGGTTTTTTGTTCTTTCAAAGTACTTAACATATAACATTAATTTAACTGTTTTAGCGTGTCTCCTGGGAAGTTAAAAAAAATACAGAACTGCGAAAAGTGCAATCCAAATCAAGAAAAATTGTATGTTATTACAACTGAAGACATTAAAAAACTAAAAAGAAAGATCACAACATTAAGAATTATGGTTGATGATTTGAAAACGAACACAAGCTTGTCAGAAGCGGCCCTTTTCCATTTGGAGAAGTGCTATAAAGATATTTCCCATGTGTTAATGAGTAGATACATAAAAAATATGCAAAGATAATAATGATATGTTATACGGAGTAAATAAAGGCTAGTACATTACAAGATGAAAATAAATCAAATACTAAAGCTTTAAAGATAACTTAAAAATGCTTAATAAGTACAGTTAATATGAATAGAATACATAAAAGAAGTAAAATAGTAATTTGCTATAAAGTGTAATTACTACCAAATAAGTGTACAATTATAAATGTAATAATTAGATTTAGTAATTATAATGGTCTAGTTTTAAGCGCCACCCTACACACGGTTTTTGTAAAACCCCTGTAGGATACATACTGCAGGGTGATCAAGAATGACTGTTTGAGTTGGCAATTCTACCTGGAGAATTTTTTTGCCTAAGGGTTTGCAACGATAGAACCAGTCAAGGCCTATCAACTTTATAGGTTGCCTCAGGCGATCCTGACCCACCACAACAGCGCGCGACCGATCTACGTCACACGGCGACTAGAACGGCGACCGGCGATGCAAAAAATATGTACTGGAAAAACTCAAAACGGTTGTCAATTACAAATGAAAACGCCAAACTGTCAGGGTAATACAGAACATAGGTTAAACCACAAAGTTAGATTAACATGTATTAAACACAGGTAATAAAACTCAGACCTGGGTCGCCAGTCTACGTCACGAACTCCGCCTCCCCCGCACGACCCCCTCGCCCGGGAGCTGTTCAATGAGGTAACCTATTTAAAGTCGATACGCCTTGACAACCAGTTATGTTTATTGTTTATTTGACAAAAATTTGACATAACAACAAGTGATAAGATTGAAGGTTATGTGAATAAAAATTAACGCTTAAAAAATGAAACTCGAAATACAGAACAATGATTTAATTAAACAGCTAAAGGTAATGCTCAAAATGCCCCCCCTTTTATTTGGTTCAGACATAAATTAACTCTCCTTTTTAGACTCTCGAAGATATTCACTAGCATATTGGGGGTAATGTTTGCCACTTCCTGAACTATTGCCTCCTGCAGCTCCTCTTCAGTATGCAATATGTTCCTAGACATCGTCCTTCAAGAGCCCAAATAACGCAAAATCTAATGGGGTGAGATCTGGTGACCTGCTTGGCCATATGCCCTGACTAATTACTCTGTGCCGAAATTCTCTCTTAAATATCCCATAGTAGCACGAGCCGTATGTGCCCTTGCACATACGGCTTGTTGGAAATATCCAATTTGACGCTCTTCGTCTGTTAATTGGTTTATAAAAGGCCTCAAAAGGTGTTGGATATATCTCTCCGAATTGACGGTAAAATTAAAAAATATTGGCACATACACCCGCCCCATTGGGACTGCCAATCAAACACCAAGTTTAACCGGGTGCAAATGTGTCTCTCTGATAGCGTAAGGATTTTCACCTGACCAAATTCTGTAATTTTGTTTATTCACATAGCCGTTGAGATGAAACCAGGCTTCGTCGGAAAAGAAGGTATTGTCAAGGATATAATTATTATTTAATATGTCATTGAACCAATTCCAAAATAAAAGTGTCTGCGGGTGATCAGGAGGAGTTAATTACTGGACGATGGAAATTTTGTAAGGGTGGTACTTTAATTTCTTTTTAAGCATAGTGGAGCAACTTCCATATGATAAACCTGTAAAACCGTGAATTAGCACAACATGGAAAAGTGGAAGTCTTATGGGTAAGAATGAAAATTGGTTGAATAGGAGGCATAAGGACCAAACCTGTTTGAAGGGAGAGCTTTCTTAAGGATTTGGGAGGACTTCTTTGCGTTCGAGTTCTGATATCCTCGACAACTTCCTCGGTTAGAGTAGAAGGTCTACCAGTTAATTTTTGTTTGCTTACGCTCCCTGTGTTTAAATAATGTTCAACTACTCGGATGCAATGTTGCAGAAAGACAGCAAAAGTAACCAAAGTCTCCGGAAACAACTCCTGAAATTGCTGGTATGTCGCTTCGAGAGAGTACTGTCAACCAGTAATTGGGTTATAAATCCCGCTTCGAAAGTACACCATTCCAATGAAAATTTCGTGTTTTAACGTGAAAACCATTTTAAATAAATAAATTTGAAATGAATACCAGAAATTTGAATTTGAAATATCAAATTCAAATTACCAGTTGTACCATTTAAAAATGAAATTCAGTATTGCCAACTCAAACAGTCATTCTTGATCACGTTGTATATTCGATGTATAGTTTTATTTTTGAATTTACATAGAAGAATTTTGTATTTGAATCTGACTACTATGTAAAAAAGACAATAAATAATAATAATATTGTCAATATCTCAATAAGTCACTGTTTTCTAACAACATTAAATAAAATTAATGTTTATTGTTGTCAATATCAATAAATTACTGTTTTCTAGCAGTACTGTATTTTTCGTTTTTAAATTTTACCGCGCAAAATCTAAAACCAACTAGGTAAAATTAAGCAAAATCCCTAGACGGCTGTTGGCATTTCTGCCCAATGGGTCAAAATGGCGGCCTTCAATATTCCGCTGTTCGCGCAGGTTGATGAGCGTTCTCCCCCTCTCTATTTCTCTGATAATATCCCACTGTTTTGCACTGGGTCTTGCAGCCATTGCAGCAATTAACCTTGCTTTTCCCTTCTCTCCAGCTTTCACGATTCTTGTGCTTCTGATTGGTTCACAAACTGTCATTGTCATGCTCTCAGACAGATGGCATCAAATTTGAATCAGAGTGAAGTGTCACCTCCGAATAAATCGCTTTTTTCCATATATGCTTTTTTCCTTCTTCCTCCATAACGCATCATGTATTCTTTTGCGTATACGCTCAAACAAAAAAATACGGCTATATGTAACATAACTGCATAGAGCAAAATGACATAATTCTATATAAAACTCCCAACCACAAATCCTACTAAAAGTAAAACCCTCTACATAGAAGCAAGAACAGCAACTTCGAGTCAGTCAACGCTGGAGTTCCACCATAGAGTTCCATTAGAAGAAAAATCTGAGAGTGACAGATTCACCATCGAAACGGAGTGAATGGACTAGTAGCCGAGCCCACAAATCGAAGAAAAGGAGAAGATGAATAACCAAAAAGAACTGTGACGTGACATTTCGTGCTCTGTGCAGTTCTGTGTTTCCGAAAGCGTTCACCTTTCACGTGGCGGTGGCGTCCTTGAGGACTAGCAAAAAGTTAATCGGCTCTCTGTACATCAAGTGCCATGAGGGTGTATGCTTGCAAGTAAATAGCACGAGTGCAAACCATTGAAAAGGTGTGGCGTTTCTGGAAAGTAATCAGCACCCAAGTGAGTATGGGGCGCAGTTTACATCACATGATTGACGTGTGTAAATGTAATCGGTCTACCATGTAATCTTGTTTATGATTTTGCTGTGTCATTTATCCATAAAACTTAACCCGCATCTTTCCTTTCAGCCTTATCTGGCTGTAACATCCCACAAAAATATCTGCGACAAATGTAAATCAAGCTACGAGGGATTTTCGAATTACATCGAGAGGTGTAAGGTAAACGCATCCAAAATAGATGAGGTACTATCCATGGGACAGGTCAGCGACGAACCTTCCATCGACATCAGATATCCTCACCTAATTAAAACAGTAATTTCAAACAAAGAAGATTCGAGTTCCGATGGTCTTACAGTGTCAAGTGGAGATTTATTGAACGACAAACGGTACCGGGATATCCAAATTCTCCAGCGGAGAGCAACGGTTCCATGATGGAGAAAGTACTTTCTGCTGAAATGGTCAAAATGGAACCTTTTATCCACACAGAGGATTATCTCATGATTGAAGAAGACATTTGGAAACAAGAAGTGACTGATCCAGAGTATCCTACAGCGCCAGGTGGCAAAGGAAAGGTTGGGTTTGTTTTAGAACACCAAGTGCTACCAGACTCTGTGGTTCACCAGAAGAACATTAATAATAATTGTACATGTATATATTGTGGCAAAACTTTCAATTACCTTCATAAGTTGAAGATTCACTTGCGCACTCACATAGGTGAAAACCTTTTCAAGTTTTCACATTGCAATAAGAGGTTTACTCGCTTAGATATTTTAAATGTTCGCGTACATATACATACAGGTAAACCTTTTAAATATTCACATTGCGATAAGAGAATTACTAACTTAACTAAGTTAAATTTTCACATTCGCACTCATACAGGTGACAAGTGGTTCAGATGTTCACATTGCAATAGGAGTTTTATTCAGTCGAGTTCTTTAAATGTTCACTTATGTATACATACAGGTGAAAATTCAAATGTTCACATTGCAGTATGACCTTCTGACCTCTCATTGTGAAGAGACACATGCACGTTTATTAATTAACACAGGAATCCTACATGTATAACTTTGGAATCGATAATAACTAATTAAAAAAAGTTACACTCATCAAATAGATTGATAATCATAACAAAACGTGAACAAGTTAACTAGTCAATTGAAACAGAAAAAACCAATCAAAAATGAACCAAAAAAATTATAAAAAACACAAAAATAAACAAAAAAAGTGCCACTATGTCAACAAGTATTGTTGACATAGTGACATCAAAACACTAAAGACTAAATTAAAGTCTTTATGCTAAATGTGAACATCTGAAATATTTGTCACCTGTATGAAGGCATGAGTCACTATTCTACCGAGAAGTGGTGGACGAATGTGGATCACGATTCGGAGATGCGAAAGCCCTGTCGCCCATAGGGATATACAAGCGCCGTTCCGACTTGCAAGTTCGAATCGCGGTCTTCTCGCTATGTGAAAATGTAAAAACGTCGTCATTTGTGTGAACCGACGAAGGGTTGCTCAAACGAGAAGACTGTGCAAAACTCTTACTGCAGTGTGGACATTTAAAAGGTTTTTCACCATGGAAATAGTCGAATGTTATTAGGGGCCATGCGAGAAAGTCTCATTACAACTTGAACATGTGAAAGGGTTCTCGCCTGTGTGGGTATCGTCTCAAATTGAGCTTAAGAAAAATTTTTATTGAGGAGCTCGTTACCTGCATAAACGGTCAAGTGCCTCTTCTGCTGGACAGTAGGTGAAAGTCTTGCCACAGTATGAGAGTACTTTCGGGTTTGTTCTCGATATTCGTACCGCCCAGATGCACTTTTCTTTCTAGCATGACTCTTGAAAACTAATCCGTCCTTTCCTTTTCCATTCGACGTTGTAAGACGATTGATTGGAACCTGATTCTTTCTCTTTCTTCGATGGTCGATCAAAGATTCTTTGTGGAATTCATAACGTCTTGTGATTGGTGCTCGCAAGACGGACTGGTCGTGGAGCTTCTGATTGGCACTCAAGTGAGTATTCTCTTTACATTCCTACTTGGGACAGCTAATGATCGGTTAAAAGTTGCTTGAGCTTACGGCACCTGCCTAATGTGGTTCAATACTAGATACAGGTATACAATTAATATATGGACTTAACTATATGTAAGTACTTCAATGAAATTGACATGGTAATGATAAAAGGCATTGATTAGGCAAGGTGAAATGGTATCATTCTATCGAAACTGCCACTCCAGATTATCCATCACAAAGGTGGTTCAAGGAAAGGGCACAAAGTCTCCCATTAATCTTTCATTAAACTTTTATTATAATACAAGTGCAATTTGTCAAACACATCTAAATATATATAAATCGTGTTTTCAGAGTTAAAAAGCATATGAGCGCAATACAAGCAAAATAGTAAATTAATTTGGATTGAAGTGAAGCTAAAAGGGCTAAAAACAGTGAACGAGGGTCACGTCGAGGGTTTATCTCCTTAACCTAGGCAACCAGGCTAGCCAAACGTATGTCTGAATAGGATATTAAATAGCATCCCTAACTACTCTCTGCTCTCCGCCGCTTGGTCAGCAACTCAGGAAGATCGGTACTCTTCTCAGCTTCAGGCAAGTACAGTCTCGGCAATTCTCGCTTCTATGTTAAGGACTGTGAGCATCAGAAAATCCTGGTGGTTGCATACAACGCACAATTTCTGGGGATTTTCCACGAATAATGGCTCAGAAGCGATGGTTTATCAAGAAACATGAGATGGGATCATTCAAAAATTCAAATTTAGTTCCAACAATTGCTCAGAAATGTTTTTGGAACTTGAAATGATCCCTGGATCGAAAGTTTTATAGATTTCTACCAGTTTTTGACAAGTTCTAGAGAATTTCCCACAAAGGAGGAAGTTATGGTCTCATACCTGTCTTTGCTCAGAAACATCTTTTGGCTTTTTCAGGAAGTCTTAAAATTTCTGATGTGTATCTTCGTCTTTCTCAGCGTTTTAAAGTTACCTGGAAACCAAGAATGTTACATTTTTTACCTTTCTTAATTTTTTAATAGTTACTCAGGAACGTTTTCTTTTTTTGGATATCCAAGCAATCTCGGAATCTCAAGAAAAAATTCTCAGTTTCTGATGTATGTATTTTACTTTCTGGCCCTTTCCAAGATTCCCGGAAACCAAGCAAGTTGCAGTGTATTGCTATTCTGAGCCCCGAATATTACCCAGAAACGTGTCTGAGAGAAACAATGATATCTGGATCTCCTAGTTACTGATGTATGTCTTCCAGACCCTGAGACGTTCCAGTAAATCTGGAAAGTGTAGTTTGTCACATTTCTGAATTATAACACTTACCCGAGGCGTTTTTTGGATATCCAAACAATCTGGATCTAAGAAGAAACTTTCTGATGTATCCATTTTAATCTCTGAACCTTTCCAAGATACTGAAACCGAGATATTAGTTTGTCCGTCTTCAGAGCTCTAACAGTTGCTCCGGAACGTTTTTGAAAATTCCAATGACATTTGGATCTCAGGAAGTCTCATCTAGTTTCTGATGTATGTCTTCCGGTCTCTTAGGCACTTCAGAAAATCTGGAAAGCGTGTTTTTTCGCTTTTCTAAACTCATTTTTGGGTATCTAAACAATCTCTGGTCTGATGTACGAATTCTTGTTTCTGAGCCTTTCCAAGACGCCCAAAAACGGAGCTATTACAGTTTTTCAGTTTCCTTTGCTCGGGTAGACGTTTCTGAGACTTCCGACGGTATCAGAATATCTCGTGAAGTCTTCTAGTTTCTGATGTATGCCTTCCGGTCTCTTAGGCACTTCAGAAAATCTGGAAAGCGTGTTTTTTCGCTTCTCTAAACTCCAACAGTTACTGAGAAATCATTTTTGGATATCTAAACAATCTCTGGTCTGATGTACGAATTCTTGTTTCTGAGCCTTTCCAAGACGCCCAAAAACGGAGATATTACAGTTTTTCAGTTTCCTTTGCTCGGCTAGACGTTTCTGAGACTTCTAACGGTATCAGGATATCTCATGAAGTCTTCTAGTTTCTGATGTATGCCTTAGGCTCTTCTCTTAGGCACTTCAGAAAATCTGGAAAGCGTGTTTTTTCGCTTCTCTAAACTCCAACAGTTACTGAGAAATCATTTTTGGATATCTAAACAATCTCTGGTCTGATGTACGAATTCTTGTTTCTGAGCCTTTCCAAGACGCCCAAAAACGGAGATATTACAGTTTTTCAGTTTCCTTTGCTCGGGTAGACGTTTCTGAGACTTCCGACGGTATCAGGATATCTCGTGAAGTCTTCTAGTTTCTGATGTATGCCGTCTAATCTTTAAGGCGATTGAGGAAATCTGGAACGCGCGGTTTATCGCTTTTCTTAACTCCAACAGCTACTGAATAACAATTTTTTGATATTCAAAGAATCTATGGATTTCGAAAATAATCTCTCAGCTTCTGAGGTAGGGCTCCGTTATCCAGTCTTGCAGGAAGCGTTGCAGAAATTTTGGAAAGCGTGGTTTTTCACTTTTTTAACCACAACATTTACTCAGGAACCCTTTGCGGATATTTAAACAATCTCTGAGCTTCTGATGTATTGGTCCCAGTTCCGGAGGCGTTCCTGAAAATGTGGAAAACGTGGCTTGTCATTTTTCCTAATTCTAAGAGACATTTTTGGAGATCAACCATTCCTGCATCTCTTAAAAAGCCTTTCTAATTTTCTTAGAGTTTCTGAGCCTTTCCAGAAAAGCCAAAAGCCAAGGAAGTTGGGGCCTGTTTTCTAATTTTAAATTTGGAAAATCAAATACAAGACTCGGTAAGTTTTTGTAAATCCAAACAGTTTCGGGATTTCTCCGGAAGTCTTGTATGTCTTTCAGTTCTGAGGCGTCACAGAAAACTCCTCAGTAAATCTGGAAACCAAGGAATTTTATGGTCTGTTATTTTTGTGGACTGAGCTGACTGGTTCTGAATGCAGAGATATCTCTGAGGAACACTTTCTGATTCTGTTATGTGTAATGAGGGAAGCCTCAACTATTACCTGTTGAATTGTTGAAATGTAAATTATTTCGATTCGTTAATACTAGACTTATTGACAAATCACTGGAGATATGGACGCCCTCTCGCAACCATCAATGGGAACCTCGAAACCCACAGGACATGATCCTTATGGAGTGAGAATTGCTGTGCACACTCGGGCTCTAGCATGCCCCACGTCGTTCACTAGTCATTCACACTTTTGCTAGCACATCGCAATAAATCGAAGGATTATTGTTAGGGGGACCGCCGAATGGAAAATACTTATCACCGGACTCTGATAATTCTACAATTTAAACTATCCAGAGTACCTATCACTTGTTTCAGTTCACTTAAGGGTATCAAAGTACTCGTAAAGGAAAATTTAAGGAACAAAATATTGTTATTAAGTAGGTCGTAGGACTTCACTAATTGTTGTTGACGAGAGAAGGTCCTAAATCACTTGAACGGGCAGGATCATAAACACTGTGTGTCTTTTAAAAGAGTACAAATGAGTACATTATTGTTCGAAACCTTCAGGACACATCAAATAAACTGTCATCTGTTCTTTCAGGGTTCTATCATCGCGACCGTACGAGCACCAAGACGATCACCATCGTGTAATTGAAGAAGATCTTTGGGAGGAGGAGGAGTTAGATTCCAATTATCCTAAAACGTGAATTGGGAAAAAGGAAAGGCTGGAATAGTTATAAGAGTCTTATTAGAATGAAAAGTGTTACTGGGTCTTACGATATTGTTACAACCCATAACTACTCGTATACGTCGTGGTAAGATCTACCCTTACCGTTCTGTGTCGAAGGAGCGCCTGCGCAGGTGACCAGCTTTCGCATCATAATTTACTTAACTCTCAAGTCGAAATGAGAGGTGAGAAGCCCTTCGCATGTTCCATTTGTGATACGACTTTGGCGCACTGCCGATGATTTCACTCACCGTTTCCGTATCACTTCGGTGAAAAGCCTTTTAAATGTCCACGCCGCCGTAAGATTTTTGCACAGACCTCTCGTCTCAGCAATCACTTGCGGGTTCACGCAAGTGACGGCGTCTCTACGCTTTCACATCGCTACAGGATTCCGGCTCGGACTCGTAACTCGAGAGGGCGCTCGTACGTCCTTGCGAGCGACGAGTCGTTCGGATCTCCAAATCGCGGCGCACGTCCGTCGACCGCTTCTCAGTCGAACGGTCGCTCGCGCATTCATACCGGTAACAAGAATTTTAGATGTTCACATTGTGATAAGAATTTCGGTTCGGACGGGTGAGACCGTTCGAATCGTCGATGTCGAAAGCCGATAGAGTCACCTGCCAGCGCTTCGTCGTTTCGTCGACGATTAAAGGAGGTAGAATATTAAATGTAAATTTATAGTAGGTAGTATTAGTATAGGAATATGTCATAATTAGGTATCGAGGTTCTGTCAAGTTCCGAAATAAAGTTACAAGACGTATAAGTCGGTTGTCTTTTTCCCAACGAATAATATGGATATATTACGATGTATTAAGGGGGTAAGTCTGGTTCATTATTTTTCAAAAATCTCATTTTCAGATACAATACACCTTTAAAAATAGTATAGTGTAGTTTATTTTACTTATAGAGCTCGAGAAATTCATATATGAGCTTATAGTGTATCGACATACCAATAATCGTGACACAAGCAGAACAAGTGCATCTGCAAGAAAAGTTTCAGTAAATCCCTGATTTTGAAGTAAATATTAGGTAATTAGTCTGTAAGTACTGCTTTGTAAATTTTACGCTATTTCTGTCTTTACAAAATAATGTAATTTGTTTCTAAATGGAGAAATCTTGTCAACCAGAGGAAGGGGTCATTTTGAAGCCGCTGTGTTACGCCCTTATCGGGGCCTAAAAAATAAATATTTTGTAATAATAATATCTATATTATCATATGTAGCTTGTTTGTCCAAAAATATTATACTTGACAATGAAATCCATTTATTACCCCTTAGAAAGGGTGGCTTCGACCCCTGGGGAAAAAGCACACTTCGGCACAACGCTCAACTTTGAAGAAGGTTATAAATACCACCTAAATCCCAATTTTCAAAGAAATCGACTTTGTTTCCCTAAATTCCACGCTAAAATGGCTGATAACTGGACTATAAGGTCAGTTATACTATTAGAGGATGTTGTAAGATAACATTAAACATAAGAGTAATGTACTTTTTAATGTCATCTAAACAAACGGAAATTGTATAAAAAGCTCCCAAATTATTGCAATAAATTAGTATACCTAGTATGCTCACCAAACGAAGGTGTATAGTTTGGTCTTGATCCAAGACCCCTTTGATCCTAAACCGATGTGTGAGACTACACACCGAAAGGCATATTCTTCAGAAGCTCTCATGATAAGCCCTGAGAGTTTACTGCGGAGATTACGTCACGCCCTATCTCCATCCTTACAACCTGTGGATAAGACTCAGCATTGTAGCCACTCAACAAACCTACGAGAGCTCAAGATTCTACATACAGACCACTGTACTACCTTTGTCCGTTTGGAGGATTAAACGACTTTGAACAAATCATTCTCTCCGTCAATTTATAGACAACAATAAATTCTCTTGCTTAATACTTCATGAAGTTATAGGATCAAATAATTAAACCAAATATGAAATCAGACAGTATAATAGTTGATCGTTTTTCTGTCTATTTTTGTTTAGCGTGTGCAATGTGTTAGGGGAGGAACGCGCGAGGTACCCTGCCTTTGGAGAAAGGGCGGCACGGTACTAACAGTGACTAACTACTGTTTGGAACACCACATAGATACAACTACGATTATTACTCAACGGTACATTTACTCTGCTCAATCTTAAGTGTCTTTTTGCACAGGAGAACAGCTAACCCAATCACACAACCCAACAGAAACTCTTAAACTAAATAACAATTTGTAAAGCAGAATCAATAAAACAAAGGTAGAAAGTAATAGATAAATTAAATCGTTCTTACATGTTATTTGAAACAAGACAGAGAAAAGTAAGTTGTATCCAGGATCGGTGAACATGCAACGGTTTCTTGAGATGATCTAAGGTCTTATTGTATATTTATTTATTTATTTTCAAGTACATAGTACTTCAATACAGTAATTTATTACAAAAGTAAAAAATATATATTTTTACAATAGTATATAATTATACCTATACTGACGTCCGCAAATGTTATATAGCCAGATTTGTCTAAATTAAGAGAAAGTTTTGCTACTTCTTTCATATGCTTCACCGAACAGTTATTGATATCGCAAAAACTGCATATGGAATTGTAGTTATCACACATATATTTAATAGGAGAGTGCAATATTAAATTTGTTCGTGCAAGAGCACGGAAAGCACATAGAGCAGTAAAATGTGATGTTAAGCCTTGAATGAGCCCTTGGTACCCTAAAGTTCAATTCTGATAGGAGTGAACTGCAATCAATTTGGCCGTGCAGCAGTTTATGTGGAAAAATTATTGAAGCACATTTTCTCCTTTTTTCTAAAGAAATGAGTTCAAAGTGGTGTAGGAGGTTATTATGGTCAGAGCCCCTAGTTGGGTAGATACCACAGTTTTTGAAGTGCATGAATTTCAAAAACTTTCTTTGTACCTTTTCGATTGTGTACTCATGACAAAAATAATAAGGGCTCCAAATGACTGAACACTATTCAAGTTTGGATCTCACATACGAGAAGTATAATATTTTTAGAGCATCAACATTTGTAAAGTTCTGACAGTTTCTTAAATCGTAACATTTTGTAGGCTTCAGAAGCTTTTCTATTTATGTGATTGGCAAAAGCCATTTTGGAGTCAAAGAATACTCCTAAATCTTTAGTCGCATTACGAGTCAGCAGGTTACCTTGAATATTGTATGGGTGTTGGATATATGCATGTTTCCTAGTATATGACATAACTTTTTACATTTATCAATATTCAGTTGTAGATTATTAATTACACACCAAGCCTGTACCTTATCAATGTCTTCCTGAAGTGTTGTGCAATCATTCACATTTTGGATAGAATTAAATATTTTCAGATCATCAGCAAAAAAGAGTTTCATAGAGTTTATTTGTGTATTTAAGTCATTAATAAAAATTAAGAACAACAATGGTCCCAGGTTTGACCCTTGGGGTACACCAGACGTAGAAATTACCGTGTTTGATTTGAATCCGTTGTATTGAACTATTTGGTTTCGGTTAAAGAGGTACGATTCAAAGAAACCCAATAGTTTCCGACTAAGGCCAATGTCGTCCAGTTTAGAAAGTAAGATGTTGTGATCAATTTTGTCAAAGGCCTTAGAAAAATCCGCATTTTATCCAATACTGTACTGTTTATTTTAGTCATAGTCTCGTTCAAAGACTAAGACAGAGGTGTCATCTGCAAAAGAGAATACAGTACCCTCAGACACCTTCAAATACATCATTATATATATAAGAAAGAGTAGTGGTCCCAGGATGCTTCCCTGGGACCACGGTTAACCCATATTAACATTATTCCAGTCACTATATCTATTTTCTAATATTACCCTTTGCTTCCTGTTTGTTAAGTATGACTTAATCAAATCAAGAGCCACTCTGATACCACATCTATAGAGTTTTAATAGGATTTCGAAATTTACGGTGTCGAAAGCTTTAACCAAGTCAATAAAGACAGCTATAACAGGCCTACCAGCATCCAGATTTCATTTTAAAACTGAAAATTTATTTATCATTAGTATGAACGCGTGAGTGATACTTTAAACCATTAGATTGTGTAAAACTCTTGTTGCAATGTGAACATTTGAAAGGTTTTTCACCTGTATGAGTGCGTAAGTGAGCATTTAAAATGTGTAAGAGAGTAAATCTCTTATTACAATATGAACATATAAAAGGTTTGTCACCTGTATGTATGCGTAAGTGAACATTTAAATGACCCAACTGAGTGAAACTCTTATTGCAATGCAAACATTTGAAAGGCTTGTCACCTGTATGTATGCGTAAGTGAACATTTAAATGACTCAACCGAGTAAAACTTTTATTACAATGTGGACATCTGAAACGTTTATCACCTGTATGAATGCGTAAGTGAGCATTTAACGAACCCAACTGAGTAAAACTCCTATTGCAATGTGAACATTTGAAAGGTCTTTCACCTGTATGAGTGCGTAAGTGCTCATTTAAAGTTCTCAAGCGAGTATACCTCTTATTGCAATCTGAACATTCGAAAAGTTTGTCACCTGTATGTATACGTAAGTGAACATTTAAAGAACTGAACCGAGTTACACTCTTATTGCAATATGAACATTTGTAAGGTTTGTCACCTGTATGAGTTCGTAAGTGAATCTTCAAATTACAAGGGTAATCAAAAGTTTTACCACAATATTTACATGTAAGGTTATTATTAACTTTCTTCTGGTGAATCATAGAGTCTGGTAGCACTTGGCGGTCTAAGACCTCTAAATCAAATCCAGCGTTTCCATCGCCACCCGACGCTGTAGGATAATCAGGATCGAACGCTTCTTCTTTCCGAATGTCTTCTTCATTCATCAGATAATCCTCAATGTGGATAAGAGGTTCCTTTTTGACCATTCCAGCCCACAGCACTTTCTCTATCGGGGAATCATTGCTCTTCATAAGAGAATTTGAGCAGCCTGCTAGCATTTGTCCTTCGATGAAAACTCCACTCGACACTAGAGGATCATAGGAATTTGAATCTACTTCCATTGAAATCTCTGTTTTAATTAATGGAGGATACTCGATGTCAATAGAAGGTTCGTCTTTGACCTGTCCCATTGATAGTAGCTCATCTACTTTGGACGTATTGATTTTACAATTTTCGATGTAAATTGAAAAACCCTCATAGCGTGATTTACATTTGTCACAGATATTCTTGTGGGATGTTATAGTCGGATCCTGAAAGTAAAGATATATATGAAAGATAAATGAAGTGGCACAGCAAGACCAAATACAGTATTACAATTCCACAAGTCAAACTGTGATGTAAACTGCGCCCCATACTCACTTCGGTGCTGATTATCTTCCAGAAACGCCACAACTTCTGGTCAATGGTTTGCACTCGTGCTTCTTGCAAGCACCAGTCGCAAGTAGTTTTCACTTCTTCCATATTACTGATTGCCATTTGCCAAGCCAAGTGCTATGAGCATGAGCAATGAGTATGAGTATGACAGTATGAACACAGAAGTATGAGTATGACATAGAGAAACTACTGTGCTCATGTGCTGATCGATTACTTTATGAATACGCAACGTTAGTGTGACGTGTGGTGTGCATTTGGATGGGAGAGGAGATTGTAAGTTTGTAACCCATGGCAACTGTTTCTACACAATTTTTTTCTTATGAGAGATTAACATGGGGGACATTTTCAAACAGCTGGTAATCTATATGAACATGATCAAAATTTCTTAACTATCGGCTATAAAGAATAAGAAACATTTAAGACCGGTGTGAAGTTAGCGTACAATTTAAACAAACGTAATGTAGATTATGAGGAAAATACATATATAGCTGCATAACTGGTTGCCTAAATTTAAATAGTTAATTCGAAGTATTCCCCAGGGTGTAATTCCTCAAAATTAATTTTGAGGACGTTTGGCATACGTTGGAAATATCCTACATCCAAGGACTTTTTAACTAGTCAGAACTAAGTTAATTTATCTATTTATCCACTAAGTTTAAATTTACAAATACATACGATGGCAGCACTTTACAGCGATTGTAAGAGTTTAGGGAAAACATGATCCTAGAGTAGTGTATTATCCCATCAAAACGAAATAGGGTTTAATGAAGAGATAAAGGATCGTTCTACATCGGTCTAGTAACAGAATTTTGAATTTTCTCTTATTTTGGTCAAATTTTGATCTGAAAATGGTATGTAAAGTAGGGCAAATTTAGAGGGGCAGTTTTAAACGGACAAAAAGAAAATATCAAAAAACCGTTACTAGACCGACGTGTATTTGAGTTTTTCGCTTCGAGTGGTTCTTATTAGAAAGGAATATTCCAAATGATGTTCGAGGTATCATACTTCCTCCGTACCTCTAAAACCGGCTTAAATTAAATCGGGTGATGGACTCGTAAGACATAATAAGCTTTATTCGAATTGCGTCCACATCGACCACTGAAATTATTTTTGAAGTGAAACTTCTTGGCGCACGTCATACACGTTGGGATGGGGTGTTGGTCGAGAAACCGCGTCACGCCTGATGAGAAACCTGAGGACAAAAAGCCGTGTGGAGAGTCGCCTATAGGCGAGGAAAAATTTACAACTCTGTAAATGATGACTGGTTTCTACCATTATACGGTCTTAAGAAAGACACTAAGAAACCATCTATAATAAGTTCAAAATGATCTAGCTAGACTTACACACAGACATACTTATATACTGGCTGATCCAGCCCGCATACAGATGGTTGACCCATTTCTGCAGAGGAGTTGTAGTGTTACATGCTGCAGCCCTTGTAATTGTTACAGCTGGTTGAGTAAAAAAAATATTTACTTTATTTAATTAGGCATGTTTACATGTGTAAATTCTACTACATAGGAGATACATTAGCCAACCCGAAGAGAGGGAAACACTCTCTGTGCTCGGGAGACGCTTAAGTACTTATAACATATATTAATGTATAAATATAAGATTATGTTCTAATAATTTACATAGACATTGTTTCATTTCATGTAGCTAAGTTACTCCTATTATATTACATAAATTTAACTAACTGTGGTAGTCAATTACATGTATTTGGTATCATACAACTGACATTTTATGTTGCTTAACTTTAGATATTCTTTGTATAAGTTAATGTACTCAATGGATGATATAAATTCGGAGATTTTTTAAATTTAACTTTGTTAGTTACTTTAAGACATTTCAATTCAGCAGGTAATAGAATAAAATACTTAGTAGCTATGTATATAATTTTCTTCTAAGTTAAAGTTTTGTTAAATTTAAGTAAAGAGATCAATTTATTTCTAGTTATACTGATTGAGTTAGTAAATAGCAGCGAGATAATGCTTCATAGTGATAGAATAAAGCCTTAGCGTAATATAGTTGTACAATTGATAACTTAAATTGTTAAGTTAAACACAATTGGGAATTTAAATTAAGAGCTCTTGAATCTAGACTGCAATTTTTTTAAAATAATAAGTTTAGTTTTATAAGCTCCAACCCAGATTAGGATACCATAATTTAATATACTATTGATACTATATAGATATGCATAATATACTGTTTGCAAGACTTTAACAGGTAGATTCTTAAGCTTGTTTATAATGTACAAAAAGTATATAGATCTATTTAATACTCCCTTGATACGTAGATCTCATTTCAGGTGCCAATCGACTTGAATACCCAAATACTTTACATTATTTGCTCTTTCAATCCTAATAGATATCACCAATTATTATGTTAGTATTGTAAGTTACACTATCGATATAGCACCAGAGAACAATATACTCAGTTTTTTGACATCTATTATCAACTTATTTTCAATAAACCAGTCATTAAATAGATCAAGATTTCTATTCATATGCATCTCTGCACACATCCAGTTCTCAATACCAAGTACAACAGTATCATCGGCAAAAGTGTACACATTATTGCACACATCGAACATGTCATTTATATAAGTAATAAAAAGTAGAGGACCTAGAACAGAGCCTTGAGAAACTCCAATTTTAACTGTTTGCTGGTTGCTCTGTTTCATTGATTCTCACGAATTGCTTTCTATTACTTAAATAGTTTTCTATTAGTGAAAAAGGTTAATCCCTAATACTCACGTACTTAAATTTATTTAATAAGATTTGATGAAAGTGACCATTTATTTTTGATTTTTATGAATGCGTGAGTGATACTTTAAACTATTAGAATAACCAAAAGTCTTATTGCAATCTGAACATTTGAAACGTTTTTCACCTGTATGTACGCGTAAGTGAACATTTAAATGACCCGACTGAGTAAAACTCTTGTTGCACTGTGAACATTTGAAAGGTTTCTCACCTGTATGGATGCGTACGTGCAAATTTAAAGATTTTAAGTGAGCAAATCTCTTGTTGCAATATGTACATTTGAAAAGTTTTTCACCTGTATAAGAGCGTAAGTGAAAATTTAAAGCACCTGACCGAGTAAAACTCTTATTGCAATGTGAACATTTAAAAGGTTTTTCACCAGTGTGAGTGCGTACGTGAACATATAAACCACTCGAGTGAGCAAACCTCTTATTGCAATGTAACATTTAAATGGTTTTTCACCTGTATGTATGCGTAAGTGATCATTTAAAGTACCTAAGTTAGTAAATCTCTTATTACAATCTGAACATTTGAAAGGTTTGTCACCTGTATGTATGCGTAAGTGAATATTTAAAGAACTTAAACGAGCAAACCTTTTTTTGCAATATGAACACTTGAAAGGTTTGACACCTGTATGAGTACGTAGGTGATCATTTAAATTACTTGACCCAGTAAAGCTCTTATTGCAATGTGAACATTTGAAAGGTTTTTCACCTGTATGTACGCGTAAGTGAAGATTTAAACCACCCAACTGAGTAAACCTCTTATTGCAATGTGAACATTTGAAAGGTTTGTCACTTGTATGTATGCGTAAGTGAACATTTAAAGAATCAATGCGACCAAATGTCTTATTGCAGTGCAAACATTTGAAAGGTTGGTCACCTGTATGTATGCGTAAGTGACGGTTTAAACCATTGGATTGAGCAAAACTCTTATTGCAATGTGAACAATTGAAAGGTTTGTCACCTGTATGAGTGCGCAAGTGAATCTTAAAGTCAGAAGGGTAACTAAAAGTTTTACCACAATATGTACACTTATGGTTATTATTAACTTTCTTCTGGTGAACCACACAGTCTGGTAACACTTGGCGTTCTAAGACGACCCGTAAAACTAACCCAGCCTTTTGTTTGTCAACAGACATTGTAAGATAATCGGGGTCAGTCACTTCTTCCTTCCAAACGTGCTCTTCATTTATCTGATGATCCTCAATGTCGATAAAAGGTTCCCTTTTGACATTTCCAGCGGAGAGTATATCTATCGTGGAATCGTTGCTCCTCGTAAGAGAATTTGAGCAGCCCGCTAGCATTTGTCCTTCAATGAAAACTCCACTCGACACTGCAGGACGAAAGGAATTCCAGTCTACTTCGTCTGATATTTCTTTTTTAATTAAGTGAGGATACCCAATGTCCATGGGAGGTTCGTCTTTGACCTGTCTCATCGATAGTAGGTCATCTACTTTGGACGTGTTGATCTTACAATTTTCGATGTAAATTGAAAAACCCTCGTAGCGTGATTTACATTTGTCGCAGATATTCCTGTGGGATGTTATATTCGGATCCTGAAAGAAAAGATATCAGTTACGATTCGTTGATAATTAAAGCGACATAACAAGACCAAACGCATTATTACAATTCCACAAGTCAACGGTTTAATGTAAACGGTGCCCCACACTCACTTCGGTGCTGATTATTTTCCAGAAACGCCACAACTTCTGGTCAATCGTTTGCACTCGTGCTTCTTGCAGGCACCAGTCGCAAATGGTCACCACTTCTTTCATATTACTCATGGCGCTTGATGTATAGAAACTGATCGAGCACTTTACAAGTTACGAAAGAAAACTATTAGCAGATAGCAAATGAGAATGAGATCATGAGCATGAGATGACAAAGAAATAAAGAAATTACACTATGGTCTATGCAGGGTTGCCAACAGGTCGACACCGATATACTCACAATTTGTTTGGGGATTACTCACAAATTACTCACAACTACAAAATATCAACGTCGACAGATTTTTTCCATATATAAGTTATATAAAACAAAGGAAAATTGTGTAATATTTGAATATGTAGTGGTTAGTGTTTACTATTTTGTACTATAGAACAGAATAAACTTAACCTTGTCGTCTTATTTATTTGACTTTGACTGACGTATCTGTCAAAGACCAAGGTTAAGTGAACACTGCGGTAGGTTAGAATCCACACTTACGGCTGACAGGCCACCATTAATGGCCTAAATGCCTAATGCTCATCAAAACTGAGAAATTTATAGTCACTATACTACACTGAAGCAGTACAAAAATTAAAATAACGCTTCAGTGAGAAAATGCTAAAACTATGCTACCAAGCTCGACGCTGGCCTTCTGATATCTCACAATTTACTCACAATTGGTCTTTACTCACAAAATAACTCACAATCCATGAAATTCCTCACAAATGTGAGTAATAACTCACAGATTGGCAACCCTGGGTCTATGGTATCGATCGACAGGTGCGCAGGTTGCCAACTTTACCAAATTAAAAATCGCGGGAGATACAAAAAAGAAAATCGCCTAAATCGTCCACTTAGATACAACCTAATTATGAGGCTTTTTTGTTGGTTTATTTAAATCTGCTTTTGCGTCTGGTATGCCATCGGGATTTTTCCGAATGGGTATAATGTATAATGCGCGAGGAAAGTGTGACGTCAGAATTTGGTAACCATGGCAACTGTTTCAACACAATTTTTGGTCAACAGATCTACCACTTCCGTGTGTGAGTTACAGAACCTTACCAAACTTTCACAGTGCGCTCCTCGCCTACCCCTCAATGCATTCCGCGTACCTCCGACATGATTTTCCGAAGAAAAATTTGTCTATCTCAGTCACCTAATACGAGCATTTTTCGTACGCTCCCGTGTACTGCCGCCATTCCGAACAGCCGCATATGTGTTTAAGTTCGTACATTGTTGCCGATGGAGCTTCGGGTTGCGTCACACACGTCGCGATTACTACGCGCATATCTTTTCGTCAGACACGTCACAGTCACTACACGGATATCGTTCGTGCGCTTGCGCCACCTACTCAAACAGATCACCCGTCCACCCCGTTTGCAACGATGCCGTTCTATTCAAACACCACCTCGTCTCCGTGTCCTCAGACGCGTCCCAGTACTTGTACAACTCTATTATCTTCCTAACTTTAGCTTCAGTACAATGTACATTCATCCGCAATGCTTTCTCTACAATATTAGGTGCGATGCCATTTAGGTAGCAGAAGGTTGCAATATAGCACCGATCACCGTAGCTCAAATCGGAGAACATCACTTTCTGTCGCATCAGACGGTTCAATTTAACTGGTATAGCGCTGATAACGTCGCAAAATTCGTTCCAGGCCCTCACCACTTCTCTGTTCGCCACCACTCGTCCAGGAAATTTAGCGGGTACACGTGGCAACCCTGCGCTCCTCTTCGCAAACGACACCCCTCTCACATCACCTGTACACCTGTGATTCCTTATGGTTACAGGTAACCTTCCTTACTGGCACTTCACATGTACCGCTAATATCGCGTGAACGAGAGTTTTTTCGCAATGCCTATCACAGACAATACTTCTATGTAAGGTGTCAATGAACAACGCCCGGCGGGCGTTTCTGATTGGTCCGATAAGATAAACAACGCCACCCCGACCTCTTCGAGCTTCCTCCCTTAGGTACAGACACCACTTGTAGCCTTTCGTTCGGGTCGCGCGCTATTCTTACGTAGGAAATATCGGAACCAACGCCTTCTGCGTCGCATTACAGCAACGAAAACGAATTCAAAGCCTCCGGGTTACGACGGAACATCCCCTCCTGCTGTGGGTGTCGGATAGACGTCCGTAAATATTTCAACGAAATCGCCATAACGTTGAGCGCGTTGTTTGAGTTCCTATGCCGCCATGGTACTTTGTCACCATCTTGCGCGTGTCCTACGTGTGGATAATTACTGTCGCCTAAATTTACGAAGGGGGTGCAGGTTTAAAGCGCCATTACGAGTCGTACTTGACGGAGTGCCTCTTTATGATGCGATACCCAAGCGACATTCTACGCTTTCGTCACTTCTGGACGCTAGCAGGGGCAATGTATACGCCCGCCTACTACTTTCCGTAAGTACAATATTTATCCTTGCCCTCTTGAAAGCATTTCTCCTTATCGGCTTACTCGTGTAATTTTCATTTCTCGGTCAATTTCCCGTACGTACGTCTTCCTCCATTACGTCATTCGATTTCGACACCCCCCCCCCCCCCCCCAACTACTGAGCGCAATTCCCAGCTATTCGTACTTGGAGCGACGCTTGGCAACGTCGCATGTTCTTGATATGTCACAATTCTCACTTCGGCCCGTACCGCACACGGTTCCTCAAACATACAGGGCGGTCCATTACCCCACCCAACACCCTTTTTTTACTCCACTATCCCTTTGGTGCGTTGATTATTTCCGGTTGGAACACCTCTAAACAGTGGTTTTCTGCTAAAATTCGAGAAAAATTGCGAAAAATAGGGGAAGTGGCAGATCTGGACATTTACCCAATTTTTTTTCTTATAGGAGATTAACATGGGAAAATTTTCAAGCAGCTGATAACCTACGTAAACGAAATTTCTTAATTATCAGCGGTGAAAAATAAGAAATATTGGAATATGTGCTTTTCTTGTATATAAAAGAATACATGATTGGTTATGGAGGAAGGAAGAAAAAAGTGATTTATTTCGGAGGTGGCACCTCAATCTAATTCAAATTTGACGCCATCTGTCAGAAAATATGACAAAGACAGTTTGTGAACCAATCAGAAGCACAAAAATTAGAGGCGTGGTCGTGAAAGCCTGAGAGAAGGGAAAATCAAGGTTAACCTGTTACATGGCCGTCTTTACTGAAAGGCCGGAGCATTAAATTTTGCAACACCGCCGACTAAGAAAACAGAAGGCCGACTTATCGGAACATGGCCGTCTTTACGTGTTTACATTCGAATAATTTGAATGCAGAGGATATAGGATTATAGCGTTAATCAAAGTTAAATTGGTTTAAAACTATTTCGACGACGATTTAGATGAATCTGGTTTACCGAAAGAAGAATTAGAAGAAAGCCCCATCCAGGATGTGAAAAATAAGGAGAAGACAAACGAGGAAAGTGGTGAGTGGTGATGAAGAAATTATACAAAAACCATCTAAGCTACAAGTACGGAAAGAAAAAACACCAAGTCTTCCACCAACGTTCGGTTTACTGAATATATCAACAGCGACCGGTTTCGGCCATAAGGCCATCATCAGGCTACAAATATATGTAAGTTGCAGACAATCGTAGAAAAGCTATAAATGTGAATACCTTAAAATTCTAACCTTAAAAAACTAACCTTAACATGCGCTTCAATAAGATACAAATTCTCTCGGTAGGACAAAGTGGTAGCTAGATCAATGTCCACCGGTGGATTAAAATTGAAATTATTCGAATAAAAGCAAATAACGGTATCAACCACAAAAGCAGTCTCGTCAATATAAATCAAAGACAACGTATGAACGTGTTAAAAGGGAGAACGAGTGACAGGAGACACAAAACCTAAATAACATGAAACGACGAGAAAGATCATAAAACACAAAACTCACACAATAAAATAAAAACCTAGGGTTCCGTTAGAACAGCGCGTTCAGGATTGAGGGAAGATTGAAGGAGGATTGGTCGTTAAGGACTGTCGTGTTCGGGTTCTTCGAAGCCTTACGGATTTCTAGAATTTCCCATAAATTCAATTTCAAACTTTTATCGCAAATATGTAGAATTTTAGTGTTCAGAGTCAAATCGAAATCATGTTTTTCTGACAAAATATGGTTGGCGAACGTGGAAGGAGTATTATATATGTCTGAATCACGATATTTATTGATCCATTTCAGGTGGTCATTGATTCTGATTTGGAATGTTCTACCAGTTTGTCCTATATACAAAGCTTTGCAATTGTTACAATTCAGTTGATAAACACCAGAATTATTCAAAATATCAATTTTATCTTTTGTATTTGTTAACATGGAACCTAAAGTGCTGATAGTCCTAAAGGCGATCTTAATATCTAATTTGGAAAACAAATTCTTTAATGAGTAAGAAATGTTGCCGCAGAAAGGTAAAGCTCTGTAGACATTAGGGTTTTCGGTGTAAGAGATTTTGAAGGACAGGTTAAACTTATTATTAAGGTTATTATAAATTCTGTCGATATGGTGTTGTGAGTAACCATTAACCAAGGCCATTTGTTTAATGATGTCCATCTCTTTCCTAAATTTAGTTGGTGAGAGAGGCAGAGAAAAGGCTCTGTGATAAAGGGATCTAAAAGCAGCCATTTTGTGGGACCAAGGGTGGAAGGAATCAAAGGGGATCACATGGTCAGTTGCTGAGGGTTTTCTAAAGATCTCGAAATCGAAACTGTTCGATTCTCGGTTAGTCGAAACTAACAGGTCTAAAAAGGGTAAAGAGTTGTTAGATTCAAACTCAACTGTGAAAGAGATACAATTATGTAAGGAATTCAAGACATCAAGAAACTGGAGGACAGAATCTTTATCACAATCGAACAATGTAAACGTTCTGTCCTCCAGTTTCTTGATGTCTTGAATTCCTTACATAATTGTATCTCTTTCACAGTTGAGTTTGAATCTAACAACTCTTTACCCTTTTTAGACCTGTTAGTTTCGACTAACCGAGAATCGAACAGTTTCGATTTCGAGATCTTTAGAAAACCCTCAGCAACTGACCATGTGATCCCCTTTGATTCCTTCCACCCTTGGTCCCACAAAATGGCTGCTTTTAGATCCCTTTATCACAGAGCCTTTTCTCTGCCTCTCTCACCAACTAAATTTAGGAAAGAGATGGACATCATTAAACAAATGGCCTTGGTTAATGGTTACTCACAACACCATATCGACAGAATTTATAATAACCTTAATAATAAGTTTAACCTGTCCTTCAAAATCTCTTACACCGAAAACCCTAATGTCTACAGAGCTTTACCTTTCTGCGGCAACATTTCTTACTCATTAAAGAATTTGTTTTCCAAATTAGATATTAAGATCGCCTTTAGGACTATCAGCACTTTAGGTTCCATGTTAACAAATACAAAAGATAAAATTGATATTTTGAATAATTCTGGTGTTTATCAACTGAATTGTAACAATTGCAAAGCTTTGTATATAGGACAAACTGGTAGAACATTCCAAATCAGAATCAATGACCACCTGAAATGGATCAATAAATATCGTGATTCAGACATATATAATACTCCTTCCACGTTCGCCAACCATATTTTGTCAGAAAAACATGATTTCGATTTGACTCTGAACACTAAAATTCTACATATTTGCGATAAAAGTTTGAAATTGAATTTATGGGAAATTCTAGAAATCCGTAAGGCTTCGAAGAACCCGAACACGACAGTCCTTAACGACCAATCCTCCTTCAATCTTCCCTCAATCCTGAACGCGCTGTTCTAACGGAACCCTAGGTTTTTATTTTATTGTGTGAGTTTTGTGTTTTATGATCTTTCTCGTCGTTTCATGTTATTTAGGTTTTGTGTCTCCTGTCACTCGTTCTCCCTTTTAACACGTTCATACGTTGTCTTTGATTTATATTGACGAGACTGCTTTTGTGGTTGATACCGTTATTTGCTTTTATTCGAATAATTTCAATTTTAATCCACCGGTGGACATTGATCTAGCTACCACTTTGTCCTACCGAGAGAATTTGTATCTTATTGAAGCGCATGTTAAGGTTAGTTTTTTAAGGTTAGAATTTTAAGGTATTCACATTTATAACTTTTCTACGATTGTCTGCAACTTACATATATTTGTAGCCTGATGATGGCCTTATGGCCGAAACCGGTCGCTGTTGATATATTCAGTAAACCGAACGTTGGTGGAAGACTTGGTGTTTTTTCTTTCCGTACACTTCGACCCACCTTTGCGATGGATGACCGTATCCGTAAGCTACAAGTGTTCAATGCAGTTTCAACAACAAGAACAGCCTTTCAGTTCTTTAGTTTTGAGACATGTGTTGCGATGTCATCCTCATTTGCCTTTTTGTAGCTGAAGAATTGCAGGCATAAGTTGTACACTTTATCTTCAGAGATGCAGTCAAAGAGTGTATGAAGTTCTACCCACACTTCTCGGGCTGATGTGAGACGCATGATTTTTTGTAACGTCTCTTCTGACATGTTAGTGGTTAACACAATCAGTGTGTGACTATCCGCCTTATTAAAAACATCAAGCTGAGTCTGATACGCCACTCTTGCCTCAGAGGTTGCGTCCTCAGCAAGTGAGTCTGGCTTCTCTAACCTGCCTTCAATTACGTCTAACGCTCTGGGGATCCCTCGTAGGCAAATACTTATTTTGTATCTCCATGTGTTCCAATTTGCTTTTTCTTCTAGGAGGCCAACGTTGATTGTTCTGGTTGAATCCATTGCGTGTGCACGTGGTCCTAACCTCAAAATCGGTCCTCGGAGTTTTCGTCAAAAATATCGCTCCAACACACTGTTCCTATTTCGTCCAATTATTCACTGTAGCTCAATGCGTAACTGTACCCATAACCTGTTGGTTTATTTGAACAAATTGAACTGAAACTGCGACTTTTTGGTTTATTACAAAACTAGCCGTGACCCGACCACGCTTCGCTGTGGCTCAGTTTGATATGAAATAAATGAGCAATTAAATAAAAATAGTTAATCTAGCGAATATAGATTTACCGAGAAAACAAATAATTTATTTCAATACCATGCATTGCTGACATTTTGGTAATGTCATCTGTGTCAATTCAGGTTTCATTGACAATGGCAAAGAATTCGATAACCAGTATGTCAGAAAAATCTTGCAGAAAGAAGGAATTGTTCAACGACTTGTCACGCCTTACACTCCCGAACAAAACGGATCCAGCGAAAGAGAGAACCGCACCGTGGTCGAGTCTGCTCGAGCAATGATGCATGCTCATGGAAAACTTCCACAAACACTTTGGGCCGAGTTGATCCGGACAGCAGCCTACATTCTCAACAGGACTGGACCTTCTCACGCTGAGGGAACATCTCCCTACGACCAATGGTACGGCAGGAAACCAGGTCTGAAACATCTTCGGGTTATCGGGTCTACCTGCTATGCGCATGTTCCCAAGCAACAAAGGAAGAAGATGAATCGAAAGGCCACCAAAGGAATTCATATTGGATACGACAATGACGACGGCTACAGGATCTTCTGTGAAGAGGAAGGTAAACTAATTAGATCGAGAGATGCCATTTTCGAGGAGAAAGTGTTGCAGAACAAGAACGATATCCATCCTCAGGGAAGCTCAGACCCTTCTGTTCAACCAGAACAAGATTCGAGCCCTGAAGAACAGCAAGATGACGATGAAATACAGAGCGAAGAGGAGGAAGATGAACTCTGTGACCTAAGTACTGAAGACGAAGCCGAAACTCGACTAGAACAAAAAGGTGCTCAAAGCTCAGATGACACCATCGTTCGACGACTTCGTGAACGTTCTTCTCTCAATTCTCCGTCAAAGTATAAAGACTTCGTAATGTATCTCTCAAGTCCTCAACAAGAACCTGAATCCTTCAGTGAAGCCATTAAATCAGACCAACAGGACCACTGGAAGGAAGCTATGCGTCGTGAAATGAAAGCTCTTGAAGAGAACAAAACTTGGGAACTGGTTGATCTGCCTCCAGGAAAAAGAGCCATTTCAAATAAATGGGTCTACCGACTTAAAACAAATGCCGATGGATCGATTGATAAATTCAAAGCCAGATTGGTCATCAAAGGGTATTCACAGCGGAAAGGAGTGGAGTACAACCAAACCTTCAGTCCAGTGGCCAGGACATCAACCATCAAAACATTGCTCAGTGTTGCTGCAAAAGAAAAATTGAAACTAGCACAGATCGACGTTTCAACAGCATTTCTCTATGGTGACCTCAAGGAAACTATATACATGCAACAACCTGAAGGACATGGTGATGGATCTGCCAAGGTATGTCGCCTGAAGAAAAGCCTGTATGGTCTGAAGCAAGCTCCTCGATGCTGGAATGAGAAGTTCAGCAACTACAAGCGGATCCTTGTCTCTTAATGAGGCAAAAAGGACAGAAGAAGATGTTCTTTGTTCTCTACGTTGACGATGGAATGATTGCGGCTGAAGATGAGCAGGAACTTTAGAAGTTCTTAGATGATCTGAAACGGGAGTTTAAAATCACCTCCAAGCCAGCATCGTACTACCTAGGATTGGAAATCAACCAAGGAAAAGATGGTTCAATAAGGGTGAACCAAGCTCATTACACGGAAACCGTACTGGAGAGATTCAACATGAGCCGTTGCAAGGCTGTGACTACTCCAATCACTAAGGACAACGACGCAGAAGAGAGCCCTAGGAACTCTTGAGTTTCCATACAGACAAGCTATTGGAGCACTCATGTTTCTCATGTGTGGCACCCGACCAGACATCGCGTATGCTGTCAGCGTCGCCTCCAGGAACCTTGACAAACCAACTGAACGAGATGTGCTCAAGGTGAAGAGGATGCTGCGGTATTTGAGAGGTATAACAGATCTTGGACTGGTCTACAAAGCCAACTTTGGAGAGGAGGTTTTTGAGTGCTTCAGCGATGCAGATCATGGTGGTGACCCTGGTACGGGCCGCTCAACCCCAGGGGTGCTGTGCCTGTACTCTGGAGCGCCTATCTCGTGGATGAGCCAGAGACAGCCCTCTGTTGCAATATCCACAACCGAAGCTGAAATCGTGGCTGCCAGTGAAGCCGCAAGAGAGATCATCTGGATCAAGAGACTTGTGACTGAACTAGGCCAGTCGAAGTCGACGCCCATTCTGCAAGTCGACAATGAAGCAGCCATCCGGCTAGCACAAAACCCTGAATTTCATCGGAGAACGAAACACATTCGTATCAGACACCTCTTTGTTCGCGAATTGGTCACAGCTGGAGAAATGGACATTTCAAAAGTTGGCACATAAATCAGCTCGCGGATATTTTGACAAAACCACTGTTTTCAATTCGCTTACGAAAATTATGTAACGACATGGGAGTCTGCAAAGTTATTAAATAAGGGAGAGTGTTGATGTATTTACATTTATGTGTTATTTAATATCTTTATATGTTTTGAGAACACAGACACATGTATTTTCTTGAACTAATTATTCTATGAATCAAGTAAGCAAGTACTTGTACCGATGTGGTCACTATTTCGTAATAAACCAAAAAGTCGCAGTTTCAGTTCAATTATTTCAAATAAACCAATAGAGTGGAACCCTCTTCCGGATAGATATTCTTAATTGTATATAGTCCTACCTATCCGTATACGTTGTAAGTGCCTACTGTTAGTCGCTCTCCATTAAAACTACATTCTAAAATTGGAATTTATTTTTCCGTATTGCTTAAAAGGAAAATCTTTCACTATGTACAAAACAAATGGCGACTATTTTAATGCCTCTTCTTCATGCATACTTTAGATCCGTCTTGGAGTCGCAAGGCTATGTTACTCTTGAGTTTGACCTCCTCGATCGACTTGTATTCGGAGAAAATACGATATTTCCTTATCATTGTCGATATTTGTGTCTTCATCACCATCATAGCGTAGCGGATACCTGGAAGTATGCGTTGATGAATTAACAGTATCCATGACGCTTTATACTCACCGATGCAATTCCTGGGTCCGAATGAGAAGGGGATATACGTGCAAGGGTGACGATTCGCCATGTTTTCGGGTAAAAAGCGTTCCGGATCGAATCGAAGAGGATTCGGCCAGTATTTTGAATTTCTGTGAATGGCGAGGGGAATTAGAAATACTGACGATCCGGCCGGTAACGTAACATCCCCTGGAATATGGATGAATTTCAGAACGCAGGATTTAAAGCAATGTATATCTTACCGAGATCCAAATTCTCGTATACTCCCCTGGCGAACATAGCTACGGCAGGGAACAATCTCATCGTTTCCTTGATAACTAGTTCGGTGTATTTCAGCGCCGCTAAATCAGAAACTGTTACGTCACGATCCGGCCCGAGCACCGATATAACTTCCTCGTAAACTTTTTCCTATGAGATCGACCGATATGTCGTTTTAAATAATTCACATGTATGTATTCGTTATAATCACTTGAATGTCCTGGTGGATCCCCAAGCACATAATTAGACATGTTAACGTCATAGCCGACGTATCAGTCCCCTAAAAGGATTGTGTTTTAGAGATGATTGTGAGTAATTTACAAATTAAACTTACGGCAGCGATGAAAAGATTCACTTCGTCTTGAATTTCTTTTTCCGAAGTAAAGGCAGGGCTTGCAAATAGGAAGTCTAAGAACGCTATTCCTTTACTTTTATCTGCAATTTGCGAATATGAACATTTTTCCTCCTTTATGAGGCAACATACACATATAATATGTCAATTTATACAACGTGTTTCAAAATGGTTGTCATCTAGTCACATTACAAAATTACATGCACAGAAATTCCAACGCCAACTATATGACTAACCCTCACGATAAATGAATTTTATGACCTTCTCCTCTTCTTCGAGGTACTTGACCTTTAGATTTATTACCAGACTATTAGCACCGTCCTTCTGATCGTCCGCACGCGACCCTACAATGGGCGGTACTGAGCATTCTTGCCAGGCATAATTTCACATATAATTACTGTTCATAAAACAAAATATACCTTACTTCAGTTCTATTTTATATATATTTTTTTTTCAATACGCCCCTTCATTTACCCTTTTCTAGTAGAGCTGCTCGAAATTCGGCGGCAAAATACCAACAATAAGATCATTAAGACAATAGACCCTTAACTTCTTGCGATAAGCCGGTGCGTCATAAAATTCATTTATCGCGAGGGTAGGTATAAGTACACCATATTATGTTCGTTACCTACCGTCCATTTTAGGTTCGCATTCAGACTTTTTACCCTTCTCGACTTCTAATATTGTTTTTCTTTTTTTAGTTATGTCCGAGGTGAACTCCTTGCTCTTCTTTAGCACTTTGTGAAATTCTCGTGACGCTGGTAAAACGTTGTTAATAAAATCGACGTAGGTAAATATGTTGAAAACGTTTTGTCCTAGTAAATCAGCCATTCTAAAGGTAATATGAAGAGCATGGTTTCTGTCGTTTACTAAAAAATATATTACCTGTCAAAGTTATCAATAAAATCACTGCTTGTCCTTTGGAGGTCTAATCGGACTCCCATCGCACTTTCTGAAAGTAAAACCCTATAATATAAGGAATCAACATTTTGTGGTTATGACACTAATCTCAACACTACACAATTATCAGCCTGTTAAATTTTTGACTGGTATTCGCCATTCAAACAAATCTCTTAACAGCTTGTTAAAGTTAACAGTCCGAACTTTTACCAGGGTGTTAAAGGGCATAGAACGGTACAATTGGCAGAGTTTGAGGTTATGTTATGAAATTTGTTTTGTTTATGTTTTGATTAATTTTATCAACATTCTTCTTCTTCTTCTTCCTTTTGGATGGCCTTAATCTCTTCCGATTGTTGGCCAGGACTATCTTATTGGGATATTTCCAGGTCACCACAACGTGTGTCTGAGCTATTGCTCATACCTGTATATTTTATTTTTTGAGTGCAACATGTTATAAGACAATACAACAAAGGTTTTTTAACTTTTCTCGATCTGGGGCAGAGCAGATCATTTCACAAATCCCGGGACTGCCTCGGAAGGAATCCCTGGGTCTGGGTTTAGGATTAAGTCAAATTTTTATTTGGTTTTTCTGTAAAAAATGGTTAATTTTAGTCACTGTTGCTTTATTAATGTCGTATAGTATGGTTTGTATATTAATCGGTCCGGTTGTTGTTTCTTTTTGTAGTTCTCTGTATAAGTCAAAGTCGCTTAGTTTGTTTATCGGGCATTGAAATAATATATGGTTTATACTCTCTATTTGATTGCATTCACAAAATGGTGTGTCTTTTATTCCGATTTTGTATAGGTGTTCATTAGTGATACAATGTCCTGTTCTCATTCTTATTATATTCGTGATGTGTCTTCTATTTACATATTCAATTTTTTTATACCAGGGTGTGCAGTTGAATTTATCTTGTATTTCGAAATACCATTTTCCGGTTTTTCCAAAGCTCTCTATCCATTTGTTTTTAAATCTTCTTATTATGCTTTCTTTCAGATTGGTGGTTTGTTCTTTGAGTTCTACAAGGGTTTTTTTGGGGATGTTTAAGTTTTTTCCTATGTTTGCTAGTTGGTCTGCTGTTTCATTTCCTTGTATGCCCCTATGCCCTGGAATCCATGAGAATTTTACTGTTGAATTATTTGCTTTTATATTTCTGATTTTCTCTTTAATGTTGTATATTAAGGTCTCTTTTTTGTTGTCTATTTTGGTTCTATTTATTTTTTCTATGGTGCTTTTGGAATCTGTAAAAATTATGCTTCTTTTTATATCTTTTTCTTCTATTATTTCTAATGCTTTTTCTATGGCTGTAAGTTCTGCTGTAAATATGGATGTGTTATCTGGTAATCTTTCGGCGTAATTCAATTTTTTTTCTGGTATGTGGATTCCATACCCCGTTTTTTCCTCTGTTTTGGATCCGTCTGTGTATATGAACATGTATTGCTCTTTGTACTTTTCCGTTTCCATTTTGAATTTTATATTGTTGTATTCTTCATTCTTTTTTAAGTTTAGTTTAATTATATTTATGTTCTCAATTTGTGTGTAATAATCTTGTTCGTAGCATGTCAAAGTATCATGGGATTGGAATTTTTTTATATTATTTTCTATTGTTTGTATGGCCGTAATTAATGGTGGTATTTTTTTATTTTTCCAATATCTATGATTCGTTTTTATTTGATGGTTTATTTGTTGTATCTTTTCTATTATTGGGTGTTCTTTTATTTTTAGCCATTTAGTTAAGATGTTAATACTCTTGATCTCTCTTCTGGTCTCCAGGTCATACTCTGCGGCTTCGCTAAGTAATGCGTTAATGGGAGTTGTTTTCATTGTTCCGGTAATTATCCTTAAGGCTTGGTGATGTATGTTGTCTAGTTTTTTTAGGTTCTTTTTTGAATTTATACCGCATATAATCGTGTTATCTTCCAGGTATGGTCTTATCATTCCGTTGTATATCAACTTTAGCGTTAAGGGGTCTGATCCCCACCAGGTCCCGCATAATGCTTTTAGGATTTTGATATTATTACTGGCTTTTTGGATCATTTTTTCTATTTGTTTGTCCCATTTAAGGTTTTGATCGAAGTGTACTCCTAGATATTTTATGTTTTTTTTGAAAGGAATGATCTGGTTATCAATTTGTATAGCCATTGTGGGTTTGTTTTTAACTTTTCCTTTGGAAAATATTATCGCTTCACTTTTTTGTTTAGATATTTCGAGGTCATGTTCCCCAAGCCATCTCTTGATATCATCTAGGATTTTGTTGATGTTGTGAATTGTTGTTTGAGTAGGGTCTCCTGTGTGTAGTAGCATCAGATCATCGGCGTATGATAGTAATTCATAATTCGTTGGTATGATTTTAAATATTCCCTGTATATATATATTAAATAGTAAAGGACTTAAGGGGGATCCTTGTGGAAGTCCTTTTGAAGTTGTTTCTGGTCCATGTGAGTTTAGTTCGCTGTCCATTATCGTGATTGTTCTGTGTTCTAGTATCTTTAGTATTAGGTTGATTATATACTGGGGAATTATTTTGAGATCTGTCATTATGTTGTATAATTTATATATGTTAACGTTATCGTATGCCGCTTTTATGTCTATCATGACGGCGATTGTTTTTTTGTTATGGGTGAAAGCAAGTTGGTTGTATATTGTTAGGTACGTAATATTGTCTGTTATTCCTTTTTCTTTTCTGAAGCCTGTTTGGTTTTTATGTAATATATTCTTGTTTTCTATAATCCATTCCAATCTGTTTTTTATCATGATTTCCAACGTTTTAGTTATGCATGGTATAAGTGTGATTGTCCTGTAATTTGCTGCGATTTCCGATTCCTTGTTTGGTTTTAAAAATGAATACATTCTGTGATGTTTCCATTTTTTTGGTATGTCATTTCCGTTTAGTAATTGATTATATATGTTTAGAAGGTATTTTTTTCCTATGATGGGTAAGTTTTTTATCATGGAGTAGGATATGTTGTCTGTTCCTGTGGTTGTGTCCTTGTTTTTTTGTGCATTGATGAGTTCATTGTAATTGAATTCTTTTATTTCTTCTGTGTTTCTTATGAATGTAAAATCTGGGGGATAATTAGTTGTGGACATATTGGAGATTATTTCCCTTGCAATCTCTCTGTCAGGTATTTTTTTGGTGTTATTATTTGTGTAATTATTATTGAATTTTTTAATGATTTTCCATACGTAAGTTGAATCCGTTTCTCGGTTTAAGGTATGGCAGAACGCTTTGAAGCTATTCTTTTTTTTGTTTTTAAGGAATTTTCTAGTTCTGGCATTTGTGTGTTTATATTGTATAAAATTTTCCATGGTAGGGTTTTCTAAGTATTTTTTAATTTGCAATTTCCTTTCTTCTATCATTTTTGTGCATTCTTGGTCCCACCAGATGTGTCCCGTTCTGATTTCGTTGTTTACTTTATTATTATGGTTTGGAATGTA
This sequence comes from Cryptocephalus moraei, assembly GCA_946251905.1. NCBI lineage: Eukaryota > Metazoa > Arthropoda > Insecta > Coleoptera > Chrysomelidae > Cryptocephalus > Cryptocephalus moraei. Next base: position 23,380,450 of record OX276459.1, read on the forward strand.
TAAGTTGGCGGCCTCCTCAATGATGTTTGTTAGCTGTTTTGGTTGTTGGATTTCATTGATGTGCAGGTAGCTTGCTATATGGTTATGATATTGTTTCCAATTGGCTTTTTTGAAATTCCATTTTTGTTGTATAATTTTCTCTGTTTGTTGAAATTTTTGTTTTTTGTTGTATGTTATGTTGATTTTTGTGGGAAAATGGTCGCTGTTTCCATTGTCTGGAATTAGTTCCCAATCCGTTTTTAATATTAGTCTCTCTGAAATTATGCTTAAGTCTATGATGCTTATACATTTGTTTGTGGGTGGGGATATTCTTGTGGATTTTATTTCATTCATTATTGCACAGTTGTAGTTCTCTAAAACCTTTTTGAGTTGTAGCCCGTTTTTGTTGTTTTTGGAGCTTCCCCAATTTATGTTATTTGCATTTAGGTCTCCCATGATCACGTATTCTCCCTCTAGTTTATTTATGATATTTTCAATGTAGTCGCTTTCCAGATTGTTTTGTGTTATGTAAAGGTTAACTATGTTTAGATCCTGAATTTTTATTACTATGTGTTGATATTTATCTTCGTTTTTGATTTTATTATTAATCTTGATTTGTTTGAAGGTAATGTTGTTTTTGATTAATGTGGCAATTCCACCCCCCTGTTTAATGCGGTCATCTCTTATGATTTCGTAATTTTTGATTTTAAGGAAATGTTCTTTTTGTAACCAAGTCTCATTCAGTAATATAATGTCGGGGTTTTCTTTGTGAATAAGATTAATTAGTTCTATTCTGTTGGAGTTGATGCTTCTAATATTCCATTGGATAATTTTTAATTTGTTTTTACTGTTCATTTATTTAGTGATTTATTTTGGTATTGCTATTCTTGAATTGTTTTTAATTATTAATATTCCATTTCACTTTCTGTAGAACTGTTTGTGTTCGTGTTATCCTTGTATTTTGTTTTCTTTTTATCTAGTTTTTTATTTTCTTCTTCAATTTGTTTTATGGTTTTGTTGTATTTATTTAAATCGTATGTTAATGTATATTCTTCTGCACTATTAGGCTCAGAGTTGGAATTTGTATTTCTATTTTTATTGTTATATTGATATAGTGGATTGTTCGAATTGTGTGGTAGCGGTTTGGTGTTATGATCTGGGTGAGCATGTGTTTTGGTTGGAATTTCATCGTATGTGTGTGTTTTTTTACTCTTTTTTTTCTCTATTTGGGTGTTGGTCACTTGTGCAAATGTTCTTTTAGATACGTGGGGTAATTCATTAATGATGGTTCTCCTTTGATTAACTCTTATTAGAGAGGATTCTTGTCTTTCTGGTAGTGGTGGAAAATCTTTTGGGTGATTATTTATTTGTGTGATTTGTGTTGTATTTTTGGGGAATTTTAATGAAGCGTCGTAGTTATTTATGTTATCTGTTGCCATAGCTTTTTTAATGTTTTTTTGTCTGGAGTGTTCTTCACATATTTTTGAAGTTGATTTATGATCCGTGCTTTTGCAATGAATGCAATATTGTCCGCATTCTTTGTGTTCCTCGTCGTTCTCTCCTTTTTTTTTTCCACAATTGAAACATCTTGTTTTTCCCTTGCATTGTTTTTTGGTATGTCCGTATAAGAGACAATTATAGCATTGAGTGACCGGTGGGATAAATAATGTAATTTGGAAAGGTAATTCGCATAAGTGGATATATCTAGGTAATTCTTTGGTTCGAAAAGTTAATACTATGGATTTTGTAGGAATATATTTGATTTGTCCTTCAACTATAGTTCTTCTATTTAATCTGAAAATATTTATTATTTCTCTTGGGCTGGAGGCCATTTCTAGAATTTCTTCATTGGTAAAATCGGTGTCTACGTGTCTTATTATTCCTCTACAAGTTACCTGATTTAGAGGTATATATATGTTATATCCTTTTTCTTTGAGTATTTTATTTTCACAAAATTTGTTGGCCGCTAGATAATTGTTGAATTCAATGCCTAGCCTGTTAATTCCTTTATTTCTAATCTTTGTTATATCTTTTAATTTTAAATTGTGTATTTCTTTTGCAATCTTTAGGTGGTTATATTTGCCGATATTATTTCCAGATATGTCTGTAGCTTGAATCATCACTATGTATGGCGCGTTGTCGGTGTTATTGTAAAGAATGTTGTTTTTACTAAGGTTTGGGATGTTAGTTGTCGATTGTCCGTGTGCTGTTGTGTCGTCGGGGGGGAATTTTATCAACAATGATTGCTGATGTTGATTTTGTCGATAGAATTCATAGAATAGATGTATTAGATTCATCGTCGGACTCCGGTAGTGCTGGAGAGGAACCACTATAACTATAACCAAAGTTTATAGGTTTCTGTGATCACAAAACACAAAACAGCTACATGCACAAAACGAGCGGAATTCGGTTGATTACCAACATAAATGTTTAGTAATATTCTGTTAACAGTCTGTTTCTTATCCAGCGAGTTCATTTCATGGTGAATACCATTAATTCTTATCAGACTGTTAACCGTTATCAGGCTGTTAAGTTAAGCATGGTGAATACAGCCGTTAGAAGCATATTGGTTTTAGAAGCAAGTATTGGTTTTTATACCAATCTCTGTAGGAAGGAAGTTAAGGATTTAAATGTGATTAAGTACTTACCACAAGTGATATTCAATAAGCAAGATGATATTATACGAAATACATCCATGTGTCTCTCATGTAAGTGATTTTCAATAACATCGTTTAATATGCGGCACTTTTCGACGAAAACCTCCATAAACGAATTGAGCGTCGTCCTGTTTAAAGACGGAGTAATTGCTTTTCTGTGTACTTTCCATACTTCGACTGCGAATAAAGCGAAGAAGTTACTATATCGTGTCTTAAAATTAAATTACAGACTTACCGGGCGCGGTCACTAATGAATTCCCAAAACCACACCTCACGTGTTTGTACAAATGATTTTTGTGCATCGACTTGGGACTCGTCATGATAATTTCCAAATATTCTGGTTTCTCCACCATGTATACGAGATACGGACCTAACCAGAATTTGAAAATATCCGGGAACTTCTTGTACAAATTTAGTAGTAGTTGTAGAATTTCTGTAACAAAATGAAATTATGTGAGTAACATTATTAACGCGAGAGAAACGACTTGTCTTGCCTTCATCGACGAGATCCAAGAATTTAAGTTAAATTAAGGGCGGTTTGTATCTCCGTTAAATGCGTTCCAATAGAAGTCGTATAGTATAGTAGAAAATAGTAGAATAAATATTCAAAGTTTAAAAAAAAATCGTGGAGTGGATTTGATTTGATTAATGTTAATAGTTATTAATTATTATTGTTACTTATCGTATGAATTAAGTCCGATCATCATATAAGCCGAGCCTATTAAGGGTAAAGCAAACGGTCCCTTGACTTTCCGAGAATAAAGGTATAGATTCCGATTGCTCCATAGATATAATGACGTCAGTGCAATTCCAGCCAATAGAGCGCATACTGACAAAACGTGTAGCATCCGTGTGGACGATACATTACCTTCAAAAATCAAAAGAAGCCAATCCAGCAACATCGTCAACAAAATAATTAAATCGACTTATGAAAGCACCTTCTTTCACACCTCTGAAACACAATTTATCAATACCATATTGGCCCATGTTTACCTTTATATATAGAGAAATTAGCGAAACTTGCGGTGCACGTCATCAAAATTTATGACGTCAGCACGTCGCCATGTTGCCACATCAATTTTTTTTACTTGACATGACTGTTGGTTTGGCTAGTAAATTTATAACTGAAAAGTATACATTTTCTTCGTCTTTCATGAATTTTGCTCTGAGATTATTGTGAAATTCTTAAATAATTAAAAATATATAGGTATTAGTATACACCAATAATTAGAAATGAAATAAAATCATAATGTGTTAGGATCAGTTAGTAGGTACATGGAATTTACTCATTTAGTCAGTGTGATTTTATTAGTATTATTATACATTTACATTACCTATACATATTACATTATACACTATTATGCTATTATACAATTATTTACAAACAAAATAGAATTAATAGATTAATTATATTAGAAATTATGAAATTCTTAATTACAAAAACATTTATATACACTAATTACAATTCAAATAGGATCATGTGTTCTAGGATGAGTAAGGTATATGGAATTTACTCATTTAGTCAGTGTCATTTTATAAGTTTTTCTAATTTGCCATTATGCATTCTTGTTAACTGAATTACATATCTGCAAGTGCTTTGACTTTATGCATTACTTTGTTATAAAAACTCACTGTCCACCAAAGACCACAGGGAGGTGTGATCCACAGGAAGTGTGCACTTTCATATAAAGAGAAACCCAGTAGAGAATGGACTTGGCACAGCACAGAAAATACAAGATTGAAATTGAATTGTTGACCAAAATGACCTACAATGTAATATTAGGTAATAAAAATACAGATGAGAAAGAATAGAGGGCAATACAGAACAAATTAACATGTGAGAGACAAACAACAATAAAGTAAGTAAAGTATCTGCTGCCAGAATATATGTGGTCATCAATTGAAACAAAGAAACCCAAATTAAGCCTACAATTAAAAATAATGAATAGAGAAATTCAAATATAACTGAACTTTTGAGCAATTAGAGGAAACAACTACTTCGAGGGCAAATACCCCTACCGACATTGAATTATACCCCTAACTTCTCTCACCTGAACTCAGTTTAACATCTCAGTGATTTTTTATAAAGAATATATTTTTCGGGATTAAAGGTGCATTTTTCTTTATAATAAATAGAGAAGTATGGAGGTCGGTACTGACATTGTTGTGAAAACCATAAGTATAGAACCAAAAATATTAAGGAATACAGTAGCAAATAGAAGAAAACAAATAACATTAATAGATGACAAATCCAAAACAGAAAAGAAATATTTACACCTATGAAAATGAAATGGAAACACTGCTCTGAAGATAAGCTACAAACTACAAGTATGATACAATAACTGATCTGCAACATTTGGATTAAGAAAGTGTACACTAAATTGGCAGGTGTAATTGGATCGAGGAGCGTAGAGACATTGTAGGGAGGTGGATGTCCAACGGCCTAGAATCTGGAATTCAAGCAGAATATTGTAGTTATGAAAGTCGCGGAAGGAAACACACCCCGGTCAACCCGTCGGAAGTACTGTCTCTTATCAACTCTCTATTGGCAGCTTTACATGTGTCCATCAAGCCTTCATTTTATGTTCACCTAAAAAAAGTTTTACTATATAAATATGCATGCACTGCAGTTACAATATAATAATATTCTAATAATACATTATGTGCACATACCTAGACTAAGATGTATTTACTTTAGTCAGAATCTGATATAGGTAAAAGTGAGATACCAGACATATCAGGCTCGATTTTAGATTCACAGTCACTACAGATGACATGTTCGTGTAGATGTTAAATATTTCCTAAAAATCACTATTACTCTCTGAGTCACTGTTCAAGTCAATCACTAAATTGTTAACTTCCATTCTATCAAACATTCGTTCACGATTCCACCATTTCTCAATTACTTGTTCTGTATGCTTGATGGAGTTCATCCAGACCACAGGTGTAATGGTAGACAATGCTTCTTTCCACATGTCCAAACAGTTATCGTTTGCATTTCCATCTCGACCTACGTGTTGGTTATAATAATTTTTCGCCACGCCCCATATCAACTCGATTGGATTGAATATACAATGATAGGGAGGAAGACGTAACACTCTATGGCCATATTGTTCAGCCATCTGATCCGTTAGGTATATCTTTTCTGGTTTATTTCTAGGAAAAAAATTTAAATAAACACAAATGTTTATAATTCATTTCTACTTACTGATTAACAATTTGAAGTAGTTCACTCTTCAACATTGTATGTTCAAATTGAAAGTTATGTTTTGTAAGCCAATCCTTTATAACAGGCTTTGTCGATCCACTTGTCGGAGTCTTATCTACCAATGTACTGTGGTACGGTGCGTTGTCCATAATAATAACTGACGGTTCCTCCAAGTTTTTCAAAAGTTGATTCTCACACCACAGCAAAAAGTTGTTTTGGTTCATTTCCCCATGATAGTCACCTTTGGATTTAAAGGAAAACACTAATTCAGCCCCAGGAATGAAACCATTCTTATTAACAGCATGAACAATGATATGTCTGCAATAATAAATCACTATTAATTAATACTTAAATATTTCATACCAATTCTGCGATGAGTTACTAGCAAATAATATGACTTTAACAAAACCTAATCAAATGGCATTCTAACGTTTACCTCCCATCAACTTTTGTGGTCTTTACACTCTTTCTGTTATCATCTTGCCACGAGTGACCCCAATGTTCCATTTTGGAATATCCAAGTTTCATCCAAATAAACAATATTGGATGTGGATTCCTCTTTAATTTGTTGATACATTCTCAAAAACTGTATTCTTTTAAATGTAATATCTGGAAGTTCCATTAGCCCCCTTCGTAGATTATCCTTACTCCATTTGAAACCAATATCTCATAAAAGGATATGAAGTGATGATTTACATCCCTCAAAGAGCTTCATATTCTCAAGTTTTTGATGAATACTTTCAAGAGTAACAGTTTTCTCTGAAATAATTACATTAAATTATCACTCATTTTAGTATATTGTATATGGTGAATACAATCAAGGATACAATGTAAAAAAACTTTCTTACTTCTTTTATACAGTTCGTAAATTTGATTGCGAATAGAACCAATATCAAGGTGATCTTGATTCGTGACTCCCTTCACATGTGGACGGTTTTTCTTCGGCGACTTTAAGACCACATCACTCTTCACTTTTTGCGAGATTCTACTCACAGTACACACACTGATCTTCAGTGCAGCTGAAACACGCTAAAAATATTTCCAATAAGGGCCATAGAAGCTTAATAACCAATAGTATCAATACTTTACCTCTCTAACGCAGTTTAACGGGAGTAAGGGGCCCCCATTATTTCGTTCCAGTTCAAAGTAACTGATTAGAGACGAGACCAGCTGCTGACATCGACTGTTCAATGGTTTAGGCATCTTATTGCAATTCCTTACACTCGAAAACACCCAAACACGTATTTAATTTACAATTTACCGAAGCGAGCAAATATTTCGAAGTATAACCTCAAAATCATAACAAAAGTTTCGTGCCAATACGTGAATCGTCCGGCAACAGTGTACACGGCTACCAACTTATATTTTATCGGCTAACATCCGACAGTGTGCTATCTCTTTTTAACTGGGATAACAGTGCGCTCTGTTTAAAGCAAATTTTTATCTTACACCAACGGCAATTGGCAATAAATGTGACGTCATTGATGACGGCACCGCAAGTTTCACTAATTTCTCTATACTTATGCTTGTTTATGAATCAACTATTTGTTAAATTGGGTGTACGTCAGTAGGATTATACAAGATACGAATTTACATACATGTTATTTATGTGTTTATTGTAGCTATGAAAATGAGTGGATTCTGTTTGTTGACACAGTCGATTTAATTGTTTTTTTTTTCCTTTACCATATACGCAGTGTTGTTAAAGTAATTAATTTAATTACTTGATTTCCAATTGTAATTGACTAGTAATTTAATTACTCGTTTCGGTACAATTACAATTACATTTTCGATTACATTCTACAAAAGTGCTTTTAATATTTTTAGTAGGTAATATTATGTAAGTAGCTTAAAGTTGCTCATCGTGGGTTCTGACTACTTGGTTTCTTTAACCTAACTCTATCCCTGTCCCAACCCAGTGATTAGTATTAACGATTTATCTTTAACTATCCTATTAGGGTCGTGTTTCTAAGAAACGGCTCATTTCTGGTGATTGTTGGGGATGGTTGTTTACAACATTTTACCATCTCGAACAAACGTCAAAATTTTGAAATATTTGCAAATAACTTTTTCTCTGTACATTTCTCAAAAATATGTTTTATACAAAAGTTGTTCGTCTCTATAAGATCAATAAAAAACCTAAGTAATATTTTTCTCTCAGACGCGAAATAAAAGTTTTTTGTTATTTTTATTTATTTTTTGAAAAAAAAAACTTTTTTTCTGTACGTTTCTCGAAAAAATGTTTTATACAAAAGTTGTTCGCCTCTATAAGATCAACAAAAAACCTAAGTAACATATTTTTCTCTCAGACGCGAAATAAAAGTTTTTTGTTATTTTTATTTATTTTTTGAAAAAAATAACTTTTTTTCTGTACGTTTCTCGAAAAAATGTTTTATACAAAAGTTGTTCGCCTCTATAAGATAAACAAAAAACCTAAGTAACATTTTTCTCTCAGACGCGAAATAAAAGTTTTTTTATTTTTATTTATTTTTTGAAAAAAAAAAACTTTTTTTCTGTACGTTTCTCGAAAAAATGTTTTATACAAAAGTTGTTCGCCTCTATAAGATCAACAAAAAACCTAAGTAACATTTTTCTCTCAGACGCGAAATAAAAGTTTTTTTTATTTTTATTTATTTTTTGAAAAAAATAACTTTTTTTCTGTACGTTTCTCGAAAAAATGTTTTATACAAAAGTTGTTCGCCTCTATAATATCAACAAAAAACCTAAGTAACATTTTTCTCTCAGACGCGAAATAAAAGTTTTTAAAAGTGAAAAACCTACTTTACCACCTCCTCAAATTAAATTAGAGTGTTATCTCAACGGCGAGATCCAAGTACCTGATTTACATTAACCCTAATCACTGTATCAGTGAGTACTTATAGCCCTTCATACTTGAATTATTGTGTAGGCCACGACACCTGTCGATCATGTTGTAAAGTTTACAAAACAAACCGTATTTCAAAGCTGGTAGGCGTTGGTTTCTTTAAAATTCATTATCGAATAATTCTATTATTTTATGTCTATGTGATCAGATCTAACAAAACCAAAATGCATTGTGGACTTGTAAACCAAAGTGTGAAGCTCTGCATCCACTGATATAGTTGTGTTTCCAAAATGAAAGGTGACTCACGTTCCGGAATCTCACTGGTGAAGATAAGACAAATTATGTCAATTATGTTGTCTACCCATTTTATCATGATTCGTTGGTGCATATTAACGCATGCATAACGGAAGTTTTCTCTAATTTTGAGCAGTCAAGAAAGATTGCCAAAGATGTATATTAAATGATTATATGATAAAATATGATAAATGATTATAAATGATTCAGTTTGATGTTTATAACGGTAGAGCCTACGAATAACAGTAACGTTCCATCAAATTTACACTACATGAAATATTTCCACTACTTAAAGATTTAAAGAGAAGCAAACCAGTTAACGATCAACAACACTTGTGAAAGTGGTAATAATAATTAATGGTCTATCTAGAGGTTATGGTTATGTCATTGACAGCCTTGGTCGACTATTTTCACGTCCAAGGTTTTCTCGCACGATATTTTGTGGATGTATTTCAAATGGTTTTGTAGTTGTCAGACGTTGGAAACAGCTTTCCTATTCTAAGTTTTGCAATTCTTCGATTTACTTGCCTTTTTCCAACAATTCCTTTTAACTTTTGCTTTTTGAACATGTTCAGTTTAGTGTTTTTGTTATTTAAAATAAAACGTATAATGCTGGTGTATAAAGTGTTATGGAAACTCGGTTGCCTATCCCAAACGATAAGATATAGAAAATAATAATATGAGATTTGGTGGGAATTCGCCACGAGGTCAAACTATTTTGAGGCGTGAAAAGAGAAGATATGAGATTAGTTTTGTCCTGTAAGGAATGAATTAGTTGCGAGAGGGCAAGGAAAAACAATAAGGGTGCTCACAATCTTTCATGAAGAATCTACAATTCTACAAGTTCGATACGACGAACAAAGCAAGTCACTGGCGTCACTGCAGCCGGGAGGAAGAACCGCCGGGGACTACAACTACACAACTTCTAGAACTTCGACGCCAACACAAAGCGGGAAGCCGAGCCAAGTATCCTGAAACCAACGAGATGGAGCGAGCAGAGGAACTGGTTCGATACCAAGAAAAAATATCTCAAGAAATCGTGCAACTACATAATAACTGCAAGAAAGACGGAACTTCGAGAAAAACCAAGGAATATTTACAGAAAAAGGTGGATCATCTAGATACGTTATGGGAGAAAGTCCAACAGAACAACGAGATGTTCCACGAACTGGGGTGTGGCGACCACCGCAATTATGAAAAATCACAGTATTTCAAAAAGATAGAGCAAAACTACAAGACATGTCGACTGTACCTGATGTCACACGAGGAGTACAAAACACCCAAGAAGCAAGTTTTTGAGTTAAAACTACAAGAACCGACATTGGAAGATAAGGCACCCAAGCAACACACATAGCAACAACTCTGACAGGCCAAGCTAAAGGTAAAAATAACCAACTTCAACTTAACAAGATTACTAGGACAAGCAAAGGACGAAATAGCGAGAACGATACCACGATGGTCGTACGCCTATCATCGGCAACAAATAGCCAAAGCATGGCAAGCCAAGTATACGCAGAATTGGAACATCAGGTCGGCGACACGTTACACCATTAGAAATACGAGAAACTCCCTGCGTAACACATACACCGCAGAGAGAAATAAAACTGTCTCAAAAGGGGTAAAATTTAATCAACGACCGTGAAATTAATAATACCACAGACAATTGTCTGTGATAATACATAAATTACCAGCTGCTTGAAAATTTTTCCATAATCTCCCATAAGAAAAACAGTAGTGTAGAAACAGTTGCCATGGTTTATCACTCCCTCTCCAAAATGTCCACATCATTGCTAATGTCGCGTGCTATGATAAATGTCCCTCTGCCCTCTTGTGGAATTAATGTTCTGTGACGTGACATAAGGACATAACCTAGAAAATTTGTGATTTCAGATTTCATTAATCATAGTCATTAATTCTGCTATTCTGCTTCCAAAGCGTGCACGAGGCGTACTCGAGAAGCATCAGAAAATAATCTGTTTGCCTCTTTCTAATAGTTTTTGCAACTGTAAAGTGCTCAATCAGCTTCTATAGTGCCATGAGTAATACGGAAGGAGTGGTGACCATTTGCGACTGGTGTCTGCAAGAAGCAAGGGTGCAAACCATTGACGATCATTTGTGGCGTTTTTGGAAAACTATCAGCGCCGAAGTAAGTATGAGGCGCAGTTTACATCACGCATTTGACTTGACTTGTAGAATTTTAATACTGTATTTGGTTTTGCTGTGCCACTTTACTTATCCAAGAAACATTAACCGATACCTTTGCTTTCAGGATCTGAATATGACATCCCACAGGAATATCTGTGACAAATGTAAATCACGCTATGGGGGTTTTTCGATTTACATCGAGAGATGTAAGATCAACACATCCAAAGTAGTTGAGCTGCTATCGATGGGAGAGATCAAAGATGAACCGTCCATCGACATCGAGTATCCTCCCTTAATTAAAACAGAAATTTCAAATGAAGTAGATTCGAATTCCTTTCATCTTGCAGTGTCGAGTGGAGTTTTCGCTGAAAGACAAATACCAGCGGGCTGCTCAAATTCTCCTATGAAGAGCGATGATTCCACGATAGATAAAGTACTGTCGGCTGGAAAGATCAAAAAGGAACCTCTTATCGACAATGAGGATTATCTCGTAAATGAAGAAGACGTCTGGAAAAAAGAAGAAGCGTCCGATCCTGATTATCCGACAGTGTCGAGTGGCAAAGGAAAGGATAGGTTAGTGTCACATGTCGTTTTAGAACACCAAGTGCTACTAGACTCTATGATTCACCAGAAAAACGTTAATAATAACCTAATGTGTACATATTGTGGTAAAACTTTCAATTTTCCTTATACATTAAAGATTCACTTATACACTCATATAGGTGAAAAACCTTTTAAATGTTCATATTGCGATAAGAGCTTTACTACGTCGGGTTCATTAAATGTTCACTTACGCATCCATACAGGTAAAAAACCTTTTAAATGTTCATATTGCGATAAGAATTTTGTTCAGTCGAGTAATTTAAATGTTCACTTACGCATTCATACAGGTGAGAAACCTTTTAAATGTTCATATTGCGATAAGAGTTTTACTGATTCGCGTAATTTAAATGTTCACTCACGCATTCATACAGGTGAAAAACCTGTTAAATGTCCATATTGTGATAAGAGTTTTGCTCATTCGACTTCTTTAAATAATCACTTACACATTCATACAGGTGAGAAACCTTTTAAATGTTCATATTGCGATAAGAGTTTTACTCAGTTGGGTAATTTAAATGTTCACTTACGCATTCATACAGGTGAAAAACCTTTTAAATGTTCCCATTGCGACAAGAGTTTTGCTTATTCAATGTCTTTAAAAATTCACCTACGTATTCATACAGGTGAGAGATCTTTTACATGTTCATATTGCAATAAGAGTTTTGTTCATTCACATCATTTAAAGCGTCACTCACTCATTCATACAAATGACAAATAAATATTCATTCGTGTATATACAATGAGACTTTTATTTTATAAGTATTATTATTTATACAGACTATTGGACTCGCCGAAGTAAAGAGGAGAGGCGAAGTATGCGTAAAGGCGCGTCCACATTAGTAACAAATTTCATAGTTTATCTAACCAAAGTTATGCAACTTTTTTGGAAAAGGCGTCCACACTACACTCAATGATTCAGTAGTGATCATGACTTCATCTATGGACGATGTAGTGCTAGCAGCAGCAGCTTGTGTAATTCTAGCGAACCGTCAGCGAAAGAAGCGGAGACACTGGATACGACCATCACTGCAAGCACGACACCAATCCAGTGGAACTCAGCTGATGAAAGATCTGCTGAAAGACGGCAGAGATCCCTTCAGCGGAGAAATCCGGGATGATGGGAGTTTTAAGAACTTTGCCAGAATGAATAGTTCCGATTTTGAAAATATATTAACCAACATTGGTCATACGATTTCAAAAAAATCGTGATGTGTTCATCAGAGTACTTTCTCATATATAGGGTGTTTCAATATGCGTTTGGCAAATCCAAACGGGAAATAGATACGGTTAATTTAAGCAAAAAAAAGTTTATTTTATACTAATTCAATGGTAGAATATATATTCTAAATTTAAAATAAATTCTTGTAGCAAATTTTGAGAAAAATTCAAAAACCGAAAAACCACAAGTATAAAGTGCTCTTCACAGATGATTTATCCGAACACGTTACAAACCTTTTTATACATATTTAATTGCACAATAAATTTTCATAGTTTAAAAAGAATTCTTGGAACGAATTCCGAGAATAATACAAAAAACCCAAAATCGACAAGTATAAAGTATCCTTCACAGAAGATTTAGCCAAAAACGTTAGAAAACTTTTTTATACATATTCAATAATAGACTAAATATTCAAAGTTTAAAAAAAATTCGTGGAGTGGATTACGAAAAAAATTGAAAAAACCGAAAATTGACAAGTATAAAGTGCCCTTCACAGAAGATTTAGCCAAAATCGTTAGGAAACTTTTGTATAGATATTTAATCGTACAATAAATATTCAAAGTTTAAAAAAAATTCTTGGAGCGAATTTCGAGAAAAATTCAAAAAACCGAAAAATGACAAGAGTAAACAACCCTTTTATCCTGGCCGAATTTTATGAAAAGCTTATTCTCACGTCCTGGTATGGTACAAAGTCTAAATACAAAGTTTTGGCCGTTTGTGGTTTTTGGTTTTTGAGAAAATCCTACCACAGACACATACACACATACATACAGACGGTTTTCCAAAAACATGTTTTTTGGACTCAGGGGACCTCAAAACGTTCAGAAATGCTAATAACTCAATTTCGAAAAATCGACCCAATTACAATACTCTCTCATATATGAGTACCTCATATGAGAAAGTAAAAAGGACACCAAATTTCGAGATGCTATACCAGCAAGAGAAAGGCTTGCAGTTACTCCGAGATTTTTAGCTAGTGGTGATTCCTATCAAAGCTTGAGTTATTTGTTAAAAATCTCAAAGCAGAGCATTTCCCAGATTGTTCCCGAAGTTTGTGAGGCCACTATTGGATTCGTTTCATTTCTTGGAGTGTGTGTGTGTGTGTGTGTGTGTGTGTGTGTGTGTGTGTGTGTGTGTGTGTGTGTGTGTGTGTGTGTGTGTGTGTGTGTGTGTGTGTGTGTGTGTGTGTGTGTGTGTGTGTGTGTGTGTGTGTGTGTGTGTGTGTGTGTGTGTGTGTGTGTGTGTGTGTGTGTGTGTGTGTGTGTGTGTGTGTGTGTGTGTGTGTGTGTGTGTGTGTGTGTGTGTGTGTGTGTGTGTGTGTGTGTGTGTGTGTGTGTGTGTGTGTGTGTGTGTGTGTGTGTGTGTGTGTGTGTGTGTGTGTGTGTGTGTGTGTGTGTGTGTGTGTGTGTGTGTGTGTGTGTGTGTGTGTGTGTGTGTGTGTGTGTGTGTGTGTGTGTGTGTGTGTGTGTGTGTGTGTGTGTGTGTGTGTGTGTGTGTGTGTGTGTGTGTGTGTGTGTGTGTGTGTGTGTGTGTGTGTGTGTGTGTGTGTGTGTGTGTGTGTGTGTGTGTGTGTGTGTGTGTGTGTGTGTGTGTGTGTGTGTGTGTGTGTGTGTGTGTGTGTGTGTGTGTGTGTGTGTGTGTGTGTGTGTGTGTGTGTGTGTGTGTGTGTGTGTGTGTGTGTGTGTGTGTGTGTGTGTGTGTGTGTGTGTGTGTGTGTGTGTGTGTGTGTGTGTGTGTGTGTGTGTGTGTGTGTGTGTGTGTGTGTGTGTGTGTGTGTGTGTGTGTGTGTGTGTGTGTGTGTGTGTGTGTGTGTGTGTGTGTGTGTGTGTGTGTGTGTGTGTGTGTGTGTGTGTGTGTGTGTGTGTGTGTGTGTGTGTGTGTGTGTGTGTGTGTGTGTGTGTGTGTGTGTGTGTGTGTGTGTGTGTGTGTGTGTGTGTGTGTGTGTGTGTGTGTGTGTGTGTGTGTGTGTGTGTGTGTGTGTGTGTGTGTGTGTGTGTGTGTGTGTGTGTGTGTGTGTGTGTGTGTGTGTGTGTGTGTGTGTGTGTGTGTGTGTGTGTGTGTGTGTGTGTGTGTGTGTGTGTGTGTGTGTGTGTGTGTGTGTGTGTGTGTGTGTGTGTGTGTGTGTGTGTGTGTGTGTGTGTGTGTGTGTGTGTGTGTGTGTGTGTGTGTGTGTGTGTGTGTGTGTGTGTGTGTGTGTGTGTGTGTGTGTGTGTGTGTGTGTGTGTGTGTGTGTGTGTGTGTGTGTGTGTGTGTGTGTGTGTGTGTGTGTGTGTGTGTGTGTGTGTGTGTGTGTGTGTGTGTGTGTGTGTGTGTGTGTGTGTGTGTGTGTGTGTGTGTGTGTGTGTGTGTGTGTGTGTGTGTGTGTGTGTGTGTGTGTGTGTGTGTGTGTGTGTGTGTGTGTGTGTGTGTGTGTGTGTGTGTGTGTGTGTGTGTGTGTGTGTGTGTGTGTGTGTGTGTGTGTGTGTGTGTGTGTGTGTGTGTGTGTGTGTGTGTGTGTGTGTGTGTGTGTGTGTGTGTGTGTGTGTGTGTGTGTGTGTGTGTGTGTGTGTGTGTGTGTGTGTGTGTGTGTGTGTGTGTGTGTGTGTGTGTGTGTGTGTGTGTGTGTGTGTGTGTGTGTGTGTGTGTGTGTGTGTGTGTGTGTGTGTGTGTGTGTGTGTGTGTGTGTGTGTGTGTGTGTGTGTGTGTGTGTGTGTGTGTGTGTGTGTGTGTGTGTGTGTGTGTGTGTGTGTGTGTGTGTGTGTGTGTGTGTGTGTGTGTGTGTGTGTGTGTGTGTGTGTGTGTGTGTGTGTGTGTGTGTGTGTGTGTGTGTGTGTGTGTGTGTGTGTGTGTGTGTGTGTGTGTGTGTGTGTGTGTGTGTGTGTGTGTGTGTGTGTGTGTGTGTGTGTGTGTGTGTGTGTGTGTGTGTGTGTGTGTGTGTGTGTGTGTGTGTGTGTGTGTGTGTGTGTGTGTGTGTGTGTGTGTGTGTGTGTGTGTGTGTGTGTGTGTGTGTGTGTGTGTGTGTGTGTGTGTGTGTGTGTGTGTGTGTGTGTGTGTGTGTGTGTGTGTGTGTGTGTGTGTGTGTGTGTGTGTGTGTGTGTGTGTGTGTGTGTGTGTGTGTGTGTGTGTGTGTGTGTGTGTGTGTGTGTGTGTGTGTGTGTGTGTGTGTGTGTGTGTGTGTGTGTGTGTGTGTGTGTGTGTGTGTGTGTGTGTGTGTGTGTGTGTGTGTGTGTGTGTGTGTGTGTGTGTGTGTGTGTGTGTGTGTGTGTGTGTGTGTGTGTGTGTGTGTGTGTGTGTGTGTGTGTGTGTGTGTGTGTGTGTGTGTGTGTGTGTGTGTGTGTGTGTGTGTGTGTGTGTGTGTGTGTGTGTGTGTGTGTGTGTGTGTGTGTGTGTGTGTGTGTGTGTGTGTGTGTGTGTGTGTGTGTGTGTGTGTGTGTGTGTGTGTGTGTGTGTGTGTGTGTGTGTGTGTGTGTGTGTGTGTGTGTGTGTGTGTGTGTGTGTGTGTGTGTGTGTGTGTGTGTGTGTGTGTGTGTGTGTGTGTGTGTGTGTGTGTGTGTGTGTGTGTGTGTGTGTGTGTGTGTGTGTGTGTGTGTGTGTGTGTGTGTGTGTGTGTGTGTGTGTGTGTGTGTGTGTGTGTGTGTGTGTGTGTGTGTGTGTGTGTGTGTGTGTGTGTGTGTGTGTGTGTGTGTGTGTGTGTGTGTGTGTGTGTGTGTGTGTGTGTGTGTGTGTGTGTGTGTGTGTGTGTGTGTGTGTGTGTGTGTGTGTGTGTGTGTGTGTGTGTGTGTGTGTGTGTGTGTGTGTGTGTGTGTGTGTGTGTGTGTGTGTGTGTGTGTGTGTGTGTGTGTGTGTGTGTGTGTGTGTGTGTGTGTGTGTGTGTGTGTGTGTGTGTGTGTGTGTGTGTGTGTGTGTGTGTGTGTGTGTGTGTGTGTGTGTGTGTGTGTGTGTGTGTGTGTGTGTGTGTGTGTGTGTGTGTGTGTGTGTGTGTGTGTGTGTGTGTGTGTGTGTGTGTGTGTGTGTGTGTGTGTGTGTGTGTGTGTGTGTGTGTGTGTGTGTGTGTGTGTGTGTGTGTGTGTGTGTGTGTGTGTGTGTGTGTGTGTGTGTGTGTGTGTGTGTGTGTGTGTGTGTGTGTGTGTGTGTGTGTGTGTGTGTGTGTGTGTGTGTGTGTGTGTGTGTGTGTGTGTGTGTGTGTGTGTGTGTGTGTGTGTGTGTGTGTGTGTGTGTGTGTGTGTGTGTGTGTGTGTGTGTGTGTGTGTGTGTGTGTGTGTGTGTGTGTGTGTGTGTGTGTGTGTGTGTGTGTGTGTGTGTGTGTGTGTGTGTGTGTGTGTGTGTGTGTGTGTGTGTGTGTGTGTGTGTGTGTGTGTGTGTGTGTGTGTGTGTGTGTGTGTGTGTGTGTGTGTGTGTGTGTGTGTGTGTGTGTGTGTGTGTGTGTGTGTGTGTGTGTGTGTGTGTGTGTGTGTGTGTGTGTGTGTGTGTGTGTGTGTGTGTGTGTGTGTGTGTGTGTGTGTGTGTGTGTGTGTGTGTGTGTGTGTGTGTGTGTGTGTGTGTGTGTGTGTGTGTGTGTGTGTGTGTGTGTGTGTGTGTGTGTGTGTGTGTGTGTGTGTGTGTGTGTGTGTGTGTGTGTGTGTGTGTGTGTGTGTGTGTGTGTGTGTGTGTGTGTGTGTGTGTGTGTGTGTGTGTGTGTGTGTGTGTGTGTGTGTGTGTGTGTGTGTGTGTGTGTGTGTGTGTGTGTGTGTGTGTGTGTGTGTGTGTGTGTGTGTGTGTGTGTGTGTGTGTGTGTGTGTGTGTGTGTGTGTGTGTGTGTGTGTGTGTGTGTGTGTGTGTGTGTGTGTGTGTGTGTGTGTGTGTGTGTGTGTGTGTGTGTGTGTGTGTGTGTGTGTGTGTGTGTGTGTGTGTGTGTGTGTGTGTGTGTGTGTGTGTGTGTGTGTGTGTGTGTGTGTGTGTGTGTGTGTGTGTGTGTGTGTGTGTGTGTGTGTGTGTGTGTGTGTGTGTGTGTGTGTGTGTGTGTGTGTGTGTGTGTGTGTGTGTGTGTGTGTGTGTGTGTGTGTGTGTGTATGTATGTATGTATGGAGGGGGGCTGTTAACAAAACACAAAAGTCAAACTCAGATTGATGTGAACGAGCGCGTAACTTGTGAAACAATGTTATCTAACTGTCATTGATCTTTACCGACACCCTCCGGGTAACATATAACTTGCTATAAAACCACAAAAAAGTTATATAACTTCGTGTTACATAACATTTTTTCACTAGAAATTTCCAACAAGTTGTATAACTTTGTTATACAACATGTTTTGTTACAAGTCTGGACGCGCCTTAACATTGCTATCGTGTAACATCCAGTGTAACCTGTGTAACATCTTATGTTATTCGCGAAGTTCCTGTACCAATAGATGGCGCTATACAGAGTTATATCTCAGTGAACAACAAAACAAAGTCACTTTATTGGGAGGTTAAGTTTTAAGTTATATCACATTATGTTTAGTTTTTTGTAATGTATTGAGTGTTTTTGGACGTATTATTTGTTTATAAGACATTGGTGTTTCATTCTGTGTATTCCTAATCGGCACTTCAACTATAAACTAGCATACATTTTGTCACCGGTTTTCCAATCTTGAGTATACTCTGCCAAGCTTTACATAACTTGGGATCTGATGGAAATGAATGCAAAGAAATATCCTTTGTACAGTATGTAAGTACACTGAGGTACACTACATATTTTTCTTGATTTTGTTGCGATTGTTTTATGGATAGACTGTATGGTTAATAGTTTTACCTACAAAAAATATTGCTTACTTATTTATTATTACTTCACACTAACGTCTAAAGAGTTGAATACAAAAGAAGGTATTCAACTTTTGCGCCGCTTACCTTAATAAACTGTATTAAATCCAAACAGTTTCAAATTATAACCTCTTCACTCTTCACTCTACTCAATTATTATCTCTGATGACATACAAAACGAATAACGATGATTTTAATTAACATTTACAGTACACAACAGCACAATTTATAACAAAAACTAAAAAAAAATTGCTAATACAGGGTGATCAAGAATGACTGTTTGAGTTAGCAATCCTACCTGGAGGATTTTTTTGCCTAAGGGTTTGCAATGCTACAACCAGACAAGGCGTATCAACTTTAAATAGGTTGCCTCAAGCGATCCTGACCTACCACAACGTCATCTACGTCACACGGTGACCGGCGATGCAAAAAATACTTTGAGAAACTCAAAACTGTTGTCAATTACAAACGAAAACGCCAGCCAAACGCCGAATTGTCAGAGTAATACAGAGCATAGATGAAACCAGAGTTAGATTAAACACAGGTAATAAAACTCAGACCTGTGTCGCCAGTCTACGTCACGAACTCCGCCTCCCCTGCGCGACCCCCTCGCCAGAAGCTGTTCAATGAGGTAACTTTTTTAAAGTTGATAGGCCTTGACAACCAGATATGTTTATTTCATTTATTTGACAAAACAATCAGCGTTATTTAAGTGGCTGGATCGCCATAGCAGCGAAGGCCAAATAAAAGGAGAAGAAGAACAATTAGCGATAAGATTGTAGGTTATGTGAATAAAAATTAACGCTTAAAAATGAAACTCGAAATACAGAACAAAGATTTAATTAAACCGGCTAAAGGTAATGCTCAAAATGCCCCCCATTTTGGTCCAGACATAAATTAACTCTTCTTTTTAGGCTCTCGAAGATATTCACCAGCATATTGGGGGTAATGTTTGCCACTTCCTGAACTATTGCCTATTGCAGCTCTTTTCAGTATGCAATACGTTCCTAAAGACATTGTCCTTCAAGAGTCCAAATAACGAAAAATCTAATGGAGTGAGATCTGATGACCTGCTTCACCAAATGCACCGACTAATACCGTACTCTGTCGCCAAAATTCTCTCTTAAATATCCCATAGTAGCACGAGCCGTATGTGCCCTTGCAGAGTATTGTTAGAAATATCCAATTTGACGCTCTTCGTCTGTTAATTGGTTTATAAAAGGCCTCAAAAGGTGTTGGATATATCTCTCCGAATTGACGGTAAAATTAAAAAATATTGGCCCATACACCCTCGTACTTGACACTGCTATCCAAACACAAACTTTAACCGGGTGTAAATGTGTCTCTCTGATAGCGTAAGGATTTTCACCTGACCAAATTCTGTAATTTGGTTATTCACATAGCCGTTGAGATGAAACCAGGCTTTGTCGGAAAAGAAGGTATTGTTAAGGATATCATTATTATTTAATATGTCATTGAACCAATTGCAAAATAAAACTCTCTGCGGGTGATCAGGAGGGGTTAATGACTGGACGATGGAAATTCTGTAAGGGTGGCACTTTAATTTCTTTTTAAGCACAGTGGAGCAACTTCCATATGTTAAGCCTGTAAAACCGTGAACTAGAACAACATGGAAAAGTGGAAGTATTATGGATAACAATGAAAATTGGTTAAATAGGAGGCATAAGGACCCAACCTGTTTGAAGGGGGAGCTTTCTTAAGGATTTGCGAGGACTTGTTTGCATTCGAGTTCTGATATCCTCGACAACTTCCTCGTTTAGAGTAGAAGGTCTACCAGTTGATTTTTGTTTGCTTACACTCCCTGTGTTTAAATAACGTTCAACTACTCGCATGCAATGTTAATGTTGCTGAAAGACAGCAAAAGTGACCAAAGTCTCCGGAAACACTTCCTGAAATTGCTGGTATGTCGCTTCGAGAGAGTACTGCCAACCAGTAATTGGGTTATAAATCCTGCTTCGAAAGTACGCCGTTCCAATGAAATTATCGTGCTGTAACGTGAGAACCATTTTAAATAACTAAATTTGAAAAGAATACCAGAAATTTGATATTGAAATAGCAAATGGCATCTGTCAATGACCGCTGTCAATGTCACCAACCGGATATTACTCCAGTTGTACCATTTAAAAATGAAATTCAGTATTGCCAACTCAAACAGTCATTCTTGATCACGTTGTATACTGTAAAAATTACAATTTTTAAAAAACATGCCTACAACCACGTGGCTTTGTTGTTCACTGAGTTTAGGGTGCCGAAGATTGATCATAGATGTCGCACCCTTCGGGGAACTGTTAAAGTCACTAGATATTAAAAGTACCGCAATTGGCGGCCATATTTGTTCCCAATTCAGGCGGCAAATTTAAATCTGGATGTCAAATAAAAAACGTGTTGTATTTTGAATGTATGACGAATACGAATCAGATGATAACTATTTCTTAGGGGGCGGGTGATAGTTCGGACCCGCTACCTTTTCACACAGCGGGGTTTCAAGACGAGTTCCGACCCATCGTACCTGCTCGCAGTGATTCGAATTATAAGTAGAGTGAAATATTTTTCAAGGGGGCAAGGGAAAAGAGGCAAAGAAACTGATTTTGGGGGATCATAGGGGGATGTTTGATAGAGCGAAAGTATAGCTTTCCTAGAAAACATTCGAAAAACCGACGATAGTACCCTTACTTTTCTGGAAATGATTGGTATGAATCGCACCTGTGTGGGTCCGAATCCTTGATTACCTGACCGCGGTGGATCCGAACTCGCCTCATCCATTCTTAGGTTGAGTGTAGACATTTTACAATCTAATGTTTATACAATTCAATGAAATAAATGATGGAATGGTCTAGACTCTAGAACAGTGAAGATTTAATTTATAGAGCCGTCTCATGCAGAAAACTCTATTTTGCTAAATCTGTTTTTTGGTTTATTGCAGTGCTATCGATTAATCAGTTGCAAAATAAGTTTTTAAACATTTATTTAATATATCATAAGTAATATATAACAAATTTAAACATGGAATGTTGGAAATGGTGTTTTTATTAATTATCATATTTCTGCACTTTAACCTACAGTTATATAAAAGGTTTGTCCAAATGTAAGTCATACAATACCAACTATTTAAAAACATGTTACAATGTTCAACAAATGAAAGTAATTTGATTTTTGACTTTTATAACAAATATTCAACAATACAATAAAACAAGACAATAAATCATGCAATACAAAATTAACATGTGTAATTCCTTTTACATAAAATTTTAAACATTTTACCAATGATACAAAAGTACCCAAGTTATAAATCACAAAATGATGTTCAATGGAACTCTAACTATTTAAACTATGATTATCCAAATCCCTTATTCTAGTTTTATTATGACTTGGCTGTCTGAAAATGGATTAAGACAGCCAAACAGCTTACTTTATTTACCAATTCATAAAGAGAACGATGCTCACGGTGATGGTTTACCACATTCATATTTTTTTTAGACTTTCAACTTCACTTAAAACAATAACAGATAATATATGGTTCATAAAATAGCTGCCTGCAATTCAATTTTTCTTTTACAATTGAAGTTAAATGTGGCTGACAATCTACAGAGAAAGTTCTAAAGGAATCTAAAGAGAAAAAACGCGTTTGTCCATTTTTTTTCAATTCTTGCATTTTAAACAATGTTCCCGACCTCTGCACTTTGGGGGATAAAACAATCCTTATTCTAGGCATTATTCCCGAGGTATTCATGTATAAACTAAAGCAAATCTATTCATCTAAAGCAAATTTCTGACAGATGGGTCTTAGACTATATCTGTTAAAGTTTAACATGTTGCGCACACTTCATACCCTGTTAGGGGTCCCTTCACATTGGGTTTTTTTGTCCTGGCCGTGTTCATTTACACCTACAAAACGAACGGTATTATCTGACGAGATTAACAAGAATCCAGACGAGTGTTGGTCCAACCAACACGATTTCGCTGTTTTCGATATTTTTGGACTGGATTCCTTCTCCCAGTTTTTTGGTTTCGGTGTTCTCCAGTAGAGAGGAACCCTAAAAATAAAAATAGAAGTAATGTAAGTTTTACCCTAATTGTCTAATTAATTTTTAATGTTCATTGTATACAGTAATAATGTTAATTCTACACCTCACTGTCATGTATATGTAATGAATCATTATTAATTAATTAATTATTTGAACATCACACTGTCCTTTATGTTGTAATCAATCCCACAAACATAAATACCAACGCATGAGTAGCAACAGCATCTTCCTCTCCTGAAGCATTTTTCATTGTAGGCTGCCCTATAATTGAAGAAGTGGTAACATCAAACTGTTGACCTGGTTTTATGTTCATCTCATCTACAAGTAGGACAGCATGCTTTTCAGTTCCATCAAACAGCTTCACCTATCAAAGAACAAACATATATTTATTAAACTAAAGTGGATAAATAAAAAATAGTACTAAAAAGTGAACTAGATTAAACAATTTGGTCTCGAAAGGCTACCTACTTTTCCTCCTACTAAATGTAATATGTGGAAGATGAGGAAAACGTGAAAGAAAAATAAACACTAAACCAAACCCACAATTTACAACTGCTACATACCTTTAACTCTAACAGATTGATAACATCTTCCAAAATACCTGGTTTAAATTTCAAGCTTTGAAGGCGATGCTGGAGCGTACGAATACTAGGATAAGGAAGATTCTGATTTCTCATTTACAGATTCTCAGACTCAGATTCTTCATGAACCTCAGATTGTACTTCACATATATTATGTGTAGAAGTCGAAGGTTTCACTTCTACACTTGTGTTGAATACACACAAATAATGTCCCGTGCAGTAAATCAGGAACAGCATTCCACTTCAATAACTTCTTTCCATCGGCCCTATTCTCCTCGAACTGCATTTCAGAAAAATGTCTAAAAGTTACCAAAGTGAAATATTGCAAATTGCTAATTATTTTATAACGAACTAACCTCGCAAATTCTTGCATTTTCATGTAATGCCCTGTTGTCAACAGCCCTTTTCCATATATCTCTTCTGTTTACATCTAAACAAACAAATATCATGTAATGTTATTAAACAATAATTAAATAATTTTAGCTACAACTTACCGCTAGGTAATTTGAATAATCTCAAATTACCCTCACGAGCATTGTATTTACACACGCAACACGAAGGTATTTCAGACGTTCTTAATAGTCAAATCACATAAACAAATCACAAATACTTATATTTTTCACCTATCACCACACTGAACGTAAATAGAAACGGAGAAATATAACCTTAAATTCTAATCGATACGTTTTTCAAACAGCTGTTTATATGAAAATCCGCCATATTTGTTCCCAAACGGGTGGTTCTCTCTCTTACTCATTGGTCCAATGAATTGCGGTACTTTTAATATCTAGTGACTTTAGGAACTGTGGCGATGGACTGCGATGGTGGCGATCCACGCGTCGACCAACCGGACCAGGCGGACCCAGTAAAGTCACTAGATATCTAGTGACTTTAGGACCCAGACGACAACGACGCCCCCTAGAACTACACGAGAAGAACTACACACTACACATCCACGGACCGTAGGCACGGGACGGTGTGACTGTTGGCAATGACATGACGTTTAGAGAGTCGTTCCATGCTCGTTCCGCAACAATGACACATGTTTTAACCTGTTTTAACCAATACCATACTCTCAAGAATAAAAGTAAAAAGTATCCGTTCGCATCGCGTATTTATCGTGGACCTATCCTGTTTATATTCCACAAGTGGTGACCCCGACGTGATAGGCGAACGTATCACCAGAGTATTTTTTTGGTTCAAAGCACGGGTGCGCCAAGTTCCTGTGGGGGCGAAGATAACCAAACTTACAAAACGGACTACGGACAGCAGCGTGAATTTTTCCCCCGTCGGGAGCTTCGCAAGGATGGACAACGGACAGCCACCGGTCGACGACCAGATCAACCGGTCCGACCAGTCGTCGTCAGGCAACATGGCAGCAGTATCCGTAGTAAAGCTCCCCAGGCCCATGTGGAGGCAGAACCCAGCCAGGTACTTCACGGTCGTCGAGACGACCTTTGAACTACATAGGATCACCTCTGACGCGACAAAGTACCGCCACGTGGTCGCCAATTTGGAGCCTATTTGATCGACCTTGTGGGGGACATCATCGACAATCCGCCGACGGAAGGAAAGTACAAAACGCTCAAAGACCGTCTCATCCACATCCTCGCTGACTCTGCAGAAACCAGGATGAAGAAACTGTTGCGCGGCCAACCGATGGGCAACACAAAGCCAAGCATGTACCTCCAGCAGATCCGCAACCTGGCTCCTGGGAAATGCGACGAGTCGGTTCTGCGACCTCTCTTCTTGGAGCAGCTCCCGGAACAGGCCCAATCGATCCTGGCGGTCAACACGACGGCAAGCTTGGCGGACCTGGCAGCGATGGCAGACCGGATCATGGACACGATCCGCCCACAGGTCTCCGCAGTGCACACCTCACACTACGTGTCACCTGGACCGACGAGGACAACCTCCCCAGAGCGAGGCGAAGGGTCAAGTGAGTTCGAAACGTTGATGCAAGCCATCAACCAACTGCGACAGGACTTCGAAGCCTCCAGGGACCCCCGCTCAGATCAGCGAGGACGAGCACGAGGTCGAGGGCGAAGCCAATCCCGAGGTCGGCAACAAGACACAGGTGGTGAAAGGGAGGTATGTCATTTCCATAAGAAATTTGGAGCAAAAGCCTATCGTTGTAGGAAAGGCTGCACCTGGGAGCCACAGGGAAACTAGAAACACCGGCGCGCATCGAGGCAGCCGCCGGTGACACTAGCAGACCCAAACGCCTCATGATAACGGACAAGAAGACGAAGGCTCGATTCCTGATTGACACAGGCGCAGATGTCTCAGCACTTCCCAAGGCATACGCTGGAAAAAACAAACGTGCTGAGAGGACACTGTTCGCGGCCAACAACAGCAACATCGCGACGTACGGTGAGAAAAGGCTAACTGTCGACTTCGATCTTCGAAGGCCTTTCACCTGGGATTTCATCGTCGCAGACGTGAACCAAGCCATCATCGGGAGCGATTTCCTGTACGAATACAGCCTCCTGGTAGACATCAGAAACAGGCGACTCATCGACGGTACGACCAACCTGGCAACGAGAGGGCAAGTGTCCACCTCAGACGCACCCACGCTCAAGACGATCGATGCAACTTCGGACTACCATGAGATTCTCAGATGCCACCCTGAAGTCACTCGACCAGCGAAGCTGAGAGAACCCAGGCACCATGTCCGACATCAGATCATCACGCACGGCCCACCGTGCACAGCCAGAGTACGTCGACTCTCACCTGGGAGACACAAGGCAGCCGAACGGGAAATTCAGAACTGGATCAAGGACGGCATAGTGAGACCATCGGACAGCCCATACTCTAGCGCAATCCTTCTGCGCGGAAAGAAGGACGGCAGCTGGAGGATATGCGGTGACTACCGACCCCTCAACAAGTCGACGGTACCAGATAAGTATCCTGTCCCCAACATCCAAGATTTTGCTCACAAGCTGCATGGATGCACTGTGTTCTCAACCCTGGACCTGGAACGGGCGTATTTCAACATCCCAATGGCGGAGGAAGATCGCAAGAAGACTGCCATAATCACTCCTTTTGGACTCTTCGAGTTTAACGTGATGCCGTTCGGTCTCAAAAATGCCGCCCAATCATTCCAGAGGTTCATGGACACCATCCTCAGAGGGCTTGACTTTGTCTACTGCTACGTAGATGACATCCTGGTGGCGTCCAAAAAGGAGGCCGAGCACAAAGAGCACCTGGACCAACTACTGACACGTCTCAAGCTTCACGGGTTAACCCTCAAGGTCAACAAATGCAACTGGGGAAAGCCATCAGTGGAGTACCTGGGACACCAGGTAACCGCACAGGGTATTAAACCCCTAGAAGACCGGGTAAATGCCATCCAAGAGTTTCCGAAGCCGAATGACATTTCACAACTTCGGAGGTTCTTGGGTATGATGAATTTTTACAGGCGATTCATCCCGCGCGCAGCCAGCTCACAAGCCCGATTACACAGCCTCCTAGCCGGAGCCAAGAAGAAGGACAAGCGACCGATCGACTGGACACCCGAGTTGGAGCAGGCTTTCGCCGAGTGCAAACGACAGCTAGCTGAAACCACGCTTTTAGCCCATCCAGTCGAAAAAGCCAAACTGCTGCTTGTGACCGACGCGTCTGACACGGCCATGGGAGCCGCACTCGAACAAGTAGTCAACAAACAGCGCCAGCCACTTGGATTCTTCTCCAGGAAGTTCACCCCGACACAGGCCAAGTACAGCACCTACGACAGGGAGCTGCTAGCAATCTTCACGGCCATCAAGTTCTTCCGGCACATGATCGAGGGCAGGGAAACGGTGATCTTCACGGATCATAAACCGATAACCTACGCTTTCGACCAGAAACCAGACAAAGCCTCACCCAGACAGCAGCGCCACCTGGACTACATCGGTCAGCACACCACTGACATCAGACACATCGCCGGACTGGAGAATGATGTCGCCGACACCCTCTCCAGGATCAACGCCATTTCAATGCCAGTGATTGTAACAACGGAGGAGATCAGTCGAGAGCAGAGCCAGGACCGAGAACTCCAAGATCTACTGAGAGAACCCAGGTCCCTGGAACTCAAACAACTTCGAGTCGATGGCACAGACACAACCATCTACTGCGATGTCTCCACAGCCGATATCCGACCTTACATCCCAGAGTCACTGAGGAAACGGATCTTTGACGTGGTGCACAATGCATCACATAGCAGCGCACGAACCACATGCAACAACATCGCAAGCAAGTTCGTCTGGCCTGGCATGAACAAGCAGATCACGCACTGGAGCCGTACCTGTCTACCCTGCCAGAGGTCAAAAATTGGTAGACACGTCCACAGGAAACCGATCCACATCGCAATCCCAGACGAACGGTTCCACCATGTCAACGTCGATATCATCGGACCAATGCCAATATCCCAAGGGTACCGTTATTGCCTCACGATAATCGACTGATGCACCAGATGGCCAGAAGCAACACCGATCAAAGATATCACAGCCGACACTGTCGTTAACGCCTTTTTCCAGACCTGGGTAGCAAGGTTTGGAACACCAGCAGTCATCACGACAGACAGAGGGACTCAGTTTGACTCGCAGCTGTTTGATGCCATGGCCAAGATGATCGGCAGCAAGACCATCAGGACAACCAGCTACCACCCTGAAGGAAATGGGCTCATCGAACGATGGCACAGGACCTTGAAGACAGCGATCAAGGCTCACGAAACATCCGACTGGGTGAAAGTGCTGCCTGTCGTATTGCTCGGATTGCGAAACAGCTACAAAGAAGATATAAAGACATCAGCAGCAGAGATGACCTACGGGACCACCCTGAGACTACCTGGTGAATACTTCATCCAAGAGGACCCTCCCCAGGACCCGCACATTTTCCTCGAGCACTTACGCCAGACGATGAGAAAGGTCCAGCCACAACCAACAGCTCACCACAACAAGCCACGAATTTTCACTCACAAGGCACTGCACGAATGCACCCATGTCTTCGTGCGAATCGACAGAGTAAAGACACCGCTTGAGCAGCCATACGAAGGACCCTACGAGGTAATCCAACGAATCTCCGATCATTGTTACAGGATCAACCTCAACGGGACCCCCACGGAAATCACAATCGACAGGCTGAAGCCAGCATTCATCGAGATGGAGGTTGCAACCAAGAGCAATAGCGACGCAATCGTCAACACAGGCCCCAGGATATACCAGGGCCCACGAAGCAGACAAGTCCATTTCGCTCCTGGTGACAGTCGCTAGGAGGGGAGTACTGTGGCGATGGACTGCGATGGTGGCGATCCACGCGTCGACCAACCGGACCAGGCGGACCCAGACGACAACGACGCCCCCTAGAACTACACGAGAAGAACTACACACTACACATCCACGGACCGTAGGCACGGGACGGTGTGACTGTTGGCAATGACATGACGTTTAGAGAGTCGTTCCATGCTCGTTCCGCAACAATGACACATGTTTTAACCTGTTTTAACCAATACCATACTCTCAAGAATAAAAGTAAAAAGTATCCGTTCGCATCGCGTATTTATCGTGGACCTATCCTGTTTATATTCCACAGAACTTCGCGAATAAAGGAAGCCATAAGTGAGCCTAGATGATGTAGACTTTCTCCTTCTTCTTCTTCTTCGAACTTTTCCCGTTACGAGTTCGCCGTTATCGCCCTCCACAGATCTGTGGTGCTCCATTGTCTGATTTTCCAGTTAACGAGCGTACCGTACCTAAATGACTTTTTGTCATTTGTCATTAATTAACCAAATAATTTTTGTAAAAATAAACATTTAATAGAAAAAGGATACAATATTTACATCCCGTTAAAACAGGTGACCAGTAGAGGCGTAATCAGATACATAGACACGGACTTCACTAACGAGGAAATAAAAGAAATGACCAACAACACAGTAGACATAATTAACATCATGAGACTTAACGGAAGGGCTAAAATTGATAAAGAAATCAAACACATCCCCACAAAATCAATAGTTTTCACTTTTAGAGGTAAAAAAATTCCGTAAAAAATGTTGAAATAAATTAAATAAGACAATTCGTGTAGTTTATAGTGGTTTTCAAAGAAACCAGAAGGAATTAAAAAAAAAAGAAGTGGACCATCATGTTCGGCAGTATTTTATGGACGAAAGGTGATTTTCTGGTGAGTTTTTAATTTCTGACGACATAACCTCTTATGGAAAATCGCATTTTGAAAGTGCCATAACTTTTAAACGGATCGTCTCCGCACTATAAGACTGGTGTCTCTGAAACACGTTTTTGAAATACTTTCGAATGATATGTCTTTTAAATATTTCATGTTCGAAGAAGAAAAATTCACCCCAAATGAGTATTGGTCTGGTACATTTATTAGAGGCAAAAATGAAATAGTCTTTGGTGAATGGGACAATACTTACGTTACTACAAACAAAATTGTGATCTGCGAAGATATGAGCTTTAAGGTAGTAAAATTTGTTGTTATCAAATATACCTCCTGCCACTACCTTGTACACATACGCTTTAAACAAATACCTACATAAATAAGATGAATGGATGTTATGGTTTTCAAAATAATACTTTTGAACTCCTGGAAAAGAAGGCTTCGTGCATGAAAGAAGAGGTAAAAATAAGATATTGTCGCGACCCGGGTTAAGCGCAAGGTCGAACACTGAGGGGTAGCTAGAGGTAGGGTAGCATGAAAGAAATAAACCTAAGTAAAAAGGGTATATTGAACATAACTGAATACATTAGCGGCGCGACCAGCGGCCAACACGACACCAGTTGCAAACGACACACAAAACAACAAAAAAAAAAAGATAAAAAAAAGTAAGTAAAAAAAAAGGGTAAACATGGGGCAACGTAGCAAAACTTAAAAAAACACAAAAAAACTAATGTTAAAAGGGGACTAATAATAATAAAAAAGAGGGACCTAAATAAAAACTGTATATAAACATAGCGACTTACCCTAAGAGGTTCATCTTGGCCGTGGCTCGGGGGACGTGTCTCGGAGACCGACCAAGGGGGCGATTTGCGAAACTAAAGGACTGAACTCAACTGAACCAAAGAAGCGAAATGAACCAAATGAACGAATGAATCAAATGAACCCTGTTTTGTCGGTCTCCAGCCAATTTATAATTTTTTCCTGATGACCAATCAGCTTTTTGTCGTTATTGACCTAAAGTGGAAAGTTCGTCGATTCCCGGACGCTTTGGCGGATGTTCGATATTGAATATGAGACGTTGCATCCGCGCGCGATAGCTCGCGGAAATCGCGGGTCGAATTAGTGAAGAGTATTATCCGGGAATCGCTGAATCTATAAGTTACTGCAAAGTAGGTAAATTACTTGCTTTGCAGAATAAAGAAAGGAGAAAAAAAAAAGAAAACCCGCGAGTTGACATGATGTAAGAATAAAAGTTGAATTATCAGCGAAATTTTGATTAATAAATTAATTGATAGATAAGCTGATTGATCATTTCTTGACAATATTATTTAATAACAATGATTGCATTAAATATTTTTCATTTTTCATGAAGGTACCCTCCTCATAGATGAAATGAAATTAATGGAGACCTTGCCATTTGATAACAAAACCCTGGAAATATATGGATTTACCGACTTGGAAAAATCTACTCCATTACACAAAAAAAAAAAATACAAAAGGAGATCATGCCTAGTCATTTAGGGGTTCATGGGTACAATCTTTGGCATGCTTTCTGAGCAAGGGGTGTGCATCTGGTACTGTGCTACATCACCTTGTTAATGAGTGCATTATACTTATGGAGAAAACAGGGTTCTCAATTGATGTGGTGACAACTGACGGTGCTTCGTGGAGGAAGTTCGATATTTCTGAAGAAAATGTATCTTGCCAACATATCTGTGATCAATGGAGGGCATTGTGGTTTTCATCCGACTTTCCTCACTTAATTAAAAACGTCAGGAACTTCATTACTCAAAGATGTGATACATGGGTCAGTAAAAAAAGAATATTATAAAATAATTGTAACATTCTTTACATTTAATTTTATAATTTTAATAAAATTCTTCAAAATCTTAGTGCATTTACAAAAAATACATTTTTAAAATTCTTTGTTTTACTGTAAGATTGTTACATTTATTGAAAATTAATAAATTATGTTAAACTTGTACAGGTGTCAATAATAAAAATAATACACTATCATATACATCATCGCTATCACTATACACTACAATACCGAGTATGTCGACAATAATTGATCAAAGAATATATTTGTATGTTTCAATGCATATTCTCTGTCCGACTGTGCATATCATGGGCTAATAATCACATTAAAAAGCACAATGGAAATTACGAATTATCTATGTGACAATCACGGATACCACTATTTAATGACAGCTAAATTGAATCAGGATGTGTTGGTAGTAAGTGGAGCGGTAATGTTTAAGGTCTCTTTGTAATTATGTAACTATTATATTTTAGCGTTTCTTTGGAATGATGAGGAACGTTTGTGGCTGTAACGATCATCTTAACTCCAGACTGTTCATTCAGATGTTTAGGTTAATTAGTACATATTCACTTGTAAGACCACCCAAAGGTAGTAAAGTTGAAGGTTCGGAAATGTTATGAAGTTTACTCAAATAAAGCTACTCGCTTTTCTAAATGTGAGAAATGTCTTCTACATTTAAGAGAAGCAGAGCCTGAAAAATCTCAAGACTGTTATAACTTAACTAATATATTGAGTAAAAGGTTTTTAACATATTTGACATATAACATCATTGATAACCACCTTAGAATCCGTTATATTAGATGTTCTATCAACAAATGCTGTTCATAAGGAATTACTTTTTCAAATTTTAAAGGAATTGGAGGACAGACATATACCTCATGATGGACGTAGCGAACATCAAGAAAAGATACTGGTGCAATCATACGCTTTTTCATTATTAGTAGGATGCATTTCATTTGTAAACAATCAAATAAAGTTCATAAAGATCAAAAAGAAAGCACCAGGTATTTGAGGAAACAGGCCAAATTTTAAGTTATAAAATGTAACCTAATGTTACCTAATAGTCGAGTAAGTCTAACTTTGACACCCGTTGTACTACCCCAAATAAAAATAGTGATAGGTGATTAAGGACTTTTATTCTATAGCATTTTGTGATTCCCTCACACGTGGTCACCCTCATCAACAAACATACGAAATGAAGCCCAAATGTGGTCCTCTATTACCTAATTACTACATATTTCTGTACTTACACTACTACAGTTTAGAAAGCCATTTACATTTAATATCCTACTACCGTTAATCGTCGACGAGACGACGAAGCGCTAGCAGGTGACTCGATCGGCTTTCTACATCGACGATTCGAACGGTCTCACCCGTCCGAACCGAAATTCTTATCACAATGTGAACATCTAAAATTCTTGTTTTACCAGTATGAATGCGCGAGCGACCGTTCGACTGAGAAGCGGTCGACGGACGTGCGCCGCCATTTGGTGATCCTAACGACACGTCACTCGGAAGAACGTAGGAGCGCCCTCTCGAGTTACGAGTCCGAGCCGGAATCCTGTAGCGATGTGAAAGCGTAGAGACGCCGTCACTCGCGTGAACCCGCAAGTGATTGCTGAGACGAGAGGTCTGTGCAAAACTCTTACGGCGGCGTGGACATTTGTAAGGCTTTTCACCAAAGTGATACGGAAATGGTGAGTGAGATCATCGGCAGTGCGCCAAAGTCGTATCACAAACGGAACATGCGAGGGGCTTCTCACCTCTCATTTCGACTTGAGAGTTAAGTAAATTATGATGCGAAAGCTGGTCACCTGCGCAAGCGCTCCTTCGACTCAGAATGGTAAGCGTAGATCTTACCACGACATATATGAGTAGTTATGGGTTGTAACAATATCGTAAGACCCGGTAACACTTTTCATTCTAATAAGACCCTTAAAACTAATCCAGCCTTTCCTTTTCCAATTCACGTTTTAGG